>OZ005648.1:0-600000 GCA_963930645.1 Salticus scenicus | reverse complement strand
CCAAATTACTATATAAATGATCATTCCCAAAAAATTTCAGTCCTTTCGTAGTTTTTGCCAGCAAATATTACAAAAAAAAAAAAAAAAAAAAAATCCGAGTTATTATATAGAGATATTTTATACAGTTATCCAGTTTTAGCTTTTTAGCGAAATTCTGACCAACATGTTTTAGCAAAATATGATACCTTTTAGCAAAATGCTAAAAAAACTAATGGCAGTTTAAACCCTGATCGTTACCATTTGCTGTAGACTATTTTAAATTTTACATAATAAAAAATAGGCTATTAAAAAATCTAAGAGTTCAAGAATACATAATAAACAAAAGTCTAAGTAAAAAATTGTACCCCGGTATTAAATTCAAGACAAAAAATTTTTTTTAATTAACTTTTGTAAAAATAATAATAATGTGATAACAATTATTGATAATTAAATTAAAAATTGTAATTATAATAATACGTTTCGTTAAATTATTTAGATCATCCTTTAAAATATCAATTTAAGAATTAACATGAAAGTAAAATCATGCACAGTGCACTAATTACAAAACACTTGCCAGCATTCCAAACATTTTGAGTTATCCTGTATTAAAAATGTAGTTTATACATAAATGACATATTTTACTAAAATTTCATCCTGATATAAAAGGTCTTATTATAATTTCAAACGAATTTCCAAAATTTATTGCATATAGTCAGTAATGTACCCGATATTTTCTGTTTTGCCCAGCAAAAAGTCTACAAATGTTACAAACACTATTTTAATCAGATAATATATTTAAGAAGACATCAGTTCAATTTCTGTTTGAAAAAGTATAACTCTAACTGAAATCACAAATACCGAAGACAGTATTGGCATTTTGCATCTTTTGTGCTTAGTTGTAAAAGAAGTATAAATAATGACTACAACATTTTCTAAATGGATGATTTTGTTATGGATTAGAAAGGTATATCATTATTTTCCCCGAAGAGTCTGAAGCAAAATAACATTGCTGAAATGTATTTAAATTATTTTCCTTATAACCGTTAGTAAATGTTGTATATAAATAAACTGTAGTGTATGTATTTTTCTGCACCTCTGTAAATTAACTTTTAACAAAACATTCTCCTTTTTCATGCTGTGGTTAATCTCAATAACAGATTTTCGAATTCTTAAATTTCCAAGCATAATTATTAAAGTTCACACTCAAAAGGAAAGAGATACAACTTTTCCACATCGTTGTTGGAAAATATTAGAAATCAAAAATTTAGTAGCACATCTGTGTTTTTAAAAAATATTTGACTGCTAATAATTTCATAAAAAAAAAAAAAAAAAAAATCTTAAAAGCGATAAAGAAATTATATACTATGAAATACTATAATTAACAGAAGGCAAATATGTAATATTTAATTTGTGTAAAAATTGATTCTCTAACGTTTCTGTCATTGAAAAGCAAGAAACCAAAAATTTGTGCGAAATTTCTACGTAACATAAAACAAAAATTTAAAAATCTGTTCCAAAACATAAATAAAACTGTCCTTTATTTTCTCATATAACCATGAATAACCTTCATCCTAAATTTTCTAACACTCATACATAAATAATCTACAAACACAACGATTATCGCATCAAAAACTGTGCTAAAACAAAGGAGATTACAAAGGGAATTCACTCTGTTTCAGCATTACTGAAAATCCCTTATCTGGTTGGAGCTGCACCTGATGCAGCTCCTGCGCACTTGTCGGATCGGAACTGGTAGAGAAAACGAGTATGGGCGGCTTTCACTATCTTTTCCCTAAGGAAATCCCTTTTTCAAGACCTGCATGAAGAGCAGCCCATTTTCGATCTTTGAAGAAGCTATTACGAATAAAACTCGTTGATTTTTCTCAGCCATTTAATAATTTTTTATTTCTAACGAAGTATAGTAATATGTTCTATATGCATAATACTATATTTTATAAAAATATTATTTTTTTTAAAATATTCTATAAGTTATCTGTATTACTTTGAATATTTCTGGGGGGGCTGCAGCTCTACAGCTCCTGACACGAGCCGCCACTGTATAGTACATTTAAATTCTGAAAAAATTGGGATGAGAGCTCTACCTAATGAGCAATCGATATTCAAACGTAATCAGTACACACTTAAGTCAAGGTCCAACTAATTATCATGTTTGTTTGAATTGCATCCACCGGTTTGTGAGAAAAAGCATTCACAAAATTTCAGTAACATACATTTTCTAAAATTGATCAAATGATATTCAAAAGATCTAAAAACATGTAAATTCATTGAAAATTTTCACACATCCAATATTTTCTTTTTATATATATGAAAGAAAGTAATAATAATAAACAGATTATAATTACAGTCATTTGCAAAAGTTTAAGACCAGTAGAGGATTTTCAGTATTTTAACACATTGCATCAGACACATCCTACTGCTATAAATAAAGGTACCTGGCAAGTTTATTGCCAGTTGTTCATTGGATTTTGTCGTAGACAGTGCTGTTGTGCAATTATTGTAATGGGTAAAAAAACCTTCACTTACTGTTACAAGAAGGTTAGAAATATTGACCCGGCATAAAATTGGATTTTCTGAACGTCAAATAAGTTTGAGGGTAAATGTGAGCAAGACAGCTGTGCATCAAGCTATTAGTAAATTTAAAATTTTGGGAAAATTTGTGGACCTTAAGAGTCGTTTCTTTTTCATACTCGGAGTAAGTCGAGGTTTCCTTGCAGGTTTATGGGATGATAAACAGATATATTTGGTCAAACATCTTGAAATAGCACTCAAACTAACATTGGTGCTTTTTGCAGACAGGGAATGTCTAATAGTATTGCAGGAAGTTCTTGGATCTCGTACAATCATCCTTCTTATCACATTATCATCACGTGCACTCGTTTTTCTAAGGCGACCGCTTCTCTTAAAGTCCACAAATTTTCCCGAAATTTTAAATTTACTAATTTTTGCACAGCTGCCCTGCTCACATTTACCCTCGAACTTATTTGACATTAAGAAAATCCAATTTTATGCAGGGTCAATATTTCTGACCTTCTTGTAACAGTAAATGAAAGTTTTTTACCCATTACAATAATTACACAACAGCACTGTTTACGACAAAATCCAATAAAAACAACTGGCGATAAACGTGCCAGGCAACTTATTTATAGCAGTAGAATGCGTCTGATGCAATCAGCACATGAGATGATGCAATAATCTGCACAAATGATGCAATGTGTTAAAATACTGAAAATTGGCTACTTACTGGTCTTAAACTTTTGCAAATGACTTTAAAATTACAGAATGTACACAGATATTCCACACAACAACAGTAAATTGAAATTTTTCTGAGTTTGTGAGTGTTTTCAAAGGGAGAAAAAAATTACTTCAGAATAGGATATGAGAAAAAATAATATTACAATTGTTGCTGTTGACCTCCTGCTGCATCATCATCATCTTCAGATAGAGTAGGGAGAGAAAACAACATCAGAATTCTTGTAAAAAGCCTTTTTGGAAGCAGGGATAATCGGTAACATGGGCCTAGAACATCTTTTATTCTAAAAATAAAGAAAATGTAACATGCATAAGATATAACAGAATTTTTGGACAGATCAGTTTAACCAAATACAGCCCACTTTAAAAATACTTATATTTCATCTCTCTCTGTGTGACTTTTGCTAACATTAGTTAAATTTAAAACTAAGAAAGAGAGTTTAGTTGTCAAATACTATTGGGTGTGTATGCATTAATTTTAAACAATTTTTTGGTGGAAAAAAAGCTTTTATTTCAATAAAATGATACAAAATAATTCATTCAAAGTATTGTCCATCCCCATCTTTCTGGCAATTTATGGATTCCAGCCCAAAAAAACGCCTCACTTTTTGAGTCCAAGAACGAATCAAACCAATTTTTGATACCTTCGACTGAAGTGGAGCGTATTCCTGAAAGGGCATTCCGCATGGATCGAAATAAGTGGTAATCAGATGGCACAAGATCTGGACTATAGGGTGGGTGGGACAAAACTTCCCATCCGATATTTTGCAAATAAGTTTTAACAGGTTGTGCAACATGTGGTCGGGCATTGTCATGATGGAAAATCAATTTGTCATGCCTAGTCTCCCATTCCGGCCGTTTTTTCTTTTTTGCTTAGTTCAAACGCATCAGTTGTTTTCGATAAAGAGGTCCATTGATTGTTTGACCACTTCTCAGCAGCTCATAGTAGACCACTCCCTTCTGATCCCATCAAATACACAGCATTACTTGGCAGCATGGATATTTGGCTTTGCAGTCGATTTGGCTGGTTGGCCGGGTTTGACATATGATTTTCTGCACTTAAGATTATCATTATAGATCCACTTTTCATCACTAGTAATAATGCAATGCAAAAAATACTTTTTCTTTTTTTTAGAGATTAACACTTTCCCAAGATGAAGTTGAAATTTAGTTAAGTGCACCTCATTCAAAAAGTGCGCTAATTTGCCGGAGATAGCAAACGTAACCAGTGGAATGTTGCAACTTTTAAACGATACAAAAAGGTGCGGTGATGGTGATTTTCACCAAACGTGCCAAGCAGCACCTGAAAACAATTTTTCTGCAGTAAGGCCTTGATCTTGGGTAAGCGAGGGTTAAGCTGCACCTCGGACATGTAAAACTGCTTTTCAATGTCTCTTGGCTTTAACTCGTATGGTACCCAATTTCCTTCCTTTTGAATCATTCCCAATGCCTTCAACCATCTGGAAATTGTTGCTTGGTCAACATTTAATGAATCTGCAAATTCTTCTTGTGTTTGACAAGGATCTTCATTGAGTATTGCTTCCAATTCTTCATCTTTAAACTTCTTTGGCTGTCCCAGACATTCCTTGTCAAAATCACCACTTTTAAAATGCGAAACCAGTACTCACAGGTCAAAATCAATGGCGTATGATCACCATAAGTTTCCAATAACAACCGATGACTTTTAGCGGCATTTTCTTCAATTAAAGAAGTACAGTAAAACACCCTGCAAATGCTCTTTTTTTTGGCACATATTTCGACATGTTCGCAGATCAAAAACAATATGTTGTTTACACTTTGGCACATGGATACATACTACAAGCTGAAGCCAAATGTCGTAGCTTTAAGATGAGTTAGTTACAGTATGGTCGGATATGTATAGTACTAGTAGCATCATCTCTTATAAATCCTTTAAAATTAATGCATACACCCAATACAAACAGCACAAAAATGAATTCAAACTTCAGAAAATATTTTATGTTTTGATTATTCAAGTTTTTTGGAAAAAAAAAATTTGTGTTATACCATTATTTAGCTAAAAAGTTTAAATTCAATGGCTACTAAATGTGTAATGTTATCTTTTTACATGGTAAAATAAAAATATTAAACTCAAATAAGATTAAAAATAAAAAGTGTAAAAATAAAATTGTGAAAAACAAAATCAGAATTTAAGCAAACTAATATTAATAATTATTCAAAAGCCATATAGATATCTAATGAACAATTAAAATAGAACAATTAAAACAAACAATTAAAGAACAATTAAAATAGAACAATTAAAATAATTTAATTTATAAAATTTATTCCCTAAATTAAGATTTTTCTTAGCAATGTCTATTACCACTCAGAAAGGTCAATTAAATATGGGTGACCCTCTTATGAGGAAGTTTCACTGCATACGAACATTCTCAATAGATACGAAGATAAAATATTAAGAATATTCCTTCATGCATCCTCTACACATTTAATGCTATGGAAAGAAAATAGTATTATGCACTGAGAGAATGGTACAGCAATTTCCAAAAGTGCATGTAAAAAAAAAAAAAAAAAAAAATGGTCAGGCAGTGTACGTTTATTTGCCTTGGCGGGTATAGTAATGCCATGATGCAGCACAGTATTAAATTGTAATATAATAAACTCCCTATATATAGTGCCCCCCCCCCTTTCCCTTGACTGGGAGGTGGTGTCCTCCCGTCAGGGAATTTATGGTGCCACTACAGCCTAAAAGGTCTAGCTCATCAAGCCATCAAATTATTCTGTAACTTTTTTGTTTTAATTAAGCTATCAAATTCTATGATTGATTTAGCAACTTTTCACAATTCCATAACTTTTAAAGTTATAGAATGGTGTAAGCTTTTTTTTTTTTTTTTTTATGGAAGGTGTTTCATTTTTTATAGAAAGAGAAATCAATCTATCTATTATAAGATATTAAAAAGAAAAAAATACATTAAATTATGTAGATGATTAATGGAGAAAAAAAGGAAAGCAGAATACAAATATAATTTGCATAAAAATGTAACTAAATTATTATATTAAACTTTCCTGATCTCAAAACATATGACAACAAAAACTAGGGTAAAATCAGGGGTGGCATTTTAATAAAACTTTCTGAAAGAAGGCTCCAGTTTGCCACAGTGTTTCAAAAGAGATAAAGACAGAAAACTTTGCCTTAACTTTTTTTAGACATTTTAATACATTTTTTGCATGTCTAAAAAAAGTTAACAATTTAAACTGATCTAAAATCTGTGTTTAAATTATATTATACGTATAAAAATTGTAAAAGACTGTGCCATTCCCTGTCACTAATTCCTTTTACTTTTCCCCAAGAAATAATGATAAAAATAAATTTTTTGGACTCTATATGGTAAATAAATTTTCAAATCGAATTGAGCAATGCACATATTTTCGAAAAACTATCAACCAAATTAATGGAAAGCAAATGAATCATTTCAAAAAACATACAAACTCACTTTTTTAATACCATGTTGGATATGGTATTTTTTCCATTGCAGAAGAAAACAGATCTATGTTGTTTGCAATGCTTCAGAAGCATTTGGCTAATGTCTGTTTTACTTTTGCCGCTCAAATTTAATTTAAAATGCTTTGCAATAATCCTAGCTTCCGGCAAAAAGAGGAGATCCAGAGCAGTGTCCAAATCAATCTTATCCAAACCTAAAATATAAATATTAATAATTATTTCAAAAATACACAGGTGAAATTCAAAAGCTCTATGCACACATAATAACAGCAATCTTATTTTTGAACCTTAATACAACAATTAATGTGAGTATAGAAATTAAATGTCAAAGCTTTAACAGATTAATATTCTTTATTAATGTAAATAAAGTATTTACAATGTATTTGTATTTAATATGTATTTACAATTGTCGCCAATTGACACAGAGAGGGTTTTAGCTTTATTTCACCATATAAAGTGCTGATATCCTTATGATGACATTTTCAGATGCTTTAGTTTTATTATCTTATGCAGTGATTATTAAATATTTAGGTCTTTTGAGCCCTTAAACACTCATTTGCCATAAGAAATACCTGTTAATATCTTCTAAAATTATAGCAGTTCTTAACAAAAAAAAAAAAAAAAAATTGTATTACTGCTTTAGGAGGTACACTACATAATTAATTAAAAATATATAAAAAAAAAAAAAAAAACTTGACATTACTTTGTGCATTGTCATTAAATTTTTCAGCCAGGTCATCAGACGACTACTTCTGTTGAGGACTTGAGCTTGACTGGTGATCTTGATCGTTTTTAGCCATAAGGTAGCGTCACACTCCATTGGGGGCCACTGCACCGCTGTCGTTACATGCCTCCTAATTGGTGGCTATTTCAATTGATTCACGAAATATTGCATAATAATTAATCTTCGGAATTAGCAATTTTGCTGGTTTTATCAAAATCAATATTTTGTTTGTTAAAAGTCTTGGCTAAATCTGTATTAAATTTTCCCGTTTTTATATTCGTTAATTCTTGTTTTAATTTTTCTCTTTGTAACTCCAATATATGATCCTTGTTTATTATCTTGATTTGTAAAAGGTATCTTATATATAATATACAGATTCCCCCCCCCAAGGATTACATGATGATGATGATGATGATGTCGTGTCTATGAAAGTGCAATTAAATGGCTCCGAAGCTGTCGAAGACAGCTTTAGCAACCTCGACAGCCCCTATCTGTATAAAGTAGGTCTACTGGGTCTTCAAAGCCGATATTAAGAAGTTTGGCCTGGATTGCTGGGCAGCTGAAGATGTGTTGGGGAGACAGTGGGATGTCGTCTGGGCAGTGAGGACAAAAGTTGGTGTAACTACGCTGCCCGTCCTCAGAAATCCTCATCCCCTTTAAATGGTTTGTCCTCAGTCTGGTTAAAATAGTTGATAAGGCTCTATCACAGTTCAATTCCGGAATGGAGTTTCGTTTAATTTGTTGACCGATTAGTCTTCGGCCAGCGACGGCATTGGCGTCAACGAGGGTTAGACATTTGGATGGCTGAGGAGAATTACGTGCGGCCTTTGCGAGCTCATCGGCCTTCTCATTACCGAAAATATTTACATGAGCCGGTATCCATTGCAAGATGCAGGAACCCTGGGCAGCGATGATTTTGTTTGTGAGCTCAATGATCTGATGGCTGAGTTGACATTTGCCCTTCTGGATCGCTTGCAATGCTGATCTGCAATCTGAGAATATGATGATGCCTTTGGAACTCTGGTCCTCCTTAGACAGATAAATCTCCAGAGCACATTTGATGGCGACGAGCTCGGATGTGTAGTTGGAGGCGATTTTCCCAACAGGAATACTGTGGCATTCCTGCGCTCCGTCTGGTTCGATGAAAAAGACACCTGCTCCTCCTCTATCGAGATTAGAGTCAGAAGAGCCATCTGTGTAGGCGATCGTCAAATCTTGATTTGAGGTCGTGAGTACTTCAATGGTATGGTCGCCTTTCTCTTTTATTATTGTGGTGGGATCTTTCTTGGTGCAAGGTTGTAAGAGATTTAAATAGATTTTTGTTAGGGGGAGAGGGATTACAAGGATTACAAATATACAAATTTAACAATTCTAAAAATAAAGTAACTGTTAAAATGAAAGTTTAATATATATATTTCCTGGTTAAAGACCTTTATTGCTGCTTCAAAATGGAAATTATTCAGAACCTAAATTTTCATCAAAAATGCAGAAGGAAATGTTTTGAAATTTATTTTTAATTTGGTTTTGAGTATTCATAAAGAGCTCAATAGAAGCAGAACTAACCAAAATTATTCCATATATTATATTGCAGACTTTCTGAATATATGCATTTTAAAAAAATACAACATTAACTTCCAAACTTAATTCGCTGTTTGTTAAAAAATATACACATCTCTATATACCTATTCTCTTACAAATCTTTAGAATTAAGAAATTTTTTTAAAATGAGTATCAATTTACTACATTATTTATTTATTTATTTTTAACTCGAGAAGTTCTTAAATGTGAAAGAATCATAGACTTTAAAGCATTATCACCCAAACTATTTATTGCAATATACAATAAATGAAAATTAACAACTAAATAAAAGTAAGTAAAAGATTACCTGAATCAATTAATCCTACACTGAGCAGTTCCTTTAACTGCTGGTCAGGATCTTGAGTAATATTAGGGTAATTAATCTTGCTTAATCTTAACCATTTGTATTTTCTTTGAAACAAGCGAACATACAACTTCTGAGCAGCCTCTGAAAGATAAAAAAAATTTGGAGTGAAACAATCACACGACTTCCAAAACAAGAGTTTTTTTTTTTTTTTTTTTTTGGAAAAACTGGTAAAAAATTCTGAAGTTTTTTTTTTTTTTTTTTTTGACAAAGAATTCTTAACAAACTTATAGCTAATCAACAAAATGCACCACATGGTTTACACAAGAAAAATGCTGCATAGTGGTGTCATCTATGGTAAATAAGTTTAATTAGAATCTAGCCTATCTATTTTTGCTAAAACAGATCTCAGACAGGCATTAGAAATAAAATAACACAAGATAAAAGGTCTCCCGTTCCGTGTGAGACACAGGCATGTGCAAATTTGCCAGTAACTTTTGCCTGTGTCAGACACGGGCAAATGTGTTAACGGCCCTCTTCACTTACTGACGCCGGAAGCCCGAGCCAATGTTATTCTATGGGAAAATTATCTTTACAAATAACTTATTAACTAATACATATTTTTAAATTCTGTTTTCACATTCAGAAAATTCCCAACTGTTAAATTGATGCAACTTTTTTAAAAATGTATTTTTTTAATTTTTAATATTTTATTTTGAAATTGCAAAATGAAAAAATTTCACATATTGAAAATTTGTATCTTGCAGCTTCAAAGTAAAATATAAAAAATTAAAAAAATAATTTAAAAAAAAAAGGTCCATCCATTTAACAGCTGGGAATTTTCAGAATGTGAAAACAGAATTTAAAAATATGTGTTAGTTAATAAGTTATTTGTAAAGAAAAATTTCCCATAGAATAACATTAGCTTCGGCTTCCGGCGGCGGTGAGTGAAGAGGGCCCTTAAGGGGTTAAAACGTGTAAATAAAGTGAAAACTCAATGTTGAATTTTTGGACCGAATACAATACTTCCATTACCTATAGTCGGGTAACGGAAGTAAAAAGATAATGAGACACTTTTACCTCTTTAATATGATCATATACAGTAGTATGTTGCACCTAATGCAGTTATGCCAATATTCCTTAAAATGGCCTTTTGCCATTTATTTTGCACTTTGCATGCTATAATCAAAAGATGGGCAATTTAAAAAAAGAAAAAAGGCAATGCACTGACATTCATGCATATGCATGCATGTCATACATGACACAGTAAAATTTTGCTTGAATCATGAATTATCAAATGCTTTCCATACTTCTTGGGAAAGATATAAGCATTGTGGGCAAAACTGGTAAAATTCTTTAGGATAGAAATTTCGATTTTATCTTGCAAGTCAGGCCAATTTGAGATTTTTAATTTCACATGGGATCAGGCTGAGATATACATTTTTATACTGCTGTGTCCAGACCTGAAATTTTATCTTCATAACAAAACTTTCACTAAATATAATGTGTTCTTCAAATGCCCAAAGTTTTAGGATAATTCATGAAATTTTATTTCATCAGTGCCTTATTCAATTAAATATTACAGCCACACCCAGTGGCAGAAAGTTTTGTAGCTGTCTGCAACAGGCTTTTAAAATTTCATAATTTGTCTGCGAAATTTGCATGTAATCAGGGGTGAAAATGGCTTACACTTAAAAAGCCTGAAAGCTGATAGCGGCAATCTTGGTGGTTGGGGGAGGGGGAGCTTAACAACAGTACAGAATAATATAGTATAAACAATTATAAAATAATAAGTTGAACTCATTCAACTAAATATTTTATAGCAATGTTTGACACAACAAAATATAAATAATTATAAATAATAAAAGTATTAGTTTTTGTTTTGATATAGAAATTTTTTATAAGTGAATTTTGAAGTCGAGGAGAAGTTTTGGAGCAGTTTAAAAAAAAATTAGAACTTTTCTATGTTTCCGTCGAATCTCAGTAACAGGTAACAGGAGAAAAGAATACATGTATAATGCTGTCTATCAAGGGAGATCTAACCTCTCTAGGTTGCCGTTGTTAAGCACTGTTTTGTGTGTTTCTACCAAGGCACCTATAGGAGGGCTCTAGAGTTCCTACCAGAAAGCGTTTAAGACGTCATACATAGGTAGCGCATTGTCGCAGGTGAAAAATGTCTGTAAATTGTAGACAATTTTTTATGACTGCAGACAAAGACTGTCCGAAAGTTGCGGGCAATTTTCTTATTAGTGCAGACAAAGAGTGTCCGAAAGTTGCAGACTAATTATTTTATTAGTGCAAACAAAAACTGTCTGCAAGTTGCTTTTCTGTGTCTGTGACTATGTCGCCATGTTTCTGCCACTGGGCAGCCACAATTGAACAAATCTGCAGCTCATATCAAACTTTAAACAAGAATAAGATAAGCTACAACATTTAAGTAAAATTAGCTAGAAAACTTACATCATTATGATATTCATACTTTTGACTACAATATAAATATTTATATATAGTAAACAATTTTAGTAATAAATTTACGCTTACCTGATGAAGTTTCGAATGCCTTAACATAGGTCATATCTTCATCATTAAAAAGAATTTTATTATATTCATCATTTAAAACAGTATTCAAGATGTGCTTGAAATTGGCAATATAATAAGGGGAATATTTTTCAGTCTGTTCACCAGTTTCAGTTTTTTCAGCAAATACATTATCATCATCCTCTAAACACACTTCAGCGTCTTGTAAAACATTAATAGCATCAACATCGATTTCTGTTTCAATTGATGATTCTGATTTTTCACAGTTTATTTCAGTGACAGAAAGATCACAAGTAGGCACTGATTTTGACTCATTTACATTAACCGTTTTCTTAGAAAGAGCACTTATAACAGACTTTGGAACATTATCATGAGCAGTTTTGTTCAAAATTGAAGATTGATTTTCTGTTGTTTTTTCAGAACACACAGATTGATGCATTTTTTTTATTTTAGTAACATCAGAAAATTTTGAGCTACTTTTAGAACATGATTCTATAGGCACTGTTGGAACTGAAGCAGGTATGACATCTATCTGCCCGGTACTCAAAAATTTGTTTATATTCTCAGTTTGCAGGCTTTGAGTAAAATTATCTACATATGGAGATGAATCTTCATCTAAAGTTATAATTTCAGTTTCTTTAACATATTTCTGGTTGTTCAAATTAGGTGTGACTTTGTGTGAAGCATTGATTCTTTGTTGCTTCAAACTAAGTCTGCCTATTTTAGTAGAATTCATCTTTGATAATTTTTTAGAAGGTTTAGGAATTTTAGAATTCTTTTTATTTTTCTGCTTGACATCAAAATTGTTAGAATTGCTTGACGAATTAGGGAGAGATTCAGAACACTGAGCATCATCTTTACTAGAAGTAGAACTAGGGCAGTCTGAATCGAGATGAAAATTTAATTTGCACTTAGGTAAGGATATTCCACATGCAGGGCATGAAACATTTACATTCTGAATTTTAAAATAGTCTAAAATAGTTTTTGAGCTCATTATTCAAATTACTGAACAAAATTATCAAACATTCTTTTTTATTCATTTTCTATCTCTCAAACAAAAGAAAATAAAGGAAGCCCCGTAAGCAATAATTTTAAAAAGTTAGATAAGAGAGGCAATGTAAATGAGTTTTAGAAAATAAACTCAAAAGTGAAATAAATGTTTTCAAAGTAATATTTTAATCCTCAATTAATTTATAAAAATTAAAATCAAAATTAAATTTATATCAAAAATACACAATTCATTCAAAATTATATAATATGAGAGTTAAAATATAAAATAAGACGATGACAAACTTTAAAAAATTTACAGGTTCGTTACATTGCCGTAATCCAAATTGCGTATCTAACTTAGAAAAAGATAAATAGCAATGCGGTTCAAATTAAAATTAACAAATCTGTTGCTAGAGAGAATCCGATATTTACAACATTTTTCTTTACACTTACAAGTACTATACCACATTCAACTATCAGTACCTAAAGTTTGTTTTAAATCAAACTATTTAATTCAAAAATTATAAACACCACAGTGGAAATGCTGCAGTAATAATTTAATCACAAAAAACTCACAAGTTTTCAATTATATTCACTAAAAAATTGTATTACAGGATTCGGCATTTAAAGCAACCGGGAACTGTTCCGTTTTTGTTTATCTTCTCATTTAACGTGGTTGGATGGTTGGTAGAAAAAACTACAGTAAGAGACCTACGCAGCCAAATCAGGGGGGTTTTTTTTTTCGAAAAAATCCCCAACTTGATTTCTACTAAAAAGGGAAAATAAAAAAAATTTCAAAAATATATATCTAGCAGATTTTTCTATGATTTAAGCTTTTTCCCCAAATGAAGGCAATTTTTAAAAAAATTACGTGCAATTATTTTCCAAATAGAATATGCTCCACCAGAAGCCATTAGGTTCTGTTCTCGAAATCCGCGTTTGTAATGATCGATAGATGGCGCTTTCTCAACTGCAGTTGTTAGTAAATATAATAGCCACGTGTATTAATTATTGTTCTTTCTTGTTATTCTATCATTGTTTCAGCGTGAAAGCTATCAGTGGTATGATAATTTCACCTTAGCCCACCAGAGGGCGAGCATTTCATTACAATCGCGGATCGGTAAGTGGTGCTTGATTCGAGTTTAAGTAGGCTGACCATATGTCCTCGAATCTCGAGGACAGTCCCCGAATTTCAAGGACAATACTACTTCTTTCCCAAAAAATTACAACACATTTGGGGACGCCGGTTATAAAGTTATTAATGTTTTATTATAGTAATTTATTATATGCATAATAAATAAGCTGAAATAAGTTCTTTTAGGTGCTTTAGACATAAAATTTTACAATTTAAGGTGATTTAATTATTATTTTATATTTTTGTCCTCGGAATTCGAGGACGCTGCCATCTTTGTCCCCAAATTCAATGAAAAAAATATGGTCACTCTAGTTTAAGTCATCGAGCTTTAATTTAGGTAGAGAGAGAAATGGCAACCCCTTTGTGTGGCCAACATGATCGAGAAGTGTCACGTGACAATAACTTTGAGATTCCTCCTTTCTCCTGTGCGCGTGAACTACTACGGTATTGTTAGCCGAAAGCCGAATCATAAAGGTATTGCGCCCGCGTGGTTTGTGATCTGTCCTCGTTGTGCGTAAGCGCATAACGTCAAGCCACAGTGTGCGCCAAGCGTGAATTCTCGTCAAACTCACTTAGCTCCGTAGAGGTCTGCCGCTAGAAAGAGACGCTAGTAACATCGAAATATATATTCTTGATCTTCAATTCTCATAGGAATTATGCATTAAAATAATATTTTTAATTTTCATTATTGACGATATTGGCATAAAAAAAATAATAATAAAAAATTTCCCATTGGCATAAAAAAAAAAAAAAAAAAATAAATAAACTCATCAAAAATCGGAGCAAAAATGTATAGGAATATAATACTTTCATCTTATAACTGTAAAAGAAATTACATTATAATAATATAAAAAAGAATAGAACGGATTCTATTTTTTAATGTCTTCATATTTTTATTAATAATCTAGATGCATCATTATTTAAGATATTTGTTTTATTTATTATTCTCTTCTTTATATTTAAGAAGAAAGTATTCGATTAATGGAAAGTTTTAGTCACTGGTTTCCAATGAATTTATACGTTTTGACATATCCTGTACGCGATTGCACTATTTTAAGTGTCTTCGTGTGTGCCTAAACTTTTGTGGATGCTCTATCTCATAAATAAGTGGACGAAATTTAACCAAACTTGATATTTAGTTCTAACATCGAAAATTAGTGCTTATAAGCTGTTTCTGAAAATCGAACACCAGCGACCGAGTTGTTCCGCGCTCAAAGCTATTAGACGTGAGGTGCCGAATTCGATCCCAGCTCGCGCTCGTTGGCTTAGTCGTTTTGAGTTTTCCGTGGTTTTCTCCGAAACTTGCGTAAATACGGACTAGGACCCCTTAGAAAGAACTCCCCCACGGAGGGCACTCCTCTTTATGCCTAGGATCCTAGGGTAGTCAATCAGCCTTACTTCCAAAACACCAAACGCCCAATAGGTAGTGCTGTCATCCCGTATATATTTATTTTATTTTATTTATTTATTTGTTTCAACAAAGTACGAAACTTCGCATAAATAGGCACAGTGATAATTGTTTTTTAAAGAATTTTTGTGGATTCAAAAGAATTGTTTAAAATAGTAATAACCAATTATGGGGGGGGGGGGAGGTTGTAAATGTAAACGCATCACTTTTTACTAGGAAGGGGGGGATGCAAATTTTTAATATTAGTGTTTCTGAAAAGAACCCATCAGTACCTTTAAAACGAATGATTGAACCATAAGTCTAGAATAATTAAAAGCAAATTTATCAGTTTTTTTTTTTTTCGATTTTTTTTAATAAATAAATAAATAAAAACTTTAGGAAGAAAAATGCAGTTTTTAAAATATGAATGTGGTCTGTAAGACACAAAATAAACTTTCTTTAGATTATATATATCTTTCAAATGAAAATAATTTCCATTCATGATGAAACGAAATTTTAATAAAGAAATATTTTAGATAATATCTAATTTACATTGTGTGTATTTGTATAGGATAATATAAAAGAAAGTTTTGTGATGGTCACAACATACTATATATTTGAAATGTTTTAGATTATATATTTTATTCAAAAGATTTTTTTTTTTATCTTTTTTCAAAATTGTAATTTATTTGAATAAAAATCGCTTGGCTGAGTTTTCATTGGAAAAAGAAATAATAATAATAAATACATAACTCTTATAATATATTTGTCAAAGAATATCTAATGATGTAAATATTCTTTGATATTTACAACCTAAAAAAAAAAAAATTATGGGAAAAAAACTATCGCCAAGAAAGCGATAAGTAGCGAAAAAAGTTAGATCAACGAAATAACACGTGATACATGTTGGACACGTTTTCTTCCGTAGAAAAGAATAGGGATTCTCCCTATCTACTAGTATATCTGCTCGATGGTTTAAGTGCTTGGTTCGATTCCAAGCCATGATCATCAAACTAAGCGTTCGAAATTTTCTGTAGTTTAGTTCAAACTCGGAATAAAACAGGCTAGGTCTTTTCAAAAATACCAATAGGAAAGCAGTCTACCTAGGTCCTAAGGTGTGTAGGACCCAAGTGCAGATAAACAGTATTAGCGGGGGAGGGGTGGAGTGAAGTAAATGTGTTGATTATTTTACAAGGAAAATTTTATTTTCATCCCACTGAGTTTACTACATTTAATATATTTTAAAAATTTCTAAATTTCTCAGGTTTTCAGCTTTTTTTTTTTTTTTTTTTTTTTAACATTTCAATAGTTAAAACACATTTTTTTATATATATATATAAATTATTATTAATGAAAAGAAAAAGAAAAAAAAATGTACAAAAAAAGGGGGGGGGGGTTAGAAGAAGTACATAAAAAGTTGTTTGCATTTTATTTTTATTGCAAATAGCTTGAAATGATGACTCAAGCAAAAAGTCGGAAAAAAAAAAATCTAAATAGCAAAATTGAAAATCTAGAAGTATATTTGCAAATGCACACGCATTCCTTTATCTAGAAAAAGAATTCAGAACTGTACGTGCCATAGTTTTTTCTGTACGTCGCACCCAACGAGATATATAAATGGTAACCCTCGAGAAGGTCCAAGATGAGTCATGTGACATGCTTTCCTTGCACATGCGTATTCGGTGGTATCCTTGGTAACAGCTCATTTTCAGTACATTTCTATGGCAACGGTTTCAATGTTTTTGTTTACTTTACGTAGTTTAATATTCTTTTGTTCTAAACCATTTTGATTTTGATTTTACTTCTTTTTTATTTCGTGTAGTTGAACTTTAACCGATAAAATGCTTAAAAATAGTTGAAAAATTATTATTTGTTGTTAAATTTAGCTCTTTAAAAGTTTAAATTTTGTTTTATAAACACTTTTAAAGTTTGTTGAGAAACGATGAAAAGAAAGGTATTTTATTATTTATTAAAATGTGAAATATGTGTAAAATTATTTTAAAAGCAATTTATTTCGGTAATAGGACTGTCATGTTACCTAATAATAATGATAATTTGTCGAACTGATATTTTAAATGCCAAAATAGCGATAAAGGGCCAAACACAGCAACCTATTCGAGCATATCACGTGATTCATCTTGAACCACGGAAAGTTAATCCTTCATCCATTGAATCAGCACTCTAATTTATATATCTCGTTGGTCGCACCCAGGCAGACAAACACACTTTTTTCTTTTTTTTTTTTTTTTTTTTTTTTTTTAGTATAGATGCAGAATAAATAAAATATTCAGTAAAGGGTAATACATGTTTAATTTTGATAACACCAGATCTGTACAACCACTAGTAATAAATAAGCTATTTTCAAGTCAAAATCATTAAGTTATAAAAACAATTTAGAAAATAAATTTATTTTTACCAGAACACAATATTTAATTTTGGATAGAAATTCAAAGTATTTTATTAACTTAATATCCCTCTCTATTATTCAGAAAAGCGACTTGCAACTAAACTAAATAAAAGTATTTTCAAAGACAATACAAAATAATAATTATTAATATTATCTTACTGATAATAAAACTTTTAATTTATATTAAGTATTGTATTTAAGGAAAAAAAATCATTAAATTCACTTTTTTACTTATTTTTATTTCATTTTTCACACCCACTTTTTATTTCCTGATTCAAAATTCTTAAAAAAAAAAACTTTTTGATAGTGTTAGTTTCGATACTGATTATTATTAATTTTCTTTTCTTTTCTTTCCAAATAAATAAATAAATAACATAAAATAAAATGATGATAAATAAAATAAAATTTGTGATTTGATGGCAAAATTTAATGGCTGACGATGAAATTTTTGACTTGGCAACGAAATTCGTTATTTGACGAGAAAATTCGGCAAGCTTGGCGATGGAGAATGGCAGATTTGGCGTCATTATATTTTCTTCCTACGCGAAAAATTCATATCGCTTCACAGACCAATATCTTTGTTTCCACAAGATAAAAAGGCAAAGGAAGCTGTATCGTATTACTCTCAATTTCAATCGTTAATTTAAAATTCTTGTCTAAACCGGCGTTCTAAATTAGTTACCACCAACGATATTTTTATTAAGACTAACGTATTATATTAATTTTATATTTTTAAAGAAATTATTACAGCGGTTACCATGTTTTTATTAACTTCTATTCTTGTTTGTTTGTTTATTTGTTCGGTACAAATCTTGCAATCGAATTTTAACTAACTTCCCTACTAGCTAGACATTTGAAACTTTCACAATAGCTCACAATCCGATGACAACACAATACTTCGAAGTCCGATTTTCGAATAGTTTGCTTATAATTAATTAACATATGAAAATAATAACCTCCTAATACCTTATAAATAGCCATTAAAATATTAGCTATAATTTAATTGTTGCTAAAAAATAAAAATAAATAAATACGAGTTCATTTTTTTTCGACATAAAAATAAATACATTTAATTAAACGTGAGCGTTAAAAAATTGTAAAAAGTTAAATTATGCATCTCACAAAAATTGACGTCATTATCATTTTAAAGATTTCATACGCATTGATAAAGTACTAATGTAGCTATAGCTATGATTCAACAGAAATTTTAAAAACATGGTTTATAAAAAGTTTTTTTATCTTATAATTATTTACCATATTTTTATTGACTTCTATTCTTCTTTGTTTGTTTGTCCAGTACAAATCTTGCAATCGAATTTTTACTAACTTTCCTACAAGCTAGACATTTGAAACTTTTACAATAGCTATATAGAACCCGATGACAACACAATACTTCGAAGCCCGATTTTCGAATTTTTGATTAGTCTTCTTATACAGTGCGTTGCATGAATATAAACGCACCTTAGCTTTAAGAATTAGAATGGTATAGAAATGTAATAAAAAAAATATGTATAGGTGGTACTTGATGCAAACTGTATGTGTATGATTCAAGAAATGAAAATACGAGTCAAAACAATAGAAGACCAATATGATTTTTTAGAAAATAATTTTATTGAATTTATGACAAAAATACATGTTGCATGAATTTAAACGCACATGTAAAAAATAAATAACTGAGTAACAAATACTGTATCTAATACTTTGTAAAGCCACCATGGGCTTCTAGAACAGCCAGTAAACGCCTTGGCATTGACTGATAGTGGCATGAGGTCATCCAAGCTGATTGTCTTTCAAGCTAATAGTATGGCCGATTTTAGTTCGTCTTTCGTGTTAAACTGCCTTCCGTTTACGTAAACACGGTGAACCAGAATACACCATACATTCTCCATTATGTTTAAATCGGGGCTTTTTGAGGACTAGTCCAAAACTTTAATTTTATTGTCACGGAACCATTTTGTCACGATATGTGCTGTATGTACAGATGCACAATCTTTCTGCAAAATATAATTTCTTCCAGCTTTCTTGACTTCTTAATGGCGGAGGTTCCTTGTGAGCATCTGGACATAATTTACAGAGCTCATAGTGTTCTTCACGAACTCTAATTCGAAAGTTCCTTTAAAACCTATGGCTGCCCACACCACACCATGACAGACCCACCTCCAGATTGACGTTTTGAACAGTACATTTCTTCGGTTATCAAACCGTGCCAGTAGCTATGAAATCCGTCCGGGCCATCGAGATTAAACTTTTTTTCATCTGAGAAGATGACTTTTTCCCAATTTAGTCGATCTAGAATCCATTTTCTTGCCCATTTCAACCGCATATCTTTGTGCTTTTGAGTGAGGGGTGGTTTCGCCTTCATTTTCTTAAATTTAATGAATGTTGCAGCTTTGATAGTTCTCCATATGGTTATCTTAGCACAATAAATATTCTTATTTTTTGCAGCGTTGCATATTCGACGTTTGTCGTAACTGGTGAGCTTTCCTGTTCGCTTCTTATATGCTTTTTCCCATAATTTGCTCCTTTCTTTATATAATTTCGCACAACACTTTCACTTCTTCCGATTCGGCGCCCAATTTCACGATTGTTAAAGTCTTTACCACGCATAAAGTCGATTTTTATCCTCTCGTCTACTGTCAAAGTTTTCCCTCTTGCCATCCTGAACTAACTCTGAAAATTTTGCACTCAAGCATTAAAACTGTTTTTAGAGAACTTTAGCAACACGACTATCTGTGTTTTAATTTAATTCCAGTGGCTCTGTTAAATTTTAAACGTGAAATACAGAGTGCGTTTAATTTCGCACAACAAACAAAAACAGGAAAAAATAAGAAAATACTTAAACACTCATTTACATACGTTTGCATAAGCCTAAACATACGTGCTCAAAGCACCTTATTCAGTTGTTAGTCATATCATATGCAATAACTGTAAGTCATATTCCTTCTTCTAAAATTAAAAAAAATTCTATTTCTGGTTATTGGAAAAGGTGCGTTTATATTCATGCAACGCACTGTATTTAATTAAAATATTAAAATAGTAACATCCTAATAGCGTTAAAAAAGCCATTAAAATATTAGCTATAATTTAATTGTTGCCCCCCCCCCCCCCCAAAAAAAAAAAAAAAAAAAAATACGAGTTCATTTTTTTTCGACATAAAAAAAATACATTAAATTAAACCTGAACATAAAAAAAATATAAAAAGTTAAATTATGCATCTTACAAAAATTGACGTCATTATCACTTAAAAAATTTTATGCGCATTGATAACAGCTCTATGATTCATCCAAAAATTTAAAACATGGTATATAAAAAGTTTTTTTTTTTTTTTTTTTTTCTTATAATTATTAGTTTTTCAGTGATCTTTTTTTATTATCGTTTGCACGTGACGTAAACATCAGATTATAAATTTAAGCAATGGGCTCTTTAAGCAATGTTCATGAATAACATGTTTAATACTCTGATTTTTGGTGCTTAAATCAGTGACAGTACAATATCGTACTGCGTAAATCCATTTAGACCAGTAACTAAGTTAATTAACTTGTTGTAACACCTTTATGCAATTAAATAAAATAAAAACATTTTAAAATTTCAAATTATAATCCATAAACATTCCACAAGAAGCTATTAGTTATTGCTAGATCAGTTAAAGTTACGCAGTTACACTACAATATACAAAAATCGATTCTTATAGGTAAAAATAAATAAACACATAAAATGTTTTTAAAAATTATTAAATTTACAAATACAATTATTCTACTATTTACAAATGCACAATATTACTTTTATTTTATTTTATATTAAATATTAAAATTTTTGTTCTGAAGAACAATATTTAATTGAATTCGATTATTCGTTTTCCTCTATCACGTGACTAAGCAGACGAAACTGGGAAGAGCCCATTAAATCTGATATTCCCTGCCTATCCGCGACTGTAATGAAATGCTCGCCCTCTGGTGGGCTAAGGTGAAATTACAATTCACATGCTTTAATTCGGCTTTCATGAAGCCGCCACTGGATGCCGATGTTTAGTTTCACATATATTTATTGAATAAAAATGAATAAATCCGGTAAAAATGATAACACATACTAATAATAGCAGGTCATTCTTTTTGCACTGAAGACGGCACGCTTTAGGCTACCGAAACAGCTGTATGCACCTCAATAATTTTTCTTTGGCGTTTCTGACGTAGTAGTTTATTCCTGTCTTAATATTCCTGTTTTGATAACACATAGGTTGTGTGCTCCAGTGTAACTCCAAAGGACCAAGAAATCCAGAATTAAGCTTCCATTTATTTCCAAATGACAAATTTAAAATTTCAGTTGCTTCGGCTAATGGAAGTAAAGAATTAATCAGATGATTTGAAACTAATATTTGTTCAACTTCAGTTAAAAATCTACTTCCGATCGAACTTTGAATAAACTGAAATATTTTTTTCCAAAAGCAATCAATTTTGCACGATGTAATGGCGGAGAAATTATAGTACGAACATTAAGTAGAATAACAAAAAGAACAATAATTAATACACGTGGCTATTATATTTACTAACAACAAAGGCTGAAAAAGCGCCGTCTATCGATCATTACAAACGCGGATCGGCTCAGATAACTAAAATTTGACACTCTTGAAATACTCTAGAATAGTCAATACTCTAGACTATACTTTTTATTATGATGCCTTCATTTATTTTGATGACTGCACACACAAAAAACAGACTCTTATATATATATATATATATATTATAGATACAATAGATAGATAGACAGATACATATATATCCATTTTAGAATTCAGGTGTAAAATAAATAAATTAATTAATTAAAAAAAAAAAAAAAAAAAGTTTTAATAACTGATTCACTAAAATAGCAAAATTTTAGAATTTTAAGAAAATGCTTTAAAAAAAAAAAAACTAAATATGAGATTTATACACTTTCCAAACTGCCACAAAGATTATAGAATGGGCTCTTCCCAGCGCCGTCTGCTCAATCACGTGATAGAGGAAAACGAATAATCGAATTTTGAGAATCGAATTCAATTAAATATTGTTCTTAAGAACAAAAATTTTAATATTTAATATAAAATAAAATAAAAGTAATATTGTGCATTTGTAAACAATAGAATAATTGTATTTGTAAATTAATAATTTTTAAAAAACATTTTATGCGTTTATTTATTTTTACCTATAAGAATCGATTTTTATGTATTGTAGTGTAACTGTAACATTAACTGATCTAGCAATAAATAATAGCTTCTTGTGGAATGTTTACGGTTTGCCGGCCTGGTGGCTTGGTCGGCAGGGCGCTGTCTTCTCAGTCTCCAGGTTCCGAGTTCGAATCTCGGTGCGGGCATGGATGTTTGTGCTGTCCACTGAGCTGAAGAACAACTGGAGGAAATGCTAGACCGGTTTTCGCGTGCCGTTTTTTGAAGGTTTGTCTTTCGAGCGTTGTATGGCAAAAAGCATTTGATATATTTATATTTCAAAGTAAAATTGTGTAAAGGTTGTCAGTTCGAACAACCATATGCTAAACATGACATTACAATTTAAAATTTTAATTCTTTAAAGATTTTAATAGTAATAGATGACCCGACAAATGTTGCTTGCCATACAAGGTCGGCGAAAGATTGCAGAAAAACTGGCACGCACGAACACTGTGTAAAAGTATTGGAAGCATTTGCTCCAGTTGTTCTTCAGCTCAGTGGTGCTGTCCTATGTCTTCAACAATATTATGTGCACGTATTTCTGTGAATTTCTGTAAAAGTATGGAGCAATCGAGATGAAAGTCATTGTAACTATAGATCTCAATAAATGTCAAATAAAAAAAAAAATAAATAAAATGTTTACGGAATATAAAGTGAAAAATTAAAATGTTTTCATTTAATTTAATTGCATAAAGGTGTTACAACAAGTTAATTAACTTAGTTACTGTCTAAATGGATTTACGTAGTACGATATTGCACTGTCACTGATTTAAGTACCAAAAATCAGAGTACATGTCTTCATAAACATCAATAACAGGTATAAACTAAATGGTGATAGTAAATGTATACAGCAAACAAAAGATGATGAATAATGATATAAAATTGATTAAAAATGATGATGTGTAAAAAATAACACAGATTAAATACGATTGATCAAAAATAAGAATAGAAAATATGTTATTTTAGCAATCGCTCTAGATAAACAAGACTTCGTCTGCTATTTGTTTTTCCTCTATCATGTGACCTGTGGGAAGAGTCCATTAAAAGTATCTCATGATAAGTTTAATTCTTATGATAAAATATATTTTGACCATAGAATAATAATAAAGGAAGAACGAGCATGCCAATACTCTAATGCTTACAAACCCCTTCTAGTGAAATGCCAGCGAAAGCTACTTTTGCTCCTCTCAACCTTGAAGTAGGGCACCCATCCTCAGCGCATTTATCGCTGTTTGTTGTGGGTGCTGCCTCGCAGACTAATTGAGAGAGAGACGAGACGATTCAAAAATCTCGCCAACAATTCGCCAACCAATCAGATGGAAGCACTGTTACAACCCTATACCCGGCATTCCTGGATTTTACAAACCGAAACCAAAACACGTACGCTCCTTCTTCCTTTATTATTATTCCATGATTTTGACATTTGTGTCCGTTCTTTGCACGAAAATTTAATTATTATTCACAAAATATTATTAAGAAAAAAAAGAAAAAAAAAACATTTTCGACAGTATTTATTTCGATTCTGATTATTAGGACTGAGGGCCTATTAGTCTCAATCTATAGAATAATAATAAAGGAAGAAGGAGCATGCCAATACTCTAATGCTTACAAACCCCTTCTAGTGAAATGCCAACGAAAGCTACTTTAGCTCCTCTCAACCTTGAAGTAGAGCACCCATCCTCTGCGCATTTATCGCTGTTTGTTGTGGGTACTGCCTCGGAGACTGATTGACAGAGAAACAAGACGATTCAAAAATCTCGCCAACAAGTCGCCAACCAATCAGATGGAAGCACTGTTACAACCCTATACCCGGCATTCCTGGATTTTACAAACCGAAACCAAAACACGTACGCTCCTTCTTCCTTATTATTATTCTATGTCTCAATCTGGGATTTTTGCGTTGTCGATTTCGATAGTTGGACATTTGTCGAAATCTAAAATTTATCGAAAATATAATTGAATAATTTGAAAGCGATGTTATAATTTGAAAAAAGAAAAAAAAAAAAAAAAAAAAAAAACCTAATAGTTCTCCGTCTTAAACTAAATTCTGTTTTTGCCATAATTTCATCAAAATCTTTTTTATTATTATTATTATTATTAATAATTTTCTTTTCTTTACTCCCCCCCCCCCCACCCCAAATAATAATAATAATATGATTTTGATGAAATTTTGGCAAAAGCAGAATTTAGTTTAAGATGGAGGACTATTAGTTTTTTTTTTTTTTTTTTCAGATTACAACATCACTTTCAAATTATTCAATTATATTTTCGATAAATTTTAGATTTTGATAAATGCCCAACTATCGAAAAATGACACCGCTTAAATCCCAGATTAGAACTAATAGTCCTCACTCCTTAAGAAAAAAAAAAAAAAAAAAAAAAAAAAAAAAAAATATTCTGATGAAATTCTGCAAAAGCAGAATTTAGTTTAGGACGGAGGACTATTAGCTTTTTTTTTTTTTCCCCTTTTCAAATTATAACATTGCTTTCAATTATTCAATTATATTTTCGATAAATTTTAGATTTCGATAAATGACCAATTAACGAAAAATGACACCGCAAAAATCCCAGATTGAGACTAATACGCAAGGGAAGTGATGATTGTCACTGGCTGTCCGTGGATGCAAGAAAAATATTTCCTATGCTAATCGCCCACTGGATTTTTTGTAAAAAATTATTAAAAATCGAGGAAAATTATTTCCCGATTTTAATCCCCATATTTTTGATATAGATATGTATTAGTTATCGTGTGCATGATGATATTTACACAATAAATATCCAACTAATATACAAATTAAAATGATAAATATTCTTTTATCATAATTTGAAGTCAAATTTGTTTTCAATGTCTAAATAAAGTGTCTGATATGATACTAATATGTTGCAGCGGAATAGATTTGATATCGGTCATCCTTGGCGAAAATATATATATATATATAATATCGCCAAATATCTGGCGAACATATTTAATTCCTTTCAAAAATCATGGTTATTTTAACAACTTATATTAAAAGAGTAATAAATAATATGAAATAATATTTCGTACAATACATGCGAAAATATACATCTGGCATATATATTTTCGTATTACGTTTGTGATCGCCAAATACAAAAACGCCAAGGACGACAGAGTTATGAAATTTAAAATTAAAATTTTGTCAATTTGATAGCAAAATAACTTAATATACACGATATTATATATTATATACACGATAACTGATACATAGCTACATCCAAATATGGGGGATTAAAATCGGAAAATAATTTTCCTCGATTTTTAATAATTTTTTACAAAAAATCCAATGGGCGATTAACATAGGAAATCTTTTTCTTGCATCCACGGACAGTCAGTGACGTCACACTTTGCTTGCGTATAGTCCTCAGTCCTAAAAAAGGAATAGTGATTTAAATAGCTGATTTTTAGCTTTGATTAAAATTGCTTATTTTTAAAAGCTAATGTTATAAATTTTTGAATTAAAATTGGAATGACTAGAAAAGTAATTTTAGCACGGAAAAAATGAAAAATTGATTTAGATAAAATTTTAAAGTCATTTTTACATCACATACAAAGCATATCTTTCATCAATTTATTATTATTATTTATTTATTTTTTAATGAAATATGCTCCACAGTAGCCGTCAGGTTCTGCTCTCGAAACTGGTAAGTGAGAAGTGCTTGGTTCGATTCCGTATCGCGGTCTTCAGTTTAACCGTTCGGAGTTTTCCGTGGTTTACTTCAAAACTCGAATTAATGTAGGCTGGGACCCAAGTCAGATAAAACCTTATTATCATGGATGGGGGGGGGAGTGAAGTAAATGTGTTGATTATTTTGCAAGGAGAATTTTATCTTCATCACACAGAGTTTATTGCATTTTATAAATTTTTCAGGTTTTCTATTCATGCATCTTTTTTTTTTTTTTTTTCTTTTACAAACTGATTTTTTTTTTTTTTTTTTTTACATTTTAAAAGGTATTGGTGAGAATTTAGGCCAATTGATTTCACTAAGGTTCTAGGCCTGTGGGGGAGTGTCCTCCATGGGGAGGGGATTCTTTCCGGGGGATCTTAGACCGTGCTTACGTTAGTTTCGTAGAAAACCACGGAAAACTTCGAACGTCTAGGCTGACGAACACGACCAAGGATCAAACTCGTCACCTCAAATCTGCCAGCTTCGAGGACAGGATCTCTTGGCTGCTAGTGGATAACACTTTAAAAGCTAAAGCACTTTTTTTTTTTTAATGAATAAAAATGAATTTGGAATAGTGATTTAAATAGTCGCTTTTTACCTTTTGATTAAAATCATCGTTATAAAAAAAAAAAAAAAAAAAAAAAAAAATTCATAGTACAAATTTTTGAACTAATGTTGGAATGACTAGAAAAAAAAGTTTTAGCATAGAAATAATGCAAATTTCTTTTAGATAAAATTTATAAAAAACATATACATTGCATACAAGGTATACATTTCATCAGTTAAATTTCTTACTTCAAAATAAACTGCTTGGCAGAAAGTGCCTGGTTCGATCCCAGATCGAGATCGTCAGCTTAGCCGCTCAGAGTTTTCCGTGGTTTCCTTTGAAACTCTGTAAATATGGGTTAGGACCCTTTCAAAATCGTCCCCTAGGAAGGCAATGCACCTAGTCTTAAGTCAGTCAATAAGCTTTAACCTCTACATCTCCACCTCCAAATAAAACTTAATTAAACTTTGGGGGGGGGGGGGAGATTTTCTATATAATATGTATATAATGAAAATGCCTTAATTATTTTGTAAGGATTTTTTTTTCTTTATTCGAATGAGATTACTGCAATTAATGTATTTTGAATATTTCTAAGGCATTCATTTTATGGATGTAAACTTCTTACAATCTAAAAAAATAAAATTCTTTAAAATAAATAATGAAGCATTTAAAAGTAGGAAAAAACGTATAAAAAATAGTTGAAATGTATTCCTCGCAAAGAATTTGAAACTTTTAGAAAAGTTCAGAACACGGTGACAATGCATATTTTAAATACTTTTAGAGCCAATTGTTTCGGGTCCTCGCTGCTTTCGGTAACGTTTATATGATTCAACAATCATATACCTTCCCGAACAGCCTAGCCATTTGAAACTTTCAGAATAGCTCAGAACACGGTGACAATGCATTTTTAAAATACTTTAAGCCAATTATTTCTGGTCCCCGCTGCCTTCGGTAGCGTTTATATAATTCAACAGCAAATTTAAAAACATGTATATAAAAAATTCTTTTTATCTTGTAATTCTTTTTATTAACTCGCTTTCTTGTTTGTTTGTCCAGTACAAATCTTGCAATAGATTTTTAACTAACTACCCGACTAACTAGACATTTGAAACTTTTAGAATTAATTAATAAAATGTGAAAATAATAACCTTTAAATAGCTTTAGAATTAGCCATTTAAGTTTTATTTATAATTTACTTGTTGCCAAACACATTGCGTCCTCATTTCTCTTCGACATAAATATAAATAAGTTTCCTTGAATGTGAACAATAAAAAATTGTAAAAAATTAAATTATCCATCTCACAAAAATGGACGTCATTATCACTTTAAAAATTTTACACGCATTGATAAAGGGCTAATATAGTTCTATAGCTATAATGTCCCGACTAGCTAGACATTTGAAACTTTTAGAATAAATGAGAACACGATGACAATGCATTATTTTAATACTCTTATTCAATTAATAAATGTTTGAAAATTTCTTATAATTGCTCTCTTTATTACGCATTTGATAATTTTCTTTCAATCTAATAGGATAATTCATAAAAAAAAAAAAAAAAAAAAATGTATTTATTAATACATAGAATTGTCAAATTTATATGATTCAACAGGAAATTTAAAAACATGGTATATAAAAAGTCTTTTTTTTTATCCTCTAATTATTTATAACATAGAATCAGGGAATATTTTACTTTCCCTTAAATTAAATTTAAGCATAGCAGCGCCACCTTTCGAGTGATATGCAACCAAATTAAATCAGTAGATTTTTATATAATTTACATCTCACATACCACGTTTTGGTTCATTTTTACATAATAGAAGCTGAGATATATGTTTTTCTTTAAACGGAGAAAGTTGCAGCATCACAGAGCCACCTGGTGGGCGGTATATCTCAAAATTTTAGCAGCGTCAATATTGTAGTTCCAGGCATTACCAAACATTGAATTTTCTTTGGTAAATTTCTGTCCAGCGGTTCAGTAGGTACAGCATTTACGATATTTTGCTAACACGCACACACACATAAACATGTTCTATAAACGGTTGATTCGTGTTCAGAATACCTGAAAAATGTATAACTTCATCAAAAAATGGAAGTTTAAAATTTTCAGGTATCCATACTTTTTTTTTTTTTTTTTTTTAATTCTAACGTTTTTTCATCATTCTTTTTTTTTGACAGTATGAAGCAATACAATTTTTACTTTCCGAACATACATATGTAAGGAAAGTATTATAATCATGTCAAAAATCCGAATTTGAGATTTCGATGTTTCTATACGTTTCGAGGTCCCCTGAGTCCCTTTTCACTATTTTTACTATGATGTATATATGTGTGTGTGTGTGTATCTATGTATGTGAGTGAACACGATAGCATCTGAACGCTTTGTTCGAATGAGCTGAAAGTTGTCATGTAAGTTAGGCCACCGTAGCACGAACTCTATTGATTTTGGTGAATCTAGCACTTATAGTTTTTTTACAGGGGCACAAAGAAAAATTCTTTATCATTATTGCCTATAAGACCAAATTTTTAAAAGTGCGATAGCGTCTAAACGCCTCATTCAATTGAACAAAAAAAAAAATTAATAATAATAATAATAATAATAATAATAATAAATAAATAATATGTATACACATATATATATATATATATATATATATATACATAATATAGGTCACAGTTGCACGAACCCTATAGATTTTGGTGAATCTAGCACTTATAGTGTTTTTACAGGGACACAAAGAAAAATTCTTTATCATTATGGCCTATGGGTCCAAATTCTTTAAAGTGCAATAATGTCTAAACGCCTTATTCGATTGAGCTGAAAATTTATAGACATGTTATAGTTCACTTTTACACAACCGCATAGATTTTGGTGAATGTAGCATGTATAGTTTTTTTTTTTTTTTTTTTTTACAGGAGAACAACAAAAAATTCTTTATCATTATTATGCCCTATGGATTGAGATTTTTTGAAGTGCGATAGCGTCTGAACTCCATATCTGATTGAGCTGAAGGTTTATATACATACTATAGATCACCATCACACCAACTGTATGAATTTTGGAGAATCTAACACTTATATATATATATATATATATATATTATTTTTTACAGGGACATAAAGAAAAATTCTTTATCATTGTGGCTTATAGGCTCAAATCATTTAAAGTGCGATAGCGTCTAAACGCCTCATCTAATTGAGCTGAAAATTTATATACATATTACAGGTTACCATCCCACAAACGGTGTAAATTTCGGTGAGTCTAGCACTTATAGATTTTTACAGAGACACAACAAAAATTTCTTATTATTATGATCTATCGGCTCGAATTATTTTAAAGGCACCAGCGGTAATTTAAAGAACATACTATATAGAGAAAAATACACCCTATTATAATTTTCTCTTTTATTTATTTAATGACTTCTCTCACTTTAATTTATTTATACAACCGTTAATTACTTAATATTCGGAAAGTCGAGTGGAGTCACTCCAGATTTTTTTTTTTTTTTTTTTTAACTTTCCGAACACTATAGTGAGGAAAGTATTGTAATCATGTCAAAAATCCGAATTTCAGATTTTGATGTTTCTATACCTTTCGAGGACCCCTGAGTCCGTTTTCACTATTTTTACGATGATGTGTGTATGTGTGTGTATGTATGTGAGTGAACACGCTAGCGTCTAAACGCTTTGTTCGAATAAGCTGAAAGTTGGTACGTATATTGGAAGTCACCCTAGTACGAACCCTATTGTTTTTGGTGAATCTAGCACTTATAGTTTTTTTACAGGGACACCAGGAAAAATTCTTTATTATGGCCTACGGGACCAAAATCTTGAAAGGGCGATAGCAGCTAAACGCCTTATTCAATTGAGCAAAAAAGTTATACACATATTATAGGTCACAGATACTCAATCTGTATAGATTTTGGAGAATCTAGCACTTATAGTTTTTTTACAGGGATACAAAGAAAAATTTTTTATCATTATGGCGTATGGGGCCAAATTTGTAAAAGTGTGACAGCGTCTAAACGCCTAATTAATCTGAGCAAAAAATTTGTACACGTGTTATAGGTCACAGTTGCACCTACTGTATAGATTTTGGTGAATCTATCACTTACAGTTTTTTTACAGGGACACAAAGAAAAATTCTTTATCATTATGGCCTATGGGACCCAATTTTTAAAAGTGCGATAGCATCTGAAAGCCTAATTCAATTGAGCTGAAAATTTATATGAACATTATAAATAAACTGTTGCACTAACTATAAGCATTTTGGGGGATCTAGCATTTATAGGTTTTTTACAGGGACACAACGAAAAATTTTTTATCATTATGATCTGTGGGCTCAAAGTTCAGTAGCGTTAAATAAAATATCGTGTAATATATGGAGAAAAATACTCTCAAACACTCTATTATGGTTTTCTCTCCTTTGTTTGTTTAACAACTCCTCTTTCTTTACTTTATTTACAAAACTGTTAATTACTCAAAGCTCGGAAAGTCGAATGGAGTCACTCCAGATTTTTTTTTCAATCTATTGACGTATTACTTCGATACAGACAGTGTTCCTTGATATTAAAATGTTCAGTAAAATACTTCGACTTGTATTCAGAGTCATATAAGTATAGAGAAGTTTTTGGTGATATGCACCGTTTGTAAATAAAGATACTGATAGTTTTTCATTTAATTAATTAATTTATTTATTCGTTTGAAAGATGGTGTAAGTACTAAGGAGGTTGTTTACACATAAATTTTGAATTTCTACTTTTTGTATTTAAATGCTTACTTAAAAAAGTGGTCAAGTTTCAAGCACTAGGCGATATTAGTATTTATAAATACATACGAGTATACTAGATGTTTTGTGTAGATTTCTAGGTGTAACTCATTAATATGAATCAACCAAAAACATTACGTTATTAATTTAAAGATATAATCTTTCATTTATTTATTTTTTTAATTAATAAATATTTCTCAGAATTTTATTTGAATACAGAGAAAAATAATTCATACTTGTAGTCTACAGAAAATTTTTGCGTTTGTATAAAAAGAATAAATTGTATTAAAATTTAGTTACTTCAATTACTTTTATATTACAGTACAAAGCCGAAAATCTGGACTCCAAAAATCCGGAATATTTCGGCGGCGTTAATCATCATCAGCAACAGCATTTTTTCATTTTTTTTTTTTTTTTTTTTTTTTTTAGTATAAATATATTTAAATATAGAACCGAAAAAGTATTTTATTTCTTAGTAATCTTCAAAATCGGCATTTGCAAAGTCTGCAAGAGGACGGAGAAGAAGATTGTAATAATAATAACAATTCTTAAATATTTATCTAATTGAGAACAAAATTCTATATTTTATTTCAATTGTGCTCAAACATTTAACCTAAAAACCTCAATAAATCTGTTTTGTTTTTCAAGTTTAATTTTTAATTTTATTTATTTATTGTTATTGTTAAAAAAATATAAATATATATATATATATATTACAGAATATATTTAAAAATCGTAGTATATTATTTTTTACTTGAATTTGCATATTATCCAAGTACTTAAACCAAAATATTATATTTTTTTAGGCAGGACCAAAAATCAGGAAAATCCGGAATCGCCACGGTCCCGACGATTCCGGATTTTCGGTTTCGTACTGTAATATAAAAGTAATTGAAGTAACTGAATTAATATAATGAAGTAACTGTATTATATTTATTTCTTTTGATGCTTATAAACATTTACAGCAATTACTTTTAATATAACTTTTTATGAATGTTTATCACTTTTTTTTCCCCCCATTTCAAATTACTGTACACTGGAAAATGAATCTTCTTTTGGAAGTAGCTTAATATATTTCTTAAATTTTTTAGGAATAACATGTTGCTCATCACTTAAACCAGTTTTCTCTCCCAATGTTTCCAGCAATTTGAAGAATTTTTTGAAATTAATTTCCTCCTTCTCTGATCTCAATAATTTAAATAATTCTTTTAAATTAATTTCCGTTCCTTCTGAACCTACCGATTCTAAGAATCTTTTGTTTTTCTCTGATTTTGAAAAATTAAAAAAAATTTCAAAATAAATTTCTTTTTTCTCTGATTCTAACAATTTAAAAAAAATTTTGAGGTAAATCTCCCTTTCTTCTGATTCCAACAACTTTAAGAACTTTTTGAAATTAATTTCCTTCTCCGATTTCAGCCCTTTTAAGAATAATTCTAATTTCCTTTCTTTCTCCTCTGATTCCAACAGTTTTAAAAAAAATTTAAAATCTTCATTTTCATTTTCATATAGCTGAAGAATGTTGTCAATAATTTCTTTGTCTTTCAAAAAGCTCATTGCAGTCTCCACAACATTCGATGGCAGGTCACTAGGATCGAACCATTCACAGACGTTTTCAATTATGATGCTCTCATGAGCTATAAGATTGCGTAAGTCAATTCCGTGATAGAAGCCAGAGGATTTATCCCACTGATCTGTTTCTTTCTTAAAAAGGTTCATGCAATCAAAAATCAACATTTCAGTCGCCAATTTAATATGTTGATCTTCAGTATAGCGATTAAGAATATAATTTTCAAGAAAAGGATTCTCTGTCGTCCACAAATTTGAATCACTTTCTATGCCAATTAATATTTTTTCCAAATTCCGAATGCGGTCTAAAAGCTGGGATAAACGATTTTCCACTATTTTTTTTTGTTTTCCCTGTATAAGTTTGCCAAGTTTGTTCCGAATCTCATTACAAGGTCGAACTTTTTTGCAAAGAATGTTATATTCACTCATTTTGATAGAATTTTTTTCAAAAATGTTTTCAAGTTGTTTCATTACATCTGATCTTTCAAGACTATTTAAAGCCTTCTTTTTCTTTTTCTTTTTGTAATGATGTAAAAAGTTTTCCCATTCTTCGCTAGAAAAATACGAAATTCGATAATTTTCAAGTTCTGTTTCTGGTATCGTAAAACCTTCTCTAACAGCTGTTGTAATGTCACCATTTTTTAAAATATCATCTTTCAATTTTGTTTTAAAATATTGCCTTATCTCTTCCTTATCTTCGTTAGTTATAAAAGTTGAAGTTTTTAATAATTTTATAAGTTTTGCCAATGCCTCAACATCTTTTAATTTAATAACATTAAAAAGGGGGACTTTGAATTCAGAAATAAGTTTTTGACAGTCTTCTACAAATTTTTCGAAATTCGAAAAATCAGACCAATAACTGCATTGTTCGAAACGATTTAATAGTTGTTCTGCAGTTTGGTAAGTGCGTACATACCGCACATAAAGTTTTTTAAGTAACTCCATTTTATGTATGAATATTTTTAAGAGGCATTTTAAAGGTTGAAACATTCTCCTAAATGAAAATGCGTCTTCTTTTTTAACTTGCAGTTTGAGATTTGTTTTCTTACTTTGTACTATCTGTTCATTTAAATGATTCAAAACATTTTCAAAAACCACGATTAGGTCGTCCAGAGATCTGTTTTGAAAAAACTGAACTGTATTCAAGATGCTTTCAATCATTTGTTTTGTATGACCTTTAAATACTTCTTTATAATTTTTTGAAACTTGTATTTCCTCTAATGTTTCAAGCAATTTTGTCTCAATGTATATGGTAATTTTTTCAGTCATGACATTAAAGAAGGGTTGAAAATAATTTTGAATATTTCTGATATTGTCCTGAATATCTTTAAACAATTTTACATCTGTCTCTAGCCTAATCTTTTGCTTAAATTTGTGACGATTGAAGTGGGATAACTTATTTCTTAGGTCATGTAAAACATTTCTGACATTTTTTGGCAAATATATAGATAAAAACCACTTGACATCAAAGTCATCTTCGAGTTTCATATTTATGGATTCTCCAATCACATGCAGAGCTCTTTCAATTACAAATACATACAGGCTTTCTTCATATGTTTTCTTCACGATGCTTAAGGTATTTTTTATGCAATTATCTAATCTTCTCATCGAGAAATACTCTTTAATTTCTGGATATTCAGATAAAATTAAGTTAAATTCTTCATCTGGTACCCCTTTTCTTATATCTTTGTCGTCTATCGTGGACTCTTTTAAAGCTAAACAGAAAAATTTTATTTTTTCAAGCAGGTTTTTTCTAATATTGAACGGAATTCCATAAGTATCATACCTGTACTTGTTAAACAAAGTTCTAAGAGAAGGCGATTTTTTAATTTTTCTGTTAAATATAACGTGCATTAAAAGAAAAAGAAAAAAATTAGATTCTGCTGCAGCATACGTATTTTTATTGCTTAATCTTAATTTCTTTTTAAGTTTGAAAATGTAAGTAAAAAAGAACAAAGAGGCATCGACATCAATAACATCAAAAAAATATTTGTGTTCAGCATAATGTTCCAAGCACTTGTCATCAATTTTTGGTGGAAGATTTTCGGTGGCATTAGAATATATATTTAAAACTGAAATAATGATGTCTCGGTACTGAGCTATTTCATCATTTATTTGATTTGCATTGGTATTTATTTTTTTAAGGTTTATAAAAATTTCTAATTCAACATCGATTTTTAACGAAACTAATGACAAAATTACATCACGAACGATTTCCATCTTCTCGTCGCATATTACTGACGCATCCCATTTATGGTTCGATTGAATGTCATTTTCTAAAACTTTCAATTGAGCTCTTTTTTCTTCTAAATCATTTAACAATGTTTCTTCTAAATTTCGAAGTTTCTCAACCATTTCAATGCTTGGTTCTCTTGACGGTAAGCCATCGTCAGTGCAGCAGAAAATTGCAAAATGGTATGTACTAATGCACAAGTCGGTATTACAGCTAGTTAGAGCATAGTGAAAAGCAGATAATCCATGGTGGTCTCTTTTTGTAGGATCTGCTTCATAACCTGCTTCTGTTAATTTTCTTATTATAGAAGGTGACTCACACAAATCTTCAATAACTGATTTCATATCACTTTTCAGAATCGTGATTAAAAAATTTTCGTTACATTGGTCATTGTTGTTTGCTATTTGGCATACTTTATCAACCCTATTTTCTGGCATATTTGTTTTGGACAGCACGTTTTTCAAGGCCTCTTCTCTCCATTTTTTACAGAAGCTTTCTAGTAAACCAAAACTATTCTTTATTTCCCCTCCTCTTAATTTAAACAATATAATGATGCCAAAAGGAACATTTTCAACGGAAAATGCATCAAATGTCTCCGTATCCTCTGTCAACACATAGATATTGCAGTTCAGGTATTTTGATGCATACTTTATTTTATGTGTGTCTTTTTCCATTCCATTTCCTTCGCGAACAATACCTTTCTCGAGTATATTTTTAAATCTACATACAATTCTGTTTAAAATTCTATCTTGTGTAAAAGAATATCTATCGATAAATGGATTGAATGTTTTTATAATTTCTTTTGCATTTTCTCCTGGTTCAATAATGTCTTTAATTTTCTCGTACAATGTATCTGAAAGCAGACAAGATAGAACAAATGCCCATTCAATGTTCACAATTGGTGGAACTGAAATTTCCCATATACCTTCTTTCAAAAATTCATTCTCCTTTCGAAACTGGCGATACTGAGGTATTGCTACTTCCATTATTTTCTGGAATTTATATGAAGACGCAGCATTTTTCAAATATTCTAATATTTATCGGAAAATCCATGTTATCAAGACTTGAGAATATCAAGATTAGAAATTTTTAAATGTTTATGCATTCATTTTTTTCTTAATACATGCAAATTGAACTTACACCTCACATCTTTCACGCTACATGTGAATCTGTACTGTCGAAATAGATTATCATTGCCCTCTTCATATTGTCATCATCAAAAGTAATATCCTGTGGGAAAAAAAATATCATGAATTAGATTTATTAGCAAATACTAAAACTATAGTAATACATTTTTAAATTTTGCGTACATAATTTAAGGAATTTTAGCTAAAAAAATGAAGCATTTTACAGAAAGGTTTTCGGAAGAAAATAAATGAAGATTAACTAAGATTTTCTCTGAAATATATTTTTCATACTAGTGTATGTGGAGATCAGGAGCCTCAAGGATTTATTTGCATCACTCGTTACTTAGAAGATCATATTATATATATATATATATAATGCATATAATTGTAAAGCATAATAAAATGTAGCATACAATATATACATTATTTTAATGCCAACTTCAATCAAAATAATAAAATAAAAAAAGCTATGATTAGTTAATGAAAAATGAATAAAATATTCACGCTATAATGACTGATAAAATCCATTCCTATTATGATTTACAATTATTTACATTTATATTCAAACTGCTGCATTTGTGCATATAATTCGAACGTATTTTGCTATGTATAATATCTTATTTTATTTTGTTTATCAATAAACGTATATATGAATACATATATACATAATATGGTCTATTTTAGGCTTCACCGTTATATATATATATATATATATATATACATGTAAAATTAGGCTGGAATTATGCGGGTGGTTTTGGAGTCCTTCACCCGTTTCCGGAGTCACTAAATTGCACATTTACAGTCTAGACACAATAATCACTCAGCAGTTAGCTTTAATCGACTTTATTAATTCCAAGGCATGACTGGAGGTGGCTGAAGACAATGGAGTTAGGGGTTTCGCTGGACATTATTACCGAAATTCGTCGAAGATCCTTTCCGGACCTCGGGTCCGGAACGGCCCGAGGCCGGCTTGTTACTTAGTTCTTTTTGGCAGATGATAGTAAGATCTCTCTAATCGCTCGTCTAATTTTTGTGAGTTTCATGTTTTATACCCATAATTTTTGGTGTAATTTGGCATATTTCTAATTCCCTCCTTATTTCCTTATTGGTTGTACTTTCGTTTTTCCCAGACCGTCTGGCACCTTAACCCGCCAAGTCATTAATACAATTATTTATTGCTTTATAGTAGACATCTATCTATAATAATAAATGGAAAGGTTTGTCTGTCTGTCTGTCTGTCTATCTGTCTGTCTGTCTGTCTGTCTGTCTGTTCTTTTATACGTTCAGCCCCTATTGAACGCAGAAGTACAAGAATTGACATACGGATGCTCTGGAGCCTTTCCGATGTTTTCCTCGAAACAGAATTTAAAAATCATAATTAGTTTCGGAGATATTAATTGAAATGTAGAATTATGCCTAATCAGAAAGCGATCTCAATGACTTAGAATTTACCGCCATTGCATAAAAAAAGATATTTTAAATAAAAATTGCAATTTTCAATTTTTGTCAAATTTTCATTCACGTTACATTTGAAATAATATTCGGCTTAGACAGCATATTATAAAGCTACTGTTCAATTTTCATGAAAATATTCGGATAAACAAAACAATTAGATTAAATTTTGTTTTATATTTTGCAGTATATATTTTAAACTAGCAGGGCTACGCCCGCTTCGCTGGTCACTATTTTTAAATGAATCACAATAATTAATGAATTCTCAAAATTGCATTAATTTTTATCATGTGATAAAAAAAGAAAAAAAAATCTGATCAGGAAAAATGTCGCACCGGGTCCCCACTGCCTTCGGCAACGTAGACCCGTGCACTGCGCGCACGTATTCCTTCACCATCCTTATGACTTCTCAAAATTCCATGTTATTACTCATAAACTTTCATTCTCAAGAAAAGGAATTTAAAAATATATCATTTAGCATCGGGTAAAAACTCACACCGGGACGCCACTGCCTTCGGCAGCGCAGACCCATGCGCGCTGCGCGCGCACGTTTGAGGATATACGTGCGCTGTACACGCATATTCCTTCTCAACTCAAACTTTTATTAAGAAAATAAAATTAAAAAAAAAATGTTTTATCATCGGGTAAAAACTCGCACCGGGTCCCAAACCCATGCGCGCTGCGCGCCTATTCCTTCCCCACCGTTCCAGCCCCTCCTAATTAACTTGCATATACCAATTTTGAACGGTCTTACTCAATTAGCTGAGATGCAAAAGAAAACCTGATCAGGACACTTTAAATTGTAAATCAGGTGAAATCTCGAATTCCACTTTCGATAACGTAAAAGAACTTTAAAATATCTTTCAAATGATGTATTAGAAATAATTTAATCATAATTAGAATATGAAATATTGAAATTTAAAAATATTACAGAGCCATCTGGCGGTAGAAATTTCTGTAATCTACTGTTCCATTCCAGATCAACAAAGCTTTCAAATGATGTATTACTCATGAAATTATTTTAATTAGTAGATGAGATACAAAAGAAAACCTAATCAGGATACCTCAAAACGTGTAAATCGGGTGAAATCTCGAATTCCATTTTCGATAATGTAAAAGTACTTTAAAATGTGTATCAACTAAAATAAGCTTTCAAATGATGCATTACTTATGAACTTTTATTAATTAATAACTGAGATACAAAAAAAAAAAAAAAACTGATTCAGGACACCTCAAAACGTGTAAATCTGGTGAAAACTTTCGATAATTTAAAAGAACTTTAAAATATCTTTCGAATGATGTATTACAAATAATTTAATCATAATTAGAAATTGAAATATTGAAATTTTAAAATATTACAGCGCCATCTGGCGGTACAAATTTCTGTATTCCACTGTTAGATTCCAAATCAAAAAAGCTTTCTAATGATGTATTACTTATGAAATTATTTTAATTAGTAGCTGAGATACAAAAGAAAACTGATTCGGGAGACCTCAAAACGTGTAAATCTGGTGAAAACTTTCGATAATTTAAAAGAACTTTAAAATACCTTTCGAATGCTGTATTAAAAATAATTTAATCATAATTAGAAATTGAAATATTGAAATTTTAAAATATTACAGCGCCATCTGGCGGTACAAATTTCTGTATTCCACTGTTCGAAAAGCTTTCTAATGATGTATTACTTACGAAATTATTTTAATTAGTAGCTGAGATACAAAAGAAAACTAATTCAGGAGACCTCAAAACGTGTAAATCTGGTGAAAACTGTCGATAATATAAAAGAACTTTAAAATATCTTTCGAATGATGCATTAAAAAGAATTTAATCATAATTAGAAATTGAAATATTGAAATTTGAATGTATTACAGCGCCATCTGGCGGTAGAAATTTCTGTAATCCAATGTTCGATTCCAAATCAAAAAAGCTTTCTAATGATGTATTACTTATAAAATTATTTTAATTAGTAGCTGAGATACAAAAGAAAACATAATCAGTACACCTCAAAACGTGTAAATCGGGTGAAATCTCGAATTCCATTTTCGATAATGTAAAAGTACTTTAAAATGTGTATCAAGTCAACAAAGCTTTCAAATGATGTATTACTTATGAAATTTTTTTAATTAATTTCTGAGATATAAACGAAAACTGATTCAGGACACCTCAAAACGTGTAAATCTGGTGAAAACTTTTGATAATTTAGAAGAACTTTAAAATATTTTTCGAATGATGTATTCAAAATAATTTAATCATAATTAGAAATTGAAATAATGAAATATTGAAATTTTAAAATATTACAGCGCCATCTGGCGGTACAAATTTCTGTATTCCACTGTTCGATTCCAAATCAAAAAAGCTTTGTAATGATGCATTACTTATGAAATTATTTTAATTAGTAACTGAGATACAAAAGAAAACTAATTCAGGAGACCTCAAAACGTGTAAATCTGGGGAAAACTTTCGATAATTTAAAACAACTTTAAAATATCTTTCGAATGATGTATTAAAAATAATTTAATTGGAATCTGATATATCGAAATTTTAGCCGAGATACAAAAAAAAAACCTACTCAGGACATTCTAAAACATGTAAATCACGTGAAATCTCTAATTCCATTATCTACGGTAGTTTTATTAATGGAAGTAAAAAGAAAAATAAATATTTTTTATTTCCCCAAAACCTATATATACCACGGTAGTCGGGTAATGGAAGTAAAAAGAAAAAGAAAAAGTATTTTTTAGTTCCTTCAAATGTATTTTGTTGTTGTATTTTGTTGTTATGGAAACTTCTATCGTCTATTGAAAGATGGATTACGTGTTAGAATAAAATTTATTTTGCAATTAAAATGTAACTGCTTTGTTTATTAATGAAAATTGATGAAATTTTAACTGCACGTTGTTTTTGTGCTGAAAAGGTTGTATATTAAGTGTTGTGTACGAAAAAGAAAATTTGAAGCACTTTGAAATTTGCAATTTTTAACCCCAGTTAAAGATCATGTGACATTAATGACTTGCACCTGTTTTGTTTCCGTTCGAGACAGCCGTTAAAATCGTCTGCTGAATGCTGATAGAATGCCTCTTTTTAAGCAATAAGGATTTTTGGCCATTGTTCGATCGACATTGGTCAACATTTTAATTAATATCTCCGAAACTAATTAAGATTTTTAAATTCTGTTTCGAGGAAAACATCGGAAAGGCTCCAGAGCATCCGTATGTCAATTCTTGTGTTTCTGCGTTCAGTAGGGGCTGAACGTATAAAAGAACAGACAGACAGACAGACAGACAGACAGACAAACCTTTCCATTTATTATTATAAGATTGAGATATGCCGTTGAAATTTCGTAATACTTGGTTGATTGCGAATATTTTCAAGTGTAAAATTATTAGAAGGGACGGAAAGGGGGGGGGAAGGGGCAAAAACGTAGAAAAGGAACAGTTGTTTCGGAGAAAACAACGGAAAACCCAGAACGCCTTTATTCTTTTATATTTTGCAGAGTTTCGAATTCTGTTACTCCTTTCACATTCCATACTATTGATTTTTAAGAGTATTTAGCCCGGAATTACGCAAGTTTCGGAGAAAACCACGAAAAAGTCAGACATAAGTCGTTTTATAATAGTGTTTATATCATTTTTGTATCTCAGCTTCTAATTAGCATAATTTCAAAAGTAATATGTCATTTTGAAACTTATTTGAATTAAATTTCAAGAGTAGACGCCACAAATTTCTGTCACCTTCCATTAACCGACTACCGTAAGTAGTGGAATTCGAGATTTCACGTGATTTACACGTTTTAAGGTGTCCTGATTAGGTTTTCTTTTGTATCTCAGCTACTAATTAAAATAATTTTACAAGAAATACATTATTTGAAAGTTTTGTTGATTTAGAATTGAACAGTAGATTACAGAATTTTCTACCGCCAGATGGCTCTGTAATATTTTTAAATTTCAATATTTCGAATTCTGATTATTATTAAATTATTTTTAATACATCATTCGAAAGATATTTTAAAGTTCTTTTTATATTATCGAAAGTGGAATTCGAGATTTTACCTGATTTACAATTTTAAGGTGTTCTGATTAGGTTTTCTTTTGCATCTCAGCTAATTGAGTTAGACCGTTCAAAATTGGTATGTGTAGGTTAATTAGGAGGGGGCTGGAAGAGTGGGGAAGGAATAGGCGCACGCAGCGAGCACGAGACTACGCTGCCTAAGGCAGTGGGGACCCGGTGCGACTTTTTACCTGATGAGAAATGATTTTTTAAATTTTCTTTTCATAAGAATAAAAGTTTGATTTCAGAATATGTGCGCGCACCGCACGTTATCTTAACACGTGCGCGCGCAGCACGCATGCGCAGAGCCCGACTATGCTTTTTGAAGACCCGGGGCACTGATGCTATTTGGAGGCCCCTTACCCTGCTCGCCAAAAAGATCCATTCTCAAAAACAAAAATAAATAAATAAAAATAGTGCATTTAAAAAAAAAATATATTTCAGTTATACCTTCTATTTCCACATTTTTTTTAGCAACCTATAACAAAATCATTAGCTTTATGTTCAAGACAAATGCAAAATTGAAGCACAAAGCGCATTGATCAGACAATGTTTAAGAAATTAGCCACAAAATTTAATAAGTGTTTTAAGTTCTCAAATAAAATATAGAAAGAAAAATTTAATATTTGTTTTTAATAGACATGTAATGAAAAATTTTGTACTATTACCTCTCAATTTTTGGAAATGAGGCCCCCTAAATTTTGAGGCCCTGGGCCAGTGCCCCATGTGCCCGTGCCATAATCTGGCCCTGCGCATGCGTTTGGGATCCGGTGCGAGTTTTTACCCGATGATAATTTTTTTTTTTTTTTTTTTTAATTTCTTTTTCTTAATAATAAAAGTTTGAGTTGAGAGGGAATTTTCGTGCACAGCGCACGTATATCCTCACGCGTGCGCGCGCATGGATCTGCGCTGCCTAAGACAGTGGGGTCCCGGTGTGAGTTTTTACACGATGCTAAATGATATATTTTTTTAATTCCTTTTCTTAAGAATGAAAGTTTATGAGTAATAGATAACATGGAATTTTGAGAAGTCATAAGGATGGTGAAGGGATACGCGCGCGCAGCGCACGGGTCTACGCTGCCGAAGGCAGTGGGGACCCGGTGCGACATTTTTCCCAATCATAATTTTTTTTTCTCTTTTTAACAACATGATAAAAAATTAATGCAATTTTGAGAATTCATTAATTATTGTGATTGCTTTAAAAATAGTGACCAGCGAAGCGGGCGTAGCCTGCTAGTAAGTAATAAAACCCTAATTTATAATCATGAATCTTTTATTTCTTTCAACATCACTAATTTAATTCTTTTATTGAATCTTTCTGGCGCCAGATACTTTTTTATTGCTCATTAAACTTATTTATAGAATATTTCCAGATATCAAAATGCTTGAATAATTAACTTGTTTATTTTAAATGGTCGCGACTGTAATTTCCGTTCGTTATTTTTACTTTCTTCTATATGTAATATAGAGAAAGTATTGGATTCGTAAAAATTTTCGACCTCGGGTTTTTGATGAATTTACACGTTTTGAGAGCTGTAGAACACGATTTCACCATTTTTAGAAAATGTCTGTCTGTCTGTCTGTCTGTCTGTCTGTGTGTGTGTGTGTGTGTGACAAAATTTTGTGGCAACTGTATCTCAAGAACTACTGCACAGAATTTCACACAAATTGGTATGTAGTTGTACCTTGACATAAATTAGTGCCTATCAACTTTTCGTAAAAATTGTCTTACAGGTTGCGTTGCCATCCCGCTTTTTCTAAATTTTTAACATGGTGATATAGGACAAAATTTTGTATAAATGTGCATAAAGAGAATTATTTTTTAGTAATCATTATGAAATTTACAAGAATTATTTAAAATAGAGATAGTCAACTGGGAAAAAAATTTTGTATGCGTAGGAGCCTCGCCACCCCCCCTGGGGGGGAAGTCCCCCCTGGAGGGGAGTAAATTTTCAAGATGGGTATCTTTCGAAAGGTCTCGTCAATACCTTTAAAACGAATGGTTGAACTATAAATCTGTGATAATTTAAACCAAAGTTATCGATTTTTTTTACTTTTAACAAAAAAAAAACTTAGAAAAATATCGCATTTTTTTTTTTTTTTTTTTAACGAAATTTAACCAGACTTGGTATTTAGTTGGCCCCTGACATAAACTGAGGTTGATTAGATTTGGGGATCAATCGCTCAACAGGTGGCGCTGTGTTCGTATTTTTTCTAAATTTTTAACATGGCAGTATAGGAAAAAATTTCGTATAAATGTACATAATGAGAGTTATTCTTAACCTGTGATTGTGAAATTAATATGAATTATTGATAATAGTAGTAGTTAATTAGGGAAAAAATTTGGGGCATCGCTTCCCCCCCCCTAGGGGGAAGTACCCCCCCCCCGGGTGTGTGTGTAAATTTTCAAGATCGTATCTTTCGAAAGGTCTCGTCAATACCTTTAAAACGAATGGTTGAACTATAAATATGTGGTAATTTAAAACAAAGTTATCGATTTTTTTTTACTTTTAACGAAAAAAAAAAATGAAAATTTTTTTTTTTTTTTTTTTTTTTTTTTTTTAAATATTGTTACTGCGTGAATTTGTATAGTAAAATATAGAAGAAAGTCTTGTGGTGGCCACAACATACTAGTTTATACTTAAATCTCTTTTAATTCATTTTGCAATATTACTCTGAAATATAAAAAGAATACCCTGAAAATATGAAAATAATAATTTAAAATATAAAAATATTAATTTAATTCTTACCTCTTTTTTATCCATTATATTTCTTATTCCCCCCCCCCCCCGTCCAAGAAAGGTCCCCCAGTCTTGCGTCCAAGACTGACTTCACCTTTTACGAAACTTGTACAATACGAATTTAGAAAAAGGTAGAACCGCAAACACACATACATAAAATTTTAGAAACATTCGTCAAATTGAAAGCTATTAGGGAAGAAATTAAATGTACTCATATTTCTGCACTGCTCATAGTGCTCTCTTCCTCGTAGTAAAACACTTATTGTATCTTTGGAGGCCTGACCTGAAAATGAACTCACAGTACAATACATTATCAGCAAATTGACTGATGTGTATAATCGTCATAAAAATGCTTCGGAAAGCAATCAAAGATCATGAAGCGCTCGACACCGCTCTACGAGTGGTGACAGGGGACTGCTCCCTATTAAATCTAAGATCATGAAACGAATTCCAAATTAATAAAAAGCAATCACGTAATAGTGATTTTAAAAAGGAGCAAAGCTACTGATCTTACTGTAAAAGAAATAATCATAACAAGTCTGATTGCTGGCAGATGAAAGATAAGCTCCTGATAATTCACAAAGCAAATATTTTAGAGGTTGGTTGGTTGGGTTTTACATCGCACTAGTGTTGGTGACGGTCTGGGACTCACCTCTAGAGGCGGTCCGGAGACATACCATCAAAATTTTGATCCTATACGTAGAGGATGGCTCCCCCACTTCGGTAACCCCCAGAGGTATAATTTTGATGTGAACATGGAGGACATTGCGGTCACGACAGATTATACGTCCCCCAGCCAACATTAATGTATACGACGGTTTTTGGCGGGTTCGAGTACCGAACCCGCAATCTTCCAATTACGAGCTCGGCACTCTACCGACTGGGCTACCTCAGCCCTCAAATATTTTAGAGAAAAACCAAAATCAACTAATTTCTTACCATTAGTTTTACACAACGATGAATTGTCACACACACATACATAAAAAAAGTTATTCAAATGAAATAAATCAGATAACATCACAAACAAAACAAATGGAATTCACAACTCAAAATGCAACGCCAAATAATTGGATTATAGACAGTGGGTCATCTTCCTCATATGCAATAAGAGAAAACTTTTTGATAATTTAGATGGATCACCAAAATCACAAGTATGTGTAGCGAACGGTGGAAAATCTTTCATATGTTCTTGGGGTTATATGAGATAAAATATTTATTATGAAATTAGTTGATATTATCCTTATATGAGTGTAATTTTCTTTAAAAATGCAAAAATCTAAAGAAGTACAAAGACTATTACACGAGGCACACATCCCATAGAAAAATATAAAAATGTAAAAAGTAGTCACGACATAAAATTATTATATAGAATCCACATCAAATTATGCATAATCTTTTGCATAGTAAAAACAGTTGTAGCATATATTTATTCAAAATATCTGGACATATCTAATAATCCATATCATGTTTACTCTTATTTGGTAAATTTAAATGACCGTATTTTTATTATTATTATTAAAATAAGCATATGCATTTATTAAAGATTGGGCCAAACAAAACAGGTCACATGTCAGCTTATCCGACCTTAATATGCTTAAATATGAGCTCTTTATATATATATATATGTGTGTGTGTGTGTGTATGTGTGTGCGTAATAATAAAAATGAATTCTGGATTACGGGCGTGTACGAGCATCTTAGGAAAGGAATGTAGGCCTCTTATGAAGGGAAGGAATAAGGGAGTCCATCAGTTAAACTAATAATCCTTTATTAAGTCCAAAGGTCATGGAGATACAGTCATGGGCCGAATATGAAGACATCCTGAGTTGGTTAAAATTTAAATTTTTGTCCGGCAAAATTTAGGATTTTATAAGCTAAATTTTTTTGTCTTTCTCATGACAGTAGCAATGACTGCATAATAAAATATTTTAGGAAAATTTTCTAGATAATAAAATTTTCCATTTTTAGTCAAATTTTCCAAATATTCAAATTTTTTAAATTGTCAAATTTTCCATTTTAAGTCAAAATTTTCCTGGAGTATTTTCTATCTCTGAGGGACTTCCTACAGACTTACAGACAAATATGGGGGAGTGACGGCTTGGAGGGGGGGGGATATGAAAGGATTAAAAGAATCAAGAGTTTAAATTATTATTTTAAATTAATATTAAGTGATAACTTAATATCTCAGAATAAATCTTAAATTAATATCTTAGAATAAATAAATCAGAATATTCGACAGAACGCAAGAATCAGATTTGAGAACAAGTTTTAGAATAAAGATTATGCAATCGTTAAATTTAGTGGCAAAACATTGCAAAATCCTTAATCCCAGATGTCCGGGTCAACCAATGATAAAATGTAGGCGGGAACTAAATCAGCTAGCTACCCAATAAGAATTCATATGAAGAGTTTGGTTTCGCGCTGAAATGAGCCGTATTTAAACTGGAACACACAAGAATTCGTGGCTTTTTCCGATACTTACTTGTCAAATAAACTCACGTTTAATTAATAATTCCTTATGTAAAACTAACTAATTAGACTCGCGGCCTTTCGGGGTCCCGCGGCTGGATGATCGCCGACCATCGGCACCGTGTTCCGGGATATGCCGCTCAGGATATCTTCATATTCGGCCCATGACTGTATCTCCATGACTGCATCTTTGGACTTAATAAAAGATTATTAATTTAACTGATAGACTCCCTCATTCCTTCATAAGGTGTCTTCATTCCTTTCCTAAGATGCTCGTACACACTCGTAATCCCTAACTCATTTTTATTATTACATATATATACTAATAATCAGAGTTATCATATAGGATAAACCTAGTCAGAGATTTAAATCTGAAGGAGTGATGTTATTATTTAGATTTAGAAACTGCAGATCTTCAATAAAAAGTTTATTTATGATTTCAAACATATCTTTAATAACTATATTATTAAAAAGGTCATTGAAATCAAAAGTTCTAATACTAGTAATATTAGTAAGATTTTTAATTTTATTTTTGAGTTGGAAAGTATTTTTTATACAAAAATTATTCTTATTAAGTACAATATAACTATATAGTTTTTTAAGTATATTTAACAACACAATATTTGCATTAGAAGTGCATGAGTTACAGGCAACAATAACAGTACGAAACTTGATAGGATTATTATGAAATTTTAGAATTACAACTAAGTACGGATAATTATAGTTACTGTTCTTACTGTTTATTAATTTGTAATAATTAAAGATATGCCTATTTTTAATTTCTATATTATCAGTAATCTTAACAAAAATACTACTAGTATCCATAGTATCAAAACAAAGTTGTTTATAATACATTTTGCAAATAATTGCATAGTTATTAGCCACCTTGTCAACATAGGTAATAATGAATTTAGATTGTAAATCTAGAATTGCTGAATTAATTTCTTTGAAATTATAGTACTTGCAATTTGAAAGATGGCTCATGTTGTAGACTAAATCAATTAAAATTTATCAAGCAACTTAAATTTCCACATTAAAAAAATTCAACAGGTTTATTATAATCAATAGCAATTTTGTATATAAAGATATCCAATTCAAGATTAAATTGAGTAATGATATCAATAAATTTGTATTTTGAAGGCATACGAAATTTAGTACCATACATCATCAAAGATCTTAAAGTAAGATTTTCCACAATATTGATATTTCCAGTAATAATATGACCATGAGATTGACTGCAAAATGATTTATATTTAGAATCAGAACAATAGCACGGAGCCGTTTATTAAAAGTAAGAAATTTAGCAAATTTATTATAGTTAAAAAAAAAATTTACCTAAAGTGATGTTGTATTTAAAAGTTTTTTGAATGACAAAATTTTTTATAAGAAAAGGATTGGAAGGATCATTAAAGATATTGTGAAAACGAAGTTTATTAAAAACTGGATGAGAAAATTTTATCACCAAGAGAGTGAGTTATTTATTTATTTTATTTTTTTTTGACAAGATTTTAAGTCAAGTTTAATATTAAAAAAACCCGGCCCGATAGTGTAAAATATCAAAAAAGACGTCACTAAAATGTGAATCAAAGGAATGAGATTGGAAAACTCTAAAATATTTAAGAAGAAACTTCTTTTTTTTATTCCAAATATAAAATTACTAATGTCTTTCCAATTATAAGACAGAATAAAAAGATTTTCTAAAGATTTTATCTTATGTAAGATAGATGTATTGTCCAGAATTTGGGAAGAAGATCTAGAAGAACCCCTAGCAATTTTAGTAGTCTTTTTAAATAAAGAATGATTTAACATTGCATACATATTTTTGTAAAAATCAATTTTTGAAATCTTGGAATAAACAGCATATTGTTTATTGTATACATGAGAATTAAGACCAAAAGGATAAATTGTAATATTCAAAGATTTAATATATTGTGATTCGAGTAAAAGACGTTCATTCAAATTCTTCTTAAAATTAAGAATTTGTATAGTAATATTATTAAAGTCACGATGATGGAAATGATTATATTCAAAATTGGTAGTAAGTTGACGTGATTTTTTAATATCAGAACGATGTAAGTTGATGCGCTTATGCAATGGATTACTGGTTTGTCCAATATATATCATATTGCATAAATTGCACTTGATAGAGTAAATTATATTACAGTAGAGGATCTTTATAACGCCCACCTTGGGACCGGAGGTTTTGTGTTATATAGAATTTTGTGTTATATAGATCACATCACAGATTATTAAACTTACCTTCTAAACATGGTCACGTAAATATTATACACTGGGAAAAAATGAATATATTTACAAATTATACTAATTTAAAAATGCGTATTAACTTTAGAACACAAATTAATTCAAGTCTAGAGAATCTTTATAAGGCACACCTTAGGACCAGAACTAGTGCATGTTATAGAATTTTGCATGATCTATAAAATTTTACAAATTGTAAAATTTATCAAGTAATCATGGTCAAATATTGCCTGGAATAAATTATGATATTTCCATTTGAGAACCATTTGAAAAGTTAAATTTTTTCATAGCATGAAATATATAATTCAATAAAATTTAAAATTTACTTAAATGATTATTTGAATATAATTAGCAGCAAATACATTAACACTATACTTAATATTGTTTTTCGAATCATTTACCAGTATTTTATTTTCTGCAGTTTTGTTGATTTTTTAGGATTATGAAATTTAGTTTTTTAGTTTTCTTATTTTAACAAATTTAAAATATTTTATTAATTAATTTTTTTTTCTTTTTTTCTCCCCTCCTTTTCTTTTTCACATATGAATTTGTTCTACAATGTCTGTTCTCCTATGGATTTAAAAAAGAGGAAATTCTTCCTTAATTATACACGTATTAGAAATTTCAAGTTTCTCATCTGATATTTATTTCCAACGTTCCTTTATTTTTATTTATCTTAATGCATGTGATTACAACAGTTTTTGATGCTCATTGTAATAACTGTATTCTTCCTTTATCAATTAAAAACTATGAGTTAGGAATATAAAGATGAAAGAATGTTTCAAGCGTTTATTTTAGTTGTGTGTGAATATATCTACATGCCACATAAGTTCCTCAAAAGAAAATTTTTAATGTTTACATCTAATCAGTAGTGCGTTTTATAGATCATTGCGTTATGTATAGATCGGCGTTATAAAGATCTTTAACTCTATAAGCCTTACAAAAGGTAACATTAGAAGAGCTGGCACTGAAACGAGATGCATCAGCAAGAGGACAGGTAACACAACGTGAAGAAGGGCATTTTTTGAAAATATTATGATAAGAATTGAAATAAAATCTTTACTCAAATAATTGTTGATGTTTACATAGGCGAGAGAAAATCAATATTCGATAAATATGTTAATGTTGATTTAATAAAGTGGCATAAAATAAAGCATGAGGGGGGGAAAATGTGCATGTGAAATATGTGAAATGTTATCTAAAAATTCTCTTTATTTTGTTTCATAAATGGAAACATGTTTTTACAACTGTGATGTATAACTTTATTATTATTATTATTATTTTATTTAAGTTTTATGTGTATTGATGTCTGTAATTATAATATACAGACATAAGTATTTAATTTTTCTTCACGTAAAATTAAAAAATATGTTATAAAATATAGTACATGTCAATGATTTAATTGAAAAGTTAGTATACATTATGTATGAAGTGCGAATGTGTAAGTGTGTTATAATTATCAAAACATATTTATTTTTAGTTAACAAAATACAACGAAAAACTGTCGTGATTTGTCCAAATTTAATGTATAAAATTTAAAACGTATGATACTAGCAAACCCGCGCAAAATTTTTGTACTTCATTTCTTTTCTTATTTACCCTTCAAATTTAAAACTCACAAATATTATACCAATTTCACCACCTAACTAAAATTTTAATTTACCAGAAGATTACCAGATCTTACCAAATTAATATTGTACAATAGAGAAAATCAAAATAATTCAAAGAGATGTTTTAAAATAAAATTCATGGTTCACGACCCAATTCTCATACTTCCACAGGCAGTACAGTTTTAATATAGGACTCCCACGACGCCTTTTAAATTTTTATCGCCATGTTGGCGATTACTTTTCATTAATTTTGATACATTTTTTTGTTTAAAAAAAAACTAATTCTTATTTTGATTATATTTTTTATGGCTGTGTTTTTTAGTCAATTTATCATAATAAATCACATTCTTTAAAGTATTGCTAGGTATAAAATGACGCTTGCAAAGATTCTGAAGAAGTAACTTTTAAAAATACATTTTTCCGTAAAATAATGTCATCAGACAAATGTCGTTATTTTTAAGCTATTGTATAGCTTTTATCGCGGGCTTTGAGCGCGGCGACCGAATCGAAAAATTCCGTAACGAAAAAAAAACCTAACACAGTTCGGCAAACTTCGGTAGACTTCGGCTGTACGAAGCTCGCACGGATCGAGACGAGCTGCTCCGAAATCGGACGAATACGTAAGCAGCTGTTTGTGAGAAAATATATATAGGTGTATAGGTATGTATCATCTATATACAACAGTGAATAGCTGTACGCGTAAAATTTGTGTATAAAATACATCAGATAAAACTTGAATATCCCCATTCGACTTGCAGGACTTTAAAACCTATTAAATACCTTTTCTCTATTAAAATTTGTTTGCTTATCGGTCACCACGCTCAAAAAGTGTAACTTGAATTAATATCAAAGAAAAAACTTGAATATCCCCATTCGACTTGCAGGCCTTTAAAACCTATTAATTACCTTTTCTCTATTAAAATTTGTTTTCTTATCATTATTGTTATCTTATCATTATTGTTATCTTATTCATTAATATCAAAGAAAAAACTTGAATATCCCCATTCGACTTGCAGGCCTTTAAAACCTATTAAATACCTTTTCTCTATTAAAATTTGTTTTCTTATCGGTCACCACGCTCAAAAGGTTTAACTTGAATTAATATCAAAGAAAAAACTGGAACATCGCCATTCGACTTGCAGGGCTTTAAAACCTATTAAATACCTTTTCTGTATTAAAATTCGTTTTCTTATCGGTCACCACGCTCAAAAAGTGTAACTTGAATTAATATCAAAGAAAAAACTTGAATATCCCCATTCGACTTGCAGGCCTTTAAAACCTATTAAATACCTTTTCTCTATTAAAATTCGTTTTCTTATCGGTCACCACGCTCAAAAAGTGTAACTTGAATTAATATAAAAAAAAACTTGAATATCCCCATTCGACTTGCTGGCCTTTAACACCTATTAAAATATTTTTTCTCTATTAAAATTTATTTTCATATCCTTATTGTTATCTTATCATTATTGTTATCTTATTCATTAATATCAAAGAAAAAACTTGAATATCCCCATTCGACTTGCAGGCATTTAAAACCTATTAAATACCTTTTCTCTATATAAATTTGTTTTCTTATCGGTCACCCCGCTCAAAAAGTGTAACTTGAATTAATTTCAAATAAACAAGTTGAATATCCCCATTCGAATTGCAGGCCTTTAAAATTTATTAAAATACCTTTTCTCTATTAAAATTTGTTTTCTTATCATTATTGTTATCTTATTCATTAATATCAAAGAAAAAACTTGACTATCCCCATTCGACTTGCAGGCCTTTAAAACCTATTAAATACCTTTTCTCTATTAAAATTTGTTTTCTTATCGGTCACCACGCTCAAAAAGTGTAACTTGAATTAATATCAAAGAAAAAACTTGAATATCCCCATTCGACTTGCAGGCCTTTTAAACCTATTAAATACCTTTTCTCTATTAAAATTTGTTTTCTTATCGGTCACCACGCTCAAAAAGTGTAACTTGAAATTATATCAAAGAAAAAACTTGAATATCCCCATTCAACTTGCAGGCCTTTAAAAACCTATTAAAATACCTTTTCTCAAAAAAATAGAGTTAGATCATTGAAATTTGGTACATCGAGGTTTTCGATACCTACAAATCGATTGCGGATATTTTTGATATATTCTCATTGCGGATATATTCTCATTTATTCAATAAAAGAAAAAAATTGTTTTCTTATCTGTCACCACGCTCAAAAAGTGTAATTTGAATTAATATCAAAGAAAAAACTTGAATTAATATCAAAGAAAAAACTTGAATTAATATCAAAGAAAAAAAAATACTGCATAAATAAAATGAATAAATAATTATAATTGCATAAGTTGATAAAAAATGCTATGCAATAGCTTTACCGCGGCAGTCCTCGAGTGCCACACGCATTTTTTTTCTTATTAGCTCATTGAGCTGAGTCCGCGTGCTTAAATATTGCTCATTTTTAAATATTATTTTTTTATCCTCGCGTATTTGATTAATTACACCACTATCGTATCGTTTCGATAAAAAATAATTGTAGCTGGTTCACGTTAGAAAAATATTATATAGATATCTTTTATAGTTATGAAGGTTTTTTGACAAAATTGGGCATACAAATTTAAAAAGTCAAAACAACATGAAAATGTGTATAGCGTTAAGTGTAATTGAAAAAACATAAGGTCATCTCATGTGCAAAAGTTCGAAGTAAATATATTTTTTACAGTTGCTGAACAAGGCAAATCAATCATGTAAATATACGATTGATCAATGATTTACCTAAAATAACTGTAAGGCATTTTTTTTTTTTTTTTTTAATTAGATGTATAATGTGTGAACATGAAATATTTGTGTAAATGTGTTTATAAAAAGTGTGAAAAAAGGGAGAAACCTTGCCCAAACTTAACCTGTAAATTTACTTAAAATGTAAATTGTAAATGTAAAAACTGTAAATTTACCTAAAATTAACTTAACCTGTACAACATAAAACAGTTGTACAGAGAAACCTCTCAAGTCATCAAAAAATTAAATATTTTCTTTCTATCTATTTCTTTTTCTTTTCTTTCTTTCTTTTTAAATTCCCAACAGACATTTTTAACTGAAAAAAAAAAAAAAAAAAAAAAAAAAAGATATGTGTGAATCTATAATGTGTGATGATTATTATTGTAAATTATATTGAAATATGCATAATTAAAAATAACTATATAAATGTTATGTCAACAAATGGGGGGTAAGTGTATGAATTTTGACTAACTGGTAATATATCATGAAGTACAAAAATAATGAATATATTCATAAATACCAAACCTATACATACTATAAAATATAAAACCTACAATTACATAAACAGTATAATTGTGGAAAATATTGAAAAAAAAAAAAACTGTTTTGAAGTGATATGTTTGTTTAAAACAAAATGTACAATAACATGAGTACCGCAAATTATTAGACACATTTAAAATGAAAATAAAATGTGTATGCAGTGTTTATATGTACATTAAAATAAATCTGATGTTTGTGAGACATTAAAAAAAAAAATTGGTATTGATTATAACCATAATTTTTATAAATACATAAAACTTGTTGAAAGAAAATTCAAATGGACGCAATTCCAAAGTTTCGTTTCACATTCACATAAAAATTGGAAAAAAAATTCTGTAATATACAAGATAAAAAAAAAAAAAAAAAAAAAAAAAGTGAGTATGTGTAATTAAATTAAAGTGCATTGAATGAAACAAGACGACAGGATGAAAAAAAAAAAAAAACTCTGTTCCCAGGCAACAAATTGCTTAATTGTGTAAATATGTGTAAATGCATAACAGCAATAATAATGTACAAAATTTACACCACCAATAATAAACAAGGTTGAAGAAAAATGTCAAGTAGAATTTATATTTGCTGAAAATGTATTTAAATATTCAAAAAAAAAAAAAAAAAAAAAAAAAAAAATGCATGTGTGAAACAAATTTATATATATGAAGTAACTGTGTAAATGGGAAAAAAATGTCAATACATTAGTTTCAAAAAAAGAAAAAAATGTGACATTGTAAAAATGTAATTCTGTATTTTATGTATACATGTATCGTAAAACTTGTAAGTTGAAGTAAAAAGATCCTTTAAAAATACTGAAATATAAGTATAAGCATAATAAGTATAAGCAACTATTTAAAATGTATGAAGTAAATATAAAAATAGCGAATATCGATAAAATTATAACATTAGTAGTAAATAAAATTTGTTTTATTTTCAATAATTTATTTTTTAACCTACAGCAAGGTAAACCACGTGAATTAATGTTAAAGATGGATAAATTTTTATCAATATTATTGATTTCTCTTTTATAAATCTATAACTATACTTTATAAAAGTAGAATAACAAAAATGTCAGATTCAACTATTGCCGATTATCTAATATGTGAACGCATGATATGCCAAATAATTAAGTCAGAGAAAAATGTGTAAACTCAAAAGAGAGGATGCCTGAATAACTGGGTTGTGAAACCAATTAAAACATGTCTTAGTGAGTGAAATGTGTAAAACGTGTAAAAATGTGTAAAAGAACTATTGAAAAAAAAAATATTTGTCATTTAATCGTACCCCAAATTAGTCAAATGACAATGAAGTTCTGACTCAAAAATAAGCATGCATAAGAACATCTGTACGAAATGCAGCAAAAATACATTAAAAAAAAAAAGTATTAATATTTTATTTCTTCTTAATTTCTTTGTTAATTTATTCTTTCACGCATTTTTACTTTCCGAACACTATAGTGAGGAAAGTATTGTAATCATGTCAAAAATCCGAATTGGAGATTTTGATGTTTCTATACGTTTCGAGGTCCCTTAACTCCGTTTTCACTATTTTTACGATGATGTATGTGTGTGTATGTGTGTATGTATGTGTGTATGTATGTCTGTGAGTGAACACGCTAGCGTCTAAACGCTTTGTTCGAATAAGCTGAAAGTTGGTGCGTATATTGTAAGTCACCATAGTACGAACCCTATAGATTTTGGGGAATCTAGCACTTATAGTTTTTTTTACAGGGACACAAAGAAAAATTCTTTATCATTATGGTCTATGGGACCAAAATCTGAAAAGTGAGATAGAATCTAAACGCCTTCTTCAATTGAGCAAAAAATTTATACACATATTATAGGTCACAGTTACTCAATCTGTATAGAGTTTGGAGAATCTGGCACTTACAGTTTTTTTACAGGGGCACAAAGAAAAATTCTTTATCATTATGGCCTATGGGGCCAAATTTTTAAAAGTGCGATAGCGGCTAAACGCTTATTTAATCTGAATTAATTTTTACGCATGTTATAGGTCACAGTTGCACGAACTGTATAGATTTTAGTGAATTTAGCACTTACAGTTTTTTTACAGGGGCACAAAGAAAAATTCTTTATCATTATGGCCTGTGGGACCAAATTTTAATTTCTTCTATATTCAATAGAAGAAAGTATTGGATTCGTAAAAATTTTCGACCTCGGGTTTTTGATGGATTTACACGCTTTGAGAGCTGTAGAACACGATTTGACCATTTTTAGAAAATGTCTGTTTGTCTGTCAGTCTCTGCGCGGGTGTGACAAACTTGTGCGGCAACTGTATCTCAGGAACTACTCCACAGAATTTCATACAAATTGGTATGTAGTTGCACCTTGACATAAATTAGTGCCTATCAAGTTTTGGTAAAAATTGTCTTACAGGTTGCGTTGCCATCCCGCTTTTTCTAAATTTTTAACATGGTTGTATAGTACAAAATTTTGTATAAATGTGCATAAAGAAAATTATTTTTTAATAATCATTATGAAATTTACCAGAATTATTTATAATAGAGATAGACGACAGAGAAAATTTTTTTGTATGTGTAGGAGCTTCGCCTCCCCCTCTTGGGGGGGGGGGAATCCGTCCTCGAGAATGTCATGTGGTGGCCACAACGTACTAGTTAAAAGTGCAATAGCATCTAAATGCCTTATTCAATTGAGCTGAAAATTTATATGAGTATTATGAATCACTGTTGCACTAACTATAAGCATTTTGGTGAATCTAGCATTTATAGGTTTTTTACAGGGAGACAACGAAAATTCTTTATCATTATGATCTATGGGCTCAAAGTTCAGTAGCGTTAAATAAAACATCGTGTAATATATGGAGAAAAATACTCAAACACTTTATTATGGTTTTATCTCTTTTGTTTTTTAACAATTCCTCTTTCTTTACTTTATCTACAAAACTGTTAATTACTCAATGTTCGGAAAGTCGAGTGGAGTCACTCCAGATTTTTCATTATAATTTTATTTTAAAGTGTGTAAGGAGAAAAGTTTTTGAAATGTAATATTTTTATTGGCACAAATACCTTGCAAATATGTAATAAAATACAAAATAAAATATATACTTGACTGATACATTTGATTTTATGAAAAAATTTAAAACAAAGTGTAAATTATATAAATTACAATTATTTAATAAATTATTATATTAATATTATATTAATACATTAACTATTTATAATATTATATTAATTATTATATTAATATTATATTTAATAAATTATTTATACAGTCGAACTTCGTTAACGTGAATCTCAAGCGGGATAAAAAATTTGTTAATGTTATCAGTAGTTCATGCTATCAGTAACTAATCTTCATATATTTTAACTTATCTCCATTTTGACGGGGACTGTGGTAGCAGTTTATGTTAAAAGAAATTCACGCTATTAACAGTGTTCAAGTTAATGAGGTTCGACTGTATTTAATAAATTATATTTAGTGTAGAGTTCTTGAGTGAATCATACTATATTTCAACATGAAAAGGAAAATATGTAAAAGTAATATAATTTGTGTATTACTGTGATATGAAATATATATATATATATATCATAAAAAACTAAACCCCTGAATTATTATTATTATTATTATTATTATTATTATTATTTTAAATCCACGTGACTCCAATCGTATCATCCTGTGTGTATTGTTTGTTTATTACGGTTGTTTTCTGTTAGATTCTCTGTTACTTTGCACTTAATGGTTTATTCCACTTTAAAATTCACATCAGTTATTTTCATGTACGATAGGAAGCCAGCTAGTGATTTGCTTATTAATCGTACATTGATGCTCAAGGGTGAAAAGGGTCTTCCCTGATGAATTTTTTTCACCTTTCTGAGCTTCTCCTACTTGGAAAATATTCATTCTTATTGGTCTATGTGGTTGCAGTGATCTGGTATCTGTTGCGTGATTTTTACTACGTTTATAATAATTCATTATATATATATATATATATATATATATATATATACATATATATATATTATGTGCACATAAGATTACAAAAACCAACGTATGGTATTTTTTTTTTTTTTTTTTTTTTTATCCACAGCATACATTATGGATTTTGAAAAAGTGCGTCATGTTAAACTAAAATGTGCGTGTAAATTAATAAGAAAAAAAAAAAAAAAAAAAAAAAAAAATACCATTGGTTTACACCATACCAACAATTTCAAGTACAAAAATGAGAATATTTTAATATTTTAAAATATGATTGATTATTCTAAAAAGAATGAATACTAAATCAATATTATATATTTATTCACTCAGAAGAACATATTTATGAAATCAAGCAAAAATACTTACCACCAAAATAAATAAATAAATAAATAAAACTAGAGACTGTACTATATATATATATTAAACATTTTGAACAACAACAACATATTATTATTTATTTATTTATTTATTTTTTCGTGTCTCGCTCCTTATTATGATTTTTTTTTCTTAATGTGAGATATAAGATAAAAAAATACTTAAAGAACATAATATTTTAAACATGAAAATTACTCTGGAAATAAATTAAAAATTTAACAAAATATGTCCTTTATTTTTATAATAATCACTATTATTATTTTATATCATCGAATTAAAAATACATAAGAATATATAAATAATAATATGATTTTTTAATTAAAAATTTTTATTTACTATCATTATTATTTATGATTAAATTTAATCATTAAATACTTTTAATGGACTCGAGACAGATTAAACTACTATCAAACAGGGAACTATCAAAATAAAGCATTTAGAATGTTTCTAATTAATTTAATTAATATATATATATATATATATATATATATATATATATATATATATATATATATAATTACGAAAACAAGAATGCAGAACGGTGAATAATATGACAGATAAACAGAAAAATATAATCAGATTTATAAAATGTTTTATAATATTATATGTATAAACAGGTGATGTAAATTACAGAAATATAAACCACTGAATATGCAAGATAAAAAATAATTGGTTCGTTTATTGATACATATTTTACTTTTAAAAACTAAGTTGATTTTACGATAACAATAAATTAAATTACGTACACATTATTATATTATAAACACATTATTATATTATATTATACATATTATTATAGTACAGTATAGAATATAGTATCTTAGTCTACATGTATTTAAAAACTAACTTACACACATTTAAGTATAAATGTATTAACATTTTTACTTGCTTTGAATAGGCTTTACTTACAGAAAAATCATTAATCCATTAGATGTAATTACAGAACTATTTCATTTCAGCCGCAATCAGTCGTTATCAAATGATGTAAAAGTCAACAAAATAGTGATATACAGTTACTGAAAAAAGGTTATTTACCTTTTTTTTCTGTGAAACTTCGTTTCATTGGCAAATAATCTGCAGTAGAAAACAGGATCACATTACGTCAGCTCTCAGCCGAAAGGCAACTAACTCTTTCAGCCGGTTATGCAACTTTTATCTAACGATAGCTCTTTCGTTTCTTTTCTCCCCCCCCCCCCCCTTGTTTTGTGATGTACATCATGAACTAAACACAGATACAGGTTGTCATAACTAAATGGTATACAAATATGACACTGTGCCATCTTCATACATGTTTAAAATCTTATCAAAAATATTGTAAAGAAAATTTTTGTGCATAAAAATATGTGTTTTGAAAAGAACATTGTATTGAACATTTATCAGAAGAAGAAGAAGGAAAAAAAAAAGAATATTTTGACAGTTCGTTAATTACATTCTTAATAATTCTTTTAGTTTTAATTTATTTTTTAATTATAATTGAAGTGAATAAAAGGGTGAGTGGGTTTTACGTCGAGTCAGAGCTACGTTATTGGCAATTTTAGTAAACATTCCGATATTCATTTGCAAATTTGTTCCTCCAAAACTAACAGATCCCTTTTAATGACTTTTTTTTTTTTTTTTTTTTTTTTTTTTTACGTGTGTGTGTTTATATTTTTTTTGCAAATTTTCAATGAAAAACTAGCATGTTGTAGCTACCACAAGACTTTATTCTATATTTTCTTATACAAAGTCAAATTTTTTAATAATTGAAAAATTGCCTATTTATGTGCATTATATGATAGAATATAGTAAAAAACAGTGAATAACCTGAAAAAAATATGCAAATTTTAAAATATTTTGATATTTAGGCTCAAAATATGCATAAAATTTGCGAAAAAAAGCACTTTTACAAAACATCATAAGTCAAATTTAAATAAAGATATTTTTATTCTGTAAATTTTATTTAGATTATTGTAAGGTCCTTAAGGGAGTGAACTATTCTCAAAACTATAACTATGTTATTTAATATTTTAGAGAAGATAACATTTTTACATTCTGAAAAAATCATGAATATACATGGCAGTTCATAACTTCTACCGACAAAAAAGCAAAAAATAATTTAGCTAGATTCATTGTCGTAGTTCAATCCCTAAAACAACTCCTCTAGAGTATTTTGTCAAAGTTTCATAACGTTTCAATTATAACTTTTGGAGTTATGATGTTTTGAGAAAAGCAAAATGCTGAAAATCTCATTTTGAGAAAAAGCAGAAAACAAATTTAAAATCAAGATTTTACCTATTAAACAAAAAATATTTTTAATAAGTTCCTGATTTATTTCAAACCATTGATTTAAAATACGATGATACTTTAACTTAAGTAGTTTGAACTTGTTATTTTTATTTATTTTATTCTTAATTTAATTCTGGAGCAATGAAAATAGTTATAAAATTTTGGGTAATCTTATAGATAATATCGAATCACCTTAAATACTTTAGACATGAATATTTATTTCAATATTTTCTTTTCGATTTATTATAACTATTAATTACAAAATCATAAGGCTTTTACATCCATTATTTCTTTCCATATTATTCTATGGAATTTTTGTTGTTTCGTCGTTTTATAACAATATCCCATTCAAAAGGGAAATTTTTCGATTTCTGTTTTTTTTTTTTTTTTTTTTTTTTTATATTACTGTTTGAAATATGTCGCCTTTCAGCTTTAAGAATTTAGACAATTTCATTCAATATTTCTTAGGCAATTTTTTGCAAAAAATTAATTTAAATATTTTATTTCATTAAATAATTTATTTCATTTTTTTTTAGGACTCTAAGTCTGGATAGCGAAACAAAATATTTAAATTTATTTTTTTCAAAATATTGCTCACTGAGCTAGAAGACGACATGTTCAAAGAGTAATTCAAAAAACAAATTTGAAAAACTTCATTTTAAAAATATTTATGAAACGAAGCAACGAAAATCCCATTGGGTAACATGGGAAGAATGACAGAGGTAATCTGATTGACGTACAGTCTATAGCACGGCCCGAAATTCAACTTAGATTACACTCGCTGAAAAAAAAAGTTACTTGCCACAAAATATGATTAACTTACTCTATAGTTTACGTATAAGGTGACCAGAATTTTTTATTGGAAAAAGAGGAGAAATTACGCAATGTCTTTTATTTTATAAGAAAATAGAAGACATTCAGTTTTCAAAAAGAGGTCATTTTAGAGAAGAGAGGACACAAAATTGAATGAAATCTCCTTATATTATTAAAAACTGTGCGCATCTGTCTGTCTGTCTGTCTTTCTGTCTGTCTGTGAGAAATGCCTTGCCATCGCTAAAGCTCCGGCGCTAATGGGCGCATCGCCTCGGTTTAAATCCGATGGTCCGGCTTATCGATCGGACAATTAGATTTTTTAAAATTAACTAAACTATAAAAAAATGTTGGCAACAAATCACAAGAATCTTAGCTTTGCAAACGATCGTCTAGACAACGGAAGCGAAAAAAAAGCACCTGCCACTGATTGATAAACAGATGGATTTTAAGTGGGATAAAAAATTGCAAATTTCTATTTTCTTCAATTTTTCAAATTCATACATTTCACTTAGTATACAATCTCAACACCACAAAACAAACTTGCAGTTAAAATTTCATCGATATTCGTCAATAAACAAAAGATTTACATTTTAATTGCAAATTAAATTTTATCTTAACACGCCTGACATTTTATCTATCGAAAGAGGATGCCAGTTTCTATAGCGACACAAATACACTTAAGGTAAAAATATTTCTTTTTCTATTTACTTCCATCAACCGACTACCGTAGGTAATGGAATTCGAAATTTCACCTGACTTACACGTTTTGAGGTGTCATGGCGCTGTAATATTTTAAAATTTCAATATTTCAGATACTAATTATGTTTCATTTTTTTTTTTTTTTTTTTTTTTTTTTTTTTTAATACGTCATTCGATACACATTTTAAAGTACGGTTACATTATCGAAAGTGGAATTCGAGATTTCACCCGTTTTACACGTTTTCAGGTGTCCTAATTAGGTTTTCTATTGCATTTCAATAGTGGAATTCGAGATTTCAGCTTATTTACACGTTTTGAGGTCTCCTGAATGGGTTTTATTTTGTATCTCAACTGCTAATTAAAATAATTTCATGAGTAATACATCATTTGAAAGCTTTGTTGAGTTGGAATCGAACAGAAAATTACAGAAATTTCTACCGCCAGATGGCACTGTAATATTTTTAAATTTCAATATTTCTATTTCTAATCATGATTTTTTTTTTTTTTTTTTTTTTTTTTTTTAATACGTCATTCGATACACATTTTAAAGTACTTTTACATTATCGAAAATGGAATTCGAGATTTCACCCGATTTACACGTTTTGAGGTCTCCTGATTTAGGTTTTCTTTTGTATCTCAGCTACTAATTAAAATAATTTCATAAGTAATACATCATTAGAAAGCTTTGTTGATTTGGAATCGAACAGTGGATTACAGAAATTTCTACCGCCAGATGGCGCTGTAATATTTTCAAATTTCAATATTTCAATTTCTAATTATGATTAAATTATTTTTAACGCATCATTCGAAAGATATTTTAAAGTTCTTTTGTATTATCGAAAGTTTTAAACAGATTTACACGTTTTGAGGCGTCCTGAATCAGTTTTCTTTTGTATCTCAGCTACTAATTAAAATAATTTCATAAGTAATACATCATTAGAAAGCTTTGTTAATTTGGAATAGAACAGTGCATTACAAAAATTTCTACCGCAAGATGGCGCTGTAATATTTTAAAATTTCAATATTTCAATTTCTAATTATGATTAAATTATTTTTAATACATCATTCGAAAGATATTTTAAAGTTCTTTTATATCATCGAAAGTTTTCACCAGATTTACACGTTTTGAGGTGTCCTGATTAGGTTTTCTTTTGCATCTCAGCTAATTGAGTTAGACCGTTCAAACTTGGTATACGCAGGTTAATTAAGAGGGGCTGAAAGGGTGGGGAAGAAACAGGCGTGCACCGCGCGCGTATCCCCTAACTTGTGCGCGCGCAGCACGCACGGGACTGCGCTGCCGAAGGCAGTGGGGACCCGGCCCGACTTTTTAACCAATGAGAATTGATTTTTTTTATTTTCTTCTCTTAAGAATAAAAATTTATTTGAGGAGGAATATAAGCGCACAGCGCGCGTATAACTTTACGCGTGCACGCGCAGCGCGCATGGGTCTGCGCGGTCGAAGGAAGTGGGAACCCGGTATGAGTTTTTACCCGATCAGAAATGATTCTTTTTGGGGGGGGCACGAAAGGTCAGGGAAGGAATACGCGCGCGCAGAGCGTGTATACCTTAACTTGTGCGCGCGCAGCGCGCATGGGTCTGCGCTGCCGAAGGCAGTGGGAACCCGGTGTGAGTTTTTATCCGATCAGAAATGATTTTTTTTTAGGGGGGGGCACGAAGGGTCAGGGAAGGAACACGCGCGCGCAGCGCGTGTATCCCTTAAGTTGTGCGCACGCAGCGCGCACGGGACTGCGTTGCCGAAGGCAGTGGGGACGCGGGCCGACTTTTTACCCAATCAGAAATGATTTTTTTTTTTTTTTTTTAATTTCTTTTCTTAATGCTAAAAGTTACTATTAGTGATTCATTAATTTTAGTGAATCATTTGAAAATACTGACCCACTAGCGGGCGAAGCTCGCTAGTTGATTATAAAAACCGATTCAAAAGCGACTTTACGCAAGTGGTGGAAACATTTTTATCTCAAATGATGAATTTGAATCAGTACACCTTAATTTAAATTAATAGTATATGGATACAAGAAGAAAAATCCCTAATTTTTATAGGTGTCACTGGGACAATATAGATTATTATTATTATTATTATTATTATTATTTTGCTATAGAAAAAAAAAAAAATGTGGTACTTTTATGCAGTTACTTAAAAAAAGTTGGTAGTCATTTTTTTTTTTTATTAAAATCATAATCATAAAAGAAAAAATAAAATTGGCAAATGAAAAAATAAAATTAATATTCGGAGGATGAAACGGTTTGTTTTAACGAACAGTCCTTCTTTATCAACATTTTATAAAAGTTCCCACAAGTATAACCTAAATTAGCCTTAGTAGTTACTAAGCTTTTAAAGTAGGTATATAAATGGTATTTTTTTTCCCATGTCTACATTTTGTTCATTGAAGAAAACAGTCGCTTTGTGGGAGCTTTTTTGCCAGGAGGACATAAAATGAATTCAACTAACGCTTGCATATTTTTGTCAGGTGGTGGTAGTGTTATCATTAACGGCCCTCTTCACTTACCGTCGTCGAAAGCCCTAGCCAATGTTATTCTGCGGGGAAATTTTCTTTACAAATAACTTATTAACTAACACATATTTTTAAATTCTGTTTTTGCATTCAGAAAATTCCCAACTGTTAAATTGACGGACCTTTTTTAAAAATGTATTTTTTTTTTTTTTTCTAATTGCGAAGTGAAAAGATTTCACATATTGAAAATTCGTATTTTGCAGCTTCAAAATAAAATATAAAAAATTAAAAAAATAATTTTTTAAAAAAGGTCCGCCAATTTAACAGCTGGGAATTTTCAGAATGTGAAAACAGAATTTTAAAATATGTATTAGTTAATAAGTTATTTGTAAAGAAAAATTTCCCATAGAATAAAATTAGATTCGGCTTCCGGCAGCGTTGAGTGAAGAGAGCCCTTAAGGCTAATTGTCTGCACTAGGGTTATAGGCCTGAGAAGGAGAGTCCTTCGTGTGGTCTTTCTTAGTGGTTCTAGCCCATATTTACGCTAGTTTCGGAGAAAACCTCGGAAAAATCCTAACGGCTAGGCCAACGAGCGTGACAGGGTATCGAACCCAACTCCTCACGTATACCAGATTCGAGGACAGAACCTCTCTATCACTGGTGAGCCAATTTTTATGAGGAATATTATTCATGCAAAAGTGAGAACACACGTGAACCCACTGCGTACCAACCGGAGTACCACCTTCTTAATGATTTCATGACAATTTCAATAGTGGTTCCCTGTTCTGGATCAAAGAACCGTACAAATATAAGGAATACTTTTATTTCTTTGTGATTCGAAGAATCTGAATAGACATAAACTATAATACGCTTTGGCAAGTTTATTAGAAAGTTGTTCTTTTGCGAACCTAACACAGCAAAAGTTAGTGTTCACCGTTCGATACAGCCAACAGCCGATTGAGCTTCCCAGTTTTGCGAATTTTTTTAAATTAAGGACAAATCCTTTTCATATGAAAAAGAGGACAGAGGGCGAAAAACATAAAAAAGAGGACTTTTTAGTCCTGTAATTTTTTTTTTTTTTTTCGTTTAAGAGGGCAGAGCGTTGAAAAATAATACTGTCCTCCTAAAAAGAGGATGTCTGGTCACCTTACCTAAGATTAGCATAATTTTACGTTTTTAAATCGATGATTTTTTTTTTTTAGTAGCACCGTATACTGTAAGAATTTTATCTATATTTAGACGAAATTTTACTCGACACAGTAAAATTTCCACTCGTCAATGGCGAGCTGGCGAGCGGAAATTTCGTGCCCTGGTCTATAGTATGGAGTGTGTGTGTGGGGGGGGGGGCACGTTATTCCTTTAAAATTCTCTCATTTTACTTAATATAGATAAAACTTCACAGAGAAAATTTCTTCGTTCTACATATATTCGTATAGGTATCGAATAAAAGTTTATTCCTAAGTTTTCCAAAACAGCTGAAACGTTTATCAATTCAGTTTATCTGTCTGTCTTCGCACTTTCTTTCGTTTATAAATGTACAGTTTATTCCACTAAAATTTTTGTACAGAAAACTTTATTTTTTTAGCAGCAGAAATATGTTACAAAAAATTTGCTATTTATAAACAGTGACGGAAAAAAGTACAGTCGTTGCAACATCAGAATATGCTTGAATTGTTACGAAATCGAAATTTAACATGAAAATTCACTTTAGAACCCTCATAGTGAGAACAGTGTATATATGCCATCTACAATTCTTTTGAACTGCAATTAAAATAATCTGATTTACATAATGGTCAAAATCTAGTAAGTCTTTCAATTGTACTTTAATAAACTGAAATTGTTACAAACAGAAAGAAATTCATACATGTTTTTCAAACTTACTACAATCTATATACCACAGAAATATATTTACGTAAATTACATGAAATGTAAACTAAACTTCATTTTTTTTTTCTCGTAGCGAACGCATGCGTGCCTCGCGTCACTGGCGGCTGTCTTTTCTAAAACGAAACTGCTCTCGACATGGGTGTTAGTACGAGAAAGACTGTACCGTTGGAGGGGGAGGGACGTTCTTACCCCCTACGGTGCCTTATCTCGAAAAATTATGGTCCTAACTTTATGAAATTTCAAATATGGAGTTAAATGGGTGTTAATATGACGAAGATTGCACAGTTAGAAAGAGAGGGGGATGGGGGTACACCCCTCCACTGTGCCTTATCTCGAAAAATGATGGTCCTAACTATACGAAATTTTAAATTTTGAGCTGAATGGGTGTTACAGTATGACAAAGACTGCACAGTTGAAAGGGAGGAGGATTTTAACTCCCCTCTTACTTACCCCCCACGATGCCTCAGCTCGAAAAATTATGGTCTGAACTTTACGAAATTTTAAAGTTAAATGGGTGTTATTATGGCAAAGACAGTACCGCTGAAAGGGGGGAAGGTCTTACCGCCTCTTCCCCCCCCCCCCACACAGTACCTTATCTCGAAAAATTATGGTCCTAACTTTACGAAATTTTAAATTTGGGGTTGAATGAGTGTTAGTATCACAAAGAATGCATCATTGAAATGGGGGAGAGTCTTACCCCCCCCTCCCCCTGCACGGTACCATATCTCAAAAAATTATGATCCAAACATTACGAAATTTTAAAATTGGAGTTGAATGGGTGTTAGTATGACAACGACTGCATTATTGAAAGTGGGGAGGGCCTTACCCTCACTTAGCCCCCACGGTGGCTTATCTCAAAAAATTATGGTCCGAACTCTACGAAATTTTTAATTTGGAGTTGAATAGGTGTTAGTATAAAACAATACTGCACCGTTGAAAGACGGGAGGATCTTAACCCCCCCCCCCCCTCCACAGTGCCTTATCTCGGAAAGTTGCAGTCGCCCTAACTTTACGAAATTTTAAATTTGGAATTGGTTGGGTGATAGTATGAAAAAAACTGCGCCGTTGGAAGGGGGGGGGGGGAGGTTTTACCATTCCCATGGGGCCTTATCTCGGAAAGTTACGGTCCTAACTTTACGAAATTGTACATTTGGAGTTGGTGGGATGTTAATATGGTAAAGAGTGCATCGTTGGAAGGGAAGGGTTTGATCCCTGAAGTATCAATCAGACAGCGCTGTATTTGAAGTGAAATGAAGCAATCGATTGTAAGCTATCCATATAGGTACATATTGTCTATGCTTTTGGATATATCTTGTAAATGTGTAAATAGAACGTTCAGTCATGGAGTGACTAAGTAAAATATATCGTCTGCGTATTCTGTGTTCTATATCAAATCATATATCAAAAAGATATGAATGTGGTGACGAGGATGGGATTCGAACCGACGCAGGCACTCACGGATTTTCTTCAATACTTGTATCAAATAATGCTTTCATATTAAAAGCGAAGAATTTCGAACGTACTGCACCACTTGTTGAATAATCCAAAAGTTTATAGCTCCAGGGCATCCTGAGACAAATGGCCTGGCTGAACGAAATGTGCAAACCTTTAAACGGCGTCTGATGTCAGTGGAAAATGAAGCTGGTACCCTGTCAGAAAAAGTTCAGGAAACATTGCTTCGTTATCGGGATACTCCTCTAAGTTGCGGGACATCTCCAGCAGAACTCTATCTTCATCGTAAAATTTGTATAGAATTGGATGCATTTTTTTCCAAACTCAACTCGTCGATCAAATGTTATCAGTGAGCCAATAAGCGCTTTATTCAAGGGAGAAATAATTCAGCCCCGTGTGTACCAAGACAATTCGGAAATATAGCAGTTTGGCGTTGTCATTCGTAAACTGGAAGTAAACTGTCATTACCTATTGAAGCTGGACTCAGGACGTATCTTAAAACGACACATAAATCAATTAGTTTCAACTCAAGTGCCAATGGTAAATAAATATCAATCAAGGGAATCAAATAGTTTCAAGTCATCAAAACACGTCACCTTCAATGCCAGGTACACAAATGTGGGATAGTTCTCCACTCCAACTTCAAGGGTTGATAATGTGCTAACAGAGTTGCGCATCCAGATAAATAATAAAGAACCCATGAGCAAACCTTCAACAACTAGAGATCACTCAGCAGCTACAACGCCTTGTAATAATTCAATTCCAAATACCCATTCTTTATGTCCCATTCTTTAAGTCAAAAACAGGGAGAATAAGACGTCCATTGCAATATCTTTCAGACAATGTGAAATGACTTTTACACAAACTTTTATTAGTTTTCATTTATCAATATATGTATGTTCTTTTCCTTTTTAGATTATAACTTTTCATTTTTATATGTCAAAAATCTAGTGTGGGAGATTGTAGTATACACCAAATGGCGCTGTATTTGAAGGGAAATGAAGCAATCAATTATAAGCTATCCATCTATGTATATATTGTCAATGTTTTTGGATATATCTTGTAAATATGTAAATAGAACGTTCAGTCATGGAATAAAGAAGTAGAAGGTATCGTCTGGGTATTCTGTGTTCTATATCAAACCATATATCAAAAAGAAAAGATATGAAAATCCCCACTGTGACTTCTCACGGGAGGTTACAGTCTAAAATTTACATTTTTAAATTTGGATTTTACATGGTGCTGGCATGACGAGAACCGTATAATTTAAAGGAGAACATCTGGACCCCCTTTCCCAATTCGGTATTATGTATTTTAGAAACTTTAGAGTGAGATCTACAAATTAAAATTTGAATTCGGTTGGATATTACATAACGAAATCTACTTCGTTTAAATGAGAGGAAAACGAATTATTTAAACTTAGAAGTAAAAGAATAAAAGCACACGTTTTTTATTTTATTCTTATACTATTACAGATTATTGATGCATGAATAGTTTACATAAGTTACTAACAATTTTATAGCTCTGCAAATAATATAAACTGTTGTGTGAGCTTTCTTAATGATAGATACTCCCTAAACTCCTTACCACCTATTCCAACGTCCTACGTTTTTCCTTTCATATACAACAAGTATTTTCATAGTTAGCTAATGAAAAATTCACAATCACGAATTTTCAGGAAAATCTGTATGAGGCTGGATTTATTTATTTAAATAACTCAGCTATAAAAAAAAATCAGCAGATAATCTGAAGATATTTGGTACAAAAATCATAAAATCTACAGTATAACTGCAGTTTCGAAGTAAATTTATTTTCCCCTCCAAATACCTTCAGATTATCTGCAGTTTTGTGCAGTGTCTTTTTTATTTTTTTAAAGTTTTTCTGCAATTTAGCTGGGAATTATTGATATTTCAAGTTGGAAGTGAATCTTTCAAGTGACGATTTATTTCGATTTTTGAATTTTAATAGAAAGATTTATTTAAGTAGTTTTTAATAATTTTATAATATATATATATTTAAATCAAAGTAAAACACTTTTTTAAAAGTATTTTTCTAAAATATTTTTTATTTAAATAAACTATATAAGGCTATATGCCTTAAAATAAAAACATTCCTAAAATGTTAATAAATTTTCTAATATCGATCGATATATCGTTAAATCACGATATAAAGCTGGTTATATATCGCGATGTAAAATTTTCAACATCGCCCAGTCTTAATAAGCACTAATATAAGAATAAATGTTGTAAGAATAACAGTTTTAAATGTCATAAGGTTTGAAACTTTTAAAATAGACCACAGTTATTTATTACATACTAACAAACCCGTGCAAAATATTCGCACTTTATTTCTTTTCTTATTTACCTTTAAAATTTGAAACTCATAAATGATATACCAATTTCACCACTTAATTAAAATTTTAATTTACCAGAAGCCAAATTATTATTAAAACCAAATTAATATTGTACAGTAGTGTAACCAAAATCATTCAAAGAAAGGTTTCCAAATAAAATTCATGGTTCACGACCCAATTTTCATACTTCCACAGGCAGTACATTTTTAAATGTTTTAAAATGTCTCCCACGACTCCTTTTAAATTCTTTTCGTCATTTTAGCGATGACTTTTTATTAATTTTGATATAATTTTTTTGTTTGTTTAAAAATAAATAAATAAAATAAACTAATTCCTATTTTGATTAAATTTTTTATGATTGTGTTTTTTAGTCAATTTATGACACAAAAGTTCATATTCTATATATATCTTTAAAATATTGCTTTGTTTAAAATGACGCTTGCAAAGATTCTGAAGAAACAACTGTTAAAAATACATTTTATCGTAAAATAATCTCATCAGACAAATGTCCTCATTTTTTCTTATTAGTCCATTGAGCTAAGTCCGCGTGCTTAAATAATGTCCATGTATAAATATTATTTTTTTCCCTCGCATATCGTATCGTTTCGACAAAAAATAATTGAAACTGGTTCACGTTAGAGAAATATTATATAGATTATTTCAAGCATTTTGAGTGTAATGCGCCCCCTAGCGGAAAGTTTTAAAATTCAACTTTAATTTTATTCTTTTTTCATTATCTTTGAGAGCATCCTTTGATTTGTCTGTACACAAGTTTTCGACTCAATCCGCATTTTAGAAACAGCTATTGCGAGCGTTGAATAGGCCAAGTTTAATTATGTATATATGTATGTATGTATTATGTATGTTATCCTATATGTAAATGAATGTGAGGCTGAAGAATTAAAAACCTCAACGTAATTTTTTTTCTTTAATTTGTAGAATCAAGAGTTTATACAGTGAATTTCGTAAGTACAAGAATATTTCATTCGTATATAAAGTTGAAATTTTATCGTGCACAATCTGATACATATATGAAAAAATCTTCAACATAATTCAGATTTTAAGGTCTTAGTACAAAATTTATTTTAAACAGTTTAGATTTCACATTTTATAACGATGAATTAAGGAATGAAGAAATTCTCATTTGGTTTCAAGAAAGTAAATTAATAAATTTCTCAAGAATTTCATTGACATATGCATATGGATCTACTATTTATATGTAATAAGATAATATATATAATATAAATATTTTTATATAAATAAGAGTCCAATTACTTCATCTTAAGCAACTTTTTCTCTGTGGTTGTCAGGTAAAAGCAATGCATAGTTCTTCCATTCTTTGCAATCCGTAATTTGAATACGCAATTCAGAACAACCATCGTGATCAGATGAATTAATTACTTCCGAAAATTTCGTAAAATCATTATGGACACGTTCATATAATTGAAGTATTGCTTTTATGGCATCTTCACCTCTGATTAATATAAGAATTTTTTTGATAATTTCGGATGGCAATTCTTGTGGATCTAGCGACAAGCACAAATTTTCTACTAAAGGATTTCCATGGCTAATAATGTTGCGCATATTGATGCCCTGAAAAAGCTTTGAAGACTTGATCCATAAATTTTCAGGAAGTTTCACTCCTTCATGTAGGATCATGCAGTCAAACAAAAGCATTTCAACTGCCGTTTGAAACCGAAGATCCTTTAGATAGCGTCGTACAATCTTTTCCTCAATGAGTTGTCTAGATGTCTCCCGTTTAATTCTTAACCATAGTCTCTGTATTTCTTCATCTTCGTCGATAATAATTGCTTTCAAAAGCTGTATTCTATCGAGTAAATTTATCAAATTGTTTGCTGGAATTTTCTTCCTCTGTCCAGCAACTAACTTACTAAGTGTTTTTCTTGTTTTCTCTGAAAACTGCATGGTTTCGCAGAGTTTATCATATTTCTTCTTCTCGGCGCTATTTTTGACGAATATTTCTTCGAGCTCTGCTATGGGATCTTGTGATTTCAGTATCGTAAGAGCAGAAAGATCTTTACTCTCATACTTCATTTGTAAATCTTTCATTTTTTTTCTTGAAAGGTAAGTCAAATTAAATTCTGCAGAATACACGTCAATTTCCAAAGTGAAACCTTCTTCTGCACACTGAATAAGTCTGTTCTTCATGAGTACTTGTTTTTTTATTTCATCGGGAACTTCTTTCCGTATTTCGTCTTTTTCTTCTTCCGATAAAAAGACGAACCCTTTTAACACTTTCATAAAATACTCGACATGTTTTAAAGATTTTAATGCATTAGCCCTATTTCTTTTTCTAACGACACTGATACTTGGAAGAAGATCAAAGCATCCTTTGATGAAAGTATCGGTCTTTGATTTCAAATTACCTATACTATTAACGCTGCATGATTCTAAGTTTGTAAGTGAATTTAAAAGAATAGCAATATCGTTTATTTCACATTGCTGTAGTAGTTCGAGAAACCATTTTATAGGCCATAACAAATAAATGATCCTGTGTTTCACATCCTCAACATTAATCATCGAAGAAAGATATTCTTTCTCGATTTCGTTTTTTAAATTTATCAAGGCTGTTTCTAGAAAAATACGACAATTTGGTCTTATTCGTTTTAAAAAATCAGTGCGAAGATTGTTTGAGGTAATTTCTGTAGTCAATACTGTCGAAGTTGCCAAGGCAGGCGAAATTAAATGTGCCGGTTGTTTTATTCTTTGAAGTTCAACCTCGTACTGATCGATAATACAGCTTAGCGTTATAATGCGATATACTGGTTTAAAACATTCGTCGATACCATGGATTTCTTTTAAAATGGATCTAAATAACGAAATATTTTTTTCGCATTTAACTTTTGAAGGAAAAGCATGTCCCTTTAAGTGAGTTAATACATGTCTTAGACGGCGAAGTATTTGTGCAACTTCTTTCGGCAAGCATAAAGATAAGAACCGCTTGAAAGAATAATCATCCTTTTTTTCTGGTGCCAAGCATTCACCTATTACTTGTAGAACGCGCTCTATCACCAAAACTGATTTAACACCCATAACTCTTACGCTCTTGCATATTCTGATATAATTCACTACTCTGGTCATTTCAAGAAAGTTCTTTATAATAGGATGGGAATGTAAAATGGAAAGAATTTCACTTTCTGGAATGTGAGTGACAACATTATCTTCTTTTATATCAATATCATGCAGAATTTTGCTAAAACTGTTCACCTTATACAAATTGTCAAAGCGATGCATCAAAGGAAATATGTACGTGGTATCCCTCGAGGAATAGAATGTGAGTGCTTTGATAGCATCGACGAATTCTGCTTTTCCAAAAGCTAAGTTACATAGAGTGAAAAAGAAAAAAGAAGATTCGATTTCCGAAAACTGTTTGTCATTATCAAGCATTAATCTTTCTTTTAAAAAAATGATATTATCAAAGAAAATTGTTGCAGCAACTATATCGACTGAAAGATAATAATCCTTATGGAAAATATAATCATCTAAGGGGAATAAAGATGATTTTTCTTCATAGTTGAAAAATTTCTTATAAGTATCTAGTAAAGAAACTATAATATCTCTTCTTTTGTTGGCTTCAAATACAATATCATTAGATTCATAATAGTTTAACCTGTTTTTAATTTGAAGATTTTTTCTGTTAAATTCTATGAGAAACCTATTTAGTCTCAACAATTCTTTCAATTTCATTTTCATATCAGTGTTTTGTTGAAGGCTTTTTGAATCTTTCAGTTTTGATATGTTTTCTTGAAGTAGATCCTCGATGTACTGAAGGTTTGACACAATATTGGGATCGGGATTTCTAAATGAAATTTCAGTCTTACAACAATCGTCAACTGCGAAATAGTACAACTTATACAACACTTTTTGATTTTTAAGTGTCAAAGCGTGAAAAAGACCAGAAAATCCATCAGAATCTTTTGCTCTAGGATCCATTTCATACCCAGCTTCTATCAGTTTTGATACAACATAGGGTGATTTGTACACCTCTAAGACAGCATTTTCATACTTGCTGTTCAAAGCTGCTTTTATAAAAATATCCTCTTTAGCAACATCATCTGTTAACATTTGAATCATTTTTTTCGGTACATCAGTTTCCTTTAAATAATAATGCAAAGCAGCTTTTTTCATTCTTAGTCCGAAGGCATTATCAATCATAAAATTGTAAACAGTTGTAGGGCGCTCATTAAAATCTTCGAATGAAAATGCTATTAAAACTATGAAAGTTTGAGTTCTTTTCACATCATTTTTGAAAATACGATAATTTTCTGATTTTGCATAATCATTTATAAGTAGTATTGGGCATTCTAGAGCTTTGGAAGCAACAGTTAATTTATCGGAAACCCGAGATAGCTTATCCCAATTCAGATTCTTTCTGAAATCGTTTACAACAGTTTTGAGAACTTCATCATAAAAGCAGGAGCATCTGTTCCTGAAAGGGTTGAAACGTCTGACAGATTTGCTTACTAACTTTGCATTTTCGTTGTTTCCTGTTAAAGATTTCAGCCGCGTTGCAAAATCTCTTTTGTCTCGGTAGTTTGTTGACATCAAATACGACAATACAATGGACCACTCAAGATCGAGTACTTTGGGTACGCAAATTTCCCACTCAGGTAGAGAAGATCTTAACTTATCAAGAACTTTCTTTCTGAATGGCTGCGGAAAGTCATGATGCTGAGGTATTTTTATCACCATTTTCTGATCTATTGAAATAAAAAAAATACCAAATATTGTAGTAAACAAATTGTTTCATAAAAAGTACGTTTGAAATATGTCTAAACTTTCCATATATGACTAGAGTGTTTTTATGCTTTTCACATCCGATCAACTGAACAATCAAATGATGCATACGTGTTTATTCTTCTCTTACAATTTTGCCAATAAACATTCATCTATTTTATGGTATGAACAACATACAGTATTGTAACCTGCACGTTTTCAGGTACTTAGTAATTACAAATAAATACACTGTATATATATATTTAAGTTTCTATTATTCAAGTGTTCGTTTTTTAAGGTTTAAAATATTCAGAATTCTCTTTCTTCGACAAATTAAAATTGACCTGAAACATAAGAAAAGATCAATATAAATTTAAGCACTCTTAAATCATAATAGAATATTTAATTATACACACACACACATATGTATACATATCATGTTGGTAAGAATGTTCAGTCGTTTTTCTGTTGTTCCAATTGAAAAATTCATTATTTCATTGTTCTTTGTGCTATTTAGACAATTTTGGCATTATTTGAAAGCAAGTACAGTCGGTAACAAAAGTGTTCGAACACTAGCAAAAATTCCTATGTAAAAAAAGTATACTTCATACGATTTTGTTAAATAAATCCTTATCGAATCATGTTCTTACACTGACTAAGAACAGGATTTGACAAGGATTTATTTAACAAAACCGTATGAAATGCACTTTTTTTACATAGGAATTTTTGCTAGTGTTCGGACACTTTTGTTACCGTCTGTATTTCCATGTTTTAATTTTTAATATTACAGTTTTTTTTTTATTTTTAATTGTTAAATTTTGAAAAATAGGGGCATATCCCAAGAAAGATCTTCTCGGGTAGTTAGAGAAGATTCCTTCTGGGATAAGTTCTCTAATGCATTTTAAATAAAAGAAGAAAAACAAATGATAAGTAAAAGCAAGCGAGTATTTTGTCAAATTCAGAGTCACCAAGCATAATTGAAATGTTAGATTTTAAAGAATTGAAAATTGAAAATTTTTCGCGAGAAGTCAGTTTAGTTTTGGCATCAATAAGAAAACCATTCTTAACGTCAACAAGGAGGTTGAAATGTTTTAAAAAATCTGTTCCAATTATTGGTTGACTCACATCCGCAGTAACGAAAGACTATGTGAAGACTCGAAGCAAGTTTAAACCAAGACTTAGAAGTTTGGTGCCGAAAGTTTTTATTTTTGTCCCGTTGGCAGCGAAAAGAAGTAAATCTGTAGAAGGTTTTGCAAGAGGGGCAAAGCTCTTAGGCAGAACAGATATATCTGCTCCCGTCTTAATTAAAAATTGTTTATTTAATTTTTTATCGGCCAACATGAGTCGACTGATCTGGCGGTCATGGCCAGTGAGTGAGCGCCAATTTAGCTTTCCGGATTGTGGAAAAAGCAAGGTGGGTTGCACTTGTTTGCTTTTTTTTCCAAAGTTAGGCCCGCCGTACACTGACGAGACATGAGACAAGTTTGAAGCGACGTGCGACACGCGCATGCTCTAAATACAACTTCATCTCCTGAAAACCGTTTAGAGCACGCGCGTGTCGCATGTCGCTTCAAACTTGTCACATGTCTCGTCAGTGTACAGCGGGCCTTAGTGTGATAAAAGCAAAACACATTGGCCGGCTCTTTATATTGTCTATCACGTTCACGGGATTGATTACGCCTGAAGCTATTTGATCTTTGTCGAGTACGGGATGAACGTTTTTCTAGTCGGAGCTCATTAACTAAGGTTGTTAAAGTGAGAAATTTGTTGTTCAAGTTGAGTGATTTTTTGATCGGAAAATAATGCAGCTGAAGTGCTAGGATTTGAAATGGTATTAATGTTAGAATTACTTGTGAGATCATTAACCTTGTCAGCTACAGCTGCTAAATTAGAAAGGTCCTCATTAAGTACAGCTAAAACTGTTTGGGTAGAGTGAGGTATCCACAAAGATTTTAAAAGAGGTTCACCTACAGTATCACCAGCTAATGCACGCATCCGTGTAAGTAATTGAGAAGGACGCTGGTCTCCTAATTCTAAACCCTGTAGTAAGGTGCGTATTTTAGAAGCTTCGCTTTCTAAGTGAACTTCAATAAGCCTACCTTTTAAAGCTTTGTAGCGATTTCCGTCAGGAGGGCGTAAAATCAGATAGCTTACTGAATTAAATACATCAGCGTCGAGGGCAGAAACTACATAATTAAACTTAGTAATATCAGCAGTTATGTCTGATAGAGAAAAATTTGATTCCATTTGGACAAACCATAGAGCAGGATTATTTTTCCAAAATGGGGGTAGTTTCATAGCGACGCGGGCTACTGCATTGCCCTTTGCCCTGACTGGCATTAATTTCGTTTTCATCTGGCATTTTGGAAGAAGGGAATAAAATATGGTCTTAAAATGTATAATAATTACAAAATGCAGGATAAAAAATTTAAATAAGGCGTTAGGGTTAATCTTAAATATAAATGAGCATGAAAAAAAAAAAATATATATATATTCATACAAGTCAAAATAAACAAATTATCCTATCGAAAAATAATAATAATGTAATAATATAAATAAATAAATAAAAATTCATATATACAGAAAATAATGGTAATTCGGGACCTTTTCAAACTATTAAAAAGTTCTGGCAATATATCGGAAGGGCTAAATAAAATCTTACCGTTCACCACGTGCTAGTAATAACTCGCCATTTGCGAGCGCAATATTTTTATCATGTCTGCTATGAGCTTTGTTAATAAAAACCACGGATTAAGAGTAGATATCGACACAAAAATAAATACATTTAATTAAACGTGAACGTTAAAATATTGTAAAAAGTTAAATGATGCATCTTACAAAAACTGACGTCATTATCACTTTAAAAATTTTATTTGCTGTAAAATTGATAAAATTTTAATTTTAAATTTCAAAACTGTAAAAAAAAAAAAAATCTCTAACTTCCATTTTCGAATGTAAACATAAACATTTCATTTCAGAGGGTTATATTTACACAATAAATATCCAACTAATATAATAATTAAAAGGAAAATAACAAATATTCTAACATAATTTGAAGTCAAATTTGTTTTCAAATGTCTAAATAAAGTGTCTGATATAAGATATTAATATATTGCAGCGGGATATTTGATATCAGTCGTTCTTGGCAGGAAAAAAAAAAAAAAAAAGATTGCCAAATTATTTGGTGAACATATTTACTTCCTTTCAAAAATCATGTTTATTTCAACAATGTATATTAAGAGAGCATTCAATAATATGAAACAATATATCGTACAATGCATATTACGAAAATATACATCTGGTATGTATATCTCCGTACTACGTTTTTGATCGCCAAATACAAAAATCGCCAAGCACGATACAATTTTGAAATTTAAAATTAAAAGCTTATGAATTTGACAGCAAAAGTAACTCAATCTGACACATGTAGACAATAACTTATATATAACTATATCCAAATATGGAGATTAAAATCAGGAAATAATTGTTCTTAATTTTTAATAATTTTTTTACAAAAAATCCAATGGATAATTAACATTAGAATTTTTTTTTTTTTTTTTTTTTTTGGGGGGGGGGGGGGCACACTGACGGTTAGTGACGTCACACTTCGCTTGCGTATAGCTATGATTCAACGATTCAACAGAAAATTTAAAAACATGGTATATAAAAAGTTTTTTTTTTATCTTATAATTATTTATTTTTATTTTTATTTATTCATTTTTCGGTATGTGCTTTACAGAAAACCAATGAACTGTTTGTTTAAACATATTTCATAACTTTAAATATTTATCAATAGTTCTATTTATAATACCAGATCACAGTTTGACTAGTATTTACAGTTTCGATGCAAAGTCAGTGAATATCCCTTAACGATCAGAGATTTCATTTCATTATTTCATTATTTATTTATTTATTTAAATACCTGTTTATGTTGGAACAGTCTTAAGTTGCAGTTTTGAAGAATTTAGCACCTTTTCACTTAAAACTTAAAGATAGATGTATCTCCCTTTTTCAAACTGAATTTATTAAGAATGCTTTTCTTTGAAGTGTAACAACCTCAATTTTTACACTTCTTTATCATTCGTTGAAAGGAATATATATATATACACATTTTTTTTTTTTTTTCGAAAGAGCATTTACATAAAATTCGAGCCACCGATAAATTTTAAGGATCATTTTCAAAATAAATTGCTGAATCTACATTCCTATCAAAACAAAGTTTGATTTTGATTTAAAAGACCAGAAACAGATTCTGATAGCAGGAAAACAGATATTATTGTCATGAGGCTATTGTTTCCACACAACTATGATAGCTATTCATTATCAGCAACAATTCTAACGATACTAAAATATACGATACGTTTCGTTTCCGTGGAAAATATTTTTTTATTTTTTATTTTATTTTATTTTATTTTATTTATTTTCTGGCCGAAAATAAAAGAAGAAATCTTTCGTATACTAAATGGAGAAATTCAAAATATCATTTTAAAGTTATTGATTTTGCGAACATTATAAAATAGAAAATTGCATATTTATTCATTTATTTTTATTTTATACTTTTTTTATTTTTTAATTATTTAACTTTTTACCTGTCCTTTTTCCTTTATCCCTGTTTCTAATATCACTATCATATCACTATCGAGTTAGCTAATTATTCAGATAATACTTTTAAACTAAAAAATAATGGCTTGAACCCCTCACCCCCCTCCTTTCTTTGATAAAAAAGAATTAATCACCTAAGCAAATACAGACACTCTCTCACAAAAATTAATGCTACAAAGACAACATAAACACATCGAATTACAGAACAATATGTCACTGTAGAAAAACACCAAAAATAAATAAATAAAAGTATCATAAAAGTTCGTTTCAAAATGTCTTGACTTTTTTTTTTTTTTTTCCTCCTCCATACAGATTTCATTAATTCATCTTTTTAAAAATAAACAAGTAATATAAAAGAAAATTTTTTAAAGTCAATTTCTACTTACAAACACCGTCGATTTTTTTTTTTTTTAAATGTATATATAATTTTGAATTGGGAAATAGAAAGCGCACGTGCAAAATGATATAAAAATAATTATAAGATTAAAAAAAAAAAAAAAAGAAAAAAAACTTTTTATATATTGTGTTTTAAATTTTCTGATGAATCATAGAGCTCTTTTCAATGTGCATAAAATTTTTAAAGTGATAATGACGTCCATTTTTGTGAGATGCATAATTTAACTTTTTATCATTTTTTAATGTTCACATTTAATTAAATGTATTTATTTTTATGTCAAAAGAAAATAAACTCATAATTTTTTTTTTTTTTTTTTGGCAACAATTAAATTATAGCTAATATTTTAGTGGTTCTTTTAACGCTATTAGGATGTTATTATTTTCATATTTTAATTAATTATAAGAAAACTAATAAAAAATTCGAAAATCTGACTTCGAAGTATTGTGTTGTCACCGTGTTCTGAGCAATCCTGAAAGTTTCAAATTTCTAGCTAGTCGGGAAGTTAGTTAAAAATCGATAGCAATATTTGTACAAGATATATATAGGGATAATAACAGGAGACTTGGCGTTGGAATATTAAAACCCGAATAAACACTACGTCAGAAACGCCAAAGAAAAATATTGGAAATGCATACAGCTATTTCGGTAATCTATAGCGTACCGTCTTCAGTGCATCTTTTTTGCACTTGAATTCTTTGTTCCTATCTTTTTGCCGCGGAGTGTAATCTTAAATTAGAAAAATTTTAGTCTTAAAACTTTTCTAAATGAGTCTTAAAACAATAATGAGTCCGGAAATAGTGCTATTATTTTATGATAATAATAAATGATAAGCACAATTTAGATAATGTTATTTTATGAAAAATCAAAGAAAAAACCCTTTGTACCTATCTTTTTATCGCAGGGTGTAATTTTGAAATAATTCTTCTTCTGGGCATTTCCATTACTATTACTATACGGCAACAATATTTTTTAGTAGGAAGTTTTGTTGACTCAATACAACTGCATCTCGTCTGTATTTAAATGTTTCTTTTGGTTATATTGGTGATACAGGAAGTAATATTTTTAGTACGCACAGGGTTTATTGAAATATTTGGCTAAATCGTGAATCTCATTCAGTGGTTACTTTTTTATAGCGCATTTTTAGAGATTTTTGTGACTTTGTGAGTAAAATAAATTTGTACACGATGTGGGGAATATGAACCAAATATATTTAAAATACTGAAATATATATAAAGATAAATTTAAAAAAAAGTTTAAAACATTCTACCATTTCAAAATCAATTCAGCGGATATGGATAACATGAATATATGGATGATAGGAAGTGGATTGAAATTCGAGAACACATTTTGAACACATTTTGCTCAGGTCTGCCTGAGCATATTCTGTAATCGGAGCTATATATGTATGCAAAGTAGCTCGATAAATAACATACGAAATTAAATAAAAGCGTATAGTTAAATTATTATCATTTATCTATGGTTGTTAATTTAAAATTTTTAATGCATATTAAACGTCTTTCACCTGAAGAAAAATTTCTCCCATTAACAAAATGAAAAAACTTGTTTTATAAGGAAAATATTTTTAAAAATTTATTTATAATTATTTAAATACAAACATATGAAGTTGATTACTCCAGAGAAATTTTCTCCGCCTTCTAAAAATTAAAACGAAAAACCATAAAATAATTATATTTTATTTTTGCGTTTTTAAGATAAGGCTAGCTCAACTTTAAATTCTAATAACATGTAAACTCTATCAAGTTGTCAGTAGATTTTTTATCTACAATAAAATATTTGAAATAAAATATTATTATATTAGAAATAATACTTTTTTTGAAGGAGTGTATCCATGTTTTAATAAAGCTATCTTTATTTATTTATTTTATTTTACTAAATGAGTATTTCAAAGAGTTATATTGACATATCTGTTGGTTTTCTATTTATTTATGATGAATAACTCATGTACAAACTTGTAGAAAATGAAAAAATGAAAAAGTTTAAATATCTTCAAGTACCATGCATAATAGTTTCCCATTTCAATTATATTTCATGATTAGAAATAAACATTACAGTACAGTGTATGTAACTCATGAACTGAAAAATTCGCAGAAAATTTTTATTAGTAGTGTAATAAAATAGCACTATAACTAAATAACATAAATCACACAAATTAGTTTTATTCAATCAATATGCGGCGAATTTATAGCTATTACATTTGTCTTAAACTAATATTTCTCAAATGAGTCTAAAAATTTTCAGCAATGAAATTCGTTATTATACAAAATCTAAACAGCTTACTACACAATACGAACAATGCCAAAATGAGAATAATTCTAACAATATTATTATGAAAGTGCAGCTATACAAGTAATTACATGAAAGATATAAATCATTAAAATACTGACCCTTTGAAAAATTATTATGGTTTTTTTCTTATATATGTGTTTCACTGACTGTTTCCAAGTTGATATAATTTGCTTTCGAAAATTCAGCTCCTACCACAACAATTTATCAGAATTGTGACTCGTGTATGTAAAAAAAAATCGAGATAACGGTAAATGGAATCGATTATTGTTATGGACAGAGATGATAATTTTAAAATAAGCTAGCATATTTTGTCCACCACAAAACTTTCTTATGCAGCATAATTTATTTATTAAAATTATCTCTCTCTCTCTCTAAAAAAAAAAAAAAAAAAAAAGCAAATTTTGTACAGTATCAGAAGATTATTATTATTATTTTGTTAAATATATATATATATATATATATATATATATATATATTTTAAGTATCTCAGAGTTATACTTCAATAATTCGTTTTTATAAAATATAGATGAGTCTTTTTGAAAGATAACCATATTGAAAATTTGCACACGGCACTTCCTACCCATTGGGGAAAGATGACCCTACATATATACAATTTTCATCCTGGTTAACTATTACTAACATAAATATTCATGTTTAATTTCACATTGAAAAGATAAAAATAATTCTGATTATGTACATTTATATGAAATTTTGTCCTAAACTATCATATTATAAATTGTAAAAATAATGGTATGACAGCGTCACCAGTTTAACGATTTACATTCAAATGTAATTAGCATCGATTTCAATCAAGGTCCAACTAAATATTATCAAGTTTAGTTGAATTTCCGTCTTTGATTCGTGATAGTCCACAAAACTTTTTTTATACCTCCACACAGACAAATTGACTGACTGATTGACAGACAGACATTTTTAGAAAATTCTAAAAATGATCAATTCGTGTTCAAGAATCCCGAAACGAGTCAATTCATCAAAAACCAGAAATCAAAAATTTTCACGAATCCAGTACTTTCTTTCTTCTTATATACATATAGAAGAAAATACAAATGAAATATACTTTAATGCATTTGTGCTATTTTCCCCTGTAAACTACACAAGCTAATGGCTTTACTATCAAGATACTCAAAAAATAAAATGAAGTGTACAGGGCGATAGAAAAATTTGATAATTCAATAATTTGTTATGTTGTGTCCACAAAATTTTCTTCTAAAGTGGGTGTTCAAATTCTTAGACTTTTTTTTTTTTTTTTTTTTGTCATTTTTTCGATTTTCTAAAAAATTGCTTTTGTCTAACCCTGTACAAATTTCAGTGTACCAAAAACTATACCACTGATACCTAGTACACATAAATGTTTGTATAAAGTATCAAATCAGTCAGACGATTTTTGTGCATGCTATCACAATACAGACAAACATACTCACACCGAGTACGTAACATACAGAACCAAACTTTTTTTGCATCTCAACAGGAAGGCCTCTACTGACGTCATCAAATATGCACACACTAATAAATTAACCCATGCATTATATTATTAGTATAAAAATAATTCCACTTACTTCGTGTATTTTTCATCGGCTTTATTCATTCTATACTATTTTGATGTAGAGCATTGATTAATTAATTAATCCATTATTCGATTAAATATAAAGACACAAAATCAGTTATTGTGAAACACACTATAAGTTATAGTAAGTTTATAAAACATGATTTTTGCTTTTTATTTTCTTTCTTGTAAAAATATTTGTTGTTATTTTGGCAAAAGATTTAAAATAGAAAACTGAATCACCCCCTAACAGCAACTATCACTGCAAATTCATCTGTGTCGGGTTGTGCAATTTTTATCAAACGAAACCAATTTTTTTTAGTATATCCTTCCTCTTATACGATACATTTTGCAAAGTAAACATAGACACTGACGTAATGAAATGAAGTATGACACTGAACTCCCTTTGTTATCAGAGTTTAGGGATTTCTGAGAATGCGCAACCCTCAATTAAAGCTATACTAGCAGGCTACGCCCGCTTCGCTGGCCACTATATTTAAATGAATCTCCAAAAGAATTGGATCATTATTTATTTTTGACATCACATTATAAATAAAAACTAAAATAATTACATTAGAATCGCTCTAGACCTCGCATCGGGTACTCGCTGACTACGGCAGCTCTTTCTCTGCCCGCACTGTATCGGGAAAAGTTCCCACTGCCTGCAGAAATCTCTTTCCTATGTATTTCAATATGGGTATTTATTGACGATAGGTGGGTCTGCCATTATTTAAGAACTACGATTTTAAAGATAACTGTATCTCGGCGTCTATTAAATATTTTAGTTTTTGAACCAAGTACTTTATTGCTCATGCTATTTGCACTGTATTACAATTTCATTCCGACCAATGTAATGAAATAAAATAAAAAGTAGATTTTCTTTTAGAAGGAATTAAATACATAAAAAACAAATAAATTCCAATCAGTTTAATCCTTTCTATTATATACTACCATTATTTCCTGACAAATACTATAAATTAAAAAAAAAAAAAAATAAACTTCTAAAGAAATTAAATTAACAAATGAAAAATAATTGTTGTTATACTACAAAAATTATACATAAACATAACTGTTATAAATACGTTTTTAAATTTTAAATTTAATATATTTAATTTTTTCTACTGCATTACCATTTTATTTTCAATAAATATAATAAATTAAAAAGAGAAAAAAGATTCGCCCTCAAATAAATGTATTAAATAAAAAATAAATTGCATAATATAGCCGTTGCTAAGATACGCAGACGATTACAATCGAAGAATAAATTCATGAAAAATGAAACATAAAAGCCAATGTTTAAAATCGAAAAAACATTAATTTAAAAAATTCAAATTCGAAATTTGAAAAAATCTCGATGAGGTACACACCTGCAGGGTCCCAGGTACCTATATGCCAAATTTGAAAGCTCTGCGATCAGTAGTGTGTAGTATTGTTCATGTTTAGATAAATGTATTTATTTTCCTGTTGGAAAAAAAAAAATAAACTCGTATTTTTTTTTTTTTTTTTTTGGCAACAATTAAATTATGGATTAAATTTAAATGGCTAATTTTTTGCTATTATTAGCTTATTATTTTCACATTTTTATTAATTAAAAGAAAACTAAACAGAAATTCGAAATTCTGACTTCGATGTGCACAATGATCCTTCGGGGGGCACCTTTGTGTTAAATCTCGTGACTGTCCGAGCTACCGTTTTCGAGAACAGTGAAATATATATACAAATATTGCTCACTTAATAGTATAAGATAGTAACCTTGGCGTAATAAAATTGTTTAATAATTCACCTTTACTATACATACAATATATATAATTAATAAAGACTATTTCACTGCATTTTTCTTTTGTTCTTCGATAATACTACCCAATGCAGATTTGTTAGTCGGATGGTATCACGATGTGTGGTAATTTGTTGTATCACATAACACTACATTAAAATGTTTTGACGTGGAAACTTATTATTCTTCTTATTATTAGAAAGACAGACAAATAGTTTAGTCAGTGATGCTAGATGGTCGAAAATTATTTCCCCAAACAGGTCTTCAAATTTCCCCAAATCAGGGAGGGGGGGGGGCGAAAAAATCCCCAACTTGATTTCTACTAAAAAGAGAAAAAAAAAAAAAAATATATCAAGCAGATTTTTCTATGATTTAAGCTCAGATTTTTGCCCAAATGAAGGCAATTTTTGAAAAAAATCCCCAAGTAACAATAAAGCTATTGAAAGTCTCTAGTCGTAGGGATAAATCACTACGTTGCCAACATTGACAGAAAGTTGAAGAACTCCCCAGATTTGTCCCCAAAATTGTCCCCACAAGCCTCAAAAATCCCCAAAATGGGGACAAAATCTATAATCACTCTTAAACATTGTTAGAAAGTGCGCAATTGACACAAACGGAAATGCAATTCCAGCAATTCTAAAAAAAAAAAAAAAAAAAAGCGCAATACATTGGTATTCTTTTGGATGTCTTTGTACATAAAGCAGTTGTATATTCATACCATTTTAAGTAGCTAGATAGCATTCCATAGTGAACTTGAACGGGACAATTAAGATACATCATTTTGAAGATATTTTGGAACTATGTACAAACGATAGAGGAGGACAGAGGAACAAATAGACTGACGGATAGAAAGACAGACAAATAGACTAATTCAAATCACAATCACTTTTAAACATTGTTAGAAAGTGTTAAAAAGGCTTAATAAAAACAAAAATGCTATTCCATCTTTTTCCAATTATAGCCTTTAATGTATCTGAATATTTTTGTGTGGCCCTGTAAATAATAATTCAAATTGTATTATATTCTATACAAAATATATCTTTTTTGTGCGTATGAATAATAAATGTCGATTTCATTATGATTTGTTCAGTATAAAAATATCAAAATATGGTTCATAGAAATAGCTGTCATAGAGCGCAACGATTTGCAGTTCTTTCGCGTGTCCCTGGTACACAAACCAATGGTGGTATTTACTTCCGTTTCAATCGGAATCATACCATAGTTAACTTGAATAATATATATAAGTTTTAAAGAATTCCATGAATATTTACGGGAAATAACGCGCGGACGGACAGACAACCGAAGTCAAAAACACTTTTCAACATTTTTTTTTCTTTTTTTTTTTCCTTTCCTTTTTTCTGTTTTTTTTTTTTTTTTTTTTTTTTTTTAACTTAGTTTTGGAGATAAATTTGTTTTTTAATTCATGTCTCTTTGTCTAAGTGTATCGAAATATAACTATTAACCATCTGTCTCGTATAAAAGAATTCATGCTCATCAAAACATAAAGATAAAAATATTTATAAACTAACGAATGCTACAATTAAAATGAGATTCTTTAAAAATTTTGTATTTTCAGTAATATACTAGTTGATACCCGTAAAAATTTGACGGCTTGGTAAAATTTAAAAGTGCAACTAAAATCCACTTATAGTACACCAGCCGAGAACTACTGTTTTAATCCAACTCCTTCAATGAAATGTAAAGTAGGTGTGTTGGTTTTGTATAGATAGAGTTGTCGCTCTATGACAGAATTCGACACAGTCACTTTTTTAAATATAATTATATAGCAATCTTTGTATTATTCGATCGGAGAAAAATTAAGTCGGACGTTAATGAAGTATTCATTTTAAAAAATCTGATATATACCGGGCGCCAATTTTGTTTCGCACAGCCCTGCTTCCTGCTCAGTTAGAAGATTATGTTTATTCCCTTTTTCTCAACAAGTGGCCTTTATTTGGCAACAAGATGGCGGATGACGTTTATTGGTGAACTTTGCGGAGATTTTTATGCGGGCTAAGTATATATGGAGTTTTAAGCAAATCAATTCATAAATACTTTTATATGTGAAATTCAAGTGACTGGCGCTTGGTAGCAAGATGACTTATCAAATTATCTATCGATCATACCAAGTGTGTTTCCACAGATAAGTCTACTGTACAACTTTTATCAAAATTAATTCAGCATATTGAAAGTTAAAGTAATGACAGATTTTCTAGTAGCCACCACTTGCAAAAAAATTGGCGGATAATGTTGACTGATGAACTCATTAAAGATATTTGTAAGATAAGTCTACAGCCCAACTTTGTTTCGAATTAACTCAGTATTTCAAAAATATCGTGAGGATAAATTTTGAAGTGGCTGCGACTTGGAAACAAATTGGCGGAGGAAATTTCCGTGCAAACTCATCCTAGATATCTGTTATATAGTCAAGTCCTCTACCAACTTTGGTGGAAATTAATTCAGTACTTTAAAAATTCTTTTCGTGGCAAATTTTTAAGTGGCATCTGGAAAATGCCAAATCTAATACTATACTTCATGAGATTCTATTTATAATCTGTGTATACATGAAAATTTAAGCAACTTGGACTTTGAATACGATTACTACAATGTGGATTTGAAATTTTCAAGTGGCTGCCGCTTCGAAACAAAATGGTGGGATAACTCCACTAAAGATCACATCCAAGGTATTTGTAAGATAAATTCGCTGTCCAACTTTGATTATTATTTAGTTGCAAATTCCGGAAATTATGATAAAGACTACATTTCCTGAATAGATACGTAGATAGATAGATAAACTGAGTAATTTATATAGGTTGATTTATAAATAAATCAATACAAATAAATAAAATAAAATGGAATTCTAATGATGAACTATTGGACAGAGGATAAAATAATAAAAACAAATTACCGAGTGAAATTACTGCTTTCTTCGTGAAATTTAATTTCTGTACTTTTAAAATCACTTAATTTCTTCCTTGTTGCAGCCTGGAATGGAAATTTTCAAACATTACAAAAAATTATATGAAGAAACCCTTTAAACAAAAACATTCCATTGAAACATTATCCTACAAAAGAATGTGTCATTTATGACTTCACTCCGTTCCAAAGGAAACTTTTAATAATTCGTTTGTAAAAATATACTTACTTTCTACACTTACTGAAATTTACTTTAGTTTTGTGAATACAAACGCTTGTACATACATATTTTAGAAATACTTGAAGATACATTCTTCTGCAAATTGACATACATGAACTGGTTTTGAAAGAAATATGCATGTCTAAAAATGAAAATTATGTCAGTATTGAAAGATAACATTAAGTTTACATTTCATACAAGGTACATATGAGAGAACTTCAGAAAAAAATTAAAATTAAACTTTGAAGACATCGGTAAAACTCGAACAAAAATCCTGCACACATTGCCCATAAAAATTAATTTTTAAAGCCAAGTTTTACACGTATGTTCGAATTATAAGAAATCAAATATTTGTTTAGGAAAATAGATATAAACATTGGTATTTTTTAAATACTTTGAAAAATGATATAAACTGCAAAAGTATTTTTACATAAAATAAACATCACAAACATTTAAATAAATTTAATTTCAATATTTTGAAAATCTCCCATTGATTTAACGGTTTACATTTCACGTACAATGGAAGTGAAAAACGCCTCTAAAAGAAATAAATAAACAACTCAAGTTTTGAAAAAAATCATTTTATTTTTCATCATAAAGAACAATTTCCTGTTACATAGTTATTTCCTAAAACTCCTTCTTCGATTTTATTAGAATCTCAAATAACATCTATTTTTACAAAACAGTTATTGCAGTAGTGTATTGGACGCATAGGTTCAACATTCAATCATCTTGTACAGTACATTCATGTATGCGCTTTAATAGAGACAAACACCACAGGACAGAACATTTTATTTGCATAAAGGATCATCAGTTACACAAAAGGAGCATAAACAAGAGCCCAGCATTTAGAAATCTAGAGAGAACATTCAAGATGATGTGGATTTTTCTTATCTAATGTTTATTGGCAGTGGTAGTGGTACATAAGAACAATGCAGAAGACATCTGAAAGATTACTTTTATTTTAGAAGTTATTCTATGAAGTTTTTCGGATTGTTGGTCGCTGCGATCACTTTTCCCAAACTAAGACTCAGGGACAGGGACTTACGGCTTAATGCTTATTGTTGTTGTTATTATTCTTTTAATTTTTTAACCAATTAAAGGAAGGAGGGAGGGACACACACAATAACACTCCAAAAATATAAAAAAAAATTTCACTGGACAAAGGTACATCTTATTGGCATCGCAGATGATGACAATAGTCATACCCGGGTCCAATGAGTGATATAAATTTGTAATCAACAAAATTACACGTCTTATTAATATCGGAGACTATATCAATTATTAGCGTTGAATCCAATAACTGATATAAGGGGAAAATCGCAGTCTTTCCTAGAATAAAAATACATAACGTTCTAAGAAGTTCCCGATAATCGTACATCTGTATAAATAATCAGGTTTACACAATTTCTTATTTGTTAAAAGATATAGATGATTCATGTAAAACATACCCACTAAGCTATGTAGGCTTAAAAAAATTATATATGTTAACCCAGAATTAAGTGTGTATGCATATACTAGAATATAATACTCTATAGAATTTTTTTTAAATGTTTTTGTAATTCCCTAGTGGATAAAATTATACAATCACTATTATACAATTTTCCACTAACATAAGACAGCAACACAGATAACAATTAAGACTATCCGAAATTGTCATCCCAATGATTTATATTACAATTTTTCACATGGGAAAAAAATTTCCCTTCTAATATGACAAAAGAAGCATATCCTAAAATGATTATTTTTACTAGCAGCAAATAAACACACAACGGAAAAATATAACAAAAAAGTTTTTTTTTTTTTTTCTTTTTTTCTAAAAATAAAATTTTTGAGATTATTTTCTTTAGGGAGAATTTTTTTATTACTATTTTTTTTAAGTAGGTAAAAGAGGCGAAAAGAAACCTAATACACTACCATCTAAAGTATATTTATGGTGGATTTTTATTATCATTATCATTATTGGACTAAAGTATACTGGAAACTGAAAGGATCCAAGTAATCAACCAATAAGTTTTCATAAGTTTCAAAAGAATTAAAACCAAGTAAGATATAAGCTTCAAATTAACTTTCCCGGCAGTCTTAAGCATCGCTAGCACAACGCAGTCTCTCCCCTTCCTGTTATATATTAATATAACAAGAATGTTCAAAATACAAGAATCTTTCCCAACAGTATTTAGAATTGCGTATGTATATGTGTAAAATCAAATAAGATTTTTTCTAAAATCGTTTATAGGTACAAATTATTTTATTGTGTGATTGGAAAAACTTTTAATAATTAAAAATATTATCTAATAATTACGAATTATTTTTAAGAATATACTGTCGTTTCATTATTTGGCGACGAATGAAATCAAGATGAATAAAGTACAAAGTGTGGAATAAACACCAATACCTATCGACAAAGAGCGTAGTGGGAGATCTTAAAAGTTTGTATAAAAGCGCATAAAACTGAAATCCGGGTAACACAGCGGTTAATTTAAGATCTTAGAGCAGTTTGATTGTACTTTAAAACCAAATATATCAGAAAAAAACTAAATTTCCCCTTTAAATAACTAAATATAAAGGACAAGTTAAATGGTGAAATTTAATATGAAAATTAAAAATGAATTTAATTTTTTTTATAATTAAGATCACTAATCGAAAATTGTCGTTATACTGAAGATATTTACAACCACTACATATATATATATTTTTTTTTCATACAAAATTAATGTAAATCAATCTAATTTAAAATCAAGTTGAGTGAATTACTAAGTATGAAACATAATCAAATACCTGGATGCCTATTTGGTTTGTACCCGGTACATTCAAGATGACGAAAGTGATTCCAATTCTAATCAAATTCGTCAGCACGCTTGAATGTACCGAGTCATTTTCCCCAGGTAAACCTACCTTTTCTTTTCACTTTTACAACTTTTTTCTTTTCTTCTGCATCACTGGAACACACAAATATAACCATACGACTGATGAAGAAACGAACTCTTTTATTTAAATCATTTAACATTTTTGAAATTGTGTACTAATTTTTAACTGTTAAAAAATTATTTGTCAATAATTCTGATTTTTTTTTTTTTTCGCTTTAACTAACATCGGTTAAAAAAAAAAATCTGTGTGAAACAACCACACAACTTCCATTACCCACTATTACACGTAATATATGCACTTTTTGGAGATAATGTGATCAGAAGATGTAGAATTTACCTAATGAAATAGACAACTAAAAATTTTTCAGTAAGATAAAGTTAATACATGCGTAAAGACATATCAAACAAAGTTTACATAGCGAGTTAAAAAAAAAAAAAATCCGTATAACCGTTTTTAAAGGAACGCCTTTCCGAGGCCTAAAATTGAGCTATTTATACAGGACGCCTATCAATTTCCCTAAACTAACCAACTATATCATTCGAAAGGACATCTAATAGAGTGTTTATATAGCAAGTTTGAAGAAAATCGTTAGAGCCGTTTTTGAGATACGGACTTACGGTCCCACTTCCGGTTTCCGATTTCCCACTTCCGCTTTTTCAATTTTCACCAAAATTTGGAAATTTCATCTGTACACCAGACGTATTTCAATTCTAAAGTTTCGTAGCTCTATCTTTATTAGTTTCTGAGCTAGCCAGAAGAATCTCCACATACATACATACATACACACACATACATACATACACACTGACCAAGTGCCAAAAACCAGTTTTTTGGACTCAGGGGACCTTAAAACGTGTAAATCGGGTGAAAACCCGATATCGAATTTTCAGACCGAATACAATACTTCCATTACCTACGGTAGTAGGGTAATGGAAGTAAAAACACGTACGAGAAGCATCTGCCCTATCGCTAAAAATTTGCCTTGCACCTTACGATGCTAAACTAGTCTCTTCATCAGCCATATAGCGTTCGCAGCATTATGTACATAATGCGAGCATTACCTGGATGCCGATTTGGTAATTACCGGGTACAGTCAAGGATGCAGATAACTTAATCCTTCACTGTAACCGAGTAATTTCCCCAGGTAATGCTCACCTTTTCTGTTTCAACACAATTCCTTGTCTTCTTCTGCATTACAAAAACAACATGTTTAACAACGCGACGGATGAAACTGCAGGTAATTTGTAATTAATTCAAATTTTGTATTTCCTTTTTTAATGAGTGAAGAAGAAAAATATTCTTATCTTTTGGAAGCGAAAGTTTAGTAATTATTTGTAAATTTGATTTTCTGCAGTTTAAAATTAAATTAAATCCACGTAAGAAATCTCTATAGATTCTACTTGCATCTTAAAAAATAGATGCGGAGTCTAATCTCACCGTCAACCTTTGTTGCATCATGTACATAATGCATAACCTGGATGCCGATTTGGTTTTACCCGTTACAGTCAAGGATGCAGTTAACTGGATCCTTCACTGTAATCGAGTAAATTCCCCAGGTTAAACTTACATTTGCTTGAGACCATCTTGCTATTTCTACATCTGTATCTCTGAAAACATACAGGTTGAACCGTATGATTGTGAATATCGCGATTATTTTTACCGAAATACATTCGCAAACGATATACTTAAAGCACATTAATCAACAACAACAAATCGAAACCTTTTTTAAATTATGACGTTTTTAAATTTTTAACTCATTAATGCAGAATTTATTCATCAATCATACAGTTAATATAATAATCAAGCACTAAATACGATACTATAAACAAAACGTTCATGCTAAATTCAAGGGCTGATCATGGTTAAAACTTTTGGACCTCATTTTTATGAAAAATGAAATATTTTATATTTTTTTTTGTTATCTGTTTGTTTTTGTTTCATTTATTTATTTTTAATACTTGTAAAAAATCTCTTATAAAATCTTTCATTTTAACAGTCATGCTATATAATGTATCATTTCAAATTAATTAGGCTTTAATTAAATCAAATGTAGACAATGATTAGAAGTGATATTGAAAACATGTATTAATATTTAAAAGCATAGCTATTGTATCTTTTTTTATGAATCTGAATTTTTTGAAGGAAGTCATGTCACAAACAAAAATTTGGTGATGAGGGTCCATTTTTTGGATCTGAATATTGTGAAGGAGCAGATAAAGGATCCAAATTTTTAACTAGATCGACCCTTGGAAGTAAAACGTTATAAAATTATAATAGCACCTCATTATAACAAACTGGCAATTAAAAGAAATTAAAAAAAAATTCACTAGTTTCGTAACTCTTGCAATTAATTTCACTTTTTTCATTCGCATGATTTAGTTTTTCGAACTTAAATTTATCTTAAATTCATATCGAACATGTCACATAAAGAGTCTGGATACATAAAGAGGTTATTCGCAGAAGCACCAAGGTGGCCTAAGTGTCAGTTTCCAAATAACAAAAACTTCAAAAAGGAGCACAACACGATAAACTAGCAAACATAGAATTCTACAAATTAATTTTTATGCACCCATAAAAATTAGTATAAGCACCCATGAACATCGGTATAAGAAAAATGTTGAAAAAGATCGAAATACACAATATCAAAACCTGTATACATCTGACACCTGTTGATTCTCAGAATCAGATCAATTTGATGGAAAAATATTCAAACACGCACATAATACTCTAAAGAAAAGCACACAAAAATATAGCGTGTCACTTAAAGGGATAAAATCGAGCAAAGTACTTGAAATCTTAAAAATGACTTTAATTGCATGGCACTGAAAGAAAAGAAAAAACTATCTCTGTGCTGTAAATTCACACACTTAGCATTGCAATGTGTATAAAAATTATGTAAAAAACTTATAGGGATTTTATAAAATCTTATGAACGTGCCTGAAAACTTTATAAAAAACAGTGTTACATAAATAATAATAATAATAATAATAATAATAAAAGAACAACAAGAAGAAAGTCTGGTTGAAATAAATATAAAAAATTTAGCTAAATTCTCTTAAAACATAGTTGTCAATCTACAGAATTGCAACACTAGCAATAAATATAAACACAATTCAATGAAAAACTAGCAGCGAACACATAAAAGGGTGCAGACGTTTTTTTCAAACTTAGAGCAAACTGCTAAAATTGCTTCAGACGTTAAAGATACATATAATTGAAAATTCATTGGTTCAAGAATAAGACGAAGACTACTAAATTTAGATAGGTAAACAGTAATAAAGATAGATGAAACAGATATTTATTTTTTAGATAATTTGTCCCATGTGTAATACTCAAGTATACAACACCGTAAGAAGTTTATGTTCCACACATAAAATGTGCAATACACTACTTTAAAAATATTATGATGAAAAAAATCATTAAAAAAACAGAAATTGCTAAAGCAATCTATGCTATTTCAAACAATAAATAGCTAAACATGAAAGAGAAAAATCAAAACCAGTTGAAAGAATTCAAATGATCCCTCTCGTGTGCCATAATGGCCGAAAATGTACATACCAAAACTTCTACATGGTTAAACCTCAAAATTTTTTTTTTTTTTTTTTTTAATATTTAAGACATAATATGATAGGAAATACATTTAAAAATAATATTTTAAATGCCCAGTTAGGCTCCCAGCCGGAATAGGGATAACCCTCTAGGCAAACTCACGTTTGGGCGTCCAATCCACTGGCCATCGACATTTGGGCAGAAACCTGAAAAAAAAAAGAAAAAAAAAAATGTAAAATTAAGTAAAATAACTAACAGCAGAATTAAATTAGAACTAAATAAGAACTATCAAAGGTCTAGCAAGGACCTGAGTAATGCACGAGCCGATTCGATTGCTATCTCAAGGTCCCAAATTATCTCTTAGGGTTGATTCCTTTAGAAATCTTCGAAAAAAGAAAATGTAAATTTTCATCAAACAACTCTGGAGAGAAAAAAAAAATATGTATATATATATATATATATCATTTATTACGTTGGAACAATGGGGTGTTTAAGCAAATTTACAAAATCGTATATTTTGATTAATGTATTAAAATTATTCATATTTCTGGCGAAAACGGGATTTTGTTTAAAAATAATAATAAAGTAAAAATAAAATAGAACTTTGACAAAATTTATGAAAACAACCTAAGGAATATAATTAGATATTAATATCTTGGAAAAAAGATATATTTTATTTCAAGGCTTTGTTAACGTACTGTACCGAAATATCTTAAAACCTTCTAATAAAAATTTTGCTTATACAGATTAATTTCTTCATGAGTTTATCGAAAAAATACGAATTGTACCATACAAAGTATTTCTGAGAGAAAATATTACAAAATTGAAGATTATCATCATTAAATTTAAAATAATAATAATAAATAAATAACACAAACTCTCCAAAATGTTGTTGTTGCTTTCACGTTGCCCTCGTGTCTACTTTTTCTCATTTACTAACTAGTCGCGTTCAGTTATTTCAATCTGAATAAACAGTGTTGTGTATTTTTTTTAACAATCCTCATTTATCATTTGTAGTTTTTCGATGTCTTTTACTTCTCCAGACTTTCTAATGAAGTTAACTTTAATGACAGACATTGAAGTATTCATTTATTTATATTGAATAATTAAACTTTGCTACAATTTATTTTTCCTTTCTATTACTCATTTATGGTTAGAGAATGGTAAAACTTCCCACAGCTGAGTTTTAAATATTCCATGTTTTGGGATCCCTTAAGGGCCCTCTTCACTCACCTTCGACGGAAGCCGAAGCTAATGTTATTCTATGGGAAATTTTTCTTTACTTATTACTTATTAACTAATTCATATTTTTAAATTCTGTTTTCACATTCTGAAAATTCCCAGCTGTTAAATTGACGGATTTTTTTTGAAAAATTATTTTTTTATATTTTATTCTGAAGCTGCAAAATACGAATTTTCAATATGTGAAATTTTTTCATTTTGAAACTTCAAAATAAAATATTAAAAATTAAAAAAAATACTTTTTTATAAAAGGTCCGTCCATTTAACAGCTGGGAATTTTCAGAATGTGAAAACAGAATTTAAAAATATGTATTAGTTAATAAGTCATTTGTATAGAAAATTTCCCCATAGAATAACATTGTCTCGGGCTACCAGCGACGGTAAGTGAAGAGGGCCATTGAATCCGGAAATCATGTTTTAGCTATTGTTCCGTGTGTGTTGCACTATTATCAGTATAACATAAACAAAACTTTTAGTAGAAAGCCTAAATTCAGTTTTCTAAATCTGTTTCAAATGGGATATTTTTCGAAGCTTCTTACAGAAATCGATCAAATGGTTAATGTGCAGGGACATTAGAAAGAAAACAAATATATCACGACAATAGGAGAAATTTCTTGTTTGTACATTTTAAATAACAAAATAAAATCTAAATATATTCTTTATAACCCCATAAGCAAGTTTCGTGTGGAATATGGTTTGAAAAGTCTTTGTCATTCATTTACAAGACCACACAAAAGAATTAGGGTTTATTAAGGGCTATATCTGGAAGTTCCTCCCAAGTGCATTTCAATTTGAGTTTCTCTGTTGGCTTAATGTAATTACACTATGTGGTGCACATATAATATACAGGACTATTCAAAATTTAGCTAGTACATCATTTTTTAGTAAATGTAAATGTTATTTTTTATTAAATGTTTCTCAAAATGCTTTAGAAAATTATTCCATCCCCAGAGAAATTGGTTAGGAATGACGATTTCTTTCTCCTGCCCATATAGTAAAAACAAAATATTGTTTCGGTGTCCAGTTAATTTTTATGATCAGTTTTCGTTGTAATTACGCCTTTTGAGGTAATCTGAATACAGATATCAAGATTTTTAGTAATAGTTTTTGTAATCATCATAACTCAAAAACAAGTAAATGAAAAAAATAATTTCTATGAATACTTTAAATATCTTTTTTTTATAATAATTATTATTATTCATGTGCAGTATAAGATATTTTATGAGTGTATATACAATATTCAAAAGCACATTTTGAAGGGAGCCTTAGCTGCCCTATCCCCTCACGCAAAATTACAAGCCACATAAATCTCCGTCAGTACAACTAGCAATGTCAGAGAAAAGTGAGAGCTACACCAAATTATTGAAACTAAAATTGATTAAATTTATAAGTATAATCTCATACAGATTCAAAAAGAAAAAAAAAATATATTAAACCTAAATAGTAGTCACATAAATGATTTATTTTTATAAAAAGTTTATAGAAAAAATCCAGTTTTACAAATAGCAAATTTATTTCAGCAAGCACCATTTTAAACCTAGTAACCATAAATATAAACAGAATAGGAAAGATTCTTATACATAAACAAAAAGGTGTCTGATAAAATTATTAGCAAAATAGTCTTCCCCTTTTCTTACAAAAGAAAAAAAAAAAAAAAAAAAAAAATCCGTCGCTAATATGGCGACAAAAATTCAAAAGCCGACAATGGAGCTACATAATAAAGTTGTGTAGCACGATAATGTTTACCTATTTATTTATTTTTTATTGTATATATACTAATCACTATGCTAATTTATCATACAAACGCCCGCTTCGCTGGTCCCTATTTTTAAACGAATCAATATAATTACTGAATTCTCAAAATTTCATTAATTTTTATCACGTGAAAAAAAAAGAGAAACAAAATCTGATTAGGAAAAATGTCACACCGGGTTTTTACTGCCTTCGGAAAAAAAGCCCAAAATGCTCTAACTCTTATTTCTATTATTTTCCCCTTCACCCCCCCCCTCCCGTCTATCCTAATAGTTTTACAAATTTGATAATATCCGCAATCGATTTGTAAGTATCAAAAACTTCTATGCATCAGTTTTGAACGATCTATCTCTATTTTTATTTTTTGGTACTAAATGGTACTCTGTGTTATTTTCTGATGAAAAAAGTTTAACCTGGATGGTCCTGACGGTTTTCAATATTATTGGAATGATTTACGGAAGTCTCCTCATGTACTAATGAGCCGCCAAATGGGTGGAGGCTCAGTAATGGTTTGGGCTAGTTTTTCAGCTCAAGGGAAAACTGATATTGTTTTTGTGCATTCAAGAATGAATTCCGAAAAGTATAAGAATCTTTTTAAAGATCAACTAGCCATATACGGTGAACTTCATTGTGGCGAAAACTACACTTTCCAGCACGATAACGCGCCGATTCATGCATCACACGAAACAAAAAAGTGGCTTTCAGAGCAAAGTATCAATGTTCTCCCGTGGCCATCTCTCTCCCTAGACTTGAATCCCATTGAAAACTTGTGGATCTTAGCTCGTGCGATTTACCGAAATGGGAGGCAGTTTATATGTGTCGAAGACCTAAAGAATGCTATAAAATGTGCTTGGGAAGAACTGTCTTGCGATACTTTGTTAGAATTGATAGATTCGATGCCGAGTCGCATCTTTCATGTTATAAAAAACAATGGCGGCTCCACCAAATATTGAAAAACCATGTTAGAGGATTTTCTTTTAGACCATTAGTGTCTGCTAATTATGTTGACCACTGTATTTGGAAAAAAACGGTTGGTGTCTTACAATTTTGTCCATTATGTGTTTAAGTTTTTTCATTAAATTGTATGAAAATATCATTATTATAAAATAATTATATATGATAACAGAATAAATTTATGTTTTTGACGTATTTGATAAAACATTCTTAAGCTCTGAATCTTTTCTTTCACTATTTGTCAAATTAGATAGGTGTCTTATAATTATGTCCACCACTCTATAGATGAGCCTCTGTGTGTGACTGCACTTGCACGCTGTCGAACAGAAATATTTGATTAATTCAAATTAATATTTAAATAAATAAATAAAAATATGTTTAATGGGAAATATATATAACCATAAAAAGATTATTTGTCTAATATACGGCAGAAACAGCGCTCATAGCATATTGTTACAAGGGATTAAGTCTAAAATGGTGACAAAAATTCAAAAGTCGCCAAAGAGAACTATATCAAGGCTGTACTATGATCAGGTTTACAAACCACGAATTATATATAACCACAAAAATTAATTGTCTCATGCGATAGACGTAGCCGGTCACAGCATATTGTAATACTTGGCGTGAAATTGCTGTCATTTTATGATTGATCGGATAAACAAAATAAACATAGGAAATAACGCAAAAGCAAATATTATGTGCACCACGTATAGTGTTGTTCATATGTAACTGGGATTGAAATATAAAAGGGATACTTCAATTTTTTCGAAACTGTTATCTAATAAGCACCTAAATGGAAGCCCAAGGCGCCCGAGTTTTAGCGGATGACCAAATCGCCGCCGAACGCAGCAGGGACCTGAAGCGAGCTTTTGAGCAATTTCAGTATTTTGTTTTATTTTATTTTTATAAAGCTATATAGAAAAGAGTTTCCTTTAAATTTAGTGAGCAGCAAAGCGGGCATAGCCTGCTAGTTTTAAATAATATGGACTATAAAAAGTTTTATTAATAAAAAAAAAAAAAAAAAAAAAAGCTGTCCAATCTAAACTTTAATTTAGTCACTCACTTATTAAACGTAAAAAAAATCAGGTATAAAGAATGAAGAAAGATTTAAAAAAATAATCAATGTAGGGTGTCCACCGGCAGGTTAGTCTACTTGTTAAGTTTGCTAGTTACTCTGCGTAGACATTATTTCAAGAATGGATGTTCGTAAAAGAAATGGAATGCGTTTTAAAAATATCTTATACGATATGTATCCAGAACCTTTTTGAAATATAGACATTCTTTTTTAATAAATTCATAAAATTATTGGAAATTAAATTTTTTTAACATGGCTGAGAATATTGCAAATTTTCACATAAACGTGTATTATGAAGATTAGTTTTACAGTAAATATCCCAGAAGTGGCTTAGCATCAAGTACGCACTTACTCCTATTTTAAATATAATGAAACGAATTAAATAAAAATAATTAATAATATCATCAAAAAAAGTCTTCAAAACTTCAATTTTTTATGAGAAGAAACGTATTTTTTTACTTTATCGATTTTGTAAATCTTTTTTTTTCTTTTTTTTTCTTTCTTTCTTTTTCTTTAATCTGTTGATTAGTAAGTGTTAGCCAAAGTGAGTGTGTATATATATATATATATAATTCTAGGCATACCTAATGTAATTTGTTTTAATTCGTTGATGAAAAAAAAAAAAAAACTAAACTTCCGATATATTCAGAATTTTCTTTTCTAATTTAAGAGGAAAATATTATACTGACATGTTTTTAAAATGTTATTTTAATAATAATAATAATAATAATAATAATATATATATATATATATTATTTACAATATTTATATTAACAATAATATTCACAATATAACTTTAACTATCCGCGATTGTAATGATCGATAGATGGCGCTCTCTGAACACTGCAGTTGTTAGTAAACATTATACCACGTGTGTTCCATTAGTGTTTTTTGTTATTCTACTTAATATTCGTACTATAATTTCTCCGCCATTACATTATGGAAAATTGATTGCTTTTGGAAAAAATACTTCAGTTTATTCAAAGTTCGATCAGAAGTAGATTTTTAACTGAAGTTGAACAAATATTAGTTTCAAATCATCTGATTAATTCTTTACTTCCATTAGCCGAAGCAACTGAAATTTTAAATTTGTCATTTGGAAATAAATGGAAGCTCAATTCTGGATTTCTTGATAATTTGGAGTTACACTGTGGCACACAACAGTATGTGTTATCTTTTTTACCGTATTTATTCATTTTTATTCAATAAATATATGTGAAACTAAATATCGGCAAGCAATGGCGGCTGTATGGAATTCGAATTAAACCATGTTTATTGTAATTTCACCTTAGCCCACCAGAGGGCGAGCATTTCATTACAATTGCGGATATATAACAATATAAAGTGTAATATATATATATATATATATATAAGAAAAGAATACACTATTAACTTTTTATATTTAGAATAACATAAAAAGTCAGAATCTTACAATTAGTATAATTAATTAGTAGTTGTTACAAGTAGTAGTTGTTACAAGTTCAGTATTTTGAAGATCGCATAAGTATACTGATTTAAAATTTTAATTGCAAGATTGGTAAGTTTTAAAAAAGCAGCAGTATGGGTAAAAATTTTCTGTTTGATTTGAAAAAAAAAAAAAAAAAAATATATATATATATATATAACAGCTTTAAATATTTTATTAATACTAAAAAATCTTTCAAAGGAACTCAGGAATATGATATAATTCTATTAGAATTTTGCTTGCTTAACTTAAAGTTTAGTTTAAATTAAGTAGAGAAAATTATTATACGAATTTATATACATATATATATGTGTGTGTATATATATTGTAGTCAAAAAGAAATAAAGAAATTATGAAAAGAATACCAATAAATTTAAAATAAAACTTCACTTACTCATCAGACAAACTTTAGAATAAACTGGCGACACGAGCTTTCTAAAATGACGATCCGCCTGAACAACAACTGAATGTAAAGTGAAGCAAAGCAGACGATCATCGTTGCCTTTTATACTACTGCATTAAAACCATAGACCAATTATAAGAGTGGACGGGACAATGATAACCTTTTTTAGTGGCAAAGATAACTCATAAAAAGGTCATGTGAATGTTGATCTACAGGAAGCCAAACTGGCCAATATTGAAATTTACTCGCCATGCTTCAAACTCTGCTTTTTATTAAGCAGACGATATTTTCCCTTTTTCTTTGAAAATTCTTTTTAAAATTTTTATTTCACTTTAAAAGTTAGATTGTTTTGAATTTAAAAAGGATTTTATAGCAAGAAATAATAATTAGATGCACTTTAAAAACCCTAGAAGTTATGTAAGATAAGGATTTTATTTCACAGGTAAGATTCTTTTTAATATTTTATTATATCGTTCTATTTAAGTAATTATATTTATAAAATGCTTATAATTTCTATACTTATTTATCAAAATTGAATTAGTTTAACAATATTATATCCTATATTATTTCAAAAATGTCCATAATTATTTATGAGAGTTAAAACGAGTAAAGACAAACCAAAATTATAAAAATTTTTGAACTTTGTTAGATGTTAATAACAAGGTAAAATTAAATTTCAGCAGCTGTAATATTTTACACTAGTTTTGCATGTTGTACCTTTTAATAATAATAATAATATATATATTTATATTCAAAACAAAAATTTGCCAATAACGCGATAAATGCCAAAAAAGGTAAAATTTTTCAACATTCACATGGTTTCATCTTTGCACCTTTTCTTATATTCCCTTAATAATGGAATGCTCCGTCCACTCTTATAATAGGTCTATGATTAAAACTGATTAAAACTATAACCCTTGAATTTCCATTGGCAGATGCAGTGTTGCCAGATTGAGGGAAATTTTTATTGAATATCCACCACTAAATTTTAATTATAACGGTTGGTTAATTATTTCGAAGACATCTAACAGAAAAATCGCTGAAAAGATTAGCCAACCATTTCATTTAAAATTTAGTGGTGGCTATAGAATAAAAATTTCCCTCAATCTGGTAGCACTACTTAAATCCATTAACAATAACAATTGGCTGAAGATGAAGAAGATAACGAATGTTGTTATAATGTTTGAAAATATTTTGTGAAAATGACAATTTTTACTTTCTTCTGTATTCAATAGAAGAAAGTATTGGATTCGTAAAAATTTTCGACCTCGGGTTTTTGATGGATTTACACGTTTTGAGAGCTGTAGAACACGATTTGACCATTTTTAGAAAATGTCTGTCTGTGTGTGTGACAAAATTTTGTGGCAACTATCTCAGGAACTACTGCACAGAATTTCATACATATTGGTATGTAGTTGCACCTTGACATAAATTAGTGCGTATCAACTTTTGGTAAAAATTGTCCTACAGGTTGCGTTGCCATCCCTCTTTTTCTAAATTTCTAACGTGGTGATATAGGACAAAATTTTGTATAAATGTGCATAAAGAGAATTATTTTTTAGTAATCATTATGAAATTTACCAGAATTATTTATAATAGAGATAGTCAACTGGGAAATTTTTTTTTATGTGTAAGAGCCTCGCCTCCCCCCCCCCCCCCTGGTGCGGAAGTTCCCCCTCGAGGGGAGTAAATTTTCAAGATGGGTATCTTTCGAAAGGTCTCGTCAATATCTTTAAAACGAATGGTTGAACTATAAATGTGTGATAATTTAAAACAAAGTTATCGATTTTGTTTACTTTTAACGAAAAAAAAAAAAAAAACCTTGGAATTTTTTATTTATTTTATTGTTACTGAGTGAATTTGTATAGAAAAATATAGAAGAAAGTCTTCTGGTGGCCACAACATACTAGTTTTAAAACTGAAATCATGTAAAAGTTCGATTCCTGAGTGGTATGATATCTCGTCTCCTGAAGTATTGTTTAAGCTTCTCTTATAATGGTTATTTTTGCTTTTTCTTATCCCTGTAGATGGAGAAGATGAAATTTAAGATGTCTAAGATGAAATTTTCAATAACAGATTTTTTTGTGATAAATACACATTTTTAGTCCAAAAATCAGGTTTTCAGCGGTTGGCATATGTGTCTGTGAGTCTGTTGTTATCAGCATCAGCCTAACTCAAAAACAAATATCAGCTAAAAGTCCAAACACAGTAATCTAAAATAATATGTTTTCTAAATCTATATCACATAAAAATGGTACTTGAAAATTTTTATTGAGATCAAACAGTTGCTCGTGTACAGGGAAATGCAAAAGTGTCATGAAAATAAAAAATGTCGTCCATGAGTAAAATTTCTGGTCGGTACACTAACATTTTTATACAGCACTATACAAAATTAAAGTAAATTTTTTATACGCACGAAAGCATGTTTCATATAGAATGTTGTATTGAAAGCATTCACCTTGATATACAGACCCACTCAAAAAAACTAGTATGATGTGGCCACCGCAAGACCTTTCTTCTATATTTTCCTATACAAATTAACTCAGTAACAATATTTAAAAAAAAAAAAAAAAAAAACGATTTTTTTTTTTAATCCAAGTTTTTTTTTTTTTTTTTTTTTTTTTTTTTTTTTTTGAAAGTAAAAAAAAATCGATAAATTTGTTTTAAATTATCACATATTTATAGTTCAACCTTTCGTTTCAAAAGTATTGACGAGACCTTTCGAAAGGTACCCACCTTGAAATTTTACTTCCCCCACATGCACAAAACGTTTTTCCTAATTAACTACTACTATTATCAATAATTCATATTAATTTTACAATCACAGGTTAAGAATAACTCTCGTTATGTACATTTATACCAAATTTTGTCATATACTGCCATGTTAAAAATTTAGAAAAAATACGATCACAGCGCCACCTGTTGAGCGATTGATCCCCAAATCTAATCAGCACCAGTTTATGTCAGGGATCAACTAAATACCAAATTTCGTTAAATTTCGTTAAAAAAAAAAAAAAAAAAAAAAAAAAAATTCTAAGTTTTTTTTGTTAAAAGTAAAAAAAAAAAACGATAACTTTGTTTTAAATTATCACAGATTTATAGTTCAACTATTCGTTTTAAAGGTATTGACGAGACCTTTCGAAAGATACCCATCTTGAAAATTTACTCCCCTCGAGGGGGGGACTTCTCCCCAGGGGGGTGCAAAGGCAACACATACAACACATACAAAATATTTTTCCCTGTTGACTATCTCTATTATAAATAATTCTTGTAAATTTCATAATGATTACTAAAAAATAATTCTCTTTATGCACATTCATACAAAGTTTTGTCCTATTTAACATGTTAAAAATTTAAAAAAATCGGGATGGCAACGCAACCTATAGGACAATTTTTACCAGAAGTTGATAGGCACTCATTTATGTGAAGGTGCAACTACATACCGATTTGTATGAAATTTTGTGCAGTAGTTCCTGAGATACAGTTGCCACAAAATTTTGTCACACACACACACACAGACAGACATTTTCTAAAAATGGTCAAATTGTATTCTACAGCTCTCAAAACGTGTAAATCCATCAAAAACCCGAGGTCGAAAATTTTTACGAATCCAATACTTTCTTCTATTGAATATAGAAGAAAGTAATAAATAAATAAATATCTTAAGGCAACAGTTAGAAATGGCATGTATTTCAAGTTGGGCTATAAATTTTATTTATAGTATCAAAATTTAAATACACTATGGGGTCCGTTCACAATTTAGAGCCAAAATACATGGCTACCCAAAATCAGTTGAATTACTTTCAAAGAGTGGTGTGGGGAATATTGCTTTGAATAATTTGAAACAATTATTACTTTACAAACCTATAATATGTAAGGAAATTTCACTATGAGACTTTGATGTATCTGTCCGTTTTGAGATCTCCTAAATTCGTTTTCGATATTTCTACGATGATGCGTGCATAGATGTACTTACGCATGTGTGTGAGTAAACATGATAATTTCTAAACGCTACATTTGATTGGGCTCAGAGTTACAGATTATAGTCGCACGAATTGTACAAATTTTCGTGAGTGTAAGATTTTACAGAGCCATAAAGAGATATTTTCTTTCAATAGGGTCAGTGGACTCAAATTATTTGAAATGCGACAGAGTGAGAGCCTAAATGTCTTATCCGATTGAGATAAAAGTTTGTAGGTACGTTATAAGTCATCGTCGTGCTATCTATGCAGATTCTGGTGGGTGTAGTGCATAGTTGTTTTTTTTTTTACTTTCTTCTATATTCAATAGAAGAAAGTATTCTATTCGTAAAAATTTTCAACCTCGGGTTTTTGATGGATTTACACGTTTTGAAAACTGTAGAACACGATTTGACTATTTTTAGAAAATGTCTGTCTGTCAGTCTGTGTGTGTGTGTGACAAAATTTTGTGGCAACTGTATCTCAGGAACTACCGCACAGAATTTCATACAAATTGGTATGTAGTTGCACCTTGACATAAATTAGTGCCTATCAACTTTTGGTAAAAATTGTCTTACAGGTTGTGTTGTCATCCCGCTTTTTCTAGACTTTTAACATGGTGGTATAGGACAAATTTTTTTATAAATGTGCATAAAGAGAATTATTTTTTAATAACCATTATGAAATTTACAAGAATTATTTATAATAGAGATAGTCAACTGGGAAAAAATTTTGTATGAGTAGGCGCCTCGCCTACCCCCCTGGGGCAGTGGCGGATTTAAGGGGGGGGGGGGGCTAGGGGGCTAAAGCCCCCCCCCCAAAAGCACTAACATTCCCAATTGGATGTTACAATTGTAAAATTTTCATTGATCTGGAATAACATCTTGAAAACTCTTAGCCCCCCCCCCAAAAGTTAAGTTCTGGATCCGCCACTGCCCTGGGGTGGGGGGGGGGGAAGTCTCCCTTCGAGGGAAGTAAATTTTCATTATGGGTATCTTTCAAAAGAGCTCACCAATGCCTTTAAAACGAATGGTTGAACCATAGATCTGCGATAATTTAAAATAAAGTTATCAATTTTTTTCATTTTTAGCAAAAAAAAAAAAAAAAAAAAAAAAATATATATATATATATGTATATTTTTTTAATGTAATATTGAGAATAAATTTAACTTTTTTTTTGGATGTTTGGTGTTATACTACTTCTATAATATGGAAATCGTCTGCATTATCATGGAAGATAATTTTTTTAAATAATAATTTTAATAAATTATTTTTACTGAGTGAATTTGTAAAGGAAAATATAGAAGAAAGTCATGTGGTGGCCACAACATACTAGTTTTACAATGCTACGAAATAGGGTTATTATACATTGCAGTCCATGGACTCAAATTAATTGCACTTCTTTTTAACAATGTTAAATCGTTTAAAATATTAAAAAAAAAAAAAAAAAACTTATATATGTTGCATTGCTTTGCTAATGTATGACCATTATTTGCAATGACGTGCGTATTGCTTATAATTCTTTTACTGGCAAGTATGATGTAATTTACGTATGTCATGCCCTATGCCTATTGGGACTATCTAATTGAAGTTCATTAAATAATTTATATTAGACTAAAACTAATAAATGATTTAGAATCTTGCTACAGAACATCTTACTAGAATTTCCTTACCTAAAATGTATAGGGACGCAAAAAAGGATTGCATCCATACATCCATTGTACAACTATTCGAACTTCAGGAGAAATATTCAAACACCTTATTATGCCTTTCCCTTTAATTATTTACTAAATTATTCTGTGAATCACCCGATAATAGGATTCGCCTAAGAAATACTAAATGTTCGGAAAGTCGAGTGGAGCCACTCCAGGGCGGTTGTTTCTTCGCACAGAAATGTAAGCCAAACAAAAAGTATTTCTGAAACTATTTAGAGCAATTAAAAAGTATTTATACTATAAATGAATACATGGCTTTACATGCCCAACATTCGCAATAACGTTTTTACGACCGAACATCTTATTCAAATATATATCAGTAAAAATCATATTTATGTATCTAGTACAAGTCTGTCAAAGAAGAATTTTTGTCGACAACACTGAAATTTTATTTTAATTTATTAGTTGTAAATATCTATCAGATATTAAGTATAAATATTAATCAATTATTTTAAAAAGTTTTTCTGTTTAAATATTTACATGCTCGATAGCTAGTATAAGGAAAGGGGGGGGGGGACACATGGCCTGAACTTTTACATGCTCCGGGCATGTCAGGCAATGTCATTTTCAAGCCCTGTGGCACATCCAATTATTCTTTATATTACAACAATAAGAAAATATATATTAAGGAAACTTTAATGAAAGAAAATTTATAAAATAATGTCTATTCGAAAATAGGGCAGATGTTTCTATTTCTTACTGCTCTCCCCATTTTCTTTATAACATAAATCAGTTGCAACCAATGCGTTTGAAAAACAAAAAATCTCAAAAACATTTACTTGCAATAACAACTATTTATGTCGGGGAAGAGATTAGATAAAGTAAAACTCTAGCTCACATATTTATGCTAACTATCAACGAATGCAATCAAAATTTACCGCTTTAATTAGAGTAAAGAGTTAAGCTTCATTATTAACGTAAATATTATTTTTGCATATACTATGAGTATAGAAATAGCAGTGTAAATTTAAACCTTACATGTGTTGTATCTTAATTTGATCTTAGAATAGTACCATAAAAATGCCCTTAAGGGCCCTCTTCACTCACCGCCGCCGGAAGCCGAAACTAATGTAATTCTATGGGGAAATTTTCTTTGCAAATAACTTATTAACTAATACATATTTTTAAATTCTGTTTTCACATTCAGAAAATTCCCAACTGTTAAATTGACACACCTTTTTTAAAAATGTATTTTTTTAATTTTTAATATTTTATTTTGAAGCTGCAAAATACGAATTTTCAATATGTTAATTTTTTTCATTTTGCAGCTTCAAAATAAAATATTAAAAAATAAAAAAATACATTGTGAACGCCGCACCTCTGATTTCGAGAGTATTAAAAAACAAGAACTGAAAAGTTTGTTACGAAAATGTGGCAACAGTGTGTGCGTATGTGAATCAAGATGGACTAACGTTCCATTCTACATGTTTTTTAGAAAATACTTTACTTGATGTTAATTTCTGATATTCGTTATGTATTTTATGTTTGTGCCGTAAGTAAATATACGTTTAAAAGTAAACCAAGTGTGATCAGTGTCTTGATGTGTCTCGAAATGAATTTACCGAAAGAAAAGAACCAGGTGCGAAAAAGCAGGCACCACAATTGGCGCAGCCGGCAGGATATGTGAAATAGCTATAGTACTCGTATGGATTTTTTTCATGATAGTGATGGAAAAAAAAAAAGGGTATGTTTTTTTTTTTATGTTCCATCAAGAGTCATATTTTGTATAAGTTTTAAATTAAATAATTAGGATTAAGCATTTAGATATTTTGTTCCGATTTTGTATTCCAACAAGGTAAAGAGTATGTAAATGAAAATTGAATATTTCGTAATGTTGAAATAATAATAATTCTAGTGTTTGAAAAATGAAAAATAGAAATATATTTGTTTATTTGTATTTAAAAAGCCGGAACAGGATTTTTTCATATGGCCTTCCTTTCCACACAAATAGCAGGAGAATTTCGGACGAATGTCTCTTTGTTCTTGCTGTGGCTTAGTAAAACCCCTTTTCTCATCTCTATTGTTATTTCCGAAATTCGCCCCTTTGGATGGAAGATTCCAATTTTCTTTATGAGAAATTTCTCTTGGTTTTTTATTGAAAGTCATTTTGACATTTTCATAATCATCTAATTTACTGGAAATAATATCAGATGACTTAAACAATGACCATTCATCGATGAAATGTTCTTTAATTTCTGGAGGTACTTTCCTTTTAATTTGATCTGTAATAATCAAATCATATAATTCTTCAAATGTGTTAACTTCTAATCCCCGAATCCATTCAGTAAAATAGTTTTTCAATTCGTAAGCAAAATCTCTCCATGTGATATCAGCTTTTTTAGTATGCTTATTGAAAAGTTGTCGAAATCTTTCAGGAGTAAGTTTATATCTCTTTAACAATAACTCTTTTACTTTTCCGTAATCATTCGTGATTTCTTCGTCTTCCCGAGCTATAACTTCCGCGATTTCGTATGGCAGTAGCCCAATGAGATGAGAAACCCAATCATCTCTTTTAATTTCGGCACGCTTTGCCTGCCGCTCAAAAAGAACTAAATACAGGCTAATTTCGCATGTTTTAGGATCAAATTTTTGTAAGATGTTATGTAATTTTACGCGCGTTTTCTCAGAAGTTTCATTTGTAATTCCTTTCTTCTCAAGTCCTATTCTTGCATTTTCCAACCGCATTTTTTCCAATTCTATTTCTTCTCTTCTTAGGCGTTCCTCCATCTCTTCTTTTCTCTTACGTTCCTCTATTTCTTCCCTTCTTATGCGTTCCTCCATCTCTTCTTTTCTCTTACGTTCCTCTATTTCTTCCCTTCTTATGCGTTCCTCCATCTCTTCTTTTCTCTTACGTTCCTCTATTTCTTCCCTTCTTATGCGTTCCTCCATCTCTTCTTTCCTCTTCCGTGCTTCAAGTACGTTCGCTAATGTTTCTTTAACAAATTCTTCATCGTAATTCTTTGAAGCCAAAATAGCATCTCTTAACTCATATAACTTTAAATGTTGAGTTCCTTCCACTCCAAGCTCAGTAGCAACTTCTTGCAAATCTTTTTTATTCCCTTTACCCAAAAATGCCATCTTCGGATGGATGAAATCAAATCAAGTTCAAATTTTCCTTAAGAACGCCAGATTTGACATCTTATTTTTTATCTTAAACAACATTTTCCCCCAAATTAAATAAAATAATCATTAAGTCGGAATGCATACATAAAAGGAGAAAAAAAAATAATATGTATCGAAATAACAAATAAAAGAAAAATGTTTACACAATCAACTCTTTCATTAAATAAATCAGAATATACTTTATTACATAACCAGCTTTCAATAAATTAGAAATAATGTTGCCATAGCAACACAATCAACTCTTTCATTAAATAAATCAGAATATACTTTATTGCATAACCAGCTTTCAATAAATTAGAAATAATGTTGCCATAGCAACCTTTAATCAGACTTACTTTTAAACAGAAAAAAAAACAATTTCCGATTCATTCCTCAAAGTAAAAAAAATAAACAAAACCGGACGTTCACAAGAATAATTCACTAGTTTTTTTTTTTTTTTTTACTGAGATATTTCATTAATATTCCAATAATAATAAAGATAAATAAATATAAATAATTATCAAGGTCTAACAAATACACAATCATTCAATAAAACAGAACAAATAAATCAAAACAGAACTCTCTCTTTTTTTTTTTTTTTTTTTTTTTTTTATCTGCTTTAATGAAATCTTATTTATTCTAAATCACGTGATGAATAAAAAGAACACACAGAATTTAATAACAATGACCTTGAATAGCATAAAAACATATTCTTTTCATCATTCTTTTTACTATTTTCCGGCTTTTTAAATACAAATAAACAAATATATTTCTATTTTTCATTTTTCAAACACTAGAATTATTATTATTTCAACATTACGAAATATTCAATTTTCATTTACATACTCTTTACCTTGTTGGAATACAAAATCGGAACAAAATATCTAAATGCTTAATCCTAATTATTTAATTTAAAACTTATACAAAATATGACTCTTGATGGAACATAAAAAAAAAAACATACCCTTTTTTTTTTTCCATCACTATCATGAAAAAATCTTGCCCCAAATTGAATTCAGCAAGTACATCTTACGTGAAAACAAACAAAAAGAGTCAAGAAAGTAAGGGCCTTAATAAGGTCAGTGTTAATCTAAATAGCGCTTGTTTCGAGTGGGAATTTCCAGTCAACGAGAAAGATGGCGAGCTTCTGAAAGTGGATTTAGGAATCGGAAGTCAAAAATTTCAAGGCATCGTGGACAGTGGTGCAGAAATCACCGTACTACGAAAATCAGTTGTACCTGAGGAACACTTACAGTCAAGTGGGAAAATTCTTTTGAGACCTGCTATAGGTAATCCAGTGGAAGCACAACTTGTGTCAGTTCCGCTAAGTCTTCATACAGATGAAGAAATCATTCCATATGTTCAAGTGCATGCTGCAGTAGTAGAAGGGCTGCATGAGGAAGCTTTAATCACTCCCAGGGTATATGAATGGTTGAAGGAACAAAAGCGTTCTTATTTGGGAGATGATACAGGAATCACTTCAGTAAAAGAAGCTAATGAACAATCCTTGTTCAGTGTGGAGGGAAGGTCTCCCGAAAACATTTCTTTAGGGGATAAAATGAATATCCCGAAGAACGAAGTCGATGAACAATCCTTGTTCAGTGTGGAGGGAAGGTCTCCCGAAAACATTTCTTTAGGGGATAAAGTGAATATCCCGAAGAAAGAAGTCGATGAACAATCCTTGTTCCATGTGAAAGGAAGAAATCCTGGAAATTCAGGGGTTGAGGTTAATATCACCCCAGTGGAAGAAAACAATGAACCGTCCTTGTTCAAAGTGGAGGGAAGGTCTCCCGGAAACTATTCTTCAGAAGAAGAGGTTGAAGTAATCACAATAAATGAAGTCGGTGAACAATCCTTGTTCAGTGTACCTGAGAATAATTCAAACGACAATTATCTTGGGGATGAGGCAATTAGTACCCCACTCACAGAAGATAATGAAAAGTGTATGTTCTGTATGGAGGGAGAAAGTCACGAGACTATTCGAAAGGCAAAGCTGAACAACAGCGAGTCGCATCATCCAGAAACCAAAGTCTTTAATAACTCAGTAGTTAAACAGACATTGACCGAAACCGATAGTAAGGATGAAAGAAATGAAAATATCCCTGTTCCACAAGCACAAGTGTTTAGGGATGAGCAGTTAGCCTGTCCTACATTGAAAAGGTGCTTCGAAGAAGCTAGACAATATAAAAATGGTTACTGGATTGAAAGAGGTTTATTATATCATATGGGTAAAGTAGGCGGACAGAAATATATTCAATTGGTCGTACCGGCAAGCAGAAGAAAGGACATTTTGAAATTAGCTCATGAAACTCCTACTGGTGGACATCTGGCAGCTAAGAAGACCAGAGACAGAATTGCAATGTCTTTCTGGTGGGAAGGAATGCCAAAAGAAGTTAAACAATTATGTGCTTCGTGTCATGATTGTCAAATGCGCAGGAAAGGAAAAGTAAACGATAGAACACCTATCGAGTCTGTTGGAAGGCCAGAACTCCCATTTCAAGTGGTTAATGCCGATATTTTAGGCCCAATAGAGCCAAAGTCATCACGTGGCCATCAGTATGTACTGTGCGTTATGGACCAGCATAGTCGTTGGCCGGAAGCAATACCTCTGAAGTCTTTAACAGCAAAGGCAGCCTGTGATGCATTTATAGAAATATTTGTACGAACTGGAATTCCTCGAGTAATTGCAATGGATAACGGAAGAAATTTTGCCGCACAGCTGACAAAAGAATTTTTAAAACGATTAGGATGTGTTCCTAAATTTTCCACTCCAGGTTATCCACAATCGAATGGTTTGGTTGAAAGATGGATAGGAACTATGAAATCCATGCTACATCATGCAATTAATTCACAAGGTCGAGGCTGGGATAAACAGTTGCCATTCTTGTTATGGGCATACAGAGAAGTGCCTAACGCTACAACGGGTGTTGCCCCATTCCTACTAGTTCATGGGCGACCACCTGTAGGACCTCTAGCCATCCTCAAATCAAGTTGGGAAGATGAAGTCGTACTTCCTCAAGGGATTGGAGAATCTGTAGCTGACTACTTGTTGAAACTCCGGAAACGTTTAGAAGACGCGGCACAGTATGCGAATAGAATAGCTCAAGAACAGCAGCAGAAATATGTACAGTATCATAATTTACGGTCAAAAGATACCGAATTTTCTGTTGGGGATGAAGTTGTAGTGTTAATCCCTGATTCAACAAATCGTCTTTGTTCAAAATGGAAAGGACCAGGAGAAATAGTAGAAAAGAAGTCTCCACATTCTTTTTATGTCAAACTACCTGATGGAAGTGTTCGACATCTTCATCAAAATAAATTGCGTAAATATATACAACCTGTCAGAGCTGTAGGAATTATTTACGAAACAGATGAAGAGTTTGGAGATATACAACATGCGCCCGTAGAATCACGGCAAGTAACAGATGAAGAACTAAAAGCTGGTATAAAATCAAATTCGATATCAGCAAAGCAACATAAACAGCTGTTGAATCTAATTAAAGAATATCTAACAATATTTGATGGGGAATTAAAGAAAGCCAAAGTTCATCCACATGTTATCCAGTTAAAGTCTGGAGTAGAGAGGAAACAACCTCATCTTTATAAAGTTCCAGAAACATTAAGATCTAATATAGAAAAACAGATAGCAGAATTATTGGAAAAAGACCTGATAGAACCCTCTTCAGCAGAAATAGCATATCCATTGGTATGTGTAGCCAAGAAAGATGGAACTGTCCGACTTTGCGTGGACTACAGAGAGCTGAACTCAGTTAGTAAAATTCCACCTTTTTCTATGCAGAATTCAGAAAATCTTAGATTTAAAGCTGGTGGAGCTCGTTACTTGACAACTTTAGATATCCTTAAGGGATATTGGGAAATACCCTTAGGAGAGCAAAGCCGAGAATTAACCAGTTTTGTATCTCCAAAGGGTCAGTATCAGTGGAAAGTGATGCCATTTGGGTTATCTGGAGCACCAGCAACATTCCAAAGAATAATGAATCAAGTATTACGACCTCATAGTGACTACGCCGAAAGTTTTCTTGATGATATTATCATATTTTCTTCAAACTGGGAAGATCATCTTAATCATATTAAATCCATTTTAGAAACTCTGAAAAAATTGAATTTTTCGGCAAATTTAAATAAATGCTCGTTTGCGATGTCGAAAGTAAAATATTTAGGACATGTTGTAGGCTCAGGAGAGCACGGCCCAGATCCGGACAAGATATCAGTTATTAAAGATTTGAAAGCCCCTAAAACTAAGAAAACATTGAAGTCACTCCTAGGATTATTTAACTATTACAGAGACTATGTGCCTCGGTATGCTAATATAGCAAAACCTTTAACGGACTTAACTCGAAAAACTGTGCCAAACGACCTTCCATGGTCAGAAGAAGCCGAAAGCGCATTTAATTCGTTAAAGAATTGTTTGTGCTCTATAACATCTCTGTATACACCTGATATGTCAAAACCTTTTGAAATCGATACTGATGCTTCAGTGACCGGAATTGGAGCCTGTCTAATGCAGAGAGATGAGCAGAATAAACTGAACCCTATAACTTTTGCAAGCCAAAAACTGACCCCTGCTCAATCAAAGTGGAGCACTATTGAAAGGGAAGCTTATGCTGTAATATGGGCATTAGGTAAATTCGAAATGTGGACTTATGGAACCACTATTATCTTACACACGGACCATAACCCTTTAAAATATTTGACAGAAACAGTTCCTAAGAACGCCAGATTACAAAGATGGGCATTGGCTCTATCTTGCTATCAAGTGACTATTGCTCATAAGCCAGGAAGCAGTAATACTATTGCAGATGCTTTATCACGCATTCATGAATAAAGTCATAAGTTAGTTTAATATTGTATTTGTTATTACATATATATATATGTGTGTGTTTATTTTGTCTCTTATATTCAAGTATATTAATTCATTAAGATTATTTAAAGTGCATAAGAAAATCCATGTCAGGATAAATGTTTATTCATATATATTATATATATATTTTGTTTCTATTATGTGTTTAAATGTTACTTATTTTATACCATAGAAAATATTTAAATATTAAGTGAAATATAAATGTTATTGCTCTTGATGGAACATCGCATATTAGGTCAAAGATGAGACAATAATTAAGAATTTAAAAGGACAATTAAACTTTCATGAAAATTTATTTAAAGGTGAAACAATAATTAAGAATTTAAAAGGACAATTAGACTTTCATGAACAGTTATATAAATTATCCACAAATGTTTGTTAGTAGTTTCACTGTGAAGGCCATTGTCCCTCAAGTGAAACTGGAGGGAAGGTGTGAACGCCGCACCTCTGATTTCGAGAGTATTAAAAAACAAGAACTGAAAAGTTTGTTACGAAAATGTGGCAACAGTGTGTGCGTATGTGAATCAAGATGGACTAACGTTCCATTCTACATGTTTTTTAGAAAATACTTTACTTGATGTTAATTTCTGTATTCGTTATGTATTTTATGTTTGTGCCGTAAGTAAATATACGTTTAAAAGTAAACCAAGTGTGATCAGTGTCTTGATGTGTCTCGAAATGAATTTACCGAAAGAAAAGAACCAGGTGCGAAAAAGCAGGCACCACATACATTTTTAAAAAAGGTGCGTCAATTTAACAGTTGAGAATTTTCTGAATGTGAAAACAGAATTTAAAAATATGTATTAGTTAATAAGTTATTTGCAAAGAAAATTTCCCCATAGAATTACATTGGCTCGGGCTTCTGGCGACGGTAAGTGAAGAGGGCCGTTAAATATATTATCACAACTTTTAATAAATGTTCGAACGTACTGAAAGAACAAAGACAAACTTTTGGCAATTATATTTACAACAATTTGAGATTTACGTTACCTTTTGCATTACTGAAAAACTAAATTATATATAGTCTTTAATTAAAAACATTATTGATTTCGCAGAAAATGAAAGTATATCTCTTTCAGTATAGACTTACCCAGTATTTTCTAAGGTAAAATGCAATGCATGACAATGAATTACATTTTTAAAGATTTTTTTTTTCCAAGTGGACGATAAGCTATCAATTCTGGTACGTTATAAACCAGGTATTTAATATTTTAGAAAAGTTCAATTCGTAATCAAGGAATGTTTATGTTAGGTGTTATTTATCTTAATATATGATGGGAAAACAGTTTATTTCATAAAAAAGAACCAGAAAAGGTCGGTGACGTGCCCTTAGCGTAACGTACCTCTAGCGTAAGGGTTTGGAATTAAGGAAGGAGGAATAGAAAAAGCCGTGCCCTTAGCGTAAATAATAATTATCTAAATTTTACGACTATTTTACAGAACAATGGTGGGACAGATCCAGAAATTCTCTCTATTTATGGAATGTCGTGTGAGTGACACACTACATTACTTTATATGCATAAAAGCATGTCTTGTGTTGATTAATGTATGGAAATGATTCATCATTTGTGTTTACAGGGCTACCCGAAGTTTTTGGATACAATGGTGAATGGTGCTATACTTGGAAATTGCTAGAAGTGTATGTCATTTTGTGTTAGATATTTTCAGACAAAACTAAATTTAAGTACACAATGTGTCGTGCAGTTTATAGACAATAGTTGCTGTGGAATCGACTTTTAAAAATGAGAGGGCGTAAAATTCGCCAAAAAAATTTCGCGACGAAATCGAGCACATGCCTTCATAAAAGGGCTCTCCTGGCCAAATGGTTTAACTTTGGCAGGTCGCTCGTGCTTTATCAGGAAAGTAGACTTCGTGGGGCAGATTCTGGAAGTGATTGCGATCGCAAAGCTCTATTAGTTGCTTTGGAATCGGCTTTTGAAAAAAAATCTGTGAAAATCGCAAAAATTTTGGGTATCGAAATCTGGCAAAAGTCTGCATAAAAGGGCTCTCCTGGCCAAATGGTTTAACTTTGGCAGGTCCCTGCTGTTCTGTTATGAAACTAGAATATCTTTTGCACATTCTGGAAGTGATTGCGATCGCAAAGCTCTATTAGTTGCTGTGGAATCGACTTTTAAAAATGAGAGGGCGTAAAATTCGCCAAAAAAATTTCGCGACGAAATCGAGCACATGCCTTCATAAAAGGGCTCTCCTGGCCAAATGGTTTAACTTTGGCAGGTCCCTCGTGCTTTATCAGGAAAGTAGACTTCGTGGGGCAGATTCTGGAAGTGATTGCGATCGCAAAGCTCTATTAGTTGCTTTGGAATCGGCTTTTGAAAAAAAATCTGTGAAAATCGCAAAAATTTTGGGTATCGAAATCTGGCAAAAGTCTGCATAAAAGGGCTCTCCTGGCCAAATGGTTTAACTTTGGCAGGTCCCTGCTGTTCTGTTATGAAACTAGAATATCTTTTGCACATTCTGGAAGTGATTGCGATCGCAAAGCTCTATTAGTTGCTGTGGAATCGACTTTTAAAAATGAGAGGGCGTAAAATTCGCCAAAAAAATTTCGCGATGAAATCGAGCACATGCCTTCATAAAAGGGCTCTCCTGGCCAAATGGTTTAACTTTGGCAGGTCCCTCGTGCTTTATCAGGAAAGTAGACTTCGTGGGGCAGATTCTGGAAGTGATTGCGATCGCAAAGCTCTATTAGTTGCTTTGGAATCGGCTTTTGAAAAAAAATCTGTGAAAATCGCAAAAATTTTGGGTATCGAAATCTGGCAAAAGTCTGCATAAAAGGGCTCTCCTGGCCAAATGGTTTAACTTTGGCAGGTCCCTGCTGTTCTGTTATGAAACTAGAATATCTTTTGCACATTCTGGAAGTGATTGCGATCGCAAAGCTCTATTAGTTGCTGTGGAATCGACTTTTAAAAATGAGAGGGCGTAAAATTCGCCAAAAAAATTTCGCGACGAAATCGAGCACATGCCTTCATAAAAGGGCTCTCCTGGCCAAATGGTTTAACTTTGGCAGGTCCCTCGTGCTTTATCAGGAAAGTAGACTTCGTGGGGCAGATTCTGGAAGTGATTGCGATCGCAAAGCTCTATTAGTTGCTTTGGAATCGGCTTTTGAAAAAAAATCTGTGAAAATCGCAAAAATTTTGGGTATCGAAATCTGGCAAAAGTCTGCATAAACGGGCTCTCCTGGCCAAATGGTTTAACTTTGGCAGGTCCCTGCTGTTCTGTTATGAAACTAGAATATCTTTTGCACATTCTGGAAGTGATTGCGATCGCAAAGCTCTATTAGTTGCTGTGGAATCGACTTTTAAAAATGAGAGGGCGTAAAATTCGCCAAAAAAATTTCGCGACGAAATCGAGCACATGCCTTCATAAAAGGGCTCTCCTGGCCAAATGGTTTAACTTTGGCAGGTCCCTCGTGCTTTATCAGGAAAGTAGACTTCGTGGGGCAGATTCTGGAAGTGATTGCGATCGCAAAGCTTTATTAGTTGCTTTGGATTCGGCTTTTGAAAAAAAATCTGTGAAAATCGCAAAAATTTTGGGTATCGAAATCTGGCAAAAGTCTGCATAAAAGGGCTCTCCTGGCCAAATGGTTTAACTTTGGCAGGTCCCTGCTGTTCTGTTATGAAACTAGAATATCTTTTGCACATTCTGGAAGTGATTGCGATCGCAAAGCTCTATTAGTTGCTGTGGAATCGACTTTTAAAAATGAGAGGGCGTAAAATTCGCCAAAAAAATTTCGCGACGAAATCGAGCACATGCCTTCATAAAAGGGCTCTCCTGGCCAAATGGTTTAACTTTGGCAGGTCCCTCGTGCTTTATCAGGAAAGTAGACTTCGTGGGGCAGATTCTGGAAGTGATTGCGATCGCAAGGCTCTATTAGTTGCTTTGGAATCGGCTTTTGAAAAAAAATCTGTGAAAATCGCAAAAATTTTGGGTATCGAAATCTGGCAAAAGTCTGCATAAAAGGGCTCTCCTGGCCAAATGGTTTAACTTTGGCAGGTCCCTGCTGTTCTGTTATGAAACTAGAATATCTTTTGCACATTCTGGAAGTGATTGCGATCGCAAAGCTCTATTAGTTGCTGTGGAATCGACTTTTAAAAATGAGAGGGCGTAAAATTCGCCAAAAAAATTTCGCGACGAAATCGAGCACATGTCTTCATAAAAGGGCTCTCCTGGCCAAATGGTTTAACTTTGGCAGGTCCCTCGTGCTTTATCAGGAAAGTAGACTTCGTGGGGCAGATTCTGGAAGTGATTGCGATCGCAAAGCTCTATTAGTTGCTTTGGAATCGGCTTTTGAAAAAAAATCTGTGAAAATCGCAAAAATTTTGGGTATCGAAATCTGGCAAAAGTCTGCATAAAAGGGCTCTCCTGGCCAAATGGTTTAACTTTGGCAGGTCCCTGCTGTTCTGTTATGAAACTAGAATATCTTTTGCACATTCTGGAAGTGATTGCGATCGCAAAGCTCTATTAGTTGCTGTGGAATCGACTTTTAAAAATGAGAGGGCGTAAAATTCGCCAAAAAAATTTCGCGACGAAATCGAGCACATGCCTTCATAAAAGGGCTCTCCTGGCCAAATGGTTTAACTTTGGCAGGTCCCTCGTGCTTTATCAGGAAAGTAGACTTCGTGGGGCAGATTCTGGAAGTGATTGCGATCGCAAAGCTCTATTAGTTGCTTTGGAATCGGCTTTTGAAAAAAAATCTGTGAAAATCGCAAAAATTTTGGGTATCGAAATCTGGCAAAAGTCTGCATAAAAGGGCTCTCCTGGCCAAATGGTTTAACTTTGGCAGGTCCCTGCTGTTCTGTTATGAAACTAGAATATCTTTTGCACATTCTGGAAGTGATTGCGATCGCAAAGCTCTATTAGTTGCTGTGGAATCGACTTTTAAAAATGAGAGGGCGTAAAATTCGCCAAAAAAATTTCGCGACGAAATCGAGCACATGCCTTCATAAAAGGGCTCTCCTGGTCAAATGGTTTAACTTTGGCAGGTCCCTCGTGCTTTATCAGGAAAGTAGACTTCGTGGGGCAGATTCTGGAAGTGATTGCGATCGCAAAGCTCTATTAGTTGCTTTGGAATCGGCTTTTGAAAAAAAATCTGTGAAAATCGCAAAAATTTTGGGTATCGAAATCTGGCAAAAGTCTGCATAAAAGGGCTCTCCTGGCCAAATGGTTTAACTTTGGCAGGTCCCTGCTGTTCTGTTATGAAACTAGAATATCTTTTGCACATTCTGGAAGTGATTGCGATCGCAAAGCTCTATTAGTTGCTGTGGAATCGACTTTTAAAAATGAGAGGGCGTAAAATTCGCCAAAAAAATTTCGCGACGAAATCGAGCACATGCCTTCATAAAAGGGCTCTCCTGGCCAAATGGTTTAATTTTGGCAGGTCCCTCGTGCTTTATCAGGAAAGTAGACTTCGTGGGGCAGATTCTGGAAGTGATTGCGATCGCAAAGCTCTATTAGTTGCTTTGGAATCGGCTTTTGAAAAAAAATCTGTGAAAATCGCAAAAATTTTGGGTATCGAAATCTGGCAAAAGTCTGCATAAAAGGGCTCTCCTGGCCAAATGGTTTAACTTTGGCAGGTCCCTGCTGTTCTGTTATGAAACTAGAATATCTTTTGCACATTCTGGAAGTGATTGCGATCGCAAAGCTCTATTAGTTGCTGTGGAATCGACTTTTAAAAATGAGAGGGCGTAAAATTCGCCAAAAAAATTTCGCGACGAAATCGAGCACATGCCTTCATAAAAGGGCTCTCCTGGCCAAATGGTTTAACTTTGGCAGGTCCCTCGTGCTTTATCAGGAAAGTAGACTTCGTGGGGCAGATTCTGGAAGTGATTGCGATCGCAAGGCTCTATTAGTTGCTTTGGAATCGGCTTTTGAAAAAAAATCTGTGAAAATCGCAAAAATTTTGGGTATCGAAATCTGGCAAAAGTCTGCATAAAAGGGCTCTCCTGGCCAAATGGTTTAACTTTGGCAGGTCCCTGCTGTTCTGTTATGAAACTAGAATATCTTTTGCACATTCTGGAAGTGATTGCGATCGCAAAGCTCTATTAGTTGCTGTGGAATCGACTTTTAAAAATGAGAGGGCGTAAAATTCGCCAAAAAAATTTCGCGACGAAATCGAGCACATGTCTTCATAAAAGGGCTCTCCTGGCCAAATGGTTTAACTTTGGCAGGTCCCTCGTGCTTTATCAGGAAAGTAGACTTCGTGGGGCAGATTCTGGAAGTGATTGCGATCGCAAAGCTCTATTAGTTGCTTTGGAATCGGCTTTTGAAAAAAAATCTGTGAAAATCGCAAAAATTTTGGGTATCGAAATCTGGCAAAAGTCTGCATAAAAGGGCTCTCCTGGCCAAATGGTTTAACTTTGGCAGGTCCCTGCTGTTCTGTTATGAAACTAGAATATCTTTTGCACATTCTGGAAGTGATTGCGATCGCAAAGCTCTATTAGTTGCTGTGGAATCGACTTTTAAAAATGAGAGGGCGTAAAATTCGCCAAAAAAATTTCGCGACGAAATCGAGCACATGCCTTCATAAAAGGGCTCTCCTGGCCAAATGGTTTAACTTTGGCAGGTCCCTCGTGCTTTATCAGGAAAGTAGACTTCGTGGGGCAGATTCTGGAAGTGATTGCGATCGCAAAGCTCTATTAGTTGCTTTGGAATCGGCTTTTGAAAAAAAATCTGTGAAAATCGCAAAAATTTTGGGTATCGAAATCTGGCAAAAGTCTGCATAAAAGGGCTCTCCTGGCCAAATGGTTTAACTTTGGCAGGTCCCTGCTGTTCTGTTATGAAACTAGAATATCTTTTGCACATTCTGGAAGTGATTGCGATCGCAAAGCTCTATTAGTTGCTGTGGAATCGACTTTTAAAAATGAGAGGGCGTAAAATTCGCCAAAAAAATTTCGCGACGAAATCGAGCACATGCCTTCATAAAAGGGCTCTCCTGGCCAAATGGTTTAACTTTGGCAGGTCCCTCGTGCTTTATCAGGAAAGTAGACTTCGTGGGGCAGATTCTGGAAGTGATTGCGATCGCAAAGCTCTATTAGTTGCTTTGGAATCGGCTTTTGAAAAAAAATCTGTGAAAATCGCAAAAATTTTGGGTATCGAAATCTGGCAAAAGTCTGCATAAAAGGGCTCTCCTGGCCAAATGGTTTAACTTTGGCAGGTCCCTGCTGTTCTGTTATGAAACTAGAATATCTTTTGCACATTCTGGAAGTGATTGCGATCGCAAAGCTCTATTAGTTGCTGTGGAATCGACTTTTAAAAATGAGAGGGCGTAAAATTCGCCAAAAAAATTTCGCGACGAAATCGAGCACATGCCTTCATAAAAGGGCTCTCCTGGCCAAATGGTTTAATTTTGGCAGGTCCCTCGTGCTTTATCAGGAAAGTAGACTTCGTGGGGCAGATTCTGGAAGTGATTGCGATCGCAAAGCTCTATTAGTTGCTTTGGAATCGGCTTTTGAAAAAAAATCTGTGAAAATCGCAAAAATTTTGGGTATCGAAATCTGGCAAAAGTCTGCATAAAAGGGCTCTCCTGGCCAAATGGTTTAACTTTGGCAGGTCCCTGCTGTTCTGTTATGAAACTAGAATATCTTTTGCACATTCTGGAAGTGATTGCGATCGCAAAGCTCTATTAGTTGCTGTGGAATCGACTTTTAAAAATGAGAGGGCGTAAAATTCGCCAAAAAAATTTCGCGACGAAATCGAGCACATGCCTTCATAAAAGGGCTCTCCTGGCCAAATGGTTTAACTTTGGCAGGTCCCTCGTGCTTTATCAGGAAAGTAGACTTCGTGGGGCAGATTCTGGAAGAGATTGCGATCGCAAAGCTCTATTAGTTGCTTTGGAATCGGCTTTTGAAAAAAAATCTGTGAAAATCGCAAAAATTTTGGGTATCGAAATCTGGCAAAAGTCTGCATAAAAGGGCTCTCCTGGCCAAATGGTTTAACTTTGGCAGGTCCCTGCTGTTCTGTTATGAAACTAGAATATCTTTTGCACATTCTGGAAGTGATTGCGATCGCAAAGCTCTATTAGTTGCTGTGGAATCGACTTTTAAAAATGAGAGGGCGTAAAATTCGCCAAAAAAATTTCGCGACGAAATCGAACACATGCCTTCATAAAAGGGCTCTCCTGGCCAAATGGTTTAACTTTGGCAGGTCCCTCGTGCTTTATCAGGAAAGTAGACTTCGTGGGGCAGATTCTGGAAGTGATTGCGATCGCAGAGCTCTATTAGTTGCTTTGGAATCGGCTTTTGAAAAAAAATCTGTGAAATTCGCAAAAATTTTGGGTATCGAAATCTGGCAAAAGTCTGCATAAAAGGGCTCTCCTGGCCAAATGGTTTAACTTTGGCAGGTCCCTGCTGTTCTGTTATGAAACTAGAATATCTTTTGCACATTCTGGAAGTGATTGCGATCGCAAAGCTCTATTAGTTGCTGTGGAATCGACTTTTAAAAATGAGAGGGCGTAAAATTCGCCAAAAAAATTTCGCGACGAAATCGAGCACATGCCTTCATAAAAGGGCTCTCCTGGCCAAATGGTTTAACTTTGGCAGGTCCCTCGTGCTTTATCAGGAAAGTAGACTTCGTGGGGCAGATTCTGGAAGTGATTGCGATCGCAAAGCTCCATTAGTTGCTTTGGAATCGGCTTTTGAAAAAAAATCTGTGAAAATCGCAAAAATTTTGGGTATCGAAATCTGGCAAAAGTCTGCATAAAAGGGCTCTCCTGGCCAAATGGTTTAACTTTGGCAGGTCCCTGCTGTTCTGTTATGAAACTAGAATATCTTTTGCACATTCTGGAAGTGATTGCGATCGCAAAGCTCTATTAGTTGCTGTGGAATCGACTTTTAAAAATGAGAGGGCGTAAAATTCGCCAAAAAAATTTCGCGACGAAATCGAGCACATGCCTTCATAAAAGGGCTCTCCTGGCCAAATGGTTTAACTTTGGCAGGTCCCTCGTGCTTTATCAGGAAAGTAGACTTCGTGGGGCAGATTCTGGAAGTGATTGCGATCGCAAGGCTCTATTAGTTGCTTTGGAATCGGCTTTTGAAAAAAAATCTGTGAAAATCGAAAAAATTTTGGGTATCGAAATCTGGCAAAAGTCTGCATAAAAGGGCTCTCCTGGCCAAATGGTTTAACTTTGGCAGGTCCCTGCTGTTCTGTTATGAAACTAGAATATCTTTTGCACATTCTGGAAGTGATTGCGATCGCAAAGCTCTATTAGTTGCTGTGGAATCGACTTTTAAAAATGAGAGGGCGTAAAATTCGCCAAAAAAATTTCGCGACGAAATCGAGCACATGTCTTCATAAAAGGGCTCTCCTGGCCAAATGGTTTAACTTTGGCAGGTCCCTCGTGCTTTATCAGGAAAGTAGACTTCGTGGGGCAGATTCTGGAAGTGATTGCGATCGCAAAGCTCTATTAGTTGCTTTGGAATCGGCTTTTGAAAAAAAATCTGTGAAAATCGCAAAAATTTTGGGTATCGAAATCTGGCAAAAGTCTGCATAAAAGGGCTCTCCTGGCCAAATGGTTTAACTTTGGCAGGTCCCTGCTGTTCTGTTATGAAACTAGAATATCTTTTGCACATTCTGGAAGTGATTGCGATCGCAAAGCTCTATTAGTTGCTGTGGAATCGACTTTTAAAAATGAGAGGGCGTAAAATTCGCCAAAAAAATTTCGCGACGAAATCGAGCACATGCCTTCATAAAAGGGCTCTCCTGGCCAAATGGTTTAACTTTGGCAGGTCCCTCGTGCTTTATCAGGAAAGTAGACTTCGTGGGGCAGATTCTGGAAGTGATTGCGATCGCAAAGCTCTATTAGTTGCTTTGGAATCGGCTTTTGAAAAAAAATCTGTGAAAATCGCAAAAATTTTGGGTATCGAAATCTGGCAAAAGTCTGCATAAAAGGGCTCTCCTGGCCAAATGGTTTAACTTTGGCAGGTCCCTGCTGTTCTGTTATGAAACTAGAATATCTTTTGCACATTCTGGAAGTGATTGCGATCGCAAAGCTCTATTAGTTGCTGTGGAATCGACTTTTAAAAATGAGAGGGCGTAAAATTCGCCAAAAAAATTTCGCGACGAAATCGAGCACATGCCTTCATAAAAGGGCTCTCCTGGCCAAATGGTTTAACTTTGGCAGGTCCCTCGTGCTTTATCAGGAAAGTAGACTTCGTGGGGCAGATTCTGGAAGTGATTGCGATCGCAAAGCTCTATTAGTTGCTTTGGAATCGGCTTTTGAAAAAAAATCTGTGAAAATCGCAAAAATTTTGGGTATCGAAATCTGGCAAAAGTCTGCATAAAAGGGCTCTCCTGGCCAAATGGTTTAACTTTGGCAGGTCCCTGCTGTTCTGTTATGAAACTAGAATATCTTTTGCACATTCTGGAAGTGATTGCGATCGCAAAGCTCTATTAGTTGCTGTGGAATCGACTTTTAAAAATGAGAGGGCGTAAAATTCGCCAAAAAAATTTCGCGACGAAATCGAGCACATGCCTTCATAAAAGGGCTCTCCTGGCCAAATGGTTTAATTTTGGCAGGTCCCTCGTGCTTTATCAGGAAAGTAGACTTCGTGGGGCAGATTCTGGAAGTGATTGCGATCGCAAAGCTCTATTAGTTGCTTTGGAATCGGCTTTTGAAAAAAAATCTGTGAAAATCGCAAAAATTTTGGGTATCGAAATCTGGCAAAAGTCTGCATAAAAGGGCTCTCCTGGCCAAATGGTTTAACTTTGGCAGGTCCCTGCTGTTCTGTTATGAAACTAGAATATCTTTTGCACATTCTGGAAGTGATTGCGATCGCAAAGCTCTATTAGTTGCTGTGGAATCGACTTTTAAAAATGAGAGGGCGTAAAATTCGCCAAAAAAATTTCGCGACGAAATCGAGCACATGCCTTCATAAAAGGGCTCTCCTGGCCAAATGGTTTAACTTTGGCAGGTCCCTCGTGCTTTATCAGGAAAGTAGACTTCGTGGGGCAGATTCTGGAAGAGATTGCGATCGCAAAGCTCTATTAGTTGCTTTGGAATCGGCTTTTGAAAAAAAATCTGTGAAAATCGCAAAAATTTTGGGTATCGAAATCTGGCAAAAGTCTGCATAAAAGGGCTCTCCTGGCCAAATGGTTTAACTTTGGCAGGTCCCTGCTGTTCTGTTATGAAACTAGAATATCTTTTGCACATTCTGGAAGTGATTGCGATCGCAAAGCTCTATTAGTTGTTGTGGAATCGACTTTTAAAAATGAGAGGGCGTAAAATTCGCCAAAAAAATTTCGCGACGAAATCGAACACATGCCTTCATAAAAGGGCTCTCCTGGCCAAATGGTTTAACTTTGGCAGGTCCCTCGTGCTTTATCAGGAAAGTAGACTTCGTGGGGCAGATTCTGGAAGTGATTGCGATCGCAGAGCTCTATTAGTTGCTTTGGAATCGGCTTTTGAAAAAAAATCTGTGAAATTCGCAAAAATTTTGGGTATCGAAATCTGGCAAAAGTCTGCATAAAAGGGCTCTCCTGGCCAAATGGTTTAACTTTGGCAGGTCCCTGCTGTTCTGTTATGAAACTAGAATATCTTTTGCACATTCTGGAAGTGATTGCGATCGCAAAGCTCTATTAGTTGCTGTGGAATCGACTTTTAAAAATGAGAGGGCGTAAAATTCGCCAAAAAAATTTCGCGACGAAATCGAGCACATGCCTTCATAAAAGGGCTCTCCTGGCCAAATGGTTTAACTTTGGCAGGTCCCTCGTGCTTTATCAGGAAAGTAGACTTCGTGGGGCAGATTCTGGAAGTGATTGCGATCGCAAAGCTCTATTAGTTGCTTTGGAATCGGCTTTTGAAAAAAAATCTGTGAAAATCGCAAAAATTTTGGGTATCGAAATCTGGCAAAAGTCTGCATAAAAGGGCTCTCCTGGCCAAATGGTTTAACTTTGGCAGGTCCCTGCTGTTCTGTTATGAAACTAGAATATCTTTTGCACATTCTGGAAGTGATTGCGATCGCAAAGCTCTATTAGTTGCTGTGGAATCGACTTTTAAAAATGAGAGGGCGTAAAATTCGCCAAAAAAATTTCGCGACGAAATCGAGCACATGCCTTCATAAAAGGGCTCTCCTGGCCAAATGGTTTAACTTTGGCAGGTCCCTCGTGCTTTATCAGGAAAGTAGACTTCGTGGGGCAGATTCTGGAAGTGATTGCGATCGCAAAGCTCTATTAGTTGCTTTGGAATCGGCTTTTGAAAAAAAATCTGTGAAAATCGCAAAAATTTTGGGTATCGAAATCTGGCAAAAGTCTGCATAAAAGGGCTCTCCTGGCCAAATGGTTTAACTTTGGCAGGTCCCTGCTGTTCTGTTATGAAACTAGAATATCTTTTGCACATTCTGGAAGTGATTGCGATCGCAAAGCTCTATTAGTTGCTGTGGAATCGACTTTTAAAAATGAGAGGTCGTAAAATTCGCCAAAAAAATTTCGCGACGAAATCGAGCACATGCCTTCATAAAAGGGCTCTCCTGGCCAAATGGTTTAACTTTGGCAGGTCCCTCGTGCTTTATCAGGAAAGTAGACTTCGTGGGGCAGATTCTGGAAGTGATTGCGATCGCAAAGCTCTATTAGTTGCTTTGGAATCGGCTTTTGAAAAAAAATCTGTGAAAATCGCAAAAATTTTGGGTATCGAAATCTGGCAAAAGTCTGCATAAAAGGGCTCTCCTGGCCAAATGGTTTAACTTTGGCAGGTCCCTGCTGTTCTGTTATGAAACTAGAATATCTTTTGCACATTCTGGAAGTGATTGCGATCGCAAAGCTCTATTAGTTGCTGTGGAATCGACTTTTAAAAATGAGAGGGCGTAAAATTCGCCAAAAAAATTTCGCGACGAAATCGAGCACATGCCTTCATAAAAGGGCTCTCCTGGCCAAATGGTTTAACTTTGGCAGGTCCCTCGTGCTTTATCAGGAAAGTAGACTTCGTGGGGCAGATTCTGGAAGTGATTGCGATCGCAAAGCTCTATTAGTTGCTTTGGAATCGGCTTTTGAAAAAAAATCTGTGAAAATCGCAAAAATTTTGGGTATCGAAATCTGGCAAAAGTCTGCATAAAAGGGCTCTCCTGGCCAAATGGTTTAACTTTGGCAGGTCCCTGCTGTTCTGTTATGAAACTAGAATACCTTTTGCACATTCTGGAAGTGATTGCGATCGCAAAGCTCTATTAGTTGCTGTGAATCGACTTTTAAAAATGAGAGGGCGTAAAATTCGCCAAAATAATTTCGCGACGAAATCGAGCACATGCCTTCATAAAAGGGCTCTCCTGGCCAAATGGTTTAACTTTGGCAGGTCCCTCGTGCTTTATCAGGAAAGTAAGATTTCGTGGGGCAGATTCTGGAAGTGATTGCGATCGCAAAGCTCTATTAGTTGCTTTGGAATCGGCTTTTGAAAAAAAATCTGTGAAAATCGCAAAAATTTTGGGTATCGAAATCTGGCAAAAGTCTGCATAAAAGGGCTCTCCTGGCCAAATGGTTTAACTTTGGCAGGTCTCTGCTGTTCTGTTATGAAACTAGAATATCTTTTGCACATTCTGGAAGTGATTGCGATCGCAAAGCTCTATTAGTTGCTGTGGAATCGACTTTTAAAAATGAGAGGGCGTAAAATTCGCCAAAAAAATTTCGCGACGAAATCGAGCACATGCCTTCATAAAAGGGCTCTCCTGGCCAAATGGTTTAACTTTGGCAGGTCCCTCGTGCTTTATCAGGAAAGTAGACTTCGTGGGGCAGATTCTGGAAGTGATTGCGATCGCAAAGCTCTATTTGTTGCTTTGGAATCGGCTTTTGAAAAAAAATCTGTGAAAATCGCAAATATTTTGGGTATCGAAATCTGGCAAAAGTCTGCATAAAAGGGCTCTCCTGGCCAAATGGTTTAACTTTGGCAGGTCCCTGCTGTTCTGTTATGAAACTAGAATATCTTTTGCACATTCTGGAAGTGATTGCGATCGCAAAGCTCTATTAGTTGCTGTGGAATCGACTTTTAAAAATGAGAGGGAGTAAAATTCGCCAAAAAAATTTCGCGACGAAATCGAGCACATGCCTTCATAAAAGGGCTCTCCTGGCCAAATGGTTTAACTTTGGCAGGTCCCTCGTGCTTTATCAGGAAAATAGACTTCGTGGGGCAGATTCTGGAAGTGATTGCGATCGCAAAGCTCTATTAGTTGCTTTGGAATCGGCTTTTGAAAAAAAATCTGTGAAAATCGCAAAAATTTTGGGTATCGAAATCTGGCAAAAGTCTGCATAAAAGGGCTCTCCTGGCCGAATGGTTTAACTTTGGCAGGTCCCTGCTGTTCTGTTATGAAACTAGAATATCTTTTGCACATTCTGGAAGTGATTGCGATCGCAAAGCTCTATTAGTTGCTGTGGAATCGACTTTTAAAAATGAGAGGGCGTAAAATTCGCCAAAAAAATTTCGCGACGAAATCGAGCACATGCCTTCATAAAAGGGCTCTCCTGGCCAAATGGTTTAACTTTGGCAGGTCCCTCGTGCTTTATCAGGAAAGTAGACTTCGTGGGGCAGATTCTGGAAGTGATTGCGATCGCAAAGCTCTATTAGTTGCTTTGGAATCGGCTTTTGAAAAAAAATCTGTGAAAATCGCAAAAATTTTGGGTATCGAAATCTGGCAAAAGTCTGCATAAAAGGGCTCTCCTGGCCAAATGGTTTAACTTTGGCAGGTCTCTGCTGTTCTGTTATGAAACTAGAATATCTTTTGCACATTCTGGAAGTGATTGCGATCGCAAAGCTCTATTAGTTGCTGTGGAATCGACTTTTAAAAATGAGAGGGCGTAAAATTCGCCAAAAAAATTTCGCGACGAAATCGAGCACATGCCTTCATAAAAGGGCTCTCCTGGCCAAATGGTTTAACTTTGGCAGGTCCCTCGTGCTTTATCAGGAAAGTAGACTTCGTGGGGCAGATTCGGGAAGTGATTGCGATCGCAAAGCTCTATTAGTTGCTTTGGAATCGGCTTTTGAAAAAAAATCTGTGAAAATCGCAAAAATTTTGGGTATCGAAATCTGGCAAAAGTCTGCATAAAAGGGCTCTCCTGGCCAAATGGTTTAACTTTGGCAGGTCCCTGCTGTTCTGTTATGAAACTAGAATATCTTTTGCACATTCTCGAAGTGATTGCGATCGCAAAGCTCTATTAGTTGCTGTGGAATCGACTTTTAAAAATGAGAGGGCGTAAAATTCGCCAAAAATATTTCGCGACGAAATCGAGCACATGCCTTCATAAAAGGGCTCTCCTGGCCAAATGGTTTAACTTTGGCAGGTCCCTCGTGCTTTATCAGGAAAGTAGACTTCGTGGGGCAGATTCTGGAAGTGATTGCGATCGCAAAGCTCTATTAGTTGCTTTGGAATCGGCTTTTGAAAAAAAATCTGTGAAAATCGCAAAAATTTTGGGTATCGAAATCTGGCAAAAGTCTGCATAAAAGGGCTCTCCTAGCCGAATGGTTTAACTTTGGCAGGTCCCTGCTGTTCTGTTATGAAACTAGAATATCTTTTGCACATTCTGGAAGTGATTGCGATCGCAAAGCTCTATTAGTTGCTGTGGAATCGACTTTTAAAAATGAGAGGGCGTAAAATTCGCCAAAAAAATTTCGCGACGAAATCGAGCACATGCCTTCATAAAAGGGCTCTCCTGGCCAAATGTTTTAACTTTGGCAGGTCCCTCGTGCTTTATCAGGAATGTAGACTTCGTGGGGCAGATTCTGGAAGTGATTGCGATCGCAAAGCTGTATTAGTTGCTTTGGAATCGGCTTTTGAAAAAAAATCTGTGAAAATCGCAAAAATTTTGGGTATCGAAATCTGGCAAAAGTCTGCATAAAAGGGCTCTCCTGGCCAAATGGTTTAATTTTGGCAGGTCCCTGCTGTTCTGTTATGAAACTAGAATATCTTTTGCACATTCTGGAAGTGATTGCGATCGCAAAGCTCTATTAGTTGCTGTGGAATCGACTTTTAAAAATGAGAGGGCGTAAAATTCGCCAAAAAAATTTCGCGACGAAATCGAGCACATGCCTTCATAAAAGGGCTCTCCTGGCCAAATGGTTTAACTTTGGCAGGTCCCTCGTGCTTTATCAGGAAAGTAGACTTCGTGGGGCAGATTCTGGAAGTGATTGCGATCGCAAAGCTCTATTAGTTGCTTTGGAATCGGCTTTTGAAAAAAAATCTGTGAAAATCGCAAAAATTTTGGGTATCGAAATCTGGCAAAAGTCTGCATAAAAGGGCTCTCCTGGCCAAATGGTTTAACTTTGGCAGGTCCCTGCTGTTCTGTTATGAAACTAGAATATCTTTTGCACATTCTGGAAGTGATTGCGATCGCAAAGCTCTATTAGTTGCTGTGGAATCGACTTTTAAAAATGAGAGGGCGTAAAATTCGCCAAAAAAATTTCGCGACGAAATCGAGCACATGCCTTCATAAAAGGGCTCTCCTGGCCAAATGGTTTAACTTTGGCAGGTCCCTCGTGCTTTATCAGGAAAGTAGACTTCGTGGGGCAGATTCTGGAAGTGATTGCGATCGCAAAGCTCTATTAGTTGCTTTGGAATCGGCTTTTGAAAAAAAATCTGTGAAAATCGCAAAAATTTTGGGTATCGAAATCTGGCAAAAGTCTGCATAAAAGGGCTCTCCTGGCCAAATGGTTTAACTTTGGCAGGTCCCTGCTGTTCTGTTATGAAACTAGAATATCTTTTGCACATTCTGGAAGTGATTGCGATCGCAAAGCTCTATTAGTTGCTGTGGAATCGACTTTTAAAAATGAGAGGGCGTAAAATTCGCCAAAAAAATTTCGCGACGAAATCGAGCACATGCCTTCATAAAAGGGCTCTCCTGGCCAAATGGTTTAACTTTGGCAGGTCCCTCGTGCTTTATCAGGAAAGTAGACTTCGTGGGGCAGATTCTGGAAGTGATTGCGATCGCAAAGCTCTATTAGTTGCTTTGGAATCGGCTTTTGAAAAAAAATCTGTGAAAATCGCAAAAATTTTGGGTATCGAAATCTGGCAAAAGTCTGCATAAAAGGGCTCTCCTGGCCAAATGGTTTAACTTTGGCAGGTCCCTGCTGTTCTGTTATGAAACTAGAATATCTTTTGCACATTCTGGAAGTGATTGCGATCGCAAAGCTCTATTAGTTGCTGTGGAATCGACTTTTAAAAATGAGAGGGCGTAAAATTCGCCAAAAAAATTTCGCGACGAAATCGAGCACATGCCTTCATAAAAGGGCTCTCCTGGCCAAATGGTTTAACTTTGGCAGGTCCCTCGTGCTTTATCAGGAAAGTAGACTTCGTGGGGCAGATTCGGGAAGTGATTGCGATCGCAAAGCTCTATTAGTTGCTTTGGAATCGGCTTTTGAAAAAAAATCTGTGAAAATCGCAAAAATTTTGGGTATCGAAATCTGGCAAAAGTCTGCATAAAAGGGCTCTCCTGGCCAAATGGTTTAACTTTGGCAGGTCCCTGCTGTTCTGTTATGAAACTAGAATATCTTTTGCACATTCTCGAAGTGATTGCGATCGCAAAGCTCTATTAGTTGCTGTGGAATCGACTTTTAAAAATGAGAGGGCGTAAAATTCGCCAAAAATATTTCGCGACGAAATCGAGCACATGCCTTCATAAAAGGGCTCTCCTGGCCAAATGGTTTAACTTTGGCAGGTCCCTCGTGCTTTATCAGGAAAGTAGACTTCGTGGGGCAGATTCTGGAAGTGATTGCGATCGCAAAGCTCTATTAGTTGCTTTGGAATCGGCTTTTGAAAAAAAATCTGTGAAAATCGCAAAAATTTTGGGTATCGAAATCTGGCAAAAGTCTGCATAAAAGGGCTCTCCTGGCCAAATGGTTTAACTTTGGCAGGTCCCTGCTGTTCTGTTATGAAACTAGAATATCTTTTGCACATTCTGGAAGTGATTGCGATCGCAAAGCTCTATTAGTTGCTGTGGAATCGACTTTTAAAAATGAGAGGGCGTAAAATTCGCCAAAAAAATTTCGCGACGAAATCGAGCACATGCCTTCATAAAAGGGCTCTCCTGGCCAAATGGTTTAACTTTGGCAGGTCCCTCGTGCTTTATCAGGAATGTAGACTTCGTGGGGCAGATTCTGGAAGTGATTGCGATCGCAAAGCTCTATTAGTTGCTTTGGAATCGGCTTTTGAAAAAAAATCTGTGAAAATCGCAAAAATTTTGGGTATCGAAATCTGGCAAAAGTGTGCATAAAAGGGCTCTCCTGGCCAAATGGTTTAACTTTGGCAGGTCCCTGCTGTTCTGTTATGAAACTAGAATATCTTTTGCACATTCTGGAAGTGATTGCGATCGCAAAGCTCTATTAGTTGCTGTGGAATCGACTTTTAAAAATGAGAGGGCGTAAAATTCGCCAAAAAAATTTCGCGACGAAATCGAGCACATGCCTTCATAAAAGGGCTCTCCTGGCCAAATGGTTTAACTTTGGCAGGTCCCTCGTGCTTTATCAGGAAAGTAGACTTCGTGGGGCAGATTCTGGAAGTGATTGCGATCGCAAAGCTCTATTAGTTGCTTTGGAATCGGCTTTTGAAAAAAAATCTGTGAAAATCGCAAAAATTTTGGGTATCGAAATCTGGCAAAAGTGTGCATAAAAGGGCTCTCCTGGCCAAATGGTTTAACTTTGGCAGGTCCCTGCTGTTCTGTTATGAAACTAGAATATCTTTTGCACATTCTGGAAGTGATTGCGATCGCAAAGCTCTATTAGTTGCTGTGGAATCGACTTTTAAAAATGAGAGGGCGTAAAATTCGCCAAAAAAATTTCGCGACGAAATCGAGCACATGCCTTCATAAAAGGGCTCTCCTGGCCAAATGGTTTAACTTTGGCAGGTCCCTCGTGCTTTATCAGGAAAGTAGACTTCGTGGGGCAGATTCTGGAAGTGATTGCGATCGCAAAGCTCTATTAGTTGCTTTGGAATCGGCTTTTGAAAAAAAATCTGTGAAAATCGCAAAAATTTTGGGTATCGAAATCTGGCAAAAGTGTGCATAAAAGGGCTCTCCTGGCCAAATGGTTTAACTTTGGCAGGTCCCTGCTGTTCTGTTATGAAACTAGAATATCTTTTGCACATTCTGGAAGTGATTGCGATCGCAAAGCTCTATTAGTTGCTGTGGAATCGACTTTTAAAAATGAGAGGGCGTAAAATTCGCCAAAAAAATTTCGCGACGAAATCGAGCACATGCCTTCATAAAAGGGCTCTCCTGGCCAAATGGTTTAACTTTGGCAGGTCCCTCGTGCTTTATCAGGAAAGTAGACTTCGTGGGGCAGATTCTGGAAGTGATTGCGATCGCAAAGCTCTATTAGTTGCTTTGGAATCGGCTTTTGAAAAAAAATCTGTGAAAATCGCAAAAATTTTGGGTATCGAAATCTGGCAAAAGTCTGCATAAAAGGGCTCTCCTGGCCAAATGGTTTAACTTTGGCAGGTCCCTGCTGTTCTGTTATGAAACTAGAATATCTTTTGCACATTCTGGAAGTGATTGCGATCGCAAAGCTCTATTAGTTGCTGTGGAATCGACTTTTAAAAATGAGAGGGCGTAAAATTCGCCAAAAAAATTTCGCGACGAAATCGAGCACATGCCTTCATAAAAGGGCTCTCCTGGCCAAATGGTTTAACTTTGGCAGGTCCCTCGTGCTTTATCAGGAAAGTAGACTTCGTGGGGCAGATTCTGGAAGTGATTGCGATCGCAAAGCTCTATTAGTTGCTTTGGAATCGGCTTTTGAAAAAAAATCTGTGAAAATCGCAAAAATTTTGGGTATCGAAATCTGGCAAAAGTCTGCATAAAAGGGCTCTCCTGGCCAAATGGTTTAACTTTGGCAGGTCCCTGCTGTTCTGTTATGAAACTAGAATATCTTTTGCACATTCTGGAAGTGATTGCGATCGCAAAGCTCTATTAGTTGCTGTGGAATCGACTTTTAAAAATGAGAGGGCGTAAAATTCGCCAAAAAAATTTCGCGACGAAATCGAGCACATGCCTTCATAAAAGGGCTCTCCTGGCCAAATGGTTTAACTTTGGCAGGTCCCTCGTGCTTTATCAGGAAAGTAGACTTCGTGGGGCAGATTCTGGAAGTGATTGCGATCGCAAAGCTCTATTAGTTGCTTTGGAATCGGCTTTTGAAAAAAAATCTGTGAAAATCGCAAAAATTTTGGGTATCGAAATCTGGCAAAAGTCTGCATAAAAGGGCTCTCCTGGCCAAATGGTTTAACTTTGGCAGGTCCCTGCTGTTCTGTTATGAAACTAGAATATCTTTTGCACATTCTGGAAGTGATTGCGATCGCAAAGCTCTATTAGTTGCTGTGGAATCGACTTTTAAAAATGAGAGGGCGTAAAATTCGCCAAAAAAATTTCGCGACGAAATCGAGCACATGCCTTCATAAAAGGGCTCTCCTGGCCAAATGGTTTAACTTTGGCAGGTCCCTCGTGCTTTATCAGGAAAGTAGACTTCGTGGGGCAGATTCTGGAAGTGATTGCGATCGCAAAGCTCTATTAGTTGCTTTGGAATCGGCTTTTGAAAAAAAATCTGTGAAAATCGCAAAAATTTTGGGTATCGAAATCTGGCAAAAGTCTGCATAAAAGGGCTCTCCTGGCCAAATGGTTTAACTTTGGCAGGTCCCTGCTGTTCTGTTATGAAACTAGAATATCTTTTGCACATTCTGGAAGTGATTGCGATCGCAAAGCTCTATTAGTTGCTGTGGAATCGACTTTTAAAAATGAGAGGGCGTAAAATTCGCCAAAAAAATTTCGCGACGAAATCGAGCACATGCCTTCATAAAAGGGCTCTCCTGGCCAAATGGTTTAACTTTGGCAGGTCCCTCGTGCTTTATCAGGAAAGTAGACTTCGTGGGGCAGATTCTGGAAGTGATTGCGATCGCAAAGCTCTATTAGTTGCTTTGGAATCGGCTTTTGAAAAAAAATCTGTGAAAATCGCAAAAATTTTGGGTATCGAAATCTGGCAAAAGTGTGCATAAAAGGGCTCTCCTGGCCAAATGGTTTAACTTTGGCAGGTCCCTGCTGTTCTGTTATGAAACTAGAATATCTTTTGCACATTCTGGAAGTGATTGCGATCGCAAAGCTCTATTAGTTGCTGTGGAATCGACTTTTAAAAATGAGAGGGCGTAAAATTCGCCAAAAAAATTTCGCGACGAAATCGAGCACATGCCTTCATAAAAGGGCTCTCCTGGCCAAATGGTTTAACTTTGGCAGGTCCCTCGTGCTTTATCAGGAAAGTAGACTTCGTGGGGCAGATTCTGGAAGTGATTGCGATCGCAAAGCTCTATTAGTTGCTTTGGAATCGGCTTTTGAAAAAAAATCTGTGAAAATCGCAAAAATTTTGGGTATCGAAATCTGGCAAAAGTGTGCATAAAAGGGCTCTCCTGGCCAAATGGTTTAACTTTGGCAGGTCCCTGCTGTTCTGTTATGAAACTAGAATATCTTTTGCACATTCTGGAAGTGATTGCGATCGCAAAGCTCTATTAGTTGCTGTGGAATCGACTTTTAAAAATGAGAGGGCGTAAAATTCGCCAAAAAAATTTCGCGACGAAATCGAGCACATGCCTTCATAAAAGGGCTCTCCTGGCCAAATGGTTTAACTTTGGCAGGTCCCTCGTGCTTTATCAGGAAAGTAGACTTCGTGGGGCAGATTCTGGAAGTGATTGCGATCGCAAAGCTCTATTAGTTGCTTTGGAATCGGCTTTTGAAAAAAAATCTGTGAAAATCGCAAAAATTTTGGGTATCGAAATCTGGCAAAAGTCTGCATAAAAGGGCTCTCCTGGCCAAATGGTTTAACTTTGGCAGGTCCCTGCTGTTCTGTTATGAAACTAGAATATCTTTTGCACATTCTGGAAGTGATTGCGATCGCAAAGCTCTATTAGTTGCTGTGGAATCGACTTTTAAAAATGAGAGGGCGTAAAATTCGCCAAAAAAATTTCGCGACGAAATCGAGCACATGCCTTCATAAAAGGGCTCTCCTGGCCAAATGGTTTAACTTTGGCAGGTCCCTCGTGCTTTATCAGGAAAGTAGACTTCGTGGGGCAGATTCTGGAAGTGATTGCGATCGCAAAGCTCTATTAGTTGCTTTGGAATCGGCTTTTGAAAAAAAATCTGTGAAAATCGCAAAAATTTTGGGTATCGAAATCTGGCAAAAGTCTGCATAAAAGGGCTCTCCTGGCCAAATGGTTTAACTTTGGCAGGTCCCTGCTGTTCTGTTATGAAACTAGAATATCTTTTGCACATTCTGGAAGTGATTGCGATCGCAAAGCTCTATTAGTTGCTGTGGAATCGACTTTTAAAAATGAGAGGGCGTAAAATTCGCCAAAAAAATTTCGCGACGAAATCGAGCACATGCCTTCATAAAAGGGCTCTCCTGGCCAAATGGTTTAACTTTGGCAGGTCCCTCGTGCTTTATCAGGAAAATAGACTTCGTGGGGCAGATTCTGGAAGTGATTGCGATCGCAAAGCTCTATTAGTTGCTTTGGAATCGGCTTTTGAAAAAAAATCTGTGAAAATCGCAAAAATTTTGGGTATCGAAATCTGGCAAAAGTCTGCATAAAAGGGCTCTCCTGGCCAAATGGTTTAACTTTGGCAGGTCCCTGCTGTTCTGTTATGAAACTAGAATATCTTTTGCACATTCTGGAAGTGATTGCGATCGCAAAGCTCTATTAGTTGCTGTGGAATCGACTTTTAAAAATGAGAGGGCGTAAAATTCGCCAAAAAAATTTCGCGACGAAATCGAGCACATGCCTTCATAAAAGGGCTCTCCTGGCCAAATGGTTTAACTTTGGCAGGTCCCTCGTGCTTTATCAGGAAAGTAGACTTCGTGGGGCAGATTCTGGAAGTGATTGCGATCGCAAAGCTCTATTAGTTGCTTTGGAATCGGCTTTTGAAAAAAAATCTGTAAAAATCGCAAAAATTTTGGGTATCGAAATCTGGCAAAAGTCTGCATAAAAGGGCTCTCCTGGCCAAATGGTTTAACTTTGGCAGGTCCCTGCTGTTCTGTTATGAAACTAGAATATCTTTTGCACATTCTGGAAGTGATTGCGATCGCAAAGCTCTATTAGTTGCTGTAGAATCGACTTTTAAAAATGAGAGGGCGTAAAATTCGCCAAAAAAATTTCGCGACGAAATCGAGCACATGCCTTCATAAAAGGGCTCTCCTGGCCAAATGGTTTAACTTTGGCAGGTCCCTCGTGCTTTATCAGGAATGTAGACTTCGTGGGGCAGATTCTGGAAGTGATTGCGATCGCAAAGCTCTATTAGTTGCTTTGGAATCGGCTTTTGAAAAAAAATCTGTGAAAATCGCAAAAATTTTGGGTATCGAAATCTGGCAAAAGTCTGCATAAAAGGGCTCTCCTGGCCAAATGGTTTAACTTTGGCAGGTCCCTGCTGTTCTGTTATGAAACTAGAATATCTTTTGCACATTCTGGAAGTGATTGCGATCGCAAAGCTCTATTAGTTGCTGTGGAATCGACTTTTAAAAATGAGAGGGCGTAAAATTCGCCAAAAAAATTTCGCGACGAAATCGAGCACATGCCTTCATAAAAGGGCTCTCCTGGCCAAATGGTTTAACTTTGGCAGGTCCCTCGTGCTTTATCAGGAAAGTAGACTTCGTGGGGCAGATTCTGGAAGTGATTGCGATCGCAAAGCTCTATTAGTTGCTTTGGAATCGGCTTTTGAAAAAAAATCTGTGAAAATCGCAAAAATTTTGGGTATCGAAATCTGGCAAAAGTCTGCATAAAAGGGCTCTCCTGGCCAAATGGTTTAACTTTGGCAGGTCCCTGCTGTTCTGTTATGAAACTAGAATATCTTTTGCACATTCTGGAAGTGATTGCGATCGCAAAGCTCTATTAGTTGCTGTGGAATCGACTTTTAAAAATGAGAGGGCGTAAAATTCGCCAAAAAAATTTCGCGACGAAATCGAGCACATGCCTTCATAAAAGGGCTCTCCTGGCCAAATGTTTTAACTTTGGCAGGTCCCTCGTGCTTTATCAGGAATGTAGACTTCGTGGGGCAGATTCTGGAAGTGATTGCGATCGCAAAGCTGTATTAGTTGCTTTGGAATCGGCTTTTGAAAAAAAATCTGTGAAAATCGCAAAAATTTTGGGTATCGAAATCTGGCAAAAGTCTGCATAAAAGGGCTCTCCTGGCCAAATGGTTTAACTTTGGCAGGTCCCTGCTGTTCTGTTATGAAACTAGAATATCTTTTGCACATTCTGGAAGTGATTGCGATCGCAAAGCTCTATTAGTTGCTGTGGAATCGACTTTTAAAAATGAGAGGGCGTAAAATTCGCCAAAAAAATTTCGCGACGAAATCGAGCACATGCCTTCATAAAAGGGCTCTCCTGGCCAAATGGTTTAACTTTGGCAGGTCCCTCGTGCTTTATCAGGAAAGTAGACTTCGTGGGGCAGATTCTGGAAGTGATTGCGATCGCAAAGCTCTATTAGTTGCTTTGGAATCGGCTTTTGAAAAAAAATCTGTGAAAATCGCAAAAATTTTGGGTATCGAAATCTGGCAAAAGTCTGCATAAAAGGGCTCTCCTGGCCAAATGGTTTAACTTTGGCAGGTCCCTGCTGTTCTGTTATGAAACTAGAATATCTTTTGCACATTCTGGAAGTGATTGCGATCGCAAAGCTCTATTAGTTGCTGTGGAATCGACTTTTAAAAATGAGAGGGCGTAAAATTCGCCAAAAAAATTTCGCGACGAAATCGAGCACATGCCTTCATAAAAGGGCTCTCCTGGCCAAATGGCTTAACTTTGGCAGGTCCCTCGTGCTTTATCAGGAAAGTAGACTTCGTGGGGCAGATTCTGGAAGTGATTGCGATCGCAAAGCTCTATTAGTTGCTTTGGAATCGGCTTTTGAAAAAAAATCTGTGAAAATCGCAAAAATTTTGGGTATCGAAATCTGGCAAAAGTCTGCATAAAAGGGCTCTCCTGGCCAAATGGTTTAACTTTGGCAGGTCCCTGCTGTTCTGTTATGAAACTAGAATATCTTTTGCACATTCTGGAAGTGATTGCGATCGCAAAGCTCTATTAGTTGCTGTGGAATCGACTTTTAAAAATGAGAGGGCGTAAAATTCGCCAAAAAAACTTTCGCGACGAAATCGAGCACATGCCTTCATAAAAGGGCTCTCCTGGCCAAATGGTTTAACTTTGGCAGGTCCCTCGTGCTTTATCAGGAAAGTAGACTTCGTGGGGCAGATTCTGGAAGTGATTGCGATCGCAAAGCTCTATTAGTTGCTTTGGAATCGGCTTTTGAAAAAAAATCTGTGAAAATCGCAAAAATTTTGGGTATCGAAATCTGGCAAAAGTCTGCATAAAAGGGCTCTCCTGGCCAAATGGTTTAACTTTGGCAGGTCCCTGCTGTTCTGTTATGAAACTAGAATATCTTTTGCACATTCTGGAAGTGATTGCGATCGCAAAGCTCTATTAGTTGCTGTGGAATCGACTTTTAAAAATGAGAGGGCGTAAAATTCGCCAAAAAAATTTCGCGACGAAATCGAGCACATGCCTTCATAAAAGGGCTCTCCTGGCCAAATGGTTTAACTTTGGCAGGTCCCTCGTGCTTTATCAGGAAATTAGACTTCGTGGGGCAGATTCTGGAAGTGATTGCGATCGCAAAGCTCTATTAGTTGCTTTGGAATCGGCTTTTGAAAAAAAATCTGTGAAAATCGCAAAAATTTTGGGTATCGAAATCTGGCAAAAGTCTGCATAAAAGGGCTCTCCTGGCCAAATGGTTTAACTTTGGCAGGTCCCTGCTGTTCTGTTATGAAACTAGAATATCTTTTGCACATTCTGGAAGTGATTGCGATCGCAAAGCTCTATTAGTTGCTGTGGAATCGACTTTTAAAAATGAGAGGGCGTAAAATTCGCCAAAAAAATTTCGCGACGAAATCGAGCACATGCCTTCATAAAAGGGCTCTCCTGGCCAAATGGTTTAACTTTGGCAGGTCCCTCGTGCTTTATCAGGAAAGTAGACTTCGTGGGGCAGATTCTGGAAGTGATTGCGATCGCAAAGCTCTATTAGTTGCTTTGGAATCGGCTTTTGAAAAAAAATCTGTGAAAATCGCAAAAATTTTGGGTATCGAAATCTGGCAAAAGTCTGCATAAAAGGGCTCTCCTGGCCAAATGGTTTAACTTTGGCAGGTCCCTGCTGTTCTGTTATGAAACTAGAATATCTTTTGCACATTCTGGAAGTGATTGCGATCGCAAAGCTCTATTAGTTGCTGTGGAATCGACTTTTAAAAATGAGAGGGCGTAAAATTCGCCAAAAAAATTTCGCGACGAAATCGAGCACATGCCTTCATAAAAGGGCTCTCCTGGCCAAATGGTTTAACTTTGGCAGGTCCCTCGTGCTTTATCAGGAAAGTAGACTTCGTGGGGCAGATTCTGGAAGTGATTGCGATCGCAAAGCTCTATTAGTTGCTTTGGAATCGGCTTTTGAAAAAAAATCTGTGAAAATCGCAAAAATTTTGGGTATCGAAATCTGGCAAAAGTCTGCATAAAAGGGCTCTCCTGGCCAAATGGTTTAACTTTGGCAGGTCCCTGCTGTTCTGTTATGAAACTAGAATATCTTTTGCACATTCTGGAAGTGATTGCGATCGCAAAGCTCTATTAGTTGCTGTGGAATCGACTTTTAAAAATGAGAGGGCGTAAAATTCGCCAAAAAAATTTCGCGACGAAATCGAGCACATGCCTTCATAAAAGGGCTCTCCTGGCCAAATGGTTTAACTTTGGCAGGTCCCTCGTGCTTTATCAGGAAAGTAGACTTCGTGGGGCAGATTCTGGAAGTGATTGCGATCGCAAAGCTCTGTTAGTTGCTTTGGAATCGGCTTTTGAAAAAAAATCTGTGAAAATCGCAAAAATTTTGGGTATCGAAATCTGGCAAAAGTCTGCATAAAAGGGCTCTCCTGGCCAAATGGTTTAACTTTGGCAGGTCCCTGCTGTTCTGTTATGAAACTAGAATATCTTTTGCACATTCTGGAAGTGATTGCGATCGCAAAGCTCTATTAGTTGCTGTGGAATCGACTTTTAAAAATGAGAGGGCGTAAAATTCGCCAAAAAAATTTCGCGACGAAATCGAGCACATGCCTTCATAAAAGGGCTCTCCTGGCCAAATGGTTTAACTTTGGCAGGTCCCTCGTGCTTTATCAGGAAAGTAGACTTCGTGGGGCAGATTCTGGAAGTGATTGCGATCGCAAAGCTCTATTAGTTGCTTTGGAATCGGCTTTTGAAAAAAAATCTGTGAAAATCGCAAAAATTTTGGGTATCGAAATCTGGCAAAAGTCTGCATAAAAGGGCTCTCCTGGCCAAATGGTTTAACTTTGGCAGGTCCCTGCTGTTCTGTTATGAAACTAGAATATCTTTTGCACATTCTGGAAGTGATTGCGATCGCAAAGCTCTATTAGTTGCTGTGGAATCGACTTTTAAAAATGAGAGGGCGTAAAATTCGCCAAAAAAATTTCGCGACGAAATCGAGCACATGCCTTCATAAAAGGGCTCTCCTGGCCAAATGGTTTAACTTTGGCAGGTCCCTCGTGCTTTATCAGGAAAGTAGACTTCGTGGGGCAGATTCTGGAAGTGATTGCGATCGCAAAGCTCTATTAGTTGCTTTGGAATCGGCTTTTGAAAAAAAATCTGTGAAAATCGCAAAAATTTTGGGTATCGAAATCTGGCAAAAGTCTGCATAAAAGGGCTCTCCTGGCCAAATGGTTTAACTTTGGCAGGTCCCTGCTGTTCTGTTATGAAACTAGAATATCTTTTGCACATTCTGGAAGTGATTGCGATCGCAAAGCTCTATTAGTTGCTGTGGAATCGACTTTTAAAAATGAGAGGGCGTAAAATTCGCCAAAAAAATTTCGCGACGAAATCGAGCACATGCCTTCATAAAAGGGCTCTCCTGGCCAAATGGTTTAACTTTGGCAGGTCCCTCGTGCTTTATCAGGAAAGTAGACTTCGTGGGGCAGATTCTGGAAGTGATTGCGATCGCAAAGCTCTATTAGTTGCTTTGGAATCGGCTTTTGAAAAAAAATCTGTGAAAATCGCAAAAATTTTGGGTATCGAAATCTGGCAAAAGTCTGCATAAAAGGGCTCTCCTGGCCAAATGGTTTAACTTTGGCAGGTCCCTGCTGTTCTGTTATGAAACTAGAATATCTTTTGCACATTCTGGAAGTGATTGCGATCGCAAAGCTCTATTAGTTGCTGTGGAATCGACTTTTAAAAATGAGAGGGCGTAAAATTCGCCAAAAAAATTTCGCGACGAAATCGAGCACATGCCTTCATAAAAGGGCTCTCCTGGCCAAATGGTTTAACTTTGGCAGGTCCCTCGTGCTTTATCAGGAAAGTAGACTTCGTGGGGCAGATTCTGGAAGTGATTGCGATCGCAAAGCTCTGTTAGTTGCTTTGGAATCGGCTTTTGAAAAAAAATCTGTGAAAATCGCAAAAATTTTGGGTATCGAAATCTGGCAAAAGTCTGCATAAAAGGGCTCTCCTGGCCAAATGGTTTAACTTTGGCAGGTCCCTGCTGTTCTGTTATGAAACTAGAATATCTTTTGCACATTCTGGAAGTGATTGCGATCGCAAAGCTCTATTAGTTGCTGTGGAATCGACTTTTAAAAATGAGAGGGCGTAAAATTCGCCAAAAAAATTTCGCGACGAAATCGAGCACATGCCTTCATAAAAGGGCTCTCCTGGCCAAATGGTTTAACTTTGGCAGGTCCCTCGTGCTTTATCAGGAAAGTAGACTTCGTGGGGCAGATTCTGGAAGTGATTGCGATCGCAAAGCTCTATTAGTTGCTTTGGAATCGGCTTTTGAAAAAAAATCTGTGAAAATCGCAAAAATTTTGGGTATCGAAATCTGGCAAAAGTCTGCATAAAAGGGCTCTCCTGGCCAAATGGTTTAACTTTGGCAGGTCCCTGCTGTTCTGTTATGAAACTAGAATATCTTTTGCACATTCTGGAAGTGATTGCGATCGCAAAGCTCTATTAGTTGCTGTGGAATCGACTTTTAAAAATGAGAGGGCGTAAAATTCGCCAAAAAAATTTCGCGACGAAATCGAGCACATGCCTTCATAAAAGGGCTCTCCTGGCCAAATGGTTTAACTTTGGCAGGTCCCTCGTGCTTTATCAGGAAAGTAGACTTCGTGGGGCAGATTCTGGAAGTGATTGCGATCGCAAAGCTCTATTAGTTGCTTTCGAATCGGCTTTTGAAAAAAAATCTGTGAAAATCGCAAAAATTTTGGGTATCGAAATCTGGCAAAAGTCTGCATAAAAGGGCTCTCCTGGCCAAATGGTTTAACTTTGGCAGGTCCCTGCTGTTCTGTTATGAAACTAGAATATCTTTTGCACATTCTGGAAGTGATTGCGATCGCAAAGCTCTATTAGTTGCTGTGGAATCGACTTTTAAAAATGAGAGGGCGTAAAATTCGCCAAAAAAATTTCGCGACGAAATCGAGCACATGCCTTCATAAAAGGGCTCTCCTGGCCAAATGGTTTAACTTTGGCAGGTCCCTCGTGCTTTATCAGGAAAGTAGACTTCGTGGGGCAGATTCTGGAAGTGATTGCGATCGCAAAGCTCTGTTAGTTGCTTTGGAATCGGCTTTTGAAAAAAAATCTGTGAAAATCGCAAAAATTTTGGGTATCGAAATCTGGCAAAAGTCTGCATAAAAGGGCTCTCCTGGCCAAATGGTTTAACTTTGGCAGGTCCCTGCTGTTCTGTTATGAAACTAGAATATCTTTTGCACATTCTGGAAGTGATTGCGATCGCAAAGCTCTATTAGTTGCTGTGGAATCGACTTTTAAAAATGAGAGGGCGTAAAATTCGCCAAAAAAATTTCGCGACGAAATCGAGCACATGCCTTCATAAAAGGGCTCTCCTGGCCAAATGGTTTAACTTTGGCAGGTCCCTCGTGCTTTATCAGGAAAGTAGACTTCGTGGGGCAGATTCTGTAAGTGATTGCGATCGCAAAGCTCTGTTAGTTGCTTTGGAATCGGCTTTTGAAAAAAAATCTGTGAAAATCGCAAAAATTTTGGGTATCGAAATCTGGCAAAAGTCTGCATAAAAGGGCTCTCCTGGCCAAATGGTTTAACTTTGGCAGGTCCCTGCTGTTCTGTTATGAAACTAGAATATCTTTTGCACATTCTGGAAGTGATTGCGATCGCAAAGCTCTATTAGTTGCTGTGGAATCGACTTTTAAAAATGAGAGGGCGTAAAATTCGCCAAAAAAATTTCGCGACGAAATCGAGCACATGCCTTCATAAAAGGGCTCTCCTGGCCAAATGGTTTAACTTTGGCAGGTCCCTCGTGCTTTATCAGGAAAATAGACTTCGTGGGGCAGATTCTGGAAGTGATTGCGATCGCAAAGCTCTATTAGTTGCTTTGGAATCGGCTTTTGAAAAAAAATCTGTGAAAATCGCAAAAATTTTGGGTATCGAAATCTGGCAAAAGTCTGCATAAAAGGGCTCTCCTGGCCAAATGGTTTAACTTTGGCAGGTCCCTGCTGTTCTGTTATGAAACTAGAATATCTTTTGCACATTCTGGAAGTGATTGCGATCGCAAAGCTCTATTAGTTGCTGTGGAATCGACTTTTAAAAATGAGAGGGCGTAAAATTCGCCAAAAAAATTTCGCGACGAAATCGAGCACATGCCTTCATAAAAGGGCTCTCCTGGCCAAATGGTTTAACTTTGGCAGGTCCCTCGTGCTTTATCAGGAAAGTAGACTTCGTGGGGCAGATTCTGGAAGTGATTGCGATCGCAAAGCTCTATTAGTTGCTTTGGAATCGGCTTTTGAAAAAAAATCTGTAAAAATCGCAAAAATTTTGGGTATCGAAATCTGGCAAAAGTCTGCATAAAAGGGCTCTCCTGGCCAAATGGTTTAACTTTGGCAGGTCCCTGCTGTTCTGTTATGAAACTAGAATATCTTTTGCACATTCTGGAAGTGATTGCGATCGCAAAGCTCTATTAGTTGCTGTGGAATCGACTTTTAAAAATGAGAGGGCGTAAAATTCGCCAAAAAAATTTCGCGACGAAATCGAGCACATGCCTTCATAAAAGGGCTCTCCTGGCCAAATGGTTTAACTTTGGCAGGTCCCTCGTGCTTTATCAGGAAAGTAGACTTCGTGGGGCAGATTCTGGAAGTGATTGCGATCGCAAAGCTCTATTAGTTGCTTTGGAATCGGCTTTTGAAAAAAAATCTGTGAAAATCGCAAAAATTTTGGGTATCGAAATCTGGCAAAAGTCTGCATAAAAGGGCTCTCCTGGCCAAATGGTTTAACTTTGGCAGGTCCCTGCTGTTCTGTTATGAAACTAGAATATCTTTTGCACATTCTGGAAGTGATTGCGATCGCAAAGCTCTATTAGTTGCTGTGGAATCGACTTTTAAAAATGAGAGGGCGTAAAATTCGCCAAAAAAATTTCGCGACGAAATCGAGCACATGCCTTCATAAAAGGGCTCTCCTGGCCAAATGGTTTAACTTTGGCAGGTCCCTCGTGCTTTATCAGGAAAGTAGACTTCGTGGGGCAGATTCTGGAAGTGATTGCGATCGCAAAGCTCTATTAGTTGCTTTGGAATCGGCTTTTGAAAAAAAATCTGTGAAAATCGCAAAAATTTTGGGTATCGAAATCTGGCAAAAGTCTGCATAAAAGGGCTCTCCTGGCCAAATGGTTTAACTTTGGCAGGTCCCTGCTGTTCTGTTATGAAACTAGAATATCTTTTGCACATTCTGGAAGTGATTGCGATCGCAAAGCTCTATTAGTTGCTGTGGAATCGACTTTTAAAAATGAGAGGGCGTAAAATTCGCCAAAAAAATTTCGCGACGAAATCGAGCACATGCCTTCATAAAAGGGCTCTCCTGGCCAAATGGTTTAACTTTGGCAGGTCCCTCGTGCTTTATCAGGAAAGTAGACTTCGTGGGGCAGATTCTGGAAGTGATTGCGATCGCAAAGCTCTATTAGTTGCTTTGGAATCGGCTTTTGAAAAAAAATCTGTAAAAATCGCAAAAATTTTGGGTATCGAAATCTGGCAAAAGTCTGCATAAAAGGGCTCTCCTGGCCAAATGGTTTAACTTTGGCAGGTCCCTGCTGTTCTGTTATGAAACTAGAATATCTTTTGCACATTCTGGAAGTGATTGCGATCGCAAAGCTCTATTAGTTGCTGTGGAATCGACTTTTAAAAATGAGAGGGCGTAAAATTCGCCAAAAAAATTTCGCGACGAAATCGAGCACATGCCTTCATAAAAGGGCTCTCCTGGCCAAATGGTTTAACTTTGGCAGGTCCCTCGTGCTTTATCAGGAAAGTAGACTTCGTGGGGCAGATTCTGGAAGTGATTGCGATCGCAAAGCTCTATTAGTTGCTTTGGAATCGGCTTTTGAAAAAAAATCTGTGAAAATCGCAAAAATTTTGGGTATCGAAATCTGGCAAAAGTCTGCATAAAAGGGCTCTCCTGGCCAAATGGTTTAACTTTGGCAGGTCCCTGCTGTTCTGTTATGAAACTAGAATATCTTTTGCACATTCTGGAAGTGATTGCGATCGCAAAGCTCTATTAGTTGCTGTGGAATCGACTTTTAAAAATGAGAGGGCGTAAAATTCGCCAAAAAAATTTCGCGACGAAATCGAGCACATGCCTTCATAAAAGGGCTCTCCTGGCCAAATGGTTTAACTTTGGCAGGTCCCTCGTGCTTTATCAGGAAAGTAGACTTCGTGGGGCAGATTCTGGAAGTGATTGCGGTCGCAAAGCTCTATTAGTTGCTTTGGAATCGGCTTTTGAAAAAAAATCTGTGAAAATCGCAAAAATTTTGGGTATCGAAATCTGGCAAAAGTCTGCATAAAAGGGCTCTCCTGGCCAAATGGTTTAACTTTGGCAGGTCCCTGCTGTTCTGTTATGAAACTAGAATATCTTTTGCACATTCTGGAAGTGATTGCGATCGCAAAGCTCTATTAGTTGCTGTGGAATCGACTTTTAAAAATGAGAGGGCGTAAAATTCGCCAAAAAAATTTCGCGACGAAATCGAGCACATGCCTTCATAAAAGGGCTCTCCTGGCCAAATGGCTTAACTTTGGCAGGTCCCTCGTGCTTTATCAGGAAAGTAGACTTCGTGGGGCAGATTCTGGAAGTGATTGCGATCGCAAAGCTCTATTAGTTGCTTTGGAATCGGCTTTTGAAAAAAAATCTGTGAAAATCGCAAAAATTTTGGGTATCGAAATCTGGCAAAAGTCTGCATAAAAGGGCTCTCCTGGCCAAATGGTTTAACTTTGGCAGGTCCCTGCTGTTCTGTTATGAAACTAGAATATCTTTTGCACATTCTGGAAGTGATTGCGATCGCAAAGCTCTATTAGTTGCTGTGGAATCGACTTTTAAAAATGAGAGGGCGTAAAATTCGCCAAAAAAATTTCGCGACGAAATCGAGCACATGCCTTCATAAAAGGGCTCTCCTGGCCAAATGGTTTAACTTTGGCAGGTCCCTCGTGCTTTATCAGGAAAGTAGACTTCGTGGGGCAGATTCTGGAAGTGATTGCGATCGCAAAGCTCTATTAGTTGCTTTGGAATCGGCTTTTGAAAAAAAATCTGTGAAAATCGCAAAAATTTTGGGTATCGAAATCTGGCAAAAGTCTGCATAAAAGGGTTCTCCTGGCCAAATGGTTTAACTTTGGCAGGTCCCTGCTGTTCTGTTATGAAACTAGAATATCTTTTGCACATTCTGGAAGTGATTGCGATCGCAAAGCTCTATTAGTTGCTGTGGAATCGACTTTTAAAAATGAGAGGGCGTAAAATTCGCCAAAAAAATTTCGCGACGAAATCGAGCACATGCCTTCATAAAAGGGCTCTCCTGGCCAAATGGTTTAACTTTGGCAGGTCCCTCGTGCTTTATCAGGAAAGTAGACTTCGTGGGGCAGATTCTGGAAGTGATTGCGATCGCAAAGCTCTATTAGTTGCTTTGGAATCGGCTTTTGAAAAAAAATCTGTGAAAATCGCAAAAATTTTGGGTATCGAAATCTGGCAAAAGTCTGCATAAAAGGGCTCTCCTGGCCAAATGGTTTAACTTTGGCAGGTCCCTGCTGTTCTGTTATGAAACTAGAATATCTTTTGCACATTCTGGAAGTGATTGCGATCGCAAAGCTCTATTAGTTGCTGTGGAATCGACTTTTAAAAATGAGAGGGCGTAAAATTCGCCAAAAAAATTTCGCGACGAAATCGAGCACATGCCTTCATAAAAGGGCTCTCCTGGCCAAATGGTTTAACTTTGGCAGGTCCCTCGTGCTTTATCAGGAAAGTAGACTTCGTGGGGCAGATTCTGGAAGTGATTGCGATCGCAAAGCTCTATTAGTTGCTTTGGAATCGGCTTTTGAAAAAAAATCTGTGAAAATCGCAAAAATTTTGGGTATCGAAATCTGGCAAAAGTCTGCATAAAAGGGCTCTCCTGGCCAAATGGTTTAACTTTGGCAGGTCCCTGCTGTTCTGTTATGAAACTAGAATATCTTTTGCACATTCTGGAAGTGATTGCGATCGCAAAGCTCTATTAGTTGCTGTGGAATCGACTTTTAAAAATGAGAGGGCGTAAAATTCGCCAAAAAAATTTCGCGACGAAATCGAGCACATGCCTTCATAAAAGGGCTCTCCTGGCCAAATGGTTTAACTTTGGCAGGTCCCTCGTGCTTTATCAGGAAAGTAGACTTCGTGGGGCAGATTCTGGAAGTGATTGCGATCGCAAAGCTCTATTAGTTGCTTTGGAATCGGCTTTTGAAAAAAAATCTGTGAAAATCGCAAAAATTTTGGGTATCGAAATCTGGCAAAAGTCTGCATAAAAGGGCTCTCCTGGCCAAATGGTTTAACTTTGGCAGGTCCCTGCTGTTCTGTTATGAAACTAGAATATCTTTTGCACATTCTGGAAGTGATTGCGATCGCAAAGCTCTATTAGTTGCTGTGGAATCGACTTTTAAAAATGAGAGGGCGTAAAATTCGCCAAAAAAATTTCGCGACGAAATCGAGCACATGCCTTCATAAAAGGGCTCTCCTGGCCAAATGGTTTAACTTTGGCAGGTCCCTCGTGCTTTATCAGGAAAGTAGACTTCGTGGGGCAGATTCTGGAAGTGATTGCGATCGCAAAGCTCTATTAGTTGCTTTGGAATCGGCTTTTGAAAAAAAATCTGTGAAAATCGCAAAAATTTTGGGTATCGAAATCTGGCAAAAGTCTGCATAAAAGGGCTCTCCTGGCCAAATGGTTTAACTTTGGCAGGTCCCTGCTGTTCTGTTATGAAACTAGAATATCTTTTGCACATTCTGGAAGTGATTGCGATCGCAAAGCTCTATTAGTTGCTGTGGAATCGACTTTTAAAAATGAGAGGGCGTAAAATTCGCCAAAAAAATTTCGCGACGAAATCGAGCACATGCCTTCATAAAAGGGCTCTCCTGGCCAAATGGTTTAACTTTGGCAGGTCCCTCGTGCTTTATCAGGAAAGTAGACTTCGTGGGGCAGATTCTGGAAGTGATTGCGATCGCAAAGCTCTATTAGTTGCTTTGGAATCGGCTTTTGAAAAAAAATCTGTGAAAATCGCAAAAATTTTGGGTATCGAAATCTGGCAAAAGTCTGCATAAAAGGGCTCTCCTGGCCAAATGGTTTAACTTTGGCAGGTCCCTGCTGTTCTGTTATGAAACTAGAATATCTTTTGCACATTCTGGAAGTGATTGCGATCGCAAAGCTCTATTAGTTGCTGTGGAATCGACTTTTAAAAATGAGAGGGCGTAAAATTCGCCAAAAAAATTTCGCGACGAAATCGAGCACATGCCTTCATAAAAGGGCTCTCCTGGCCAAATGGTTTAACTTTGGCAGGTCCCTCGTGCTTTATCAGGAAAGTAGACTTCGTGGGGCAGATTCTGGAAGTGATTGCGATCGCAAAGCTCTGTTAGTTGCTTTGGAATCGGCTTTTGAAAAAAAATCTGTGAAAATCGCAAAAATTTTGGGTATCGAAATCTGGCAAAAGTCTGCATAAAAGGGCTCTCCTGGCCAAATGGTTTAACTTTGGCAGGTCCCTGCTGTTCTGTTATGAAACTAGAATATCTTTTGCACATTCTGGAAGTGATTGCGATCGCAAAGCTCTATTAGTTGCTGTGGAATCGACTTTTAAAAATGAGAGGGCGTAAAATTCGCCAAAAAAATTTCGCGACGAAATCGAGCACATGCCTTCATAAAAGGGCTCTCCTGGCCAAATGGTTTAACTTTGGCAGGTCCCTCGTGCTTTATCAGGAAAGTAGACTTCGTGGGGCAGATTCTGGAAGTGATTGCGATCGCAAAGCTCTATTAGTTGCTTTGGAATCGGCTTTTGAAAAAAAATCTGTGAAAATCGCAAAAATTTTGGGTATCGAAATCTGGCAAAAGTCTGCATAAAAGGGCTCTCCTGGCCAAATGGTTTAACTTTGGCAGGTCCCTGCTGTTCTGTTATGAAACTAGAATATCTTTTGCACATTCTGGAAGTGATTGCGATCGCAAAGCTCTATTAGTTGCTGTGGAATCGACTTTTAAAAATGAGAGGGCGTAAAATTCGCCAAAAAAATTTCGCGACGAAATCGAGCACATGCCTTCATAAAAGGGCTCTCCTGGCCAAATGGTTTAACTTTGGCAGGTCCCTCGTGCTTTATCAGGAAAGTAGACTTCGTGGGGCAGATTCTGGAAGTGATTGCGATCGCAAAGCTCTATTAGTTGCTTTGGAATCGGCTTTTGAAAAAAAATCTGTGAAAATCGCAAAAATTTTGGGTATCGAAATCTGGCAAAAGTCTGCATAAAAGGGCTCTCCTGGCCAAATGGTTTAACTTTGGCAGGTCCCTGCTGTTCTGTTATGAAACTAGAATATCTTTTGCACATTCTGGAAGTGATTGCGATCGCAAAGCTCTATTAGTTGCTGTGGAATCGACTTTTAAAAATGAGAGGGCGTAAAATTCGCCAAAAAAATTTCGCGACGAAATCGAGCACATGCCTTCATAAAAGGGCTCTCCTGGCCAAATGGTTTAACTTTGGCAGGTCCCTCGTGCTTTATCAGGAAAGTAGACTTCGTGGGGCAGATTCTGGAAGTGATTGCGATCGCAAAGCTCTATTAGTTGCTTTGGAATCGGCTTTTGAAAAAAAATCTGTGAAAATCGCAAAAATTTTGGGTATCGAAATCTGGCAAAAGTCTGCATAAAAGGGCTCTCCTGGCCAAATGGTTTAACTTTGGCAGGTCCCTGCTGTTGTGTTATGAAACTAGAATATCTTTTGCACATTCTGGAAGTGATTGCGATCGCAAAGCTCTATTAGTTGCTGTGGAATCGACTTTTAAAAATGAGAGGGCGTAAAATTCGCCAAAAAAATTTCGCGACGAAATCGAGCACATGCCTTCATAAAAGGGCTCTCCTGGCCAAATGGTTTAACTTTGGCAGGTCCCTCGTGCTTTATCAGGAAAGTAGACTTCGTGGGGCAGATTCTGGAAGTGATTGCGATCGCAAAGCTCTATTAGTTGCTTTGGAATCGGCTTTTGAAAAAAAATCTGTGAAAATCGCAAAAATTTTGGGTATCGAAATCTGGCAAAAGTCTGCATAAAAGGGCTCTCCTGGCCAAATGGTTTAACTTTGGCAGGTCCCTGCTGTTCTGTTATGAAACTAGAATATCTTTTGCACATTCTGGAAGTGATTGCGATCGCAAAGCTCTATTAGTTGCTGTGGAATCGACTTTTAAAAATGAGAGGGCGTAAAATTCGCCAAAAAAATTTCGCGACGAAATCGAGCACATGCCTTCATAAAAGGGCTCTCCTGGCCAAATGGTTTAACTTTGGCAGGTCCCTCGTGCTTTATCAGGAAAGTAGACTTCGTGGGGCAGATTCTGGAAGTGATTGCGATCGCAAAGCTCTATTAGTTGCTTTGGAATCGGCTTTTGAAAAAAAATCTGTGAAAATCGCAAAAATTTTGGGTATCGAAATCTGGCAAAAGTCTGCATAAAAGGGCTCTCCTGGCCAAATGGTTTAACTTTGGCAGGTCCCTGCTGTTCTGTTATGAAACTAGAATATCTTTTGCACATTCTGGAAGTGATTGCGATCGCAAAGCTCTATTAGTTGCTGTGGAATCGACTTTTAAAAATGAGAGGGCGTAAAATTCGCCAAAAAAATTTCGCGACGAAATCGAGCACATGCCTTCATAAAAGGGCTCTCCTGGCCAAATGGTTTAACTTTGGCAGGTCCCTCGTGCTTTATCAGGAAAGTAGACTTCGTGGGGCAGATTCTGGAAGTGATTGCGATCGCAAAGCTCTATTAGTTGCTTTGGAATCGGCTTTTGAAAAAAAATCTGTGAAAATCGCAAAAATTTTGGGTATCGAAATCTGGCAAAAGTCTGCATAAAAGGGCTCTCCTGGCCAAATGGTTTAACTTTGGCAGGTCCCTGCTGTTGTGTTATGAAACTAGAATATCTTTTGCACATTCTGGAAGTGATTGCGATCGCAAAGCTCTATTAGTTGCTGTGGAATCGACTTTTAAAAATGAGAGGGCGTAAAATTCGCCAAAAAAATTTCGCGACGAAATCGAGCACATGCCTTCATAAAAGGGCTCTCCTGGCCAAATGGTTTAACTTTGGCAGGTCCCTCGTGCTTTATCAGGAAAGTAGACTTCGTGGGGCAGATTCTGGAAGTGATTGCGATCGCAAAGCTCTATTAGTTGCTTTGGAATCGGCTTTTGAAAAAAAATCTGTGAAAATCGCAAAAATTTTGGGTATCGAAATCTGGCAAAAGTCTGCATAAAAGGGCTCTCCTGGCCAAATGGTTTAACTTTGGCAGGTCCCTGCTGTTCTGTTATGAAACTAGAATATCTTTTGCACATTCTGGAAGTGATTGCGATCGCAAAGCTCTATTAGTTGCTGTGGAATCGACTTTTAAAAATGAGAGGGCGTAAAATTCGCCAAAAAAATTTCGCGACGAAATCGAGCACATGCCTTCATAAAAGGGCTCTCCTGGCCAAATGGTTTAACTTTGGCAGGTCCCTCGTGCTTTATCAGGAAAGTAGACTTCGTGGGGCAGATTCTGGAAGTGATTGCGATCGCAAAGCTCTATTAGTTGCTTTGGAATCGGCTTTTGAAAAAAAATCTGTGAAAATCGCAAAAATTTTGGGTATCGAAATCTGGCAAAAGTCTGCATAAAAGGGCTCTCCTGGCCAAATGGTTTAACTTTGGCAGGTCCCTGCTGTTCTGTTATGAAACTAGAATATCTTTTGCACATTCTGGAAGTGATTGCGATCGCAAAGCTCTATTAGTTGCTGTGGAATCGACTTTTAAAAATGAGAGGGCGTAAAATTCGCCAAAAAAATTTCGCGACGAAATCGAGCACATGCCTTCATAAAAGGGCTCTCCTGGCCAAATGGTTTAACTTTGGCAGGTCCCTCGTGCTTTATCAGGAAAGTAGACTTCGTGGGGCAGATTCTGGAAGTGATTGCGATCGCAAAGCTCTGTTAGTTGCTTTGGAATCGGCTTTTGAAAAAAAATCTGTGAAAATCGCAAAAATTTTGGGTATCGAAATCTGGCAAAAGTCTGCATAAAAGGGCTCTCCTGGCCAAATGGTTTAACTTTGGCAGGTCCCTGCTGTTCTGTTATGAAACTAGAATATCTTTTGCACATTCTGGAAGTGATATTAGTTGCTGTGGAATCGACTTTTAAAAATGAGAGGGCGTAAAATTCGCCAAAAAAATTTCGCGACGAAATCGAGCACATGCCTTCATAAAAGGGCTCTCCTGGCCAAATGGTTTAACTTTGGCAGGTCCCTCGTGCTTTATCAGGAAAGTAGACTTCGTGGGGCAGATTCTGGAAGTGATTGCGATCGCAAAGCTCTATTAGTTGCTTTGGAATCGGCTTTTGAAAAAAAATCTGTGAAAATCGCAAAAATTTTGGGTATCGAAATCTGGCAAAAGTCTGCATAAAAGGGCTCTCCTGGCCAAATGGTTTAACTTTGGCAGGTCCCTGCTGTTCTGTTATGAAACTAGAATATCTTTTGCACATTCTGGAAGTGATTGCGATCGCAAAGCTCTATTAGTTGCTGTGGAATCGACTTTTAAAAATGAGAGGGCGTAAAATTCGCCAAAAAAATTTCGCGACGAAATCGAGCACATGCCTTCATAAAAGGGCTCTCCTGGCCAAATGGTTTAACTTTGGCAGGTCCCTCGTGCTTTATCAGGAAAGTAGATTTCGTGGGGCAGATTCTGGAAGTGATTGCGATCGCAAAGCTCTATTAGTTGCTTTGGAATCGGCTTTTGAAAAAAAATCTGTAAAAATCGCAAAAATTTTGGGTATCGAAATCTGGCAAAAGTCTGCATAAAAGGGCTCTCCTGGCCAAATGGTTTAACTTTGGCAGGTCCCTGCTGTTCTGTTATGAAACTAGAATATCTTTTGCACATTCTGGAAGTGATTGCGATCGCAAAGCTCTATTAGTTGCTGTGGAATCGACTTTTAAAAATGAGAGGGCGTAAAATTCGCCAAAAAAATTTCGCGACGAAATCGAGCACATGCCTTCATAAAAGGGCTCTCCTGGCCAAATGGTTTAACTTTGGCAGGTCCCTCGTGCTTTATCAGGAAAGTAGACTTCGTGGGGCAGATTCTGGAAGTGATTGCGATCGCAAAGCTCTATTAGTTGCTTTGGAATCGGCTTTTGAAAAAAAATCTGTGAAAATCGCAAAAATTTTGGGTATCGAAATCTGGCAAAAGTCTGCATAAAAGGGCTCTCCTGGCCAAATGGTTTAACTTTGGCAGGTCCCTGCTGTGCTGTTATGAAACTAGAATATCTTTTGCACATTCTGGAAGTGATTGCGATCGCAAAGCTCTATTAGTTGCTGTGGAATCGACTTTTAAAAATGAGAGGGCGTAAAATTCGCCAAAAAAATTTCACGACGAAATCGAGCACATGCCTTCATAAAAGGGCTCTCCTGGCCAAATGGTTTAACTTTGGCAGGTCCCTCGTGCTTTATCAGGAAAGTAGACTTCGTGGGGCAGATTCTGGAAGTGATTGCGATCGCAAAGCTCTATTAGTTGCTTTGGAATCGGCTTTTGAAAAAAAATCTGTGAAAATCGCAAAAATTTTGGGTATCGAAATCTGGCAAAAGTCTGCATAAAAGGGCTCTCCTGGCCAAATGGTTTAACTTTGGCAGGTCCCTGCTGTTCTGTTATGAAACTAGAATATCTTTTGCACATTCTGGAAGTGATTGCGATCGCAAAGCTCTATTAGTTGCTGTGGAATCGACTTTTAAAAATGAGAGGGCGTAAAATTCGCCAAAAAAATTTCACGACGAAATCGAGCACATGCCTTCATAAAAGGGCTCTCCTGGCCAAATGGTTTAACTTTGGCAGGTCCCTCGTGCTTTATCAGGAAAGTAGACTTCGTGGGGCAGATTCTGGAAGTGATTGCGATCGCAAAGCTCTATTAGTTGCTTTGGAATCGGCTTTTGAAAAAAAATCTGTGAAAATCGCAAAAATTTTGGGTATCGAAATCTGGCAAAAGTCTGCATAAAAGGGCTCTCCTGGCCAAATGGTTTAACTTTGGCAGGTCCCTGCTGTTCTGTTATGAAACTAGAATATCTTTTGCACATTCTGGAAGTGATTGCGATCGCAAAGCTCTATTAGTTGCTGTGGAATCGACTTTTAAAAATGAGAGGGCGTAAAATTCGCCAAAAAAATTTCGCGACGAAATCGAGCACATGCCTTCATAAAAGGGCTCTCCTGGCCAAATGGTTTAACTTTGGCAGGTCCCTCGTGCTTTATCAGGAAAGTAGACTTCGTGGGGCAGATTCTGGAAGTGATTGCGATCGCAAAGCTCTATTAGTTGCTTTGGAATCGGCTTTTGAAAAAAAATCTGTGAAAATCGCAAAAATTTTGGGTATCGAAATCTGGCAAAAGTCTGCATAAAAGGGCTCTCCTGGCCAAATGGTTTAACTTTGGCAGGTCCCTGCTGTTCTGTTATGAAACTAGAATATCTTTTGCACATTCTGGAAGTGATTGCGATCGCAAAGCTCTATTAGTTGCTGTGGAATCGACTTTTAAAAATGAGAGGGCGTAAAATTCGCCAAAAAAATTTCGCGACGAAATCGAGCACATGCCTTCATAAAAGGGCTCTCCTGGCCAAATGGTTTAACTTTGGCAGGTCCCTCGTGCTTTATCAGGAAAGTAGACTTCGTGGGGCAGATTCTGGAAGTGATTGCGATCGCAAAGCTCTATTAGTTGCTTTGGAATCGGCTTTTGAAAAAAAATCTGTGAAAATCGCAAAAATTTTGGGTATCGAAATCTGGCAAAAGTCTGCATAAAAGGGCTCTCCTGGCCAAATGGTTTAACTTTGGCAGGTCCCTGCTGTTCTGTTATGAAACTAGAATATCTTTTGCACATTCTGGAAGTGATTGCGATCGCAAAGCTCTATTAGTTGCTGTGGAATCGACTTTTAAAAATGAGAGGGCGTAAAATTCGCCAAAAAAATTTCGCGACGAAATCGAGCACATGCCTTCATAAAAGGGCTCTCCTGGCCAAATGGTTTAACTTTGGCAGGTCCCTCGTGCTTTATCAGGAAAGTAGACTTCGTGGGGCAGATTCTGGAAGTGATTGCGATCGCAAAGCTCTATTAGTTGCTTTGGAATCGGCTTTTGAAAAAAAATCTGTGAAAATCGCAAAAATTTTGGGTATCGAAATCTGGCAAAAGTCTGCATAAAAGGGCTCTCCTGGCCAAATGGTTTAACTTTGGCAGGTCCCTGCTGTTCTGTTATGAAACTAGAATATCTTTTGCACATTCTGGAAGTGATTGCGATCGCAAAGCTCTATTAGTTGCTGTGGAATCGACTTTTAAAAATGAGAGGGCGTAAAATTCGCCAAAAAAATTTCGCGTCGAAATCGAGCACATGCCTTCATAAAAGGGCTCTCCTGGCCAAATGGTTTAACTTTGGCAGGTCCCTCGTGCTTTATCAGGAAAGTAGACTTCGTGGGGCAGATTCTGGAAGTGATTGCGATCGCAAAGCTCTATTAGTTGCTTTGGAATCGGCTTTTGAAAAAAAATCTGTGAAAATCGCAAACATTTTGGGTATCGAAATCTGGCAAAAGTCTGCATAAAAGGGCTCTCCTGGCCAAATGGTTTAACTTTGGCAGGTCCTTGCTGTTCTGTTATGAAACTAGAATATCTTTTGCACATTCTGGAAGTGATTGCGATCGCAAAGCTCTATTAGTTGCTGTGGAATCGACTTTTAAAAATGAGAGGGCGTAAAATTCGCCAAAAAAATTTCGCGACGAAATCGAGCACATGCCTTCATAAAAGGGCTCTCCTGGCCAAATGGTTTAACTTTGGCAGGTCCCTCGTGCTTTATCAGGAAAGTAGACTTCGTGGGGCAGATTCTGGAAGTGATTGCGATCGCAAAGCTCTATTAGTTGCTTTGGAATCGGCTTTTGAAAAAAAATCTGTGAAAATCGCAAAAATTTTGGGTATCGAAATCTGGCAAAAGTCTGCATAAAAGGGCTCTCCTGGCCAAATGGTTTAACTTTGGCAGGTCCCTGCTGTTCTGTTATGAAACTAGAATATCTTTTGCACATTCTGGAAGTGATTGCGATCGCAAAGCTCTATTAGTTGCTGTGGAATCGACTTTTAAAAATGAGAGGGCGTAAAATTCGCCAAAAAAATTTCGCGACGAAATCGAGCACATGCCTTCATAAAAGGGCTCTCCTGGCCAAATGGTTTAACTTTGGCAGGTCCCTCGTGCTTTATCAGGAAAGTAGACTTCGTGGGGCAGATTCTGGAAGTGATTGCGATCGCAAAGCTCTATTAGTTGCTTTGGAATCGGCTTTTGAAAAAAAATCTGTGAAAATCGCAAAAATTTTGGGTATCGAAATCTGGCAAAAGTCTGCATAAATGGGCTCTCCTGGCCAAATGGTTTAACTTTGGCAGGTCCCTGCTGTTCTGTTATGAAACTAGAATATCTTTTGCACATTCTGGAAGTGATTGCGATCGCAAAGCTCTATTAGTTGCTGTGGAATCGACTTTTAAAAATGAGAGGGCGTAAAATTCGCCAAAAAAATTTCGCGACGAAATCGAGCACATGCCTTCATAAAAGGGCTCTCCTGGCCAAATGGTTTAACTTTGGCAGGTCCCTCGTGCTTTATCAGGAAAGTAGACTTCGTGGGGCAGATTCTGGAAGTGATTGCGATCGCAAAGCTCTATTAGTTGCTTTGGAATCGGCTTTTGAAAAAAAATCTGTGAAAATCGCAAAAATTTTGGGTATCGAAATCTGGCAAAAGTCTGCATAAAAGGGCTCTCCTGGCCAAATGGTTTAACTTTGGCAGGTCCCTGCTGTTCTGTTATGAAACTAGAATATCTTTTGCACATTCTGGAAGTGATTGCGATCGCAAAGCTCTATTAGTTGCTGTGGAATCGACTTTTAAAAATGAGAGGGCGTAAAATTCGCCAAAAAAATTTCGCGACGAAATCGAGCACATGCCTTCATAAAAGGGCTCTCCTGGCCAAATGGTTTAACTTTGGCAGGTCCCTCGTGCTTTATCAGGAAAGTAGACTTCGTGGGGCAGATTCTGGAAGTGATTGCGATCGCAAAGCTCTATTAGTTGCTTTGGAATCGGCTTTTGAAAAAAAATCTGTGAAAATCGCAAAAATTTTGGGTATCGAAATCTGGCAAAAGTCTGCATAAAAGGGCTCTCCTGGCCAAATGGTTTAACTTTGGCAGGTCCCTGCTGTTCTGTTATGAAACTAGAATATCTTTTGCACATTCTGGAAGTGATTGCGATCGCAAAGCTCTATTAGTTGCTGTGGAATCGACTTTTAAAAATGAGAGGGCGTAAAATTCGCCAAAAAAATTTCGCGACGAAATCGAGCACATGCCTTCATAAAAGGGCTCTCCTGGCCAAATGGTTTAACTTTGGCAGGTCCCTCGTGCTTTATCAGGAAAGTAGACTTCGTGGGGCAGATTCTGGAAGTGATTGCGATCGCAAAGCTCTATTAGTTGCTTTGGAATCGGCTTTTGAAAAAAAATCTGTGAAAATCGCAAAAATTTTGGGTATCGAAATCTGGCAAAAGTCTGCATAAAAGGGCTCTCCTGGCCAAATGGTTTAACTTTGGCAGGTCCCTGCTGTTCTGTTATGAAACTAGAATATCTTTTGCACATTCTGGAAGTGATTGCGATCGCAAAGCTCTATTAGTTGCTGTGGAATCGACTTTTAAAAATGAGAGGGCGTAAAATTCGCCAAAAAAATTTCGCGACGAAATCGAGCACATGCCTTCATAAAAGGGCTCTCCTGGCCAAATGGTTTAACTTTGGCAGGTCCCTCGTGCTTTATCAGGAAAGTAGACTTCGTGGGGCAGATTCTGGAAGTGATTGCGATCGCAAAGCTCTATTAGTTGCTTTGGAATCGGCTTTTGAAAAAAAATCTGTGAAAATCGCAAAAATTTTGGGTATCGAAATCTGGCAAAAGTCTGCATAAAAGGGCTCTCCTGGCCAAATGGTTTAACTTTGGCAGGTCCCTGCTGTTCTGTTATGAAACTAGAATATCTTTTGCACATTCTGGAAGTGATTGCGATCGCAAAGCTCTATTAGTTGCTGTGGAATCGACTTTTAAAAATGAGAGGGCGTAAAATTCGCCAAAAAAATTTCGCGACGAAATCGAGCACATGCCTTCATAAAAGGGCTCTCCTGGCCAAATGGTTTAACTTTGGCAGGTCCCTCGTGCTTTATCAGGAAAGTAGACTTCGTGGGGCAGATTCTGGAAGTGATTGCGATCGCAAAGCTCTATTAGTTGCTTTGGAATCGGCTTTTGAAAAAAAATCTGTGAAAATCGCAAAAATTTTGGGTATCGAAATCTGGCAAAAGTCTGCATAAAAGGGCTCTCCTGGCCAAATGGTTTAACTTTGGCAGGTCCCTGCTGTTCTGTTATGAAACTAGAATATCTTTTGCACATTCTGGAAGTGATTGCGATCGCAAAGCTCTATTAGTTGCTGTGGAATCGACTTTTAAAAATGAGAGGGCGTAAAATTCGCCAAAAAAATTTCGCGACGAAATCGAGCACATGCCTTCATAAAAGGGCTCTCCTGGCCAAATGGTTTAACTTTGGCAGGTCCCTCGTGCTTTATCAGGAAAGTAGACTTCGTGGGGCAGATTCTGGAAGTGATTGCGATCGCAAAGCTCTATTAGTTGCTTTGGAATCGGCTTTTGAAAAAAAATCTGTGAAAATCGCAAAAATTTTGGGTATCGAAATCTGGCAAAAGTCTGCATAAAAGGGCTCTCCTGGCCAAATGGTTTAACTTTGGCAGGTCCCTGCTGTTCTGTTATGAAACTAGAATATCTTTTGCACATTCTGGAAGTGATTGCGATCGCAAAGCTCTATTAGTTGCTGTGGAATCGACTTTTAAAAATGAGAGGGCGTAAAATTCGCCAAAAAAATTTCGCGACGAAATCGAGCACATGCCTTCATAAAAGGGCTCTCCTGGCCAAATGGTTTAACTTTGGCAGGTCCCTCGTGCTTTATCAGGAAAGTAGACTTCGTGGGGCAGATTCTGGAAGTGATTGCGATCGCAAAGCTCTATTAGTTGCTTTGGAATCGGCTTTTGAAAAAAAATCTGTGAAAATCGCAAAAATTTTGGGTATCGAAATCTGGCAAAAGTCTGCATAAAAGGGCTCTCCTGGCCAAATGGTTTAACTTTGGCAGGTCCCTGCTGTTCTGTTATGAAACTAGAATATCTTTTGCACATTCTGGAAGTGATTGCGATCGCAAAGCTCTATTAGTTGCTGTGGAATCGACTTTTAAAAATGAGAGGGCGTAAAATTCGCCAAAAAAATTTCGCGACGAAATCGAGCACATGCCTTCATAAAAGGGCTCTCCTGGCCAAATGGTTTAACTTTGGCAGGTCCCTCGTGCTTTATCAGGAAAGTAGACTTCGTGGGGCAGATTCTGGAAGTGATTGCGATCGCAAAGCTCTATTAGTTGCTTTGGAATCGGCTTTTGAAAAAAAATCTGTGAAAATCGCAAAAATTTTGGGTATCGAAATCTGGCAAAAGTCTGCATAAAAGGGCTCTCCTGGCCAAATGGTTTAACTTTGGCAGGTCCCTGCTGTTCTGTTATGAAACTAGAATATTTTTTGCACATTCTGGAAGTGATTGCGATCGCAAAGCTCTATTAGTTGCTGTGGAATCGACTTTTAAAAATGAGAGGGCGTAAAATTCGCCAAAAAAATTTCGCGACGAAATCGAGCACATGCCTTCATAAAAGGGCTCTCCTGGCCAAATGGTTTAACTTTGGCAGGTCCCTCGTGCTTTATCAGGAAAGTAGACTTCGTGGGGCAGATTCTGGAAGTGATTGCGATCGCAAAGCTCTATTAGTTGCTTTGGAATCGGCTTTTGAAAAAAAATCTGTGAAAATCGCAAAAATTTTGGGTATCGAAATCTGGCAAAAGTCTGCATAAAAGGGCTCTCCTGGCCAAATGGTTTAACTTTGGCAGGTCCCTGCTGTTCTGTTATGAAACTAGAATATCTTTTGCACATTCTGGAAGTGATTGCGATCGCAAAGCTCTATTAGTTGCTGTGGAATCGACTTTTAAAAATGAGAGGGCGTAAAATTCGCCAAAAAAATTTCGCGACGAAATCGAGCACATGCCTTCATAAAAGGGCTCTCCTGGCCAAATGGTTTAACTTTGGCAGGTCCCTCGTGCTTTATCAGGAAAGTAGACTTCGTGGGGCAGATTCTGGAAGTGATTGCGATCGCAAAGCTCTATTAGTTGCTTTGGAATCGGCTTTTGAAAAAAAATCTGTGAAAATCGCAAAAATTTTGGGTATCGAAATCTGGCAAAAGTCTGCATAAAAGGGCTCTCCTGGCCAAATGGTTTAACTTTGGCAGGTCCCTGCTGTTCTGTTATGAAACTAGAATATCTTTTGCACATTCTGGAAGTGATTGCGATCGCAAAGCTCTATTAGTTGCTGTGGAATCGACTTTTAAAAATGAGAGGGCGTAAAATTCGCCAAAAAAATTTCGCGACGAAATCGAGCACATGCCTTCATAAAAGGGCTCTCCTGGCCAAATGGTTTAACTTTGGCAGGTCCCTCGTGCTTTATCAGGAAAGTAGACTTCGTGGGGCAGATTCTGGAAGTGATTGCGATCGCAAAGCTCTATTAGTTGCTTTGGAATCGGCTTTTGAAAAAAAATCTGTGAAAATCGCAAAAATTTTGGGTATCGAAATCTGGCAAAAGTCTGCATAAAAGGGCTCTCCTGGCCAAATGGTTTAACTTTGGCAGGTCCCTGCTGTTCTGTTATGAAACTAGAATATCTTTTGCACATTCTGGAAGTGATTGCGATCGCAAAGCTCTATTAGTTGCTGTGGAATCGACTTTTAAAAATGAGAGGGCGTAAAATTCGCCAAAAAAATTTCGCGACGAAATCGAGCACATGCCTTCATAAAAGGGCTCTCCTGGCCAAATGGTTTAACTTTGGCAGGTCCCTCGTGCTTTATCAGGAAAGTAGACTTCGTGGGGCAGATTCTGGAAGTGATTGCGATCGCAAAGCTCTATTAGTTGCTTTGGAATCGGCTTTTGAAAAAAAATCTGTGAAAATCGCAAAAATTTTGGGTATCGAAATCTGGCAAAAGTCTGCATAAAAGGGCTCTCCTGGCCAAATGGTTTAACTTTGGCAGGTCCCTGCTGTTTTGTTATGAAACTAGAATATCTTTTGCACATTCTGGAAGTGATTGCGATCGCAAAGCTCTATTAGTTGCTGTGGAATCGACTTTTAAAAATGAGAGGGCGTAAAATTCGCCAAAAAAATTTCGCGACGAAATCGAGCACATGCCTTCATAAAAGGGCTCTCCTGGCCAAATGGTTTAACTTTGGCAGGTCCCTCGTGCTTTATCAGGAAAGTAGACTTCGTGGGGCAGATTCTGGAAGTGATTGCGATCGCAAAGCTCTATTAGTTGCTTTGGAATCGGCTTTTGAAAAAAAATCTGTGAAAATCGCAAAAATTTTGGGTATCGAAATCTGGCAAAAGTCTGCATAATAGGGCTCTCCTGGCCAAATGGTTTAACTTTGGCAGGTCCCTGCTGTTCTGTTATGAAACTAGAATATCTTTTGCACATTCTGGAAGTGATTGCGATCGCAAAGCTCTATTAGTTGCTGTGGAATCGACTTTTAAAAATGAGAGGGCGTAAAATTCGCCAAAAAAATTTCGCGACGAAATCGAGCACACGCCTTCATAAAAGGGCTCTCCTGGCCAAATGGTTTAACTTTGGCAGGTCCCTCGTGCTTTATCAGGAAAGTAGACTTCGTGGGGCAGATTCTGGAAGTGATTGCGATCGCAAAGCTCTATTAGTTGCTTTGGAATCGGCTTTTGAAAAAAAATCTGTGAAAATCGCAAAAATTTTGGGTATCGAAATCTGGCAAAAGTCTGCATAAAAGGGCTCTCCTGGCCAAATGGTTTAACTTTGGCAGGTCCCTGCTGTTCTGTTATGAAACTAGAATATCTTTTGCACATTCTGGAAGTGATTGCGATCGCAAAGCTCTATTAGTTGCTGTGGAATCGACTTTTAATAATGAGAGGGCGTAAAATTCGCCAAAAAAATTTCGCGACGAAATCGAGCACACGCCTTCATAAAAGAGCTCTCCTGGCCAAATGGTTTAACTTTGGCAGGTCCCTCGTGCTTTATCAGGAAAGTAGACTTCGTGGGGCAGATTCTGGAAGTGATTGCGATCGCAAAGCTCTATTAGTTGCTTTGGAATCGGCTTTTGAAAAAAAATCTGTGAAAATCGCAAAAATTTTGGGTATCGAAATCTGGCAAAAGTCTGCATAAAAGGGCTCTCCTGGCCAGATGGTTTAACTTTGGCAGGTCCCTGCTGTTCTGTTATGAAACTAGAATATCTTTTGCACATTCTGGAAGTGATTGCGATCGCAAAGCTCTATTAGTTGCTGTGGAATCCACTTTTAAAAATGAGAGGGCGTAAAATTCGCCAAAAAAATTTCGCGACGAAATCGAGCACATGCCTTCATAAAAGGGCTCTCCTGGCCAAATGGTTTAACTTTGGCAGGTCCCTCGTGCTTTATGAGGAAAGTAGACTTCGTGGGGCAGATTCTGGAAGTGATTGCGATCGCAAAGCTCTATTAGTTGCTTTGGAATCGGCTTTTAAAAATGAGAGGGCGTAAAATTCGCCAAAAAAATTTCGCGACGAAATCGAGCACATGCCTTCATAAAAGGGCTCTCCTGGCCAAATGGTTTAACTTTGGCAGGTCCTTCGTGCTTTATCAGGAAAGTAGACTTCGTGGGGCAGATTCTGGAAGTGATTGCGATCGCAAAGTTCTATTAGTTGCTTTGGAATCGGCTTTTGAAAAAAAATCTGTGAAAATCGCAAAAATTTTGGGTATCGAAATCTGGCAAAAGTCTGCATAAAAGGGCTCTCCTGGCCAAATGGTTTAACTTTGGAAGGTCCCTGCTGTTCTGTTATGAAACTAGAATATCTTTTGCACATTCTGGAAGTGATTGCGATCGCAAAGCTCTATTAGTTGCTGTGGAATCGACTTTTAAAAATGAGAGGGCGTAAAATTCGCCAAAAAAATTTCGCGACGAAATCGAGCACATGCCTTCATAAAAGGGCTCTCCTGGCCAAATGGTTTAACTTTGGCAGGTCCCTCGTGCTTTATCAGGAAAGTAGACTTCGTGGGGCAGATTCTGGAAGTGATTGCGATCGCAAAGCTCTATTAGTTGCTTTGGAATCGGCTTTTGAAAAAAAATCTGTGAAAATCGCAAAAATTTTGGGTATCGAAATCTGGCAAAAGTCTGCATAAAAGGGCTCTCCTGGCCAAATGGTTTAACTTTGGCAGGTCCCTGCTGTTCTGTTATGAAACTAGAATATCTTTTGCACATTCTGGAAGTGATTGCGATCGCAAAGCTCTATTAGTTGCTGTGGAATCGACTTTTAAAAATGAGAGGGCGTAAAATTCGCCAAAAAAATTTCGCGACGAAATCGGGCACATGCCTTCATAAAAGGGCTCTCCTGGCCAAATGGTTTAACTTTGGCAGGTCCCTCGTGCTTTATCAGGAAAGTAGACTTCGTGGGGCAGATTCTGGAAGTGATTGCGATCGCAAAGCTCTATTAGTTGCTGTGGAATCGACTTTTAAAAATGAGAGGGCGTAAAATTCGCCAAAAAAATTTCGCGACGAAATCGAGCACATGCCTTCATAAAAGGGCTCTCCTGGCCAAATGGTTTAACTTTGGCAGGTCCCTCGTGCTTTATCAGGAAAGTAGACTTCGTGGGGCAGATTCTGGAAGTGATTGCGATCGCAAAGCTCTATTAGTTGCTTTGGAATCGGCTTTTGAAAAAAAATCTGTGAAAATCGCAAAAATTTTGGGTATCGAAATCTGGCAAAAGTCTGCATAAAAGGGCTCTCCTGGCCAAATGGTTTAACTTTGGCAGGTCCCTGCTGTTCTGTTATGAAACTAGAATATCTTTTGCACATTCTGGAAGTGATTGCGATCGCAAAGCTCTATTAGTTGCTGTGGAATCGACTTTTAAAAATGAGAGGGCGTAAAATTGGCCAAAAAAATTTCGCGACGAAATCGAGCACATGCCTTCATAAAAGGGCTCTCCTGGCCAAATGGTTTAACTTTGGCAGGTCCCTCGTGCTTTATCAGGAAAGTAGACTTCGTGGGGCAGATTCTGGAAGTGATTGCGATCGCAAAGCTCTATTAATTGCTTTGGAATCGGCTTTTGAAAAAAAATCTGTGAAAATCGCAAAAATTGTGGGTATCGAAATCTGGCAAATGTCTGCATAAAAGGGCTCTCCTGGCCAAATGGTTTAACTTTGGCAGGTCCCTGCTGTTCTGTTATGAAACTAGAATATCTTTTGCACATTCTGGAAGTGATTGCGATCGCAAAGCTCTATTAGTTGCTGTGGAATCGACTTTTAAAAATGAGAGGGCGTAAAATTCGCCAAAAAATTTCGCGACGAAATCGAGCACATGCCTTCATAAAAGGGCTCTCCTGGCCAAATGGTTTAACTTTGGCAGGTCCCTCGTGCTTTATCAGGAAAGTAGACTTCGTGGGGCAGATTCTGGAAGTGATTGCGATCGCAAAGCTCTATTAGTTGCTTTGGAATCGGCTTTTGAAAAAAAATCTGTGAAAATCGCAAAAATTTTGGGTATCGAAATCTGGCAAAAGTCTGCATAAAAGGGCTCTCCTGGCCAAATGGTTTAATTTTGGCAGGTCCCTGCTGTTCTGTTATGAAACTAGAATATCTTTTGCACATTCTGGAAGTGATTGCGATCGCAAAGCTCTATTAGTTGCTGTGGAATCGACTTTTAAAAATGAGAGGGCGTAAAATTCGCCAAAAAAATTTCGCGACGAAATCGAGCACATGCCTTCATAAAAGGGCTCTCCTGGCCAAATGGTTTAACTTTGGCAGGTCCCTCGTGCTTTATCAGGAAAGTAGACTTCGTGGGGCAGATTCTGGAAGTGATTGCGATCGCAAAGCTCTATTAGTTGCTTTGGAATCGGCTTTTGAAAAAAAATCTGTGAAAATCGCAAAAATTTTGGGTATCGAAATCTGGCAAAAGTCTGCATAAAAGGGCTCTCCTGGCCAAATGGTTTAACTTTGGCAGGTCCCTGCTGTTCTGTTATGAAACTAGAATATCTTTTGCACATTCTGGAAGTGATTGCGATCGCAAAGCTCTATTAGTTGCTGTGGAATCAACTTTTAAAAATGAGAGGGCGTAAAATTCGCCAAAAAAATTTCGCGACGAAATCGAGCACATGCCTTCATAAAAGGGCTCTCCTGGCCAAATGGTTTAACTTTGGCAGGTCCCTCGTGCTTTATCAGGAAAGTAGACTTCGTGGGGCAGATTCTGGAAGTGATTGCGATCGCAAAGCTCTATTAGTTGCTTTGGAATCGGCTTTTGAAAAAAAATCTGTGAAAATCGCAAAAATTTTGGGTATCGAAATCTGGCAAAAGTCTGCATAAAAGGGCTCTCCTGGCCAAATGGTTTAACTTTGGCAGGTCCCTGCTGTTCTGTTATGAAACTAGAATATCTTTTGCACATTCTGGAAGTGATTGCGATCGCAAAGCTCTATTAGTTGCTGTGGAATCGACTTTTAAAAATGAGAGGGCGTAAAATTCGCCAAAAAAATTTCGCGACGAAATCGAGCACATGCCTTCATAAAAGGGCTCTCCTGGCCAAATGGTTTAACTTTGGCAGGTCCCTCGTGCTTTATCAGGAAAGTAGACTTCGTGGGGCAGATTCTGGAAGTGATTGCGATCGCAAAGCTCTATTAGTTGCTTTGGAATCGGCTTTTGAAAAAAAATCTGTGAAAATCGCAAAAATTTTGGGTATCGAAATCTGGCAAAAGTCTGCATAAAAGGGCTCTCCTGGCCAAATGGTTTAACTTTGGCAGGTCCCTGCTGTTCTGTTATGAAACTAGAATATCTTTTGCACATTCTGGAAGTGATTGCGATCGCAAAGCTCTATTAGTTGCTGTGGAATCGACTTTTAAAAATGAGAGGGCGTAAAATTCGCCAAAAAAATTTCGCGACGAAATCGAGCACATGCCTTCATAAAAGGGCTCTCCTGGCCAAATGGTTTAACTTTGGCAGGTCCCTCGTGCTTTATCAGGAAAGTAGACTTCGTGGGGCAGATTCTGGAAGTGATTGCGATCGCAAAGCTCTATTAGTTGCTTTGGAATCGGCTTTTGAAAAAAAATCTGTGAAAATCGCAAAAATTTTGGGTATCGAAATCTGGCAAAAGTCTGCATAAAAGGGCTCTCCTGGCCAAATGGTTTAACTTTGGCAGGTCCCTGCTGTTCTGTTATGAAACTAGAATATCTTTTGCACATTCTGGAAGTGATTGCGATCGCAAAGCTCTATTAGTTGCTGTGGAATCGACTTTTAAAAATGAGAGGGCGTAAAATTCGCCAAAAAAATTTCGCGACGAAATCGAGCACATGCCTTCATAAAAGGGCTCTCCTGGCCAAATGGTTTAACTTTGGCAGGTCCCTCGTGCTTTATCAGGAAAGTAGACTTCGTGGGGCAGATTCTGGAAGTGATTGCGATCGCAAAGCTCTATTAGTTGCTTTGGAATCGGCTTTTGAAAAAAAATCTGTGAAAATCGCAAAAATTTTGGGTATCGAAATCTGGCAAAAGTCTGCATAAAAGGGCTCTCCTTGCCAAATGGTTTAACTTTGGCAGGTCCCTGCTGTTCTGTTATGAAACTAGAATATCTTTTGCACATTCTGGAAGTGATTGCGATCGCAAAGCTCTATTAGTTGCTGTGGAATCGACTTTTAAAAATGAGAGGGCGTAAAATTCGCCAAAAAAATTTCGCGACGAAATCGAGCACATGCCTTCATAAAAGGGCTCTCCTGGCCAAATGGTTTAACTTTGGCAGGTCCCTCGTGCTTTATCAGGAAAGTAGACTTCGTGGGGCAGATTCTGGAAGTGATTGCGATCGCAAAGCTCTATTAGTTGCTTTGGAATCGGCTTTTGAAAAAAAATCTGTGAAAATCGCAAAAATTTTGGGTATCGAAATCTGGCAAAAGTCTGCATAAAAGGGCTCTCCTGGCCAAATGGTTTAACTTTGGCAGGTCCCTGCTGTTCTGTCATGAAACTAGAATATCTTTTGCACATTCTGGAAGTGATTGCGATCGCAAAGCTCTATTAGTTGCTGTGGAATCGACTTTTAAAAATGAGAGGGCGTAAAATTCGCCAAAAAAATTTCGCGACGAAATCGAGCACATGCCTTCATAAAAGGGCTCTCCTGGCCAAATGGTTTAACTTTGGCAGGTCCCTCGTGCTTTATCAGGAAAGTAGACTTCGTGGGGCAGATTCTGGAAGTGATTGCGATCGCAAAGCTCTATTAGTTGCTTTGGAATCGGCTTTTGAAAAAAAATCTGTGAAAATCGCAAAAATTTTGGGTATCGAAATCTGGCAAAAGTCTGCATAAAAGGGCTCTCCTGGCCAAATGGTTTAACTTTGGCAGGTCCCTGCTGTTCTGTTATGAAACTAGAATATCTTTTGCACATTCTGGAAGTGATTGCGATCGCAAAGCTCTATTAGTTGCTGTGGAATCGACTTTTAAAAATGAGAGGGCGTAAAATTCGCCAAAAAAATTTCGCGACGAAATCGAGCACATGCCTTCATAAAAGGGCTCTCCTGGCCAAATGGTTTAACTTTGGCAGGTCCCTCGTGCTTTATCAGGAAAGTAGACTTCGTGGGGCAGATTCTGGAAGTGATTGCGATCGCAAAGCTCTATTAGTTGCTTTGGAATCGGCTTTTGAAAAAAAATCTGTGAAAATCGCAAAAATTTTGGGTATCGAAATCTGGCAAAAGTCTGCATAAAAGGGCTCTCCTGGCCAAATGGTTTAACTTTGGCAGGTCCCTGCTGTTCTGTTATGAAACTAGAATATTTTTTGCACATTCTGGAAGTGATTGCGATCGCAAAGCTCTATTAGTTGCTGTGGAATCGACTTTTAAAAATGAGAGGGCGTAAAATTCGCCAAAAAAATTTCGCGACGAAATCGAGCACATGCCTTCATAAAAGGGCTCTCCTGGCCAAATGGTTTAACTTTGGCAGGTCCCTCGTGCTTTATCAGGAAAGTAGACTTCGTGGGGCAGATTCTGGAAGTGATTGCGATCGCAAAGCTCTATTAGTTGCTTTGGAATCGGCTTTTGAAAAAAAATCTGTGAAAATCGCAAAAATTTTGGGTATCGAAATCTGGCAAAAGTCTGCATAAAAGGGCTCTCCTGGCCAAATGGTTTAACTTTGGCAGGTCCCTGCTGTTCTGTTATGAAACTAGAATATCTTTTGCACATTCTGGAAGTGATTGCTATCGCAAAGCTCTATTAGTTGCTGTGGAATCGACTTTTAAAAATGAGAGGGCGTAAAATTCGCCAAAAAAATTTCGCGACGAAATCGAGCACATGCCTTCATAAAAGGGCTCTCCTGGCCAAATGGTTTAACTTTGGCAGGTCCCTCGTGCTTTATCAGGAAAGTAGACTTCGTGGGGCAGATTCTGGAAGTGATTGCGATCGCAAAGCTCTATTAGTTGCTTTGGAATCGGCTTTTGAAAAAAAATCTGTGAAAATCGCAAAAATTTTGGGTATCGAAATCTGGCAAAAGTCTGCATAAAAGGGCTCTCCTGGCCAAATGGTTTAACTTTGGCAGGTCCCTGCTGTTCTGTTATGAAACTAGAATATCTTTTGCACATTCTGGAAGTGATTGCGATCGCAAAGCTCTATTAGTTGCTGTGGAATCGACTTTTAAAAATGAGAGGGCGTAAAATTCGCCAAAAAAATTTCGCGACGAAATCGAGCACATGCCTTCATAAAAGGGCTCTCCTGGCCAAATGGTTTAACTTTGGCAGGTCCCTCGTGCTTTATCAGGAAAGTAGACTTCGTGGGGCAGATTCTGGAAGTGATTGCGATCGCAAAGCTCTATTAGTTGCTTTGGAATCGGCTTTTGAAAAAAAATCTGTGAAAATCGCAAAAATTTTGGGTATCGAAATCTGGCAAAAGTCTGCATAAAAGGGCTCTCCTGGCCAAATGGTTTAACTTTGGCAGGTCCCTGCTGTTCTGTTATGAAACTAGAATATCTTTTGCACATTCTGGAAGTGATTGCGATCGCAAAGCTCTATTAGTTGCTGTGGAATCGACTTTTAAAAATGAGAGGGCGTAAAATTCGCCAAAAAAATTTCGCGACGAAATCGAGCACATGCCTTCATAAAAGGGCTCTCCTGGCCAAATGGTTTAACTTTGGCAGGTCCCTCGTGCTTTATCAGGAAAGTAGACTTCGTGGGGCAGATTCTGGAAGTGATTGCGATCGCAAAGCTCTATTAGTTGCTTTGGAATCGGCTTTTGAAAAAAAATCTGTGAAAATCGCAAAAATTTTGGGTATCGAAATCTGGCAAAAGTCTGCATAAAAGGGCTCTCCTGGCCAAATGGTTTAACTTTGGCAGGTCCCTGCTGTTCTGTTATGAAACTAGAATATCTTTTGCACATTCTGGAAGTGATTGCGATCGCAAAGCTCTATTAGTTGCTGTGGAATCGACTTTTAAAAATGAGAGGGCGTAAAATTCGCCAAAAAAATTTCGCGACGAAATCGAGCACATGCCTTCATAAAAGGGCTCTCCTGGCCAAATGGTTTAACTTTGGCAGGTCCCTCGTGCTTTATCAGGAAAGTAGACTTCGTGGGGCAGATTCTGGAAGTGATTGCGATCGCAAAGCTCTATTAGTTGCTTTGGAATCGGCTTTTGAAAAAAAATCTGTGAAAATCGCAAAAATTTTGGGTATCGAAATCTGGCAAAAGTCTGCATAAAAGGGCTCTCCTGGCCAAATGGTTTAACTTTGGCAGGTCCCTGCTGTTCTGTTATGAAACTAGAATATCTTTTGCACATTCTGGAAGTGATTGCGATCGCAAAGCTCTATTAGTTGCTGTGGAATCGACTTTTAAAAATGAGAGGGCGTAAAATTCGCCAAAAAAATTTCGCGACGAAATCGAGCACATGCCTTCATAAAAGGGCTCTCCTGGCCAAATGGTTTAACTTTGGCAGGTCCCTCGTGCTTTATCAGGAAAGTAGACTTCGTGGGGCAGATTCTGGAAGTGATTGCGATCGCAAAGCTCTATTAATTGCTTTGGAATCGGCTTTTGAAAAAAAATCTGTGAAAATCGCAAAAATTGTGGGTATCGAAATCTGGCAAATGTCTGCATAAAAGGGCTCTCCTGGCCAAATGGTTTAACTTTGGCAGGTCCCTGCTGTTCTGTTATGAAACTAGAATATCTTTTGCACATTCTGGAAGTGATTGCGATCGCAAAGCTCTATTAGTTGCTGTGGAATCGACTTTTAAAAATGAGAGGGCGTAAAATTCGCCAAAAAATTTCGCGACGAAATCGAGCACATGCCTTCATAAAAGGGCTCTCCTGGCCAAATGGTTTAACTTTGGCAGGTCCCTCGTGCTTTATCAGGAAAGTAGACTTCGTGGGGCAGATTCTGGAAGTGATTGCGATCGCAAAGCTCTATTAGTTGCTTTGGAATCGGCTTTTGAAAAAAAATCTGTGAAAATCGCAAAAATTTTGGGTATCGAAATCTGGCAAAAGTCTGCATAAAAGGGCTCTCCTGGCCAAATGGTTTAACTTTGGCAGGTCCCTGCTGTTTTGTTATGAAACTAGAATATCTTTTGCACATTCTGGAAGTGATTGCGATCGCAAAGCTCTATTAGTTGCTGTGGAATCGACTTTTAAAAATGAGAGGGCGTAAAATTCGCCAAAAAAATTTCGCGACGAAATCGAGCACATGCCTTCATAAAAGGGCTCTCCTGGCCAAATGGTTTAACTTTGGCAGGTCCCTCGTGCTTTATCAGGAAAGTAGACTTCGTGGGGCAGATTCTGGAAGTGATTGCGATCGCAAAGCTCTATTAGTTGCTTTGGAATCGGCTTTTGTAAAAAAATCTGTGAAAATCGCAAAAATTTTGGGTATCGAAATCTGGCAAAAGTCTGCATAATAGGGCTCTCCTGGCCAAATGGTTTAACTTTGGCAGGTCCCTGCTGTTCTGTTATGAAACTAGAATATCTTTTGCACATTCTGGAAGTGATTGCGATCGCAAAGCTCTATTAGTTGCTGTGGAATCGACTTTTAAAAATGAGAGGGCGTAAAATTCGCCAAAAAAATTTCGCGACGAAATCGAGCACACGCCTTCATAAAAGGGCTCTCCTGGCCAAATGGTTTAACTTTGGCAGGTCCCTCGTGCTTTATCAGGAAAGTAGACTTCGTGGGGCAGATTCTGGAAGTGATTGCGATCGCAAAGCTCTATTAGTTGCTTTGGAATCGGCTTTTGAAAAAAAATCTGTGAAAATCGCAAAAATTTTGGGTATCGAAATCTGGCAAAAGTCTGCATAAAAGGGCTCTCCTGGCCAAATGGTTTAACTTTGGCAGGTCCCTGCTGTTCTGTTATGAAACTAGAATATCTTTTGCACATTCTGGAAGTGATTGCGATCGCAAAGCTCTATTAGTTGCTGTGGAATCGACTTTTAATAATGAGAGGGCGTAAAATTCGCCAAAAAAATTTCGCGACGAAATCGAGCACACGCCTTCATAAAAGAGCTCTCCTGGCCAAATGGTTTAACTTTGGCAGGTCCCTCGTGCTTTATCAGGAAAGTAGACTTCGTGGGGCAGATTCTGGAAGTGATTGCGATCGCAAAGCTCTATTAGTTGCTTTGGAATCGGCTTTTAAAAATGAGAGGGCGTAAAATTCGCCAAAAAAATTTCGCGACGAAATCGAGCACATGACTTCATAAAAGGGCTCTCCTGGCCAAATGGTTTAACTTTGGCAGGTCCCTCGTGCTTTATCAGGAAAGTAGACTTCGTGGGGCAGATTCTGGAAGTGATTGCGATCGCAAAGTTCTATTAGTTGCTTTGGAATCGGCTTTTGAAAAAAAATCTGTGAAAATCGCAAAAATTTTGGGTATCGAAATCTGGCAAAAGTCTGCATAAAAGGGCTCTCCTGGCCAAATGGTTTAACTTTGGCAGGTCCCTGCTGTTCTGTTATGAAACTAGAATATCTTTTGCACATTCTGGAAGTGATTGCGATCGCAAAGCTCTATTAGTTGCTGTGGAATCGACTTTTAAAAATGAGAGGGCGTAAAATTCGCCAAAAAAATTTCGCGACGAAATTGAGCACATGCCTTCATAAAAGGGCTCTCCTGGCCAAATGGTTTAACTTTGGCAGGTCCCTCGTGCTTTATCAGGAAAGTAGACTTCGTGGGGCAGATTCTGGAAGTGATTGCGATCGCAAAGCTCTATTAGTTGCTTTGGAATCGGCTTTTGAAAAAAAATCTGTGAAAATCGCAAAAATTTTGGGTATCGAAATCTGGCAAAAGTCTGCATAAAAGGGCTCTCCTGGCCAAATGGTTTAACTTTGGCAGGTCCCTGCTGTTCTGTTATGAAACTAGAATATCTTTTGCACATTCTGGAAGTGATTGCGATCGCAAAGCTCTATTAGTTGCTGTGGAATCGACTTTTAAAAATGAGAGGGCGTAAAATTCGCCAAAAAAATTTCGCGACGAAATCGAGCACATGCCTTCATAAAAGGGCTCTCCTGGCCAAATGGTTTGACTTTGGCAGGTCCCTCGTGCTTTATCAGGAAAGTAGACTTCGTGGGGCAGATTCTGGAAGTGATTGCGATCGCAAAGCTCTATTAGTTGCTTTGGAATCGGCTTTTGAAAAAAAATCTGTGAAAATCGCAAAAATTTTGGGTATCGAAATCTGGCAAAAGTCTGCATAAAAGGGCTCTCCTGGCCAAATGGTTTAACTTTGGCAGGTCCCTGCTGTTCTGTTGTGAAACTAGAATATCTTTTGCACATTCTGGAAGTGATTGCGATCGCAAAGCTCTATTAGTTGCTGTGGAATCGACTTTTAAAAATGAGAGGGCGTAAAATTCGCCAAAAAAATTTCGCGACGAAATCGAGCACATGCCTTCATAAAAGGGCTCTCCTGGCCAAATGGTTTAACTTTGGCAGGTCCCTCGTGCTTTATCAGGAAAGTAGACTTCGTGGGGCAGATTCTGGAAGTGATTGCGATCGCAAAGCTCTATTAGTTGCTTTGGAATCGGCTTTTGAAAAAAAAATCTGTGAAAATCGCAAAAATTTTGGGTATCGAAATCTGGCAAAAGTCTGCATAAAAGGGCTCTCCTGGCCAAATGGTTTAACTTTGGCAGGTCCCTGCTGTTCTGTTATGAAACTAGAATATCTTTTGCACATTCTGGAAGTGATTGCGATCGCAAAGCTCTATTAGTTGCTGTGGAATCGACTTTTAAAAATGAGAGGGCGTAAAATTCGCCAAAAAAATTTCGCGACGAAATCGAGCACATGCCTTCATAAAAGGGCTCTCCTGGCCAAATGGTTTAACTTTGGCAGGTCCCTCGTGCTTTATGAGGAAAGTAGACTTCGTGGGGCAGATTCTGGAAGTGATTGCGATCGCAAAGCTCTATTAGTTGCTTTGGAATCGGCTTTTAAAAATGAGAGGGCGTAAAATTCGCCAAAAAAATTTCGCGACGAAATCGAGCACATGCCTTCATAAAAGGGCTCTCCTGGCCAAATGGTTTAACTTTGGCAGGTCCTTCGTGCTTTATCAGGAAAGTAGACTTCGTGGGGCAGATTCTGGAAGTGATTGCGATCGCAAAGTTCTATTAGTTGCTTTGGAATCGGCTTTTGAAAAAAAATCTGTGAAAATCGCAAAAATTTTGGGTATCGAAATCTGGCAAAAGTCTGCATAAAAGGGCTCTCCTGGCCAAATGGTTTAACTTTGGAAGGTCCCTGCTGTTCTGTTATGAAACTAGAATATCTTTTGCACATTCTGGAAGTGATTGCGATCGCAAAGCTCTATTAGTTGCTGTGGAATCGACTTTTAAAAATGAGAGGGCGTAAAATTCGCCAAAAAAATTTCGCGACGAAATCGAGCACATGCCTTCATAAAAGGGCTCTCCTGGCCAAATGGTTTAACTTTGGCAGGTCCCTCGTGCTTTATCAGAAAAGTAGACTTCGTGGGGCAGATTCTGGAAGTGATTGCGATCGCAAAGCTCTATTAGTTGCTTTGGAATCGGCTTTTGAAAAAAAATCTGTGAAAATCGCAAAAATTTTGGGTATCGAAATCTGGCAAAAGTCTGCATAAAAGGGCTCTCCTGGCCAAATGGTTTAACTTTGGCAGGTCCCTGCTGTTCTGTTATGAAACTAGAATATCTTTTGCACATTCTGGAAGTGATTGCGATCGCAAAGCTCTATTAGTTGCTGTGGAATCGACTTTTAAAAATGAGAGGGCGTAAAATTCGCCAAAAAAATTTCGCGACGAAATCGAGCACATGCCTTCATAAAAGGGCTCTCCTGGCCAAATGGTTTAACTTTGGCAGGTCCCTCGTGCTTTATCAGGAAAGTAGACTTCGTGGGGCAGATTCTGGAAGTGATTGCGATCGCAAAGCTCTATTAGTTGCTTTGGAATCGGCTTTTGAAAAAAAATCTGTGAAAATCGCAAAAATTTTGGGTATCGAAATCTGGCAAAAGTCTGCATAAAAGGGCTCTCCTGGCCAAATGGTTTAACTTTGGAAGGTCCCTGCTGTTCTGTTATGAAACTAGAATATCTTTTGCACAATCTGGAAGTGATTGCGATCGCAAAGCTCTATTAGTTGCTGTGGAATCGACTTTTAAAAATGAGAGGGCGTAAAATTCGCCAAAAAAATTTCGCGACGAAATCGAGCACATGCCTTCATAAAAGGGCTCTCCTGGCCAAATGGTTTAACTTTGGCAGGTCCCTCGTGCTTTATCAGGAAAGTAGACTTCGTGGGGCAGATTCTGGAAGTGATTGCGATCGCAAAACTCTATTAGTTGCTTTGGAATCGGCTTTTGAAAAAAAATCTGTGAAAATCGCAAAAATTTTGGGTATCGAAATCTGGCAAAAGTCTGCATAAAAGGGCTCTCCTGGCCAAATGGTTTAACTTTGGCAGGTCCCTGCTGTTCTGTTATGAAACTAGAATATCTTTTGCACATTCTGGAAGTGATTGCGATCGCAAAGCTCTATTAGTTGCTGTGGAATCGACTTTTAAAAATGAGAGGGCGTAAAATTCGCCAAAAAAATTTCGCGACGAAATCGAGCACATGCCTTCATAAAAGGGCTCTCCTGGCCAAATGGTTTAACTTTGGCAGGTCCCTCGTGCTTTATCAGGAAAGTAGACTTCGTGGGGCAGATTCTGGAAGTGATTGCGATCGCAAAGCTCTATTAGTTGCTTTGGAATCGGCTTTTGAAAAAAAATCTGTGAAAATCGCAAAAATTTTGGGTACCGAAATCTGGCAAAAGTCTGCATAAAAGGGCTCTCCTGGCCAAATGGTTTAACTTTGGCAGGTCCCTGCTGTTCTGTTATGAAACTAGAATATCTTTTGCACATTCTGGAAGTGATTGCGATCGCAAAGCTCTATTAGTTGCTGTGGAATCGACTTTTAAAAATGAGAGGGCGTAAAATTCGCCAAAAAAATTTCGCGACGAAATCGAGCACATGCCTTCATAAAAGGGCTCTCCTGGCCAAATGGTTTAACTTTGGCAGGTCCCTGCTGTTCTGTTATGAAACTAGAATATCTTTTGCACATTCTGGAAGTGATTGCGATCTCAAAGCTCTATTAGTTGCTGTGGAATCGACTTTTAAAAATGAGAGGGCGTAAAATTCGCCAAAAAAATTTCGCGACGAAATCGAACACATGCCTTCATAAAAGGGCTCTCCTGGCCAAATGGTTTAACTTTGGCAGGTCCCTCGTGCTTTATCAGGAAAGTAGACTTCGTGGGGCAGATTCTGGAAGTGATTGCGATCGCAAAGCTCTATTAGTTGCTTTGGAATCGGCTTTTGAAAAAAAATCTGTGAAAATCGCAAAAATTTTGGGTATCGAAATCTGGCAAAAGTCTGCATAAAAGGGCTCTCCTGGCCAAATGGTTTAACTTTGGCAGGTCCCTGCTGTTCTGTTATGAAACTAGAATATCTTTTGCACATTCTGGAAGTGATTGCGATCGCAAAGCTCTATTAGTTGCTGTGGAATCGACTTTTAAAAATGAGAGGGCGTAAAATTCGCCAAAAAAATTTCGCGACGAAATCGAGCACATGCCTTCATAAAAGGGCACTCCTGGCCAAATGGTTTAACTTTGGCAGGTCCCTCGTGCTTTATCAGGAAAGTAGACTTCGTGGGGCAGATTCTGGAAGTGATTGCGATCGCAAAGCTCTATTAGTTGCTTTGGAATCGGCTTTTGAAAAAAAATCTGTGAAAATCGCAAAAATTTTTGGTATCGAAATCTGGCAAAAGTCTGCATAAAAGGGCTCTCCTGGCCAAATGGTTTAACTTTGGCAGGTCCCTGCTGTTCTGTTATGAAACTAGAATATCTTTTGCACATTCTGGAAGTGATTGCGATCGCAAAGCTCTATTAGTTGCTGTGGAATCGACTTTTAAAAATGAGAGGGCGTAAAATTCGCCAAAAAAATTTCGCGACGAAATCGAGCACATGCCTTCATAAAAGGGCTCTCCTGGCCAAATGGTTTAACTTTGGCAGGTCCCTCGTGCTTTATCAGGAAAGTAGACTTCGTGGGGCAGATTCTGGAAGTGATTGCGATCGCAAAGCTCTATTAGTTGCTTTGGAATCGGCTTTTGAAAAAAAATCTGTGAAAATCGCAAAAATTTTGGGTATCGAAATCTGGCAAAAGTCTGCATAAAAGGGCTCTCCTGGCCAAATGGTTTAACTTTGGCAGGTCCCTGCTGTTCTGTTATGAAACTAGAATATCTTTTGCACATTCTGGAAGTGATTGCGATCGCAAAGCTCTATTAGTTGCTGTGGAATCGACTTTTAAAAATGAGAGGGCGTAAAATTCGCCAAAAAAATTTCGCGACGAAATCGAGCACATGCCTCCATAAAAGGGCTCTCCTGGCCAAATGGTTTAACTTTGGCAGGTCCCTCGTGCTTTATCAGGAAAGTAGACTTCGTGGGGCAGATTCTGGAAGTGATTGCGATCGCAAAGCTCTATTAGTTGCTTTGGAATCGGCTTTTGAAAAAAAATCTGTGAAAATCGCAAAAATTTTGGGTATCGAAATCTGGCAAATGTCTGCATAAAAGGGCTCTCCTGGCCAAATGGTTTAACTTTGGCAGGTCCCTGCTGTTCTGTTATGAAACTAGAATATCTTTTGCACATTCTGGAAGTGATTGCGATCGCAAAGCTCTATTAGTTGCTGTGGAATCGACTTTTAAAAATGAGAGGGCGTAAAATTCGCCAAAAAAATTTCGCGACGAAATCGAACACATGCCTTCATAAAAGGGCTCTCCTGGCCAAATGGTTTAACTTTGGCAGGTCCCTCGTGCTTTATCAGGAAAGTAGACTTCGTGGGGCAGATTCTGGAAGTGATTGCGATCGCAAAGCTCTATTAGTTGCTTTGGAATCGGCTTTTGAAAAAAAATCTGTGAAAATCGCAAAAATTTTGGGTATCGAAATCTGGCAAAAGTCTGCATAAAAGGGCTCTCCTGGCCAAATGGTTTAACTTTGGCAGGTCCCTGCTGTTCTGTTATGAAACTAGAATATCTTTTGCACATTCTGGAAGTGATTGCGATCGAAAAGCTCTATTAGTTGCTGTGGAATCGACTTTTAAAAATGAGAGGGCGTAAAATTCGCCAAAAAAATTTCGCGACGAAATCGAGCACATGCCTTCATAAAAGGGCACTCCTGGCCAAATGGTTTAACTTTGGCAGGTCCCTCGTGCTTTATCAGGAAAGTAGACTTCGTGGGGCAGATTCTGGAAGTGATTGCGATCGCAAAGCTCTATTAGTTGCTTTGGAATCGGCTTTTGAAAAAAAATCTGTGAAAATCGCAAAAATTTTGGGTATCGAAATCTGGCAAAAGTCTGCATAAAAGGGCTCTCCTGGCCAAATGGTTTAACTTTGGCAGGTCCCTGCTGTTCTGTTATGAAACTAGAATATCTTTTGCACATTCTGGAAGTGATTGCGATCGCAAAGCTCTATTAGTTGCTGTGGAATCGACTTTTAAAAATGAGAGGGCGTAAAATTCGCCAAAAAAATTTCGCGACGAAATCGAGCACATGCCTTCATAAAAGGGCTCTCCTGGCCAAATGGTTTAACTTTGGCAGGTCCCTCGTGCTTTATCAGGAAAGTAGACTTCGTGGGGCAGATTCTGGAAGTGATTGCGATCGCAAAGCTCTATTAGTTGCTTTGGAATCGGCTTTTAAAAAAAATCTGTGAAAATCGCAAAAATTTTGGGTATCGAAATCTGGCAAAAGTCTGCATAAAAGGGCTCTCCTGGCCAAATGGTTTAACTTTGGCAGGTCCCTGCTGTTCTGTTATGAAACTAGAATATCTTTTGCACATTCTGGAAGTGATTGCGATCGCAAAGCTCTATTAGTTGCTGTGGAATCGACTTTTAAAAATGAGAGGGCGTAAAATTCGCCAAAAAAATTTCGCGACGAAATCGAGCACATGCCTCCATAAAAGGGCTCTCCTGGCCAAATGGTTTAACTTTGGCAGGTCCCTCGTGCTTTATCAGGAAAGTAGACTTCGTGGGGCAGATTCTGGAAGTGATTGCGATCGCAAAGCTCTATTAGTTGCTTTGGAATCGGCTTTTGAAAAAAAATCTGTGAAAATCGCAAAAATTTTGGGTATCGAAATCTGGCAAATGTCTGCATAAAAGGGCTCTCCTGGCCAAATGGTTTAACTTTGGCAGGTCCCTGCTGTTCTGTTATGAAACTAGAATATCCTTTGCACATTCTGGAAGTGATTGCGATCGCAAAGCTCTATTAGTTGCTGTAGAATCGACTTTTAAAAATGAGAGGGCGTAAAATTCGCCAAAAAAATTTCGCGACGAAATCGAGCACATGCCTTCATAAAAGGGCTCTCCTGGCCAAATGGTTTAACTTTGGCAGGTCCCTCGTGCTTTATCAGGAAAGTAGACTTCGTGGGGCAGATTCTGGAAGTGATTGCGATCGCAAAGCTCTATTAGTTGCTTTGGAATCGGCTTTTGAAAAAAAATCTGTGAAAATCGCAAAAATTTTGGGTATCGAAATCTGGCAAAAGTCTGCATAAAAGGGCTCTCCTGGCCAAATGGTTTAACTTTGGCAGGTCCCTGCTGTTCTGTTATGAAACTAGTATATCTTTTGCACATTCTGGAAGTGATTGCGATCGCAAAGCTCTATTAGTTGCTGTGGAATCGACTTTTAAAAATGAGAGGGCGTAAAATTCGCCAAAAAAATTTCGCGACGAAATCGAGCACATGCCTTCATAAAAGGGCTCTCCTGGCCAAATGGTTTAACTTTGGCAGGTCCCTCGTGCTTTATCAGGAAAGTAGACTTCGTGGGGCAGATTCTGAAAGTGATTGCGATCGCAAAGCTCTATTAGTTGCTTTGGAATCGGCTTTTGAAAAAAAATCTGTGAAAATCGCAAAAATTTTGGGTATCGAAATCTGGCAAAAGTCTGCATAAAAGGGCTCTCCTGGCCAAATGGTTTAACTTTGGCAGGTCCCTGCTGTTCTGTTATGAAACTAGAATATCTTTTGCACATTCTGGAAGTGATTGCGATCGCAAAGCTCTATTAGTTGCTGTGGAATCGACTTTTAAAAATGAGAGGGCGTAAAATTCGCCAAAAAAATTTCGCGACGAAATCGAGCACATGCCTTCATAAAAGGGCTCTCCTGGCCAAATGGTTTAACTTTGGCAGGTCCCTCGTGCTTTATCAGGAAAGTAGACTTCGTGGGGCAGATTCTGGAAGTGATTGCGATCGCAAAGCTCTATTAGTTGCTTTGGAATCGGCTTTTGAAAAAAAATCTGTGAAAATCGCAAAAATTTTGGGTATCGAAATCTGGCAAAAGTCTGCATAAAAGGGCTCTCCTGGCCAAATGGTTTAACTTTGGCAGGTCCCTGCTGTTCTGTTATGAAACTAGAATATCTTTTGCACATTCTGGAAGTGATTGCGATCGCAAAGCTCTATTAGTTGCTGTGGAATCGACTTTTAAAAATGAGAGGGCGTAAAATTCGCCAAAAAAATTTCGCGACGAAATCGAGCACATGCCTTCATAAAAGGGCTCTCCTGGCCAAATGGTTTAACTTTGGCAGGTCCCTCGTGCTTTATCAGGAAAGTAGACATCGTGGGGCAGATTCTGGAAGTGATTGCGATCGCAAAGCTCTATTAGGTGCTTTGGAATCGGCTTTTGAAAAAAAATCTGTGAAAATCGCAAAAATTTTGGGTATCGAAATCTGGCAAAAGTCTGCATAAAAGGGCTCTCCTGGCCAAATGGTTTAACTTTGGCAGGTCCCTGCTGTTCTGTTATGAAACTAGAATATCTTTTGCACATTCTGGAAGTGATTGCGATCACAAAGCTCTATTAGTTGCTGTGGAATCGACTTTTAAAAATGAGAGGGCGTAAAATTCGCCAAAAAAATTTCGCGACGAAATCGAGCACATGCCTTCATAAAAGGGCTCTCCTGGCCAAATGGTTTAACTTTGGCAGGTCCCTCGTGCTTTATCAGGAAAGTAGACTTCGTGGGGCAGATTCTGGAAGTGATTGCGATCGCAAAGCTCTATTAGTTGCTTTGGAATCGGCTTTTGAAAAAAAATCTGTGAAAATCGCAAAAATTTTGGGTATCGAAATCTGGCAAAAGTCTGCATAAAAGGGCTCTCCTGGCCAAATGGTTTAACTTTGGCAGGTCCCTGCTGTTCTGTTATGAAACTAGAATATCTTTTGCACATTCTGGAAGTGATTGCGATCGCAAAGCTCTATTAGTTGCTGTGGAATCGACTTTTAAAAATGAGAGGGCGTAAAATTCGCCAAAAAAATTTCGCGACGAAATCGAGCACATGCCTTCATAAAAGGGCTCTCCTGGCCAAATGGTTTAACTTTGGCAGGTCCCTCGTGCTTTATCAGGAAAGTAGACTTCGTGGGGCAGATTCTGGAAGTGATTGCGATCGCAAAGCTCTATTAGTTGCTTTGGAATCGGCTTTTGAAAAAAAATCTGTGAAAATCGCAAAAATTTTGGGTACCGAAATCTGGCAAAAGTCTGCATAAAAGGGCTCTCCTGGCCAAATGGTTTAACTTTGGCAGGTCCCTGCTGTTCTGTTATGAAACTAGAATATCTTTTGCACATTCTGGAAGTGATTGCGATCGCAAAGCTCTATTAGTTGCTGTGGAATCGACTTTTAAAAATGAGAGGGCGTAAAATTCGCCAAAAAAATTTCGCGACGAAATCGAGCACATGCCTTCATAAAAGGGCTCTCCTGGCCAAATGGTTTAACTTTGGCAGGTCCCTGCTGTTCTGTTATGAAACTAGAATATCTTTTGCACATTCTGGAAGTGATTGCGATCTCAAAGCTCTATTAGTTGCTGTGGAATCGACTTTTAAAAATGAGAGGGCGTAAAATTCGCCAAAAAAATTTCGCGACGAAATCGAACACATGCCTTCATAAAAGGGCTCTCCTGGCCAAATGGTTTAACTTTGGCAGGTCCCTCGTGCTTTATCAGGAAAGTAGACTTCGTGGGGCAGATTCTGGAAGTGATTGCGATCGCAAAGCTCTATTAGTTGCTTTGGAATCGGCTTTTGAAAAAAAATCTGTGAAAATCGCAAAAATTTTGGGTATCGAAATCTGGCAAAAGTCTGCATAAAAGGGCTCTCCTGGCCAAATGGTTTAACTTTGGCAGGTCCCTGCTGTTCTGTTATGAAACTAGAATATCTTTTGCACATTCTGGAAGTGATTGCGATCGCAAAGCTCTATTAGTTGCTGTGGAATCGACTTTTAAAAATGAGAGGGCGTAAAATTCGCCAAAAAAATTTCGCGACGAAATCGAGCACATGCCTTCATAAAAGGGCACTCCTGGCCAAATGGTTTAACTTTGGCAGGTCCCTCGTGCTTTATCAGGAAAGTAGACTTCGTGGGGCAGATTCTGGAAGTGATTGCGATCGCAAAGCTCTATTAGTTGCTTTGGAATCGGCTTTTGAAAAAAAATCTGTGAAAATCGCAAAAATTTTTGGTATCGAAATCTGGCAAAAGTCTGCATAAAAGGGCTCTCCTGGCCAAATGGTTTAACTTTGGCAGGTCCCTGCTGTTCTGTTATGAAACTAGAATATCTTTTGCACATTCTGGAAGTGATTGCGATCGCAAAGCTCTATTAGTTGCTGTGGAATCGACTTTTAAAAATGAGAGGGCGTAAAATTCGCCAAAAAAATTTCGCGACGAAATCGAGCACATGCCTTCATAAAAGGGCTCTCCTGGCCAAATGGTTTAACTTTGGCAGGTCCCTCGTGCTTTATCAGGAAAGTAGACTTCGTGGGGCAGATTCTGGAAGTGATTGCGATCGCAAAGCTCTATTAGTTGCTTTGGAATCGGCTTTTGAAAAAAAATCTGTGAAAATCGCAAAAATTTTGGGTATCGAAATCTGGCAAAAGTCTGCATAAAAGGGCTCTCCTGGCCAAATGGTTTAACTTTGGCAGGTCCCTGCTGTTCTGTTATGAAACTAGAATATCTTTTGCACATTCTGGAAGTGATTGCGATCGCAAAGCTCTATTAGTTGCTGTGGAATCGACTTTTAAAAATGAGAGGGCGTAAAATTCGCCAAAAAAATTTCGCGACGAAATCGAGCACATGCCTCCATAAAAGGGCTCTCCTGGCCAAATGGTTTAACTTTGGCAGGTCCCTCGTGCTTTATCAGGAAAGTAGACTTCGTGGGGCAGATTCTGGAAGTGATTGCGATCGCAAAGCTCTATTAGTTGCTTTGGAATCGGCTTTTGAAAAAAAATCTGTGAAAATCGCAAAAATTTTGGGTATCGAAATCTGGCAAATGTCTGCATAAAAGGGCTCTCCTGGCCAAATGGTTTAACTTTGGCAGGTCCCTGCTGTTCTGTTATGAAACTAGAATATCTTTTGCACATTCTGGAAGTGATTGCGATCTCAAAGCTCTATTAGTTGCTGTGGAATCGACTTTTAAAAATGAGAGGGCGTAAAATTCGCCAAAAAAATTTCGCGACGAAATCGAACACATGCCTTCATAAAAGGGCTCTCCTGGCCAAATGGTTTAACTTTGGCAGGTCCCTCGTGCTTTATCAGGAAAGTAGACTTCGTGGGGCAGATTCTGGAAGTGATTGCGATCGCAAAGCTCTATTAGTTGCTTTGGAATCGGCTTTTGAAAAAAAATCTGTGAAAATCGCAAAAATTTTGGGTATCGAAATCTGGCAAAAGTCTGCATAAAAGGGCTCTCCTGGCCAAATGGTTTAACTTTGGCAGGTCCCTGCTGTTCTGTTATGAAACTAGAATATCTTTTGCACATTCTGGAAGTGATTGCGATCGCAAAGCTCTATTAGTTGCTGTGGAATCGACTTTTAAAAATGAGAGGGCGTAAAATTCGCCAAAAAAATTTCGCGACGAAATCGAGCACATGCCTTCATAAAAGGGCTCTCCTGGCCAAATGGTTTAACTTTGGCAGGTCCCTCGTGCTTTATCAGGAAAGTAGACTTCGTGGGGCAGATTCTGGAAGTGATTGCGATCGCAAAGCTCTATTAGTTGCTTTGGAATCGGCTTTTGAAAAAAAATCTGTGAAAATCGCAAAAATTTTGGGTATCGAAATCTGGCAAAAGTCTGCATAAAAGGGCTCTCCTTGCCAAATGGTTTAACTTTGGCAGGTCCCTGCTGTTCTGTTATGAAACTAGAATATCTTTTGCACATTCTGGAAGTGATTGCGATCGCAAAGCTCTATTAGTTGCTGTGGAATCGACTTTTAAAAATGAGAGGGCGTAAAATTCGCCAAAAAAATTTCGCGACGAAATCGAGCACATGCCTTCATAAAAGGGCTCTCCTGGCCAAATGGTTTAACTTTGGCAGGTCCCTCGTGCTTTATCAGGAAAGTAGACTTCGTGGGGCAGATTCTGGAAGTGATTGCGATCGCAAAGCTCTATTAGTTGCTTTGGAATCGGCTTTTGAAAAAAAATCTGTGAAAATCGCAAAAATTTTGGGTATCGAAATCTGGCAAAAGTCTGCATAAAAGGGCTCTCCTGGCCAAATGGTTTAACTTTGGCAGGTCCCTGCTGTTCTGTTATGAAACTAGAATATCTTTTGCACATTCTGGAAGTGATTGCGATCGCAAAGCTCTATTAGTTGCTGTGGAATCGACTTTTAAAAATGAGAGGGCGTAAAATTCGCCAAAAAAATTTCGCGACGAAATCGAGCACATGCCTTCATAAAAGGGCTCTCCTGGCCAAATGGTTTAACTTTGGCAGGTCCCTCGTGCTTTATCAGGAAAGTAGACTTCGTGGGGCAGATTCTGGAAGTGATTGCGATCGCAAAGCTCTATTAGTTGCTTTGGAATCGGCTTTTGAAAAAAAATCTGTGAAAATCGCAAAAATTTTGGGTATCGAAATCTGGCAAAAGTCTGCATAAAAGGGCTCTCCTGGCCAAATGGTTTAACTTTGGCAGGTCCCTGCTGTTCTGTTATGAAACTAGAATATTTTTTGCACATTCTGGAAGTGATTGCGATCGCAAAGCTCTATTAGTTGCTGTGGAATCGACTTTTAAAAATGAGAGGGCGTAAAATTCGCCAAAAAAATTTCGCGACGAAATCGAGCACATGCCTTCATAAAAGGGCTCTCCTGGCCAAATGGTTTAACTTTGGCAGGTCCCTCGTGCTTTATCAGGAAAGTAGACTTCGTGGGGCAGATTCTGGAAGTGATTGCGATCGCAAAGCTCTATTAGTTGCTTTGGAATCGGCTTTTGAAAAAAAATCTGTGAAAATCGCAAAAATTTTGGGTATCGAAATCTGGCAAAAGTCTGCATAAAAGGGCTCTCCTGGCCAAATGGTTTAACTTTGGCAGGTCCCTGCTGTTCTGTTATGAAACTAGAATATCTTTTGCACATTCTGGAAGTGATTGCGATCGCAAAGCTCTATTAGTTGCTGTGGAATCGACTTTTAAAAATGAGAGGGCGTAAAATTCGCCAAAAAAATTTCGCGACGAAATCGAGCACATGCCTTCATAAAAGGGCTCTCCTGGCCAAATGGTTTAACTTTGGCAGGTCCCTCGTGCTTTATCAGGAAAGTAGACTTCGTGGGGCAGATTCTGGAAGTGATTGCGATCGCAAAGCTCTATTAGTTGCTTTGGAATCGGCTTTTGAAAAAAAATCTGTGAAAATCGCAAAAATTTTGGGTATCGAAATCTGGCAAAAGTCTGCATAAAAGGGCTCTCCTGGCCAAATGGTTTAACTTTGGCAGGTCCCTGCTGTTCTGTTATGAAACTAGAATATCTTTTGCACATTCTGGAAGTGATTGCGATCGCAAAGCTCTATTAGTTGCTGTGGAATCGACTTTTAAAAATGAGAGGGCGTAAAATTCGCCAAAAAAATTTCGCGACGAAATCGAGCACATGCCTTCATAAAAGGGCTCTCCTGGCCAAATGGTTTAACTTTGGCAGGTCCCTCGTGCTTTATCAGGAAAGTAGACTTCGTGGGGCAGATTCTGGAAGTGATTGCGATCGCAAAGCTCTATTAGTTGCTTTGGAATCGGCTTTTGAAAAAAAATCTGTGAAAATCGCAAAAATTTTGGGTATCGAAATCTGGCAAAAGTCTGCATAAAAGGGCTCTCCTGGCCAAATGGTTTAACTTTGGCAGGTCCCTGCTGTTCTGTTATGAAACTAGAATATCTTTTGCACATTCTGGAAGTGATTGCGATCGCAAAGCTCTATTAGTTGCTGTGGAATCGACTTTTAAAAATGAGAGGGCGTAAAATTCGCCAAAAAAATTTCGCGACGAAATCGAGCACATGCCTTCATAAAAGGGCTCTCCTGGCCAAATGGTTTAACTTTGGCAGGTCCCTCGTGCTTTATCAGGAAAGTAGACTTCGTGGGGCAGATTCTGGAAGTGATTGCGATCGCAAAGCTCTATTAGTTGCTTTGGAATCGGCTTTTGAAAAAAAATCTGTGAAAATCGCAAAAATTTTGGGTATCGAAATCTGGCAAAAGTCTGCATAAAAGGGCTCTCCTGGCCAAATGGTTTAACTTTGGCAGGTCCCTGCTGTTCTGTCATGAAACTAGAATATCTTTTGCACATTCTGGAAGTGATTGCGATCGCAAAGCTCTATTAGTTGCTGTGGAATCGACTTTTAAAAATGAGAGGGCGTAAAATTCGCCAAAAAAATTTCGCGACGAAATCGAGCACATGCCTTCATAAAAGGGCTCTCCTGGCCAAATGGTTTAACTTTGGCAGGTCCCTCGTGCTTTATCAGGAAAGTAGACTTCGTGGGGCAGATTCTGGAAGTGATTGCGATCGCAAAGCTCTATTAGTTGCTTTGGAATCGGCTTTTGAAAAAAAATCTGTGAAAATCGCAAAAATTTTGGGTATCGAAATCTGGCAAAAGTCTGCATAAAAGGGCTCTCCTGGCCAAATGGTTTAACTTTGGCAGGTCCCTGCTGTTCTGTTATGAAACTAGAATATCTTTTGCACATTCTGGAAGTGATTGCGATCGCAAAGCTCTATTAGTTGCTGTGGAATCGACTTTTAAAAATGAGAGGGCGTAAAATTCGCCAAAAAAATTTCGCGACGAAATCGAGCACATGCCTTCATAAAAGGGCTCTCCTGGCCAAATGGTTTAACTTTGGCAGGTCCCTCGTGCTTTATCAGGAAAGTAGACTTCGTGGGGCAGATTCTGGAAGTGATTGCGATCGCAAAGCTCTATTAGTTGCTTTGGAATCGGCTTTTGAAAAAAAATCTGTGAAAATCGCAAAAATTTTGGGTATCGAAATCTGGCAAAAGTCTGCATAAAAGGGCTCTCCTGGCCAAATGGTTTAACTTTGGCAGGTCCCTGCTGTTCTGTTATGAAACTAGAATATTTTTTGCACATTCTGGAAGTGATTGCGATCGCAAAGCTCTATTAGTTGCTGTGGAATCGACTTTTAAAAATGAGAGGGCGTAAAATTCGCCAAAAAAATTTCGCGACGAAATCGAGCACATGCCTTCATAAAAGGGCTCTCCTGGCCAAATGGTTTAACTTTGGCAGGTCCCTCGTGCTTTATCAGGAAAGTAGACTTCGTGGGGCAGATTCTGGAAGTGATTGCGATCGCAAAGCTCTATTAGTTGCTTTGGAATCGGCTTTTGAAAAAAAATCTGTGAAAATCGCAAAAATTTTGGGTATCGAAATCTGGCAAAAGTCTGCATAAAAGGGCTCTCCTGGCCAAATGGTTTAACTTTGGCAGGTCCCTGCTGTTCTGTTATGAAACTAGAATATCTTTTGCACATTCTGGAAGTGATTGCTATCGCAAAGCTCTATTAGTTGCTGTGGAATCGACTTTTAAAAATGAGAGGGCGTAAAATTCGCCAAAAAAATTTCGCGACGAAATCGAGCACATGCCTTCATAAAAGGGCTCTCCTGGCCAAATGGTTTAACTTTGGCAGGTCCCTCGTGCTTTATCAGGAAAGTAGACTTCGTGGGGCAGATTCTGGAAGTGATTGCGATCGCAAAGCTCTATTAGTTGCTTTGGAATCGGCTTTTGAAAAAAAATCTGTGAAAATCGCAAAAATTTTGGGTATCGAAATCTGGCAAAAGTCTGCATAAAAGGGCTCTCCTGGCCAAATGGTTTAACTTTGGCAGGTCCCTGCTGTTCTGTTATGAAACTAGAATATCTTTTGCACATTCTGGAAGTGATTGCGATCGCAAAGCTCTATTAGTTGCTGTGGAATCGACTTTTAAAAATGAGAGGGCGTAAAATTCGCCAAAAAAATTTCGCGACGAAATCGAGCACATGCCTTCATAAAAGGGCTCTCCTGGCCAAATGGTTTAACTTTGGCAGGTCCCTCGTGCTTTATCAGGAAAGTAGACTTCGTGGGGCAGATTCTGGAAGTGATTGCGATCGCAAAGCTCTATTAGTTGCTTTGGAATCGGCTTTTGAAAAAAAATCTGTGAAAATCGCAAAAATTTTGGGTATCGAAATCTGGCAAAAGTCTGCATAAAAGGGCTCTCCTGGCCAAATGGTTTAACTTTGGCAGGTCCCTGCTGTTCTGTTATGAAACTAGAATATCTTTTGCACATTCTGGAAGTGATTGCGATCGCAAAGCTCTATTAGTTGCTGTGGAATCGACTTTTAAAAATGAGAGGGCGTAAAATTCGCCAAAAAAATTTCGCGACGAAATCGAGCACATGCCTTCATAAAAGGGCTCTCCTGGCCAAATGGTTTAACTTTGGCAGGTCCCTCGTGCTTTATCAGGAAAGTAGACTTCGTGGGGCAGATTCTGGAAGTGATTGCGATCGCAAAGCTCTATTAGTTGCTTTGGAATCGGCTTTTGAAAAAAAATCTGTGAAAATCGCAAAAATTTTGGGTATCGAAATCTGGCAAAAGTCTGCATAAAAGGGCTCTCCTGGCCAAATGGTTTAACTTTGGCAGGTCCCTGCTGTTCTGTTATGAAACTAGAATATCTTTTGCACATTCTGGAAGTGATTGCGATCGCAAAGCTCTATTAGTTGCTGTGGAATCGACTTTTAAAAATGAGAGGGCGTAAAATTCGCCAAAAAAATTTCGCGACGAAATCGAGCACATGCCTTCATAAAAGGGCTCTCCTGGCCAAATGGTTTAACTTTGGCAGGTCCCTCGTGCTTTATCAGGAAAGTAGACATCGTGGGGCAGATTCTGGAAGTGATTGCGATCGCAAAGCTCTATTAGGTGCTTTGGAATCGGCTTTTGAAAAAAAATCTGTGAAAATCGCAAAAATTTTGGGTATCGAAATCTGGCAAAAGTCTGCATAAAAGGGCTCTCCTGGCCAAATGGTTTAACTTTGGCAGGTCCCTGCTGTTCTGTTATGAAACTAGAATATCTTTTGCACATTCTGGAAGTGATTGCGATCGCAAAGCTCTATTAGTTGCTGTGGAATCGACTTTTAAAAATGAGAGGGCGTAAAATTCGCCAAAAAAATTTCGCGACGAAATCGAGCACATGCCTTCATAAAAGGGCTCTCCTGGCCAAATGGTTTAACTTTGGCAGGTCCCTCGTGCTTTATCAGGAAAGTAGACTTCGTGGGGCAGATTCTGGAAGTGATTGCGATCGCAAAGCTCTATTAGTTGCTTTGGAATCGGCTTTTGAAAAAAAATCTGTGAAAATCGCAAAAATTTTGGGTATCGAAATCTGGCAAAAGTCTGCATAAAAGGGCTCTCCTGGCCAAATGGTTTAACTTTGGCAGGTCCCTGCTGTTCTGTTATGAAACTAGAATATCTTTTGCACATTCTGGAAGTGATTGCGATCGCAAAGCTCTATTAGTTGCTGTGGAATCGACTTTTAAAAATGAGAGGGCGTAAAATTCGCCAAAAAAATTTCGCGACGAAATCGAGCACATGCCTTCATAAAAGGGCTCTCCTGGCCAAATGGTTTAACTTTGGCAGGTCCCTCGTGCTTTATCAGGAAAGTAGACTTCGTGGGGCAGATTCTGGAAGTGATTGCGATCGCAAAGCTCTATTAGTTGCTTTGGAATCGGCTTTTGAAAAAAAATCTGTGAAAATCGCAAAAATTTTCGGTATCGAAATCTGGCAAAAGTCTGCATAAAAGGGCTCTCCTGGCCAAATGGTTTAACTTTGGCAGGTCCCTGCTGTTCTGTTATGAAACTAGAATATCTTTTGCACATTCTGGAAGTGATTGCGATCGCAAAGCTCTATTAGTTGCTGTGGAATCGACTTTTAAAAATGAGAGGGCGTAAAATTCGCCAAAAAAATTTCGCGACGAAATCGAGCACATGCCTTCATAAAAGGGCTCTCCTGGCCAAATGGTTTAACTTTGGCAGGTCCCTCGTGCTTTATCAGGAAAGTAGACTTCGTGGGGCAGATTCTGGAAGTGATTGCGATCGCAAAGCTCTATTAGTTGCTTTGGAATCGGCTTTTGAAAAAAAATCTGTGAAAATCGCAAAAATTTTGGGTATCGAAATCTGGCAAAAGTCTGCATAAAAGGGCTCTCCTGGCCAAATGGTTTAACTTTGGCAGGTCCCTGCTGTTTTGTTATGAAACTAGAATATCTTTTGCACATTCTGGAAGTGATTGCGATCGCAAAGCTCTATTAGTTGCTGTGGAATCGACTTTTAAAAATGAGAGGGCGTAAAATTCGCCAAAAAAATTTCGCGACGAAATCGAGCACATGCCTTCATAAAAGGGCTCTCCTGGCCAAATGGTTTAACTTTGGCAGGTCCCTCGTGCTTTATCAGGAAAGTAGACTTCGTGGGGCAGATTCTGGAAGTGATTGCGATCGCAAAGCTCTATTAGTTGCTTTGGAATCGGCTTTTGTAAAAAAATCTGTGAAAATCGCAAAAATTTTGGGTATCGAAATCTGGCAAAAGTCTGCATAATAGGGCTCTCCTGGCCAAATGGTTTAACTTTGGCAGGTCCCTGCTGTTCTGTTATGAAACTAGAATATCTTTTGCACATTCTGGAAGTGATTGCGATCGCAAAGCTCTATTAGTTGCTGTGGAATCGACTTTTAAAAATGAGAGGGCGTAAAATTCGCCAAAAAAATTTCGCGACGAAATCGAGCACACGCCTTCATAAAAGGGCTCTCCTGGCCAAATGGTTTAACTTTGGCAGGTCCCTCGTGCTTTATCAGGAAAGTAGACTTCGTGGGGCAGATTCTGGAAGTGATTGCGATCGCAAAGCTCTATTAGTTGCTTTGGAATCGGCTTTTGAAAAAAAATCTGTGAAAATCGCAAAAATTTTGGGTATCGAAATCTGGCAAAAGTCTGCATAAAAGGGCTCTCCTGGCCAAATGGTTTAACTTTGGCAGGTCCCTGCTGTTCTGTTATGAAACTAGAATATCTTTTGCACATTCTGGAAGTGATTGCGATCGCAAAGCTCTATTAGTTGCTGTGGAATCGACTTTTAATAATGAGAGGGCGTAAAATTCGCCAAAAAAATTTCGCGACGAAATCGAGCACACGCCTTCATAAAAGAGCTCTCCTGGCCAAATGGTTTAACTTTGGCAGGTCCCTCGTGCTTTATCAGGAAAGTAGACTTCGTGGGGCAGATTCTGGAAGTGATTGCGATCGCAAAGCTCTATTAGTTGCTTTGGAATCGGCTTTTGAAAAAAAATCTGTGAAAATCGCAAAAATTTTGGGTATCGAAATCTGGCAAAAGTCTGCATAAAAGGGCTCTCCTGGCCAGATGGTTTAACTTTGGCAGGTCCCTGCTGTTCTGTTATGAAACTAGAATATCTTTTGCACATTCTGGAAGTGATTGCGATCGCAAAGCTCTATTAGTTGCTGTGGAATCCACTTTTAAAAATGAGAGGGCGTAAAATTCGCCAAAAAAATTTCGCGACGAAATCGAGCACATGCCTTCATAAAAGGGCTCTCCTGGCCAAATGGTTTAACTTTGGCAGGTCCCTCGTGCTTTATGAGGAAAGTAGACTTCGTGGGGCAGATTCTGGAAGTGATTGCGATCGCAAAGCTCTATTAGTTGCTTTGGAATCGGCTTTTAAAAATGAGAGGGCGTAAAATTCGCCAAAAAAATTTCGCGACGAAATCGAGCACATGCCTTCATAAAAGGGCTCTCCTGGCCAAATGGTTTAACTTTGGCAGGTCCTTCGTGCTTTATCAGGAAAGTAGACTTCGTGGGGCAGATTCTGGAAGTGATTGCGATCGCAAAGTTCTATTAGTTGCTTTGGAATCGGCTTTTGAAAAAAAATCTGTGAAAATCGCAAAAATTTTGGGTATCGAAATCTGGCAAAAGTCTGCATAAAAGGGCTCTCCTGGCCAAATGGTTTAACTTTGGAAGGTCCCTGCTGTTCTGTTATGAAACTAGAATATCTTTTGCACATTCTGGAAGTGATTGCGATCGCAAAGCTCTATTAGTTGCTGTGGAATCGACTTTTAAAAATGAGAGGGCGTAAAATTCGCCAAAAAAATTTCGCGACGAAATCGAGCACATGCCTTCATAAAAGGGCTCTCCTGGCCAAATGGTTTAACTTTGGCAGGTCCCTCGTGCTTTATCAGGAAAGTAGACTTCGTGGGGCAGATTCTGGAAGTGATTGCGATCGCAAAGCTCTATTAGTTGCTTTGGAATCGGCTTTTGAAAAAAAATCTGTGAAAATCGCAAAAATTTTGGGTATCGAAATCTGGCAAAAGTCTGCATAAAAGGGCTCTCCTGGCCAAATGGTTTAACTTTGGCAGGTCCCTGCTGTTCTGTTATGAAACTAGAATATCTTTTGCACATTCTGGAAGTGATTGCGATCGCAAAGCTCTATTAGTTGCTGTGGAATCGACTTTTAAAAATGAGAGGGCGTAAAATTCGCCAAATAATTTCGCGACGAAATCGGGCACATGCCTTCATAAAAGGGCTCTCCTGGCCAAATGGTTTAACTTTGGCAGGTCCCTCGTGCTTTATCAGGAAAGTAGACTTCGTGGGGCAGATTCTGGAAGTGATTGCGATCGCAAAGCTCTATTAGTTGCTGTGGAATCGACTTTTAAAAATGAGAGGGCGTAAAATTCGCCAAAAAAATTTCGCGACGAAATCGAGCACATGCCTTCATAAAAGGGCTCTCCTGGCCAAATGGTTTAACTTTGGCAGGTCCCTCGTGCTTTATCAGGAAAGTAGACTTCGTGGGGCAGATTCTGGAAGTGATTGCGATCGCAAAGCTCTATTAGTTGCTTTGGAATCGGCTTTTGAAAAAAAATCTGTGAAAATCGCAAAAATTTTGGGTATCGAAATCTGGCAAAAGTCTGCATAAAAGGGCTCTCCTGGCCAAATGGTTTAACTTTGGCAGGTCCCTGCTGTTCTGTTATGAAACTAGAATATCTTTTGCACATTCTGGAAGTGATTGCGATCGCAAAGCTCTATTAGTTGCTGTGGAATCGACTTTTAAAAATGAGAGGGCGTAAAATTGGCCAAAAAAATTTCGCGACGAAATCGAGCACATGCCTTCATAAAAGGGCTCTCCTGGCCAAATGGTTTAACTTTGGCAGGTCCCTCGTGCTTTATCAGGAAAGTAGACTTCGTGGGGCAGATTCTGGAAGTGATTGCGATCGCAAAGCTCTATTAATTGCTTTGGAATCGGCTTTTGAAAAAAAATCTGTGAAAATCGCAAAAATTGTGGGTATCGAAATCTGGCAAATGTCTGCATAAAAGGGCTCTCCTGGCCAAATGGTTTAACTTTGGCAGGTCCCTGCTGTTCTGTTATGAAATTAGAATATCTTTTGCACATTCTGGAAGTGATTGCGATCGCAAAGCTCTATTAGTTGCTGTGGAATCGACTTTTAAAAATGAGAGGGCGTAAAATTCGCCAAAAAATTTCGCGACGAAATCGAGCACATGCCTTCATAAAAGGGCTCTCCTGGCCAAATGGTTTAACTTTGGCAGGTCCCTCGTACTTTATCAGGAAAGTAGACTTCGTGGGGCAGATTCTGGAAGTGATTGCGATCGCAAAGCTCTATTAGTTGCTTTGGAATCGGCTTTTGAAAAAAAATCTGTGAAAATCGCAAAAATTTTGGGTATCGAAATCTGGCAAAAGTCTGCATAAAAGGGCTCTCCTGGCCAAATGGTTTAATTTTGGCAGGTCCCTGCTGTTCTGTTATGAAACTAGAATATCTTTTGCACATTCTGGAAGTGATTGCGATCGCAAAGCTCTATTAGTTGCTGTGGAATCGACTTTTAAAAATGAGAGGGCGTAAAATTCGCCAAAAAAATTTCGCGACGAAATCGAGCACATGCCTTCATAAAAGGGCTCTCCTGGCCAAATGGTTTAACTTTGGCAGGTCCCTCGTGCTTTATCAGGAAAGTAGACTTCGTGGGGCAGATTCTGGAAGTGATTGCGATCGCAAAGCTCTATTAGTTGCTTTGGAATCGGCTTTTGAAAAAAAATCTGTGAAAATCGCAAAAATTTTGGGTATCGAAATCTGGCAAAAGTCTGCATAAAAGGGCTCTCCTGGCCAAATGGTTTAACTTTGGCAGGTCCCTGCTGTTCTGTTATGAAACTAGAATATCTTTTGCACATTCTGGAAGTGATTGCGATCGCAAAGCTCTATTAGTTGCTGTGGAATCGACTTTTAAAAATGAGAGGGCGTAAAATTCGCCAAAAAAATTTCGCGACGAAATCGAGCACATGCCTTCATAAAAGGGCTCTCCTGGCCAAATGGTTTAACTTTGGCAGGTCCCTCGTGCTTTATCAGGAAAGTAGACTTCGTGGGGCAGATTCTGGAAGTGATTGCGATCGCAAAGCTCTATTAGTTGCTTTGGAATCGGCTTTTGAAAAAAAATCTGTGAAAATCGCAAAAATTTTGGGTATCGAAATCTGGCAAAAGTCTGCATAAAAGGGCTCTCCTGGCCAAATGGTTTAACTTTGGCAGGTCCCTGCTGTTCTGTTATGAAACTAGAATATCTTTTGCACATTCTGGAAGTGATTGCGATCGCAAAGCTCTATTAGTTGCTGTGGAATCGACTTTTAAAAATGAGAGGGCGTAAAATTCGCCAAAAAAATTTCGCGACGAAATCGAGCACATGCCTTCATAAAAGGGCTCTCCTGGCCAAATGGTTTAACTTTGGCAGGTCCCTCGTGCTTTATCAGGAAAGTAGACTTCGTGGGGCAGATTCTGGAAGTGATTGCGATCGCAAAGCTCTATTAGTTGCTTTGGAATCGGCTTTTGAAAAAAAATCTGTGAAAATCGCAAAAATTTTGGGTATCGAAATCTGGCAAAAGTCTGCATAAAAGGGCTCTCCTGGCCAAATGGTTTAACTTTGGCAGGTCCCTGCTGTTCTGTTATGAAACTAGAATATCTTTTGCACATTCTGGAAGTGATTGCGATCGCAAAGCTCTATTAGTTGCTGTGGAATCGACTTTTAAAAATGAGAGGGCGTAAAATTCGCCAAAAAAATTTCGCGACGAAATCGAGCACATGCCTTCATAAAAGGGCTCTCCTGGCCAAATGGTTTAACTTTGGCAGGTCCCTCGTGCTTTATCAGGAAAGTAGACTTCGTGGGGCAGATTCTGGAAGTGATTGCGATCGCAAAGCTCTATTAGTTGCTTTGGAATCGGCTTTTGAAAAAAAATCTGTGAAAATCGCAAAAATTTTGGGTATCGAAATCTGGCAAAAGTCTGCATAAAAGGGCTCTCCTGGCCAAATGGTTTAACTTTGGCAGGTCCCTGCTGTTCTGTTATGAAACTAGAATATCTTTTGCACATTCTGGAAGTGATTGCGATCGCAAAGCTCTATTAGTTGCTGTGGAATCGACTTTTAAAAATGAGAGGGCGTTAAATTCGCCAAAAAAATTTCGCGACGAAATCGAGCACATGCCTTCATAAAAGGGCTCTCCTGGCCAAATGGTTTAACTTTGGCAGGTCCCTCGTGCTTTATCAGGAAAGTAGACTTCGTGGGGCAGATTCTGGAAGTGATTGCGATCGCAAAGCTCTATTAGTTGCTTTGGAATCGGCTTTTGAAAAAAAATCTGTGAAAATCGCAAAAATTTTGGGTATCGAAATCTGGCAAAAGTCTGCATAAAAGGGCTCTCCTGGCCAAATGGTTTAACTTTGGCAGGTCCCTGCTGTTCTGTTATGAAACTAGAATATCTTTTGCACATTCTGGAAGTGATTGCGATCGCAAAGCTCTGTTAGTTGCTGTGGAATCGACTTTTAAAAATGAGAGGGCGTAAAATTCGCCAAAAAAATTTCGCGACGAAATCGAGCACATGCCTTCATAAAAGGGCTCTCCTGGCCAAATGGTTTAACTTTGGCAGGTCCCTCGTGCTTTATCAGGAAAGTAGACTTCGTGGGGCAGATTCTGGAAGTGATTGCGATCGCAAAGCTCTATTAGTTGCTTTGGAATCGGCTTTTGAAAAAAAATCTGTGAAAATCGCAAAAATTTTGGGTATCGAAATCTGGCAAAAGTCTGCATAAAAGGGCTCTCCTGGCCAAATGGTTTAACTTTGGCAGGTCCCTGCTGTTCTGTTATGAAACTAGAATATCTTTTGCACATTCTGGAAGTGATTGCGATCGCAAAGCTCTATTAGTTGCTGTGGAATCGACTTTTAAAAATGAGAGGGCGTAAAATTCGCCAAAAAAATTTCGCGACGAAATCGAGCACATGCCTTCATAAAAGGGCTCTCCTGGCCAAATGGTTTAACTTTGGCAGGTCCCTCGTGCTTTATCAGGAAAGTAGACTTCGTGGGGCAGATTCTGGAAGTGATTGCGATCGCAAAGCTCTATTAGTTGCTTTGGAATCGGCTTTTAAAAATGAGAGGGCGTAAAATTCGCCAAAAAAATTTCGCGACGAAATCGAGCACATGACTTCATAAAAGGGCTCTCCTGGCCAAATGGTTTAACTTTGGCAGGTCCCTCGTGCTTTATCAGGAAAGTAGACTTCGTGGGGCAGATTCTGGAAGTGATTGCGATCGCAAAGTTCTATTAGTTGCTTTGGAATCGGCTTTTGAAAAAAAATCTGTGAAAATCGCAAAAATTTTGGGTATCGAAATCTGGCAAAAGTCTGCATAAAAGGGCTCTCCTGGCCAAATGGTTTAACTTTGGCAGGTCCCTGCTGTTCTGTTATGAAACTAGAATATCTTTTGCACATTCTGGAAGTGATTGCGATCGCAAAGCTCTATTAGTTGCTGTGGAATCGACTTTTAAAAATGAGAGGGCGTAAAATTCGCCAAAAAAATTTCGCGACGAAATCGAGCACATGCCTTCATAAAAGGGCTCTCCTGGCCAAATGGTTTAACTTTGGCAGGTCCCTCGTGCTTTATCAGGAAAGTAGACTTCGTGGGGCAGATTCTGGAAGTGATTGCGATCGCAAAGCTCTATTAGTTGCTTTGGAATCGGCTTTTGAAAAAAAATCTGTGAAAATCGCAAAAATTTTGGGTATCGAAATCTGGCAAAAGTCTGCATAAAAGGGCTCTCCTGGCCAAATGGTTTAACTTTGGCAGGTCCCTGCTGTTCTGTTATGAAACTAGAATATCTTTTGCACATTCTGGAAGTGATTGCGATCGCAAAGCTCTATTAGTTGCTGTGGAATCGACTTTTAAAAATGAGAGGGCGTAAAATTCGCCAAAAAAATTTCGCGACGAAATCGAGCACATGCCTTCATAAAAGGGCTCTCCTGGCCAAATGGTTTGACTTTGGCAGGTCCCTCGTGCTTTATCAGGAAAGTAGACTTCGTGGGGCAGATTCTGGAAGTGATTGCGATCGCAAAGCTCTATTAGTTGCTTTGGAATCGGCTTTTGAAAAAAAATCTGTGAAAATCGCAAAAATTTTGGGTATCGAAATCTGGCAAAAGTCTGCATAAAAGGGCTCTCCTGGCCAAATGGTTTAACTTTGGCAGGTCCCTGCTGTTCTGTTGTGAAACTAGAATATCTTTTGCACATTCTGGAAGTGATTGCGATCGCAAAGCTCTATTAGTTGCTGTGGAATCGACTTTTAAAAATGAGAGGGCGTAAAATTCGCCAAAAAAATTTCGCGACGAAATCGAGCACATGCCTTCATAAAAGGGCTCTCCTGGCCAAATGGTTTAACTTTGGCAGGTCCCTCGTGCTTTATCAGGAAAGTAGACTTCGTGGGGCAGATTCTGGAAGTGATTGCGATCGCAAAGCTCTATTAGTTGCTTTGGAATCGGCTTTTGAAAAAAAATCTGTGAAAATCGCAAAAATTTTGGGTATCGAAATCTGGCAAAAGTCTGCATAAAAGGGCTCTCCTGGCCAAATGGTTTAACTTTGGCAGGTCCCTGCTGTTCTGTTATGAAACTAGAATATCTTTTGCACATTCTGGAAGTGATTGCGATCGCAAAGCTCTATTAGTTGCTGTGGAATCGACTTTTAAAAATGAGAGGGCGTAAAATTCGCCAAAAAAATTTCGCGACGAAATCGAGCACATGCCTTCATAAAAGGGCTCTCCTGGCCAAATGGTTTAACTTTGGCAGGTCCCTCGTGCTTTATGAGGAAAGTAGACTTCGTGGGGCAGATTCTGGAAGTGATTGCGATCGCAAAGCTCTATTAGTTGCTTTGGAATCGGCTTTTAAAAATGAGAGGGCGTAAAATTCGCCAAAAAAATTTCGCGACGAAATCGAGCACATGCCTTCATAAAAGGGCTCTCCTGGCCAAATGGTTTAACTTTGGCAGGTCCTTCGTGCTTTATCAGGAAAGTAGACTTCGTGGGGCAGATTCTGGAAGTGATTGCGATCGCAAAGTTCTATTAGTTGCTTTGGAATCGGCTTTTGAAAAAAAATCTGTGAAAATCGCAAAAATTTTGGGTATCGAAATCTGGCAAAAGTCTGCATAAAAGGGCTCTCCTGGCCAAATGGTTTAACTTTGGAAGGTCCCTGCTGTTCTGTTATGAAACTAGAATATCTTTTGCACATTCTGGAAGTGATTGCGATCGCAAAGCTCTATTAGTTGCTGTGGAATCGACTTTTAAAAATGAGAGGGCGTAAAATTCGCCAAAAAAATTTCGCGACGAAATCGAGCACATGCCTTCATAAAAGGGCTCTCCTGGCCAAATGGTTTAACTTTGGCAGGTCCCTCGTGCTTTATCAGAAAAGTAGACTTCGTGGGGCAGATTCTGGAAGTGATTGCGATCGCAAAGCTCTATTAGTTGCTTTGGAATCGGCTTTTGAAAAAAAATCTGTGAAAATCGCAAAAATTTTGGGTATCGAAATCTGGCAAAAGTCTGCATAAAAGGGCTCTCCTGGCCAAATGGTTTAACTTTGGCAGGTCCCTGCTGTTCTGTTATGAAACTAGAATATCTTTTGCACATTCTGGAAGTGATTGCGATCGCAAAGCTCTATTAGTTGCTGTGGAATCGACTTTTAAAAATGAGAGGGCGTAAAATTCGCCAAAAAAATTTCGCGACGAAATCGAGCACATGCCTTCATAAAAGGGCTCTCCTGGCCAAATGGTTTAACTTTGGCAGGTCCCTCGTGCTTTATCAGGAAAGTAGACTTCGTGGGGCAGATTCTGGAAGTGATTGCGATCGCAAAGCTCTATTAGTTGCTTTGGAATCGGCTTTTGAAAAAAAATCTGTGAAAATCGCAAAAATTTTGGGTATCGAAATCTGGCAAAAGTCTGCATAAAAGGGCTCTCCTGGCCAAATGGTTTAACTTTGGAAGGTCCCTGCTGTTCTGTTATGAAACTAGAATATCTTTTGCACAATCTGGAAGTGATTGCGATCGCAAAGCTCTATTAGTTGCTGTGGAATCGACTTTTAAAAATGAGAGGGCGTAAAATTCGCCAAAAAAATTTCGCGACGAAATCGAGCACATGCCTTCATAAAAGGGCTCTCCTGGCCAAATGGTTTAACTTTGGCAGGTCCCTCGTGCTTTATCAGGAAAGTAGACTTCGTGGGGCAGATTCTGGAAGTGATTGCGATCGCAAAACTCTATTAGTTGCTTTGGAATCGGCTTTTGAAAAAAAATCTGTGAAAATCGCAAAAATTTTGGGTATCGAAATCTGGCAAAAGTCTGCATAAAAGGGCTCTCCTGGCCAAATGGTTTAACTTTGGCAGGTCCCTGCTGTTCTGTTATGAAACTAGAATATCTTTTGCACATTCTGGAAGTGATTAAGATCGCAAAGCTCTATTAGTTGCTGTGGAATCGACTTTTAAAAATGAGAGGGCGTAAAATTCGCCAAAAAAATTTCGCGACGAAATCGAGCACATGCCTTCATAAAAGGGCTCTCCTGGCCAAATGGTTTAACTTTGGCAGGTCCCTCGTGCTTTATCAGGAAAGTAGACTTCGTGGGGCAGATTCTGGAAGTGATTGCGATCGCAAAGCTCTATTAGTCGCTTTGGAATCGGCTTTTGAAAAAAAATCTGTGAAAATCGCAAAAATTTTGGGTACCGAAATCTGGCAAAAGTCTGCATAAAAGGGCTCTCCTGGCCAAATGGTTTAACTTTGGCAGGTCCCTGCTGTTCTGTTATGAAACTAGAATATCTTTTGCACATTCTGGAAGTGATTGCGATCGCAAAGCTCTATTAGTTGCTGTGGAATCGACTTTTAAAAATGAGAGGGCGTAAAATTCGCCAAAAAAATTTCGCGACGAAATCGAGCACATGCCTTCATAAAAGGGCTCTCCTGGCCAAATGGTTTAACTTTGGCAGGTCCCTGCTGTTCTGTTATGAAACTAGAATATCTTTTGCACATTCTGGAAGTGATTGCGATCTCAAAGCTCTATTAGTTGCTGTGGAATCGACTTTTAAAAATGAGAGGGCGTAAAATTCGCCAAAAAAATTTCGCGACGAAATCGAACACATGCCTTCATAAAAGGGCTCTCCTGGCCAAATGGTTTAACTTTGGCAGGTCCCTCGTGCTTTATCAGGAAAGTAGACTTCGTGGGGCAGATTCTGGAAGTGATTGCGATCGCAAAGCTCTATTAGTTGCTTTGGAATCGGCTTTTGAAAAAAAATCTGTGAAAATCGCAAAAATTTTGGGTATCGAAATCTGGCAAAAGTCTGCATAAAAGGGCTCTCCTGGCCAAATGGTTTAACTTTGGCAGGTCCCTGCTGTTCTGTTATGAAACTAGAATATCTTTTGCACATTCTGGAAGTGATTGCGATCGCAAAGCTCTATTAGTTGCTGTGGAATCGACTTTTAAAAATGAGAGGGCGTAAAATTCGCCAAAAAAATTTCGCGACGAAATCGAGCACATGCCTTCATAAAAGGGCACTCCTGGCCAAATGGTTTAACTTTGGCAGGTCCCTCGTGCTTTATCAGGAAAGTAGACTTCGTGGGGCAGATTCTGGAAGTGATTGCGATCGCAAAGCTCTATTAGTTGCTTTGGAATCGGCTTTTGAAAAAAAATCTGTGAAAATCGCAAAAATTTTTGGTATCGAAATCTGGCAAAAGTCTGCATAAAAGGGCTCTCCTGGCCAAATGGTTTAACTTTGGCAGGTCCCTGCTGTTCTGTTATGAAACTAGAATATCTTTTGCACATTCTGGAAGTGATTGCGATCGCAAAGCTCTATTAGTTGCTGTGGAATCGACTTTTAAAAATGAGAGGGCGTAAAATTCGCCAAAAAAATTTCGCGACGAAATCGAGCACATGCCTTCATAAAAGGGCTCTCCTGGCCAAATGGTTTAACTTTGGCAGGTCCCTCGTGCTTTATCAGGAAAGTAGACTTCGTGGGGCAGATTCTGGAAGTGATTGCGATCGCAAAGCTCTATTAGTTGCTTTGGAATCGGCTTTTGAAAAAAAATCTGTGAAAATCGCAAAAATTTTTGGTATCGAAATCTGGCAAAAGTCTGCATAAAAGGGCTCTCCTGGCCAAATGGTTTAACTTTGGCAGGTCCCTGCTGTTCTGTTATGAAACTAGAATATCTTTTGCACATTCTGGAAGTGATTGCGATCGCAAAGCTCTATTAGTTGCTGTGGAATCGACTTTTAAAAATGAGAGGGCGTAAAATTCGCCAAAAAAATTTCGCGACGAAATCGAGCACATGCCTCCATAAAAGGGCTCTCCTGGCCAAATGGTTTAACTTTGGCAGGTCCCTCGTGCTTTATCAGGAAAGTAGACTTCGTGGGGCAGATTCTGGAAGTGATTGCGATCGCAAAGCTCTATTAGTTGCTTTGGAATCGGCTTTTGAAAAAAAATCTGTGAAAATCGCAAAAATTTTGGGTATCGAAATCTGGCAAATGTCTGCATAAAAGGGCTCTCCTGGCCAAATGGTTTAACTTTGGCAGGTCCCTGCTGTTCTGTTATGAAACTAGAATATCTTTTGCACATTCTGGAAGTGATTGCGATCTCAAAGCTCTATTAGTTGCTGTGGAATCGACTTTTAAAAATGAGAGGGCGTAAAATTCGCCAAAAAAATTTCGCGACGAAATCGAACACATGCCTTCATAAAAGGGCTCTCCTGGCCAAATGGTTTAACTTTGGCAGGTCCCTCGTGCTTTATCAGGAAAGTAGACTTCGTGGGGCAGATTCTGGAAGTGATTGCGATCGCAAAGCTCTATTAGTTGCTTTGGAATCGGCTTTTGAAAAAAAATCTGTGAAAATCGCAAAAATTTTGGGTATCGAAATCTGGCAAAAGTCTTCATAAAAGGGCTCTCCTGGCCAAATGGTTTAACTTTGGCAGGTCCCTGCTGTTCTGTTATGAAACTAGAATATCTTTTGCACATTCTGGAAGTGATTGCGATCGAAAAGCTCTATTAGTTGCTGTGGAATCGACTTTTAAAAATGAGAGGGCGTAAAATTCGCCAAAAAAATTTCGCGACGAAATCGAGCACATGCCTTCATAAAAGGGCACTCCTGGCCAAATGGTTTAACTTTGGCAGGTCCCTCGTGCTTTATCAGGAAAGTAGACTTCGTGGGGCAGATTCTGGAAGTGATTGCGATCGCAAAGCTCTATTAGTTGCTTTGGAATCGGCTTTTGAAAAAAAATCTGTGAAAATCGCAAAAATTTTTGGTATCGAAATCTGGCAAAAGTCTGCATAAAAGGGCTCTCCTGGCCAAATGGTTTAACTTTGGCAGGTCCCTGCTGTTCTGTTATGAAACTAGAATATCTTTTGCACATTCTGGAAGTGATTGCGATCGCAAAGCTCTATTAGTTGCTGTGGAATCGACTTTTAAAAATGAGAGGGCGTAAAATTCGCCAAAAAAATTTCGCGACGAAATCGAGCACATGCCTTCATAAAAGGGCTCTCCTGGCCAAATGGTTTAACTTTGGCAGGTCCCTCGTGCTTTATCAGGAAAGTAGACTTCGTGGGGCAGATTCTGGAAGTGATTGCGATCGCAAAGCTCTATTAGTTGCTTTGGAATCGGCTTTTAAAAAAAATCTGTGAAAATCGCAAAAATTTTGGGTATCGAAATCTGGCAAAAGTCTGCATAAAAGGGCTCTCCTGGCCAAATGGTTTAACTTTGGCAGGTCCCTGCTGTTCTGTTATGAAACTAGAATATCTTTTGCAAATTCTGGAAGTGATTGCGATCGCAAAGCTCTATTAGTTGCTGTGGAATCGACTTTTAAAAATGAGAGGGCGTAAAATTCGCCAAAAAAATTTCGCGACGAAATCGAGCACATGCCTCCATAAAAGGGCTCTCCTGGCCAAATGGTTTAACTTTGGCAGGTCCCTCGTGCTTTATCAGGAAAGTAGACTTCGTGGGGCAGATTCTGGAAGTGATTGCGATCGCAAAGCTCTATTAGTTGCTTTGGAATCGGCTTTTGAAAAAAAATCTGTGAAAATCGCAAAAATTTTGGGTATCGAAATCTGGCAAATGTCTGCATAAAAGGGCTCTCCTGGCCAAATGGTTTAACTTTGGCAGGTCCCTGCTGTTCTGTTATGAAACTAGAATATCTTTTGCACATTCTGGAAGTGATTGCGATCGCAAAGCTCTATTAGTTGCTGTAGAATCGACTTTTAAAAATGAGAGGGCGTAAAATTCGCCAAAAAAATTTCGCGACGAAATCGAGCACATGCCTTCATAAAAGGGCTCTCCTGGCCAAATGGTTTAACTTTGGCAGGTCCCTCGTGCTTTATCAGGAAAGTAGACTTCGTGGGGCAGATTCTGGAAGTGATTGCGATCGCAAAGCTCTATTAGTTGCTTTGGAATCGGCTTTTGAAAAAAAATCTGTGAAAATCGCAAAAATTTTGGGTATCGAAATCTGGCAAAAGTCTGCATAAAAGGGCTCTCCTGGCCAAATGGTTTAACTTTGGCAGGTCCCTGCTGTTCTGTTATGAAACTAGTATATCTTTTGCACATTCTGGAAGTGATTGCGATCGCAAAGCTCTATTAGTTGCTGTGGAATCGACTTTTAAAAATGAGAGGGCGTAAAATTCGCCAAAAAAATTTCGCGACGAAATCGAGCACATGCCTTCATAAAAGGGCTCTCCTGGCCAAATGGTTTAACTTTGGCAGGTCCCTCGTGCTTTATCAGGAAAGTAGACTTCGTGGGGCAGATTCTGGAAGTGATTGCGATCGCAAAGCTCTATTAGTTGCTTTGGAATCGGCTTTTGAAAAAAAATCTGTGAAAATCGCAAAAATTTTGGGTATCGAAATCTGGCAAAAGTCTGCATAAAAGGGCTCTCCTGGCCAAATGGTTTAACTTTGGCAGGTCCCTGCTGTTCTGTTATGAAACTAGAATATCTTTTGCACATTCTGGAAGTGATTGCGATCGCAAAGCTCTATTAGTTGCTGTGGAATCGACTTTTAAAAATGAGAGGGCGTAAAATTCGCCAAAAAAATTTCGCGACGAAATCGAGCACATGCCTCCATAAAAGGGCTCTCCTGGCCAAATGGTTTAACTTTGGCAGGTCCCTCGTGCTTTATCAGGAAAGTAGACTTCGTGGGGCAGATTCTGGAAGTGATTGCGATCGCAAAGCTCTATTAGTTGCTTTGGAATCGGCTTTTGAAAAAAAATCTGTGAAAATCGCAAAAATTTTGGGTATCGAAATCTGGCAAATGTCTGCATAAAAGGGCTCTCCTGGCCAAATGGTTTAACTTTGGCAGGTCCCTGCTGTTCTGTTATGAAACTAGAATATCTTTTGCACATTCTGGAAGTGATTGCGATCGCAAAGCTCTATTAGTTGCTGTAGAATCGACTTTTAAAAATGAGAGGGCGTAAAATTCGCCAAAAAAATTTCGCGACGAAATCGAGCACATGCCTTCATAAAAGGGCTCTCCTGGCCAAATGGTTTAACTTTGGCAGGTCCCTCGTGCTTTATCAGGAAAGTAGACTTCGTGGGGCAGATTCTGGAAGTGATTGCGATCGCAAAGCTCTATTAGTTGCTTTGGAATCGGCTTTTGAAAAAAAATCTGTGAAAATCGCAAAAATTTTGGGTATCGAAATCTGGCAAAAGTCTGCATAAAAGGGCTCTCCTGGCCAAATGGTTTAACTTTGGCAGGTCCCTGCTGTTCTGTTATGAAACTAGTATATCTTTTGCACATTCTGGAAGTGATTGCGATCGCAAAGCTCTATTAGTTGCTGTGGAATCGACTTTTAAAAATGAGAGGGCGTAAAATTCGCCAAAAAAATTTCGCGACGAAATCGAGCACATGCCTTCATAAAAGGGCTCTCCTGGCCAAATGGTTTAACTTTGGCAGGTCCCTCGTGCTTTATCAGGAAAGTAGACTTCGTGGGGCAGATTCTGGAAGTGATTGCGATCGCAAAGCTCTATTAGTTGCTTTGGAATCGGCTTTTGAAAAAAAATCTGTGAAAATCGCAAAAATTTTGGGTATCGAAATCTGGCAAAAGTCTGCATAAAAGGGCTCTCCTGGCCAAATGGTTTAACTTTGGCAGGTCCCTGCTGTTCTGTTATGAAACTAGAATATCTTTTGCACATTCTGGAAGTGATTGCGATCGCAAAGCTCTATTAGTTGCTGTGGAATCGACTTTTAAAAATGAGAGGGCGTAAAATTCGCCAAAAAAATTTCGCGACGAAATCGAGCACATGCCTTCATAAAAGGGCTCTCCTGGCCAAATGGTTTAACTTTGGCAGGTCCCTCGTGCTTTATCAGGAAAGTAGACTTCGTGGGGCAGATTCTGGAAGTGATTGCGATCGCAAAGCTCTATTAGTTGCTTTGGAATCGGCTTTTGAAAAAAAATCTGTGAAAATCGCAAAAATTTTGGGTATCGAAATCTGGCAAAAGTCTGCATAAAAGGGCTCTCCTGGCCAAATGGTTTAACTTTGGCAGGTTCCTGCTGTTCTGTTATGAAACTAGAATATCTTTTGCACATTCTGGAAGTGATTGCGATCGCAAAGCTCTATTAGTTGCTGTGGAATCGACTTTTAAAAATGAGAGGGCGTAAAATTCGCCAAAAAAATTTCGCGACGAAATCGAGCACATGCCTTCATAAAAGGGCTCTCCTGGCCAAATGGTTTAACTTTGGCAGGTCCCTCGTGCTTTATCAGGAAAGTAGACTTCGTGAGGCAGATTCTGGAAGTGATTGCGATCGCAAAGCTCTATTAGTTGCTTTGGAATCGGCTTTTGAAAAAAAATCTGTGAAAATCGCAAAAATTTTGGGTATCGAAATCTGGCAAAAGTCTGCATAAAAGGGCTCTCCTGGCCAAATGGTTTAACTTTGGCAGGTCCCTGCTGTTCTGTTATGAAACTAGAATATCTTTTGCACATTCTGGAAGTGATTGCGATCACAAAGCTCTATTAGTTGCTGTGGAATCGACTTTTAAAAATGAGAGGGCGTAAAATTCGCCAAAAAAATTTCGCGACGAAATCGAGCACATGCCTTCATAAAAGGGCTCTCCTGGCCAAATGGTTTAACTTTGGCAGGTCCCTCGTGCTTTATCAGGAAAGTAGACTTCGTGGGGCAGATTCTGGAAGTGATTGCGATCGCAAAGCTCTATTAGTTGCTTTGGAATCGGCTTTTGAAAAAAAATCTGTGAAAATCGCAAAAATTTTGGGTATCGAAATCTGGCAAAAGTCTGCATAAAAGGGCTCTCCTGGCCAAATGGTTTAACTTTGGCAGGTCCCTGCTGTTCTGTTATGAAACTAGAATATCTTTTGCACATTCTGGAAGTGATTGCGATCGCAAAGCTCTATTAGTTGCTGTGGAATCGACTTTTAAAAATGAGAGGGCGTAAAATTCGCCAAAAAAATTTCGCGACGAAATCGAGCACATGCCTTCATAAAAGGGCTCTCCTGGCCAAATGGTTTAACTTTGGCAGGTCCCTCGTGCTTTATCAGGAAAGTAGACTTCGTGGGGCAGATTCTGGAAGTGATTGCGATCGCAAAGCTCTATTAGTTGCTTTGGAATCGGCTTTTGAAAAAAAATCTGTGAAAATCGCAAAAATTTTGGGTACCGAAATCTGGCAAAAGTCTGCATAAAAGGGCTCTCCTGGCCAAATGGTTTAACTTTGGCAGGTCCCTGCTGTTCTGTTATGAAACTAGAATATCTTTTGCACATTCTGGAAGTGATTGCGATCGCAAAGCTCTATTAGTTGCTGTGGAATCGACTTTTAAAAATGAGAGGGCGTAAAATTCGCCAAAAAAATTTCGCGACGAAATCGAGCACATGCCTTCATAAAAGGGCTCTCCTGGCCAAATGGTTTAACTTTGGCAGGTCCCTGCTGTTCTGTTATGAAACTAGAATATCTTTTGCACATTCTGGAAGTGATTGCGATCTCAAAGCTCTATTAGTTGCTGTGGAATCGACTTTTAAAAATGAGAGGGCGTAAAATTCGCCAAAAAAATTTCGCGACGAAATCGAACACATGCCTTCATAAAAGGGCTCTCCTGGCCAAATGGTTTAACTTTGGCAGGTCCCTCGTGCTTTATCAGGAAAGTAGACTTCGTGGGGCAGATTCTGGAAGTGATTGCGATCGCAAAGCTCTATTAGTTGCTTTGGAATCGGCTTTTGAAAAAAAATCTGTGAAAATCGCAAAAATTTTGGGTATCGAAATCTGGCAAAAGTCTGCATAAAAGGGCTCTCCTGGCCAAATGGTTTAACTTTGGCAGGTCCCTGCTGTTCTGTTATGAAACTAGAATATCTTTTGCACATTCTGGAAGTGATTGCGATCGCAAAGCTCTATTAGTTGCTGTGGAATCGACTTTTAAAAATGAGAGGGCGTAAAATTCGCCAAAAAAATTTCGCGACGAAATCGAGCACATGCCTTCATAAAAGGGCACTCCTGGCCAAATGGTTTAACTTTGGCAGGTCCCTCGTGCTTTATCAGGAAAGTAGACTTCGTGGGGCAGATTCTGGAAGTGATTGCGATCGCAAAGCTCTATTAGTTGCTTTGGAATCGGCTTTTGAAAAAAAATCTGTGAAAATCGCAAAAATTTTTGGTATCGAAATCTGGCAAAAGTCTGCATAAAAGGGCTCTCCTGGCCAAATGGTTTAACTTTGGCAGGTCCCTGCTGTTCTGTTATGAAACTAGAATATCTTTTGCACATTCTGGAAGTGATTGCGATCGCAAAGCTCTATTAGTTGCTGTGGAATCGACTTTTAAAAATGAGAGGGCGTAAAATTCGCCAAAAAAATTTCGCGACGAAATCGAGCACATGCCTTCATAAAAGGGCTCTCCTGGCCAAATGGTTTAACTTTGGCAGGTCCCTCGTGCTTTATCAGGAAAGTAGACTTCGTGGGGCAGATTCTGGAAGTGATTGCGATCGCAAAGCTCTATTAGTTGCTTTGGAATCGGCTTTTGAAAAAAAATCTGTGAAAATCGCAAAAATTTTGGGTATCGAAATCTGGCAAAAGTCTGCATAAAAGGGCTCTCCTGGCCAAATGGTTTAACTTTGGCAGGTCCCTGCTGTTCTGTTATGAAACTAGAATATCTTTTGCACATTCTGGAAGTGATTGCGATCGCAAAGCTCTATTAGTTGCTGTGGAATCGACTTTTAAAAATGAGAGGGCGTAAAATTCGCCAAAAAAATTTCGCGACGAAATCGAGCACATGCCTCCATAAAAGGGCTCTCCTGGCCAAATGGTTTAACTTTGGCAGGTCCCTCGTGCTTTATCAGGAAAGTAGACTTCGTGGGGCAGATTCTGGAAGTGATTGCGATCGCAAAGCTCTATTAGTTGCTTTGGAATCGGCTTTTGAAAAAAAATCTGTGAAAATCGCAAAAATTTTGGGTATCGAAATCTGGCAAATGTCTGCATAAAAGGGCTCTCCTGGCCAAATGGTTTAACTTTGGCAGGTCCCTGCTGTTCTGTTATGAAACTAGAATATCTTTTGCACATTCTGGAAGTGATTGCGATCTCAAAGCTCTATTAGTTGCTGTGGAATCGACTTTTAAAAATGAGAGGGCGTAAAATTCGCCAAAAAAATTTCGCGACGAAATCGAACACATGCCTTCATAAAAGGGCTCTCCTGGCCAAATGGTTTAACTTTGGCAGGTCCCTCGTGCTTTATCAGGAAAGTAGACTTCGTGGGGCAGATTCTGGAAGTGATTGCGATCGCAAAGCTCTATTAGTTGCTTTGGAATCGGCTTTTGAAAAAAAATCTGTGAAAATCGCAAAAATTTTGGGTATCGAAATCTGGCAAAAGTCTGCATAAAAGGGCTCTCCTGGCCAAATGGTTTAACTTTGGCAGGTCCCTGCTGTTCTGTTATGAAACTAGAATATCTTTTGCACATTCTGGAAGTGATTGCGATCGCAAAGCTCTATTAGTTGCTGTGGAATCGACTTTTAAAAATGAGAGGGCGTAAAATTCGCCAAAAAAATTTCGCGACGAAATCGAGCACATGCCTTCATAAAAGGGCACTCCTGGCCAAATGGTTTAACTTTGGCAGGTCCCTCGTGCTTTATCAGGAAAGTAGACTTCGTGGGGCAGATTCTGGAAGTGATTGCGATCGCAAAGCTCTATTAGTTGCTTTGGAATCGGCTTTTGAAAAAAAATCTGTGAAAATCGCAAAAATTTTTGGTATCGAAATCTGGCAAAAGTCTGCATAAAAGGGCTCTCCTGGCCAAATGGTTTAACTTTGGCAGGTCCCTGCTGTTCTGTTATGAAACTAGAATATCTTTTGCACATTCTGGAAGTGATTGCGATCGCAAAGCTCTATTAGTTGCTGTGGAATCGACTTTTAAAAATGAGAGGGCGTAAAATTCGCCAAAAAAATTTCGCGACGAAATCGAGCACATGCCTTCATAAAAGGGCTCTCCTGGCCAAATGGTTTAACTTTGGCAGGTCCCTCGTGCTTTATCAGGAAAGTAGACTTCGTGGGGCAGATTCTGGAAGTGATTGCGATCGCAAAGCTCTATTAGTTGCTTTGGAATCGGCTTTTGAAAAAAAATCTGTGAAAATCGCAAAAATTTTGGGTATCGAAATCTGGCAAAAGTCTGCATAAAAGGGCTCTCCTGGCCAAATGGTTTAACTTTGGCAGGTCCCTGCTGTTCTGTTATGAAACTAGAATATCTTTTGCACATTCTGGAAGTGATTGCGATCGCAAAGCTCTATTAGTTGCTGTGGAATCGACTTTTAAAAATGAGAGGGCGTAAAATTCGCCAAAAAAATTTCGCGACGAAATCGAGCACATGCCTCCATAAAAGGGCTCTCCTGGCCAAATGGTTTAACTTTGGCAGGTCCCTCGTGCTTTATGAGGAAAGTAGACTTCGTGGGGCAGATTCTGGAAGTGATTGCGATCGCAAAGCTCTATTAGTTGCTTTGGAATCGGCTTTTAAAAATGAGAGGGCGTAAAATTCGCCAAAAAAATTTCGCGACGAAATCGAGCACATGCCTCCATAAAAGGGCTCTCCTGGCCAAATGGTTTAACTTTGGCAGGTCCCTCGTGCTTTATCAGGAAAGTAGACTTCGTGGGGCAGATTCTGGAAGTGATTGCGATCGCAAAGCTCTATTAGTTGCTTTGGAATCGGCTTTTGAAAAAAAATCTGTGAAAATCGCAAAAATTTTGGGTATCGAAATCTGGCAAATGTCTGCATAAAAGGGCTCTCCTGGCCAAATGGTTTAATTTTGGCAGGTCCCTGCTGTTCTGTTATGAAACTAGAATATCTTTTGCACATTCTGGAAGTGATTGCGATCGCAAAGCTCTATTAGTTGCTGTAGAATCGACTTTTAAAAATGAGAGGGCGTAAAATTCGCCAAAAAAATTTCGCGACGAAATCGAGCACATGCCTTCATAAAAGGGCTCTCCTGGCCAAATGGTTTAACTTTGGCAGGTCCCTCGTGCTTTATCAGGAAAGTAGACTTCGTGGGGCAGATTCTGGAAGTGATTGCGATCGCAAAGCTCTATTAGTTGCTTTGGAATCGGCTTTTGAAAAAAAATCTGTGAAAATCGCAAAAATTTTGGGTATCGAAATCTGGCAAAAGTCTGCATAAAAGGGCTCTCCTGGCCAAATGGTTTAACTTTGGCAGGTCCCTGCTGTTCTGTTATGAAACTAGTATATCTTTTGCACATTCTGGAAGTGATTGCGATCGCAAAGCTCTATTAGTTGCTGTGGAATCGACTTTTAAAAATGAGAGGGCGTAAAATTCGCCAAAAAAATTTCGCGACGAAATCGAGCACATGCCTTCATAAAAGGGCTCTCCTGGCCAAATGGTTTAACTTTGGCAGGTCCCTCGTGCTTTATCAGGAAAGTAGACTTCGTGGGGCAGATTCTGGAAGTGATTGCGATCGCAAAGCTCTATTAGTTGCTTTGGAATCGGCTTTTGAAAAAAAATCTGTGAAAATCGCAAAAATTTTGGGTATCGAAATCTGGCAAAAGTCTGCATAAAAGGGCTCTCCTGGCCAAATGGTTTAACTTTGGCAGGTCCCTGCTGTTCTGTTATGAAACTAGAATATCTTTTGCACATTCTGGAAGTGATTGCGATCGCAAAGCTCTATTAGTTGCTGTGGAATCGACTTTTAAAAATGAGAGGGCGTAAAATTCGCCAAAAAAATTTCGCGACGAAATCGAGCACATGCCTTCATAAAAGGGCTCTCCTGGCCAAATGGTTTAACTTTGGCAGGTCCCTCGTGCTTTATCAGGAAAGTAGACTTCGTGGGGCAGATTCTGGAAGTGATTGCGATCGCAAAGCTCTATTAGTTGCTTTGGAATCGGCTTTTGAAAAAAAATCTGTGAAAATCGCAAAAATTTTGGGTATCGAAATCTGGCAAAAGTCTGCATAAAAGGGCTCTCCTGGCCAAATGGTTTAACTTTGGCAGGTTCCTGCTGTTCTGTTATGAAACTAGAATATCTTTTGCACATTCTGGAAGTGATTGCGATCGCAAAGCTCTATTAGTTGCTGTGGAATCGACTTTTAAAAATGAGAGGGCGTAAAATTCGCAAAAAAATTTCGCGACGAAATCGAGCACATGCCTTCATAAAAGGGCTCTCCTGGCCAAATGGTTTAACTTTGGCAGGTCCCTCGTGCTTTATCAGGAAAGTAGACTTCGTGAGGCAGATTCTGGAAGTGATTGCGATCTCAAAGCTCTATTAGTTGCTTTGGAATCGGCTTTTGAAAAAAAATCTGTGAAAATCGCAAAAATTTTGGGTATCGAAATCTGGCAAAAGTCTGCATAAAAGGGCTCTCCTGGCCAAATGGTTTAACTTTGGCAGGTCCCTGCTGTTCTGTTATGAAACTAGAATATCTTTTGCACATTCTGGAAGTGATTGCGATCACAAAGCTCTATTAGTTGCTGTGGAATCGACTTTTAAAAATGAGAGGGCGTAAAATTCGCCAAAAAAATTTCGCGACGAAATCGAGCACATGCCTTCATAAAAGGGCTCTCCTGGCCAAATGGTTTAACTTTGGCAGGTCCCTCGTGCTTTATCAGGAAAGTAGACTTCGTGGGGCAGATTCTGGAAGTGATTGCGATCGCAAAGCTCTATTAGTTGCTTTGGAATCGGCTTTTGAAAAAAAATCTGTGAAAATCGCAAAAATTTTGGGTATCGAAATCTGGCAAAAGTCTGCATAAAAGGGCTCTCCTGGCCAAATGGTTTAACTTTGGCAGGTCCCTGCTGTTCTGTTATGAAACTAGAATATCTTTTGCACATTCTGGAAGTGATTGCGATCGCAAAGCTCTATTAGTTGCTGTGGAATCGACTTTTAAAAATGAGAGGGCGTAAAATTCGCCAAAAAAATTTCGCGACGAAATCGAGCACATGCCTTCATAAAAGGGCTCTCCTGGCCAAATGGTTTAACTTTGGCAGGTCCCTCGTGCTTTATCAGGAAAGTAGACTTCGTGGGGCAGATTCTGGAAGTGATTGCGATCGCAAAGCTCTATTAGTTGCTTTGGAATCGGCTTTTGAAAAAAAATCTGTGAAAATCGCAAAAATTTTGGGTATCGAAATCTGGCAAAAGTCTGCATAAAAGGGCTCTCCTGGCCAAATGGTTTAACTTTGGCAGGTCCCTGCTGTTCTGTTATGAAACTAGAATATCTTTTGCACATTCTGGAAGTGATTGCGATCGCAAAGCTCTATTAGTTGCTGTGGAATCGACTTTTAAAAATGAGAGGGCGTAAAATTCGCCAAAAAAATTTCGCGTCGAAATCGAGCACATGCCTTCATAAAAGGGCTCTCCTGGCCAAATGGTTTAACTTTGGCAGGTCCCTCGTGCTTTATCAGGAAAGTAGACTTCGTGGGGCAGATTCTGGAAGTGATTGCGATCGCAAAGCTCTATTAGTTGCTTTGGAATCGGCTTTTGAAAAAAAAATCTGTGAAAATCGCAAAAATTTTGGGTATCGAAATCTGGCAAAAGTCTGCATAAAAGGGCTCTCCTGGCCAAATGGTTTAACTTTGGCAGGTCCCTGCTGTTCTGTTATGAAACTAGAATATCTTTTGCACATTCTGGAAGTGATTGCGATCGCAAAGCTCTATTAGTTGCTGTGGAATCGACTTTTAAAAATGAGAGGGCGTAAAATTCGCCAAAAAAATTTCGCGACGAAATCGAGCACATGCCTTCATAAAAGGGCTCTCCTGGCCAAATGGTTTAACTTTCGCAGGTCCCTCGTGCTTTATCAGGAAAGTAGACTTCGTGGGGCAGATTCTGGAAGTGATTGCGATCGCAAAGCTCTATTAGTTGCTTTGGAATCGGCTTTTGAAAAAAAATCTGTGAAAATCGCAAAAATTTTGGGTATCGAAATCTGGCAAAAGTCTGCATAAAAGGGCTCTCCTGGCCAAATGGTTTAACTTTGGCAGGTCCCTGCTGTTCTGTTATGAAACTAGAATATCTTTTGCACATTCTGGAAGTGATTGCGATCGCAAAGCTCTATTAGTTGCTGTGGAATCGACTTTTAAAAATGAGAGGGCGTAAAATTCGCCAAAAAAATTTCGCGACGAAATCGAGCACATGCCTTCATAAAAGGGCTCTCCTGGCCAAATGGTTTAACTTTGGCAGGTCCCTCGTGCTTTATCAGGAAAGTAGACTTCGTGGGGCAGATTCTGGAAGTGATTGCGATCGCAAAGCTCTATTAGTTGCTTTGGAATCGGCTTTTGAAAAAAAATCTGTGAAAATCGCAAAAATTTTGGGTATCGAAATCTGGCAAAAGTCTGCATAAAAGGGCTCTCCTGGCCAAATGGTTTAACTTTGGCAGGTCCCTGCTGTTCTGTTATGAAACTAGAATATCTTTTGCACATTCTGGAAGTGATTGCGATCTCAAAGCTCTATTAGTTGCTGTGGAATCGACTTTTAAAAATGAGAGGGCGTAAAATTCGCCAAAAAAATTTCGCGACGAAATCGAACACATGCCTTCATAAAAGGGCTCTCCTGGCCAAATGGTTTAACTTTGGCAGGTCCCTCGTGCTTTATCAGGAAAGTAGACTTCGTGGGGCAGATTCTGGAAGTGATTGCGATCGCAAAGCTCTATTAGTTGCTTTGGAATCGGCTTTTGAAAAAAAATCTGTGAAAATCGCAAAAATTTTGGGTATCGAAATCTGGCAAAAGTCTGCATAAAAGGGCTCTCCTGGCCAAATGGTTTAACTTTGGCAGGTCCCTGCTGTTCTGTTATGAAACTAGAATATCTTTTGCACATTCTGGAAGTGATTGCGATCGCAAAGCTCTATTAGTTGCTGTGGAATCGACTTTTAAAAATGAGAGGGCGTAAAATTCGCCAAAAAAATTTCGCGACGAAATCGAGCACATGCCTTCATAAAAGGGCACTCCTGGCCAAATGGTTTAACTTTGGCAGGTCCCTCGTGCTTTATCAGGAAAGTAGACTTCGTGGGGCAGATTCTGGAAGTGATTGCGATCGCAAAGCTCTATTAGTTGCTTTGGAATCGGCTTTTGAAAAAAAATCTGTGAAAATCGCAAAAATTTTTGGTATCGAAATCTGGCAAAAGTCTGCATAAAAGGGCTCTCCTGGCCAAATGGTTTAACTTTGGCAGGTCCCTGCTGTTCTGTTATGAAACTAGAATATCTTTTGCACATTCTGGAAGTGATTGCGATCGCAAAGCTCTATTAGTTGCTGTGGAATCGACTTTTAAAAATGAGAGGGCGTAAAATTCGCCAAAAAAATTTCGCGACGAAATCGAGCACATGCCTTCATAAAAGGGCTCTCCTGGCCAAATGGTTTAACTTTGGCAGGTCCCTCGTGCTTTATCAGGAAAGTAGACTTCGTGGGGCAGATTCTGGAAGTGATTGCGATCGCAAAGCTCTATTAGTTGCTTTGGAATCGGCTTTTGAAAAAAAATCTGTGAAAATCGCAAAAATTTTGGGTATCGAAATCTGGCAAAAGTCTGCATAAAAGGGCTCTCCTGGCCAAATGGTTTAACTTTGGCAGGTCCCTGCTGTTCTGTTATGAAACTAGAATATCTTTTGCACATTCTGGAAGTGATTGCGATCGCAAAGCTCTATTAGTTGCTGTGGAATTGACTTTTAAAAATGAGAGGGCGTAAAATTCGCCAAAAAAATTTCGCGACGAAATCGAGCACATGCCTCCATAAAAGGGCTCTCCTGGCCAAATGGTTTAACTTTGGCAGGTCCCTCGTGCTTTATCAGGAAAGTAGACTTCGTGGGGCAGATTCTGGAAGTGATTGCGATCGCAAAGCTCTATTAGTTGCTTTGGAATCGGCTTTTGAAAAAAAATCTGTGAAAATCGCAAAAATTGTGGGTATCGAAATCTGGCAAATGTCTGCATAAAAGGGCTCTCCTGGCCAAATGGTTTAACTTTGGCAGGTCCCTGCTGTTCTGTTATGAAACTAGAATATCTTTTGCACATTCTGGAAGTGATTGCGATCGCAAAGCTCTATTAGTTGCTGTGGAATCGACTTTTAAAAATGAGAGGGCGTAAAATTCGCCAAAAAATTTCGCGACGAAATCGAGCACATGCCTTCATAAAAGGGCTCTCCTGGCCAAATGGTTTAACTTTGGCAGGTCCCTCGTGCTTTATCAGGAAAGTAGACTTCGTGGGGCAGATTCTGGAAGTGATTGCGATCGCAAAGCTCTATTAGTTGCTTTGGAATCGGCTTTTGAAAAAAAATCTGTGAAAATCGCAAAAATTTTGGGTATCGAAATCTGGCAAAAGTCTGCATAAAAGGGCTCTCCTGGCCAAATGGTTTAACTTTGGCAGGTCCCTGCTGTTCTGTTATGAAACTAGAATATCTTTTGCACATTCTGGAAGTGATTGCGATCGCAAAGCTCTATTAGTTGCTGTGGAATCGACTTTTAAAAATGAGAGGGCGTAAAATTCGCCAAAAAAATTTCGCGACGAAATCGAGCACATGCCTTCATAAAAGGGCTCTCCTGGCCAAATGGTTTAACTTTGGCAGGTCCCTCGTGCTTTATCAGGAAAGTAGACTTCGTGGGGCAGATTCTGGAAGTGATTGCGATCGCAAAGCTCTATTAGTTGCTTTGGAATCGGCTTTTGAAAAAAAATCTGTGAAAATCGCAAAAATTTTGGGTATCGAAATCTGGCAAAAGTCTGCATAAAAGGGCTCTCCTGGCCAAATGGTTTAACTTTGGCAGGTCCCTGCTGTTCTGTTATGAAACTAGAATATCTTTTGCACATTCTGGAAGTGATTGCGATCGCAAAGCTCTATTAGTTGCTGTGGAATCGACTTTTAAAAATGAGAGGGCGTAAAATTCGCCAAAAAAATTTCGCGACGAAATCGAGCACATGCCTTCATAAAAGGGCTCTCCTGGCCAAATGGTTTAACTTTGGCAGGTCCCTCGTGCTTTATCAGGAAAGTAGACTTCGTGGGGCAGATTCTGGAAGTGATTGCGATCGCAAAGCTCTATTAGTTGCTTTGGAATCGGCTTTTGAAAAAAAATCTGTGAAAATCGCAAAAATTTTGGGTATCGAAATCTGGCAAAAGTCTGCATAAAAGGGCTCTCCTGGCCAAATGGTTTAACTTTGGCAGGTCCCTGCTGTTCTGTTATGAAACTAGAATATCTTTTGCACATTCTGGAAGTGATTGCGATCTCAAAGCTCTATTAGTTGCTGTGGAATCGACTTTTAAAAATGAGAGGGCGTAAAATTCGCCAAAAAAATTTCGCGACGAAATCGAACACATGCCTTCATAAAAGGGCTCTCCTGGCCAAATGGTTTAACTTTGGCAGGTCCCTCGTGCTTTATCAGGAAAGTAGACTTCGTGGGGCAGATTCTGGAAGTGATTGCGATCGCAAAGCTCTATTAGTTGCTTTGGAATCGGCTTTTGAAAAAAAATCTGTGAAAATCGCAAAAATTTTGGGTATCGAAATCTGGCAAAAGTCTGCATAAAAGGGCTCTCCTGGCCAAATGGTTTAACTTTGGCAGGTCCCTGCTGTTCTGTTATGAAACTAGAATATCTTTTGCACATTCTGGAAGTGATTGCGATCGCAAAGCTCTATTAGTTGCTGTGGAATCGACTTTTAAAAATGAGAGGGCGTAAAATTCGCCAAAAAAATTTCGCGACGAAATCGAGCACATGCCTTTATAAAAGGGCACTCCTGGCCAAATGGTTTAACTTTGGCAGGTCCCTCGTGCTTTATCAGGAAAGTAGACTTCGTGGGGCAGATTCTGGAAGTGATTGCGATCGCAAAGCTCTATTAGTTGCTTTGGAATCGGCTTTTGAAAAAAAATCTGTGAAAATCGCAAAAATTTTTGGTATCGAAATCTGGCAAAAGTCTGCATAAAAGGGCTCTCCTGGCCAAATGGTTTAACTTTGGCAGGTCCCTGCTGTTCTGTTATGAAACTAGAATATCTTTTGCACATTCTGGAAGTGATTGCGATCGCAAAGCTCTATTAGTTGCTGTGGAATCGACTTTTAAAAATGAGAGGGCGTAAAATTCGCCAAAAAAATTTCGCGACGAAATCGAGCACATGCCTTCATAAAAGGGCTCTCCTGGCCAAATGGTTTAACTTTGGCAGGTCCCTCGTGCTTTATCAGGAAAGTAGACTTCGTGGGGCAGATTCTGGAAGTGATTGCGATCGCAAAGCTCTATTAGTTGCTTTGGAATCGGCTTTTGAAAAAAAATCTGTGAAAATCGCAAAAATTTTGGGTATCGAAATCTGGCAAAAGTCTGCATAAAAGGGCTCTCCTGGCCAAATGGTTTAACTTTGGCAGGTCCCTGCTGTTCTGTTATGAAACTAGAATATCTTTTGCACATTCTGGAAGTGATTGCGATCGCAAAGCTCTATTAGTTGCTGTGGAATTGACTTTTAAAAATGAGAGGGCGTAAAATTCGCCAAAAAAATTTCGCGACGAAATCGAGCACATGCCTCCATAAAAGGGCTCTCCTGGCCAAATGGTTTAACTTTGGCAGGTCCCTCGTGCTTTATCAGGAAAGTAGACTTCGTGGGGCAGATTCTGGAAGTGATTGCGATCGCAAAGCTCTATTAGTTGCTTTGGAATCGGCTTTTGAAAAAAAATCTGTGAAAATCGCAAAAATTGTGGGTATCGAAATCTGGCAAATGTCTGCATAAAAGGGCTCTCCTGGCCAAATGGTTTAACTTTGGCAGGTCCCTGCTGTTCTGTTATGAAACTAGAATATCTTTTGCACATTCTGGAAGTGATTGCGATCGCAAAGCTCTATTAGTTGCTGTGGAATCGACTTTTAAAAATGAGAGGGCGTAAAATTCGCCAAAAAATTTCGCGACGAAATCGAGCACATGCCTTCATAAAAGGGCTCTCCTGGCCAAATGGTTTAACTTTGGCAGGTCCCTCGTGCTTTATCAGGAAAGTAGACTTCGTGGGGCAGATTCTGGAAGTGATTGCGATCGCAAAGCTCTATTAGTTGCTTTGGAATCGGCTTTTGAAAAAAAATCTGTGAAAATCGCAAAAATTTTGGGTATCGAAATCTGGCAAAAGTCTGCATAAAAGGGCTCTCCTGGCCAAATGGTTTAACTTTGGCAGGTCCCTGCTGTTCTGTTATGAAACTAGAATATCTTTTGCACATTCTGGAAGTGATTGCGATCGCAAAGCTCTATTAGTTGCTGTGGAATCGACTTTTAAAAATGAGAGGGCGTAAAATTCGCCAAAAAAATTTCGCGACGAAATCGAGCACATGCCTTCATAAAAGGGCTCTCCTGGCCAAATGGTTTAACTTTGGCAGGTCCCTCGTGCTTTATCAGGAAAGTAGACTTCGTGGGGCAGATTCTGGAAGTGATTGCGATCGCAAAGCTCTATTAGTTGCTTTGGAATCGGCTTTTGAAAAAAAATCTGTGAAAATCGCAAAAATTTTGGGTATCGAAATCTGGCAAAAGTCTGCATAAAAGGGCTCTCCTGGCCAAATGGTTTAACTTTGGCAGGTCCCTGCTGTTCTGTTATGAAACTAGAATATCTTTTGCACATTCTGGAAGTGATTGCGATCGCAAAGCTCTATTAGTTGCTGTGGAATCGACTTTTAAAAATGAGAGGGCGTAAAATTCGCCAAAAAAATTTCGCGACGAAATCGAGCACATGCCTTCATAAAAGGGCTCTCCTGGCCAAATGGTTTAACTTTGGCAGGTCCCTCGTGCTTTATCAGGAAAGTAGACTTCGTGGGGCAGATTCTGGAAGTGATTGCGATCGCAAAGCTCTATTAGTTGCTTTGGAATCGGCTTTTGAAAAAAAATCTGTGAAAATCGCAAAAATTTTGGGTATCGAAATCTGGCAAAAGTCTGCATAAAAGGGCTCTCCTGGCCAAATGGTTTAACTTTGGCAGGTCCCTGCTGTTCTGTTATGAAACTAGAATATCTTTTGCACATTCTGGAAGTGATTGCGATCGCAAAGCTCTATTAGTTGCTGTGGAATCGACTTTTAAAAATGAGAGGGCGTAAAATTCGCCAAAAAAATTTCGCGACGAAATCGAGCACATGCCTTCATAAAAGGGCTCTCCTGGCCAAATGGTTTAACTTTGGCAGGTCCCTCGTGCTTTATCAGGAAAGTAGACTTCGTGGGGCAGATTCTGGAAGTGATTGCGATCGCAAAGCTCTATTAGTTGCTTTGGAATCAGCTTTTGAAAAAAAATCTGTGAAAATCGCAAAAATTTTGGGTATCGAAATCTGGCAAAAGTCTGCATAAAAGGGCTCTCCTGGCCAAATGGTTTAACTTTGGCAGGTCCCTGCTGTTCTGTTATGAAACTAGAATATCTTTTGCACATTCTGGAAGTGATTGCGATCGCAAAGCTCTATTAGTTGCTGTGGAATCGACTTTTAAAAATGAGAGGGCGTAAAATTCGCCAAAAAAATTTCGCGACGAAATCGAGCACATGCCTTCATAAAAGGGCTCTCCTGGCCAAATGGTTTAACTTTGGCAGGTCCCTCGTGCTTTATCAGGAAAGTAGACTTCGTGGGGCAGATTCTGGAAGTGATTGCGATCGCAAAGCTCTATTAGTTGCTTTGGAATCGGCTTTTGAAAAAAAATCTGTGAAAATCGCAAAAATTTTGGGTATCGAAATCTGGCAAAAGTCTGCATAAAAGGGCTCTCCTGGCCAAATGGTTTAACTTTGGCAGGTCCCTGCTGTTCTGTTATGAAACTAGAATATCTTTTGCACATTCTGGAAGTGATTGCGATCGCAAAGCTCTATTAGTTGCTGTGGAATCGACTTTTAAAAATGAGAGGGCGTAAAATTCGCCAAAAAAATTTCGCGACGAAATCGAGCACATGCCTTCATAAAAGGGCTCTCCTGGCCAAATGGTTTAACTTTGGCAGGTCCCTCGTGCTTTATCAGGAAAGTAGACTTCGTGGGGCAGATTCTGGAAGTGATTGCGATCGCAAAGCTCTATTAGTTGCTTTGGAATCGGCTTTTGAAAAAAAATCTGTGAAAATCGCAAAAATTTTGGGTATCGAAATCTGGCAAAAGTCTGCATAAAAGGGCTCTCCTGGCCAAATGGTTTAACTTTGGCAGGTCCCTGCTGTTCTGTTATGAAACTAGAATATCTTTTGCACATTCTGGAAGTGATTGCGATCGCAAAGCTCTATTAGTTGCTGTGGAATCGACTTTTAAAAATGAGAGGGCGTAAAATTCGCCAAAAAAATTTCGCGACGAAATCGAGCACATGCCTTCATAAAAGGGCTCTCCTGGCCAAATGGTTTAACTTTGGCAGGTCCCTCGTGCTTTATCAGGAAAGTAGACTTCGTGGGGCAGATTCTGGAAGTGATTGCGATCGCAAAGCTCTATTAGTTGCTTTGGAATCGGCTTTTAAAAATGAGAGGGCGTAAAATTCGCCAAAAAAATTTCGCGACGAAATCGAGCACATGCCTTCATAAAAGGGCTCTCCTGGCCAAATGGTTTAACTTTGGCAGGTCCCTCGTGCTTTATCAGGAAAGTAGACTTCGTGGGGCAGATTCTGGAAGTGATTGCGATCGCAAAGTTCTATTAGTTGCTTTGGAATCGGCTTTTGAAAAAAAATCTGTGAAAATCGCAAAAATTTTGGGTATCGAAATCTGGCAAAAGTCTGCATAAAAGGGCTCTCCTGGCCAAATGGTTTAACTTTGGCAGGTCCCTGCTGTTCTGTTATGAAACTAGAATATCTTTTGCACATTCTGGAAGTGATTGCGATCGCAAAGCTCTATTAGTTGCTGTGGAATCGACTTTTAAAAATGAGAGGGCGTAAAATTCGCCAAAAAAATTTCGCGACGAAATCGAGCACATGCCTTTATAAAAGGGCTCTCCTGGCCAAATGGTTTAACTTTGGCAGGTCCCTCGTGCTTTATCAGGAAAGTAGACTTCGTGGGGCAGATTCTGGAAGTGATTGCGATCGCAAAGCTCTATTAGTTGCTTTGGAATCGGCTTTTGAAAAAAAATCTGTGAAAATCGCAAAAATTTTGGGTATCGAAATCTGGCAAAAGTCTGCATAAAAGGGCTCTCCTGGCCAAATGGTTTAACTTTGGCAGGTCCCTGCTGTTCTGTTATGAAACTAGAATATCTTTTGCACATTCTGGAAGTGATTGCGATCGCAAAGCTCTACTAGTTGCTGTGGAATCGACTTTTAAAAATGAGAGGGCGTAAAATTCGCCAAAAAAATTTCGCGACGAAATCGAGCACATGCCTTCATAAAAGGGCTCTCCTGGCCAAATGGTTTGACTTTGGCAGGTCCCTCGTGCTTTATCAGGAAAGTAGACTTCGTGGGGCAGATTCTGGAAGTGATTGCGATCGCAAAGCTCTATTAGTTGCTTTGGAATCGGCTTTTGAAAAAAAATCTGTGAAAATCGCAAAAATTTTGGGTATCGAAATCTGGCAAAAGTCTGCATAAAAGGGCTCTCCTGGCCAAATGGTTTAACTTTGGCAGGTCCCTGCTGTTCTGTTGTGAAACTAGAATATCTTTTGCACATTCTGGAAGTGATTGCGATCGCAAAGCTCTATTAGTTGCTGTGGAATCGACTTTTAAAAATGAGAGGGCGTAAAATTCGCCAAAAAAATTTCGCGACGAAATCGAGCACATGCCTTCATAAAAGGGCTCTCCTGGCCAAATGGTTTAACTTTGGCAGGTCCCTCGTGCTTTATCAGGAAAGTAGACTTCGTGGGGCAGATTCTGGAAGTGATTGCGATCGCAAAGCTCTATTAGTTGCTTTGGAATCGGCTTTTGAAAAAAAATCTGTGAAAATCGCAAAAATTTTGGGTATCGAAATCTGGCAAAAGTCTGCATAAAAGGGCTCTCCTGGCCAAATGGTTTAACTTTGGCAGGTCCCTGCTGTTCTGTTATGAAACTAGAATATCTTTTGCACATTCTGGAAGTGATTGCGATCGCAAAGCTCTATTAGTTGCTGTGGAATCGACTTTTAAAAATGAGAGGGCGTAAAATTCGCCAAAAAAATTTCGCGACGAAATCGAGCACATGCCTTCATAAAAGGGCTCTCCTGGCCAAATGGTTTAACTTTGGCAGGTCCCTCGTGCTTTATGAGGAAAGTAGACTTCGTGGGGCAGATTCTGGAAGTGATTGCGATCGCAAAGCTCTATTAGTTGCTTTGGAATCGGCTTTTAAAAATGAGAGGGCGTAAAATTCGCCAAAAAAATTTCGCGACGAAATCGAGCACATGCCTTCATAAAAGGGCTCTCCTGGCCAAATGGTTTAACTTTGGCAGGTCCTTCGTGCTTTATCAGGAAAGTAGACTTCGTGGGGCAGATTCTGGAAGTGATTGCGATCGCAAAGTTCTATTAGTTGCTTTGGAATCGGCTTTTGAAAAAAAATCTGTGAAAATCGCAAAAATTTTGGGTATCGAAATCTGGCAAAAGTCTGCATAAAAGGGCTCTCCTGGCCAAATGGTTTAACTTTTGAAGGTCCCTGCTGTTCTGTTATGAAACTAGAATATCTTTTGCACATTCTGGAAGTGATTGCGATCGCAAAGCTCTATTAGTTGCTGTGGAATCGACTTTTAAAAATGATAGGGCGTAAAATTCGCCAAAAAAATTTCGCGACGAAATCGAGCACATGCCTTCATAAAAGGGCTCTCCTGGCCAAATGGTTTAACTTTGGCAGGTCCCTCGTGCTTTATCAGAAAAGTAGACTTCGTGGGGCAGATTCTGGAAGTGATTGCGATCGCAAAGCTCTATTAGTTGCTTTGGAATCGGCTTTTGAAAAAAAATCTGTGAAAATCGCAAAAATTTTGGGTATCGAAATCTGGCAAAAGTCTGCATAAAAGGGCTCTCCTGGCCAAATGGTTTAACTTTGGCAGGTCCCTGCTGTTCTGTTATGAAACTAGAATATCTTTTGCACATTCTGGAAGTGATTGCGATCGCAAAGCTCTATTAGTTGCTGTGGAATCGACTTTTAAAAATGAGAGGGCGTAAAATTCGCCAAAAAAATTTCGCGACGAAATCGAGCACATGCCTTCATAAAAGGGCTCTCCTGGCCAAATGGTTTAACTTTGGCAGGTCCCTCGTGCTTTATCAGGAAAGTAGACTTCGTGGGGCAGATTCTGGAAGTGATTGCGATCGCAAAGCTCTATTAGTTGCTTTGGAATCGGCTTTTGAAAAAAAATCTGTGAAAATCGCAAAAATTTTGGGTATCGAAATCTGGCAAAAGTCTGCATAAAAGGGCTCTCCTGGCCAAATGGTTTAACTTTGGAAGGTCCCTGCTGTTCTGTTATGAAACTAGAATATCTTTTGCACATTCTGGAAGTGATTGCGATCGCAAAGCTCTATTAGTTGCTTTGGAATCGGCTTTTGAAAAAAAATCTGTGAAAATCGCAAAAATTTTGGGTATCGAAATCTGGCAAAAGTCTGCATAAAAGGGCTCTCCTGGCCAAATGGTTTAACTTTGGCAGGTCCCTGCTGTTCTGTTATGAAACTAGAATATCTTTTGCACATTCTGGAAGTGATTGCGATCGCAAAGCTCTATTAGTTGCTGTGGAATCGACTTTTAAAAATGAGAGGGCGTAAAATTCGCCAAAAAAATTTCGCGACGAAATCGAGCACATGCCTTCATAAAAGGGCTCTCCTGGCCAAATGGTTTAACTTTGGCAGGTCCCTCGTGCTTTATCAGGAAAGTAGACTTCGTGAGGCAGATTCTGGAAGTGATTGCGATCGCAAAGCTCTATTAGTTGCTTTGGAATCGGCTTTTGAAAAAAAATCTGTGAAAATCGCAAAAATTTTGGGTATCGAAATCTGGCAAAAGTCTGCATAAAAGGGCTCTCCTGGCCAAATGGTTTAACTTTGGCAGGTCCCTGCTGTTCTGTTATGAAACTAGAATATCTTTTGCACATTCTGGAAGTGATTGCGATCACAAAGCTCTATTAGTTGCTGTGGAATCGACTTTTAAAAATGAGAGGGCGTAAAATTCGCCAAAAAAATTTCGCGACGAAATCGAGCACATGCCTTCATAAAAGGGCTCTCCTGGCCAAATGGTTTAACTTTGGCAGGTCCCTCGTGCTTTATCAGGAAAGTAGACTTCGTGGGGCAGATTCTGGAAGTGATTGCGATCGCAAAGCTCTATTAGTTGCTTTGGAATCGGCTTTTGAAAAAAAATCTGTGAAAATCGCAAAAATTTTGGGTATCGAAATCTGGCAAAAGTCTGCATAAAAGGGCTCTCCTGGCCAAATGGTTTAACTTTGGCAGGTCCCTGCTGTTCTGTTATGAAACTAGAATATCTTTTGCACATTCTGGAAGTGATTGCGATCGCAAAGCTCTATTAGTTGCTGTGGAATCGACTTTTAAAAATGAGAGGGCGTAAAATTCGCCAAAAAAATTTCGCGACGAAATCGAGCACATGCCTTCATAAAAGGGCTCTCCTGGCCAAATGGTTTAACTTTGGCAGGTCCCTCGTGCTTTATCAGGAAAGTAGACTTCGTGGGGCAGATTCTGGAAGTGATTGCGATCGCAAAGCTCTATTAGTTGCTTTGGAATCGGCTTTTGAAAAAAAATCTGTGAAAATCGCAAAAATTTTGGGTATCGAAATCTGGCAAAAGTCTGCATAAAAGGGCTCTCCTGGCCAAATGGTTTAACTTTGGCAGGTCCCTGCTGTTCTGTTATGAAACTAGAATATCTTTTGCACATTCTGGAAGTGATTGCGATCGCAAAGCTCTATTAGTTGCTGTGGAATCGACTTTTAAAAATGAGAGGGCGTAAAATTCGCCAAAAAAATTTCGCGTCGAAATCGAGCACATGCCTTCATAAAAGGGCTCTCCTGGCCAAATGGTTTAACTTTGGCAGGTCCCTCGTGCTTTATCAGGAAAGTAGACTTCGTGGGGCAGATTCTGGAAGTGATTGCGATCGCAAAGCTCTATTAGTTGCTTTGGAATCGGCTTTTGAAAAAAAAATCTGTGAAAATCGCAAAAATTTTGGGTATCGAAATCTGGCAAAAGTCTGCATAAAAGGGCTCTCCTGGCCAAATGGTTTAACTTTGGCAGGTCCCTGCTGTTCTGTTATGAAACTAGAATATCTTTTGCACATTCTGGAAGTGATTGCGATCGCAAAGCTCTATTAGTTGCTGTGGAATCGACTTTTAAAAATGAGAGGGCGTAAAATTCGCCAAAAAAATTTCGCGACGAAATCGAGCACATGCCTTCATAAAAGGGCTCTCCTGGCCAAATGGTTTAACTTTCGCAGGTCCCTCGTGCTTTATCAGGAAAGTAGACTTCGTGGGGCAGATTCTGGAAGTGATTGCGATCGCAAAGCTCTATTAGTTGCTTTGGAATCGGCTTTTGAAAAAAAATCTGTGAAAATCGCAAAAATTTTGGGTATCGAAATCTGGCAAAAGTCTGCATAAAAGGGCTCTCCTGGCCAAATGGTTTAACTTTGGCAGGTCCCTGCTGTTCTGTTATGAAACTAGAATATCTTTTGCACATTCTGGAAGTGATTGCGATCGCAAAGCTCTATTAGTTGCTGTGGAATCGACTTTTAAAAATGAGAGGGCGTAAAATTCGCCAAAAAAATTTCGCGACGAAATCGAGCACATGCCTTCATAAAAGGGCTCTCCTGGCCAAATGGTTTAACTTTGGCAGGTCCCTCGTGCTTTATCAGGAAAGTAGACTTCGTGGGGCAGATTCTGGAAGTGATTGCGATCGCAAAGCTCTATTAGTTGCTTTGGAATCGGCTTTTGAAAAAAAATCTGTGAAAATCGCAAAAATTTTGGGTATCGAAATCTGGCAAAAGTCTGCATAAAAGGGCTCTCCTGGCCAAATGGTTTAACTTTGGAAGGTCCCTGCTGTTCTGTTATGAAACTAGAATATCTTTTGCACATTCTGGAAGTGATTGCGATCTCAAAGCTCTATTAGTTGCTGTGGAATCGACTTTTAAAAATGAGAGGGCGTAAAATTCGCCAAAAAAATTTCGCGACGAAATCGAACACATGCCTTCATAAAAGGGCTCTCCTGGCCAAATGGTTTAACTTTGGCAGGTCCCTCGTGCTTTATCAGGAAAGTAGACTTCGTGGGGCAGATTCTGGAAGTGATTGCGATCGCAAAGCTCTATTAGTTGCTTTGGAATCGGCTTTTGAAAAAAAATCTGTGAAAATCGCAAAAATTTTGGGTATCGAAATCTGGCAAAAGTCTGCATAAAAGGGCTCTCCTGGCCAAATGGTTTAACTTTGGCAGGTCCCTGCTGTTCTGTTATGAAACTAGAATATCTTTTGCACATTCTGGAAGTGATTGCGATCGCAAAGCTCTATTAGTTGCTGTGGAATCGACTTTTAAAAATGAGAAGGCGTAAAATTCGCCAAAAAAATTTCGCGACGAAATCGAGCACATGCCTTCATAAAAGGGCACTCCTGGCCAAATGGTTTAACTTTGGCAGGTCCCTCGTGCTTTATCAGGAAAGTAGACTTCGTGGGGCAGATTCTGGAAGTGATTGCGATCGCAAAGCTCTATTAGTTGCTTTGGAATCGGCTTTTGAAAAAAAATCTGTGAAAATCGCAAAAATTTTTGGTATCGAAATCTGGCAAAAGTCTGCATAAAAGGGCTCTCCTGGCCAAATGGTTTAACTTTGGCAGGTCCCTGCTGTTCTGTTATGAAACTAGAATATCTTTTGCACATTCTGGAAGTGATTGCGATCGCAAAGCTCTATTAGTTGCTGTGGAATCGACTTTTAAAAATGAGAGGGCGTAAAATTCGCCAAAAAAATTTCGCGACGAAATCGAGCACATGCCTTCATAAAAGGGCTCTCCTGGCCAAATGGTTTAACTTTGGCAGGTCCCTCGTGCTTTATCAGGAAAGTAGACTTCGTGGGGCAGATTCTGGAAGTGATTGCGATCGCAAAGCTCTATTAGTTGCTTTGGAATCGGCTTTTGAAAAAAAATCTGTGAAAATCGCAAAAATTTTGGGTATCGAAATCTGGCAAAAGTCTGCATAAAAGGGCTCTCCTGGCCAAATGGTTTAACTTTGGCAGGTCCCTGCTGTTCTGTTATGAAACTAGAATATCTTTTGCACATTCTGGAAGTGATTGCGATCGCAAAGCTCTATTAGTTGCTGTGGAATCGACTTTTAAAAATGAGAGGGCGTAAAATTCGCCAAAAAAATTTCGCGTCGAAATCGAGCACATGCCTTCATAAAAGGGCTCTCCTGGCCAAATGGTTTAACTTTGGCAGGTCCCTCGTGCTTTATCAGGAAAGTAGACTTCGTGGGGCAGATTCTGGAAGTGATTGCGATCGCAAAGCTCTATTAGTTGCTTTGGAATCGGCTTTTGAAAAAAAAATCTGTGAAAATCGCAAAAATTTTGGGTATCGAAATCTGGCAAAAGTCTGCATAAAAGGGCTCTCCTGGCCAAATGGTTTAACTTTGGCAGGTCCCTGCTGTTCTGTTATGAAACTAGAATATCTTTTGCACATTCTGGAAGTGATTGCGATCGCAAAGCTCTATTAGTTGCTGTGGAATCGACTTTTAAAAATGAGAGGGCGTAAAATTCGCCAAAAAAATTTCGCGACGAAATCGAGCACATGCCTTCATAAAAGGGCTCTCCTGGCCAAATGGTTTAACTTTCGCAGGTCCCTCGTGCTTTATCAGGAAAGTAGACTTCGTGGGGCAGATTCTGGAAGTGATTGCGATCGCAAAGCTCTATTAGTTGCTTTGGAATCGGCTTTTGAAAAAAAATCTGTGAAAATCGCAAAAATTTTGGGTATCGAAATCTGGCAAAAGTCTGCATAAAAGGGCTCTCCTGGCCAAATGGTTTAACTTTGGCAGGTCCCTGCTGTTCTGTTATGAAACTAGAATATCTTTTGCACATTCTGGAAGTGATTGCGATCGCAAAGCTCTATTAGTTGCTGTGGAATCGACTTTTAAAAATGAGAGGGCGTAAAATTCGCCAAAAAAATTTCGCGACGAAATCGAGCACATGCCTTCATAAAAGGGCTCTCCTGGCCAAATGGTTTAACTTTGGCAGGTCCCTCGTGCTTTATCAGGAAAGTAGACTTCGTGGGGCAGATTCTGGAAGTGATTGCGATCGCAAAGCTCTATTAGTTGCTTTGGAATCGGCTTTTGAAAAAAAATCTGTGAAAATCGCAAAAATTTTGGGTATCGAAATCTGGCAAAAGTCTGCATAAAAGGGCTCTCCTGGCCAAATGGTTTAACTTTGGAAGGTCCCTGCTGTTCTGTTATGAAACTAGAATATCTTTTGCACATTCTGGAAGTGATTGCGATCTCAAAGCTCTATTAGTTGCTGTGGAATCGACTTTTAAAAATGAGAGGGCGTAAAATTCGCCAAAAAAATTTCGCGACGAAATCGAACACATGCCTTCATAAAAGGGCTCTCCTGGCCAAATGGTTTAACTTTGGTAGGTCCCTCGTGCTTTATCAGGAAAGTAGACTTCGTGGGGCAGATTCTGGAAGTGATTGCGATCGCAAAGCTCTATTAGTTGCTTTGGAATCGGCTTTTGAAAAAAAATCTGTGAAAATCGCAAAAATTTTGGGTATCGAAATCTGGCAAAAGTCTGCATAAAAGGGCTCTCCTGGCCAAATGGTTTAACTTTGGCAGGTCCCTGCTGTTCTGTTATGAAACTAGAATATCTTTTGCACATTCTGGAAGTGATTGCGATCGCAAAGCTCTATTAGTTGCTGTGGAATCGACTTTTAAAAATGAGAGGGCGTAAAATTCGCCAAAAAAATTTCGCGACGAAATCGAGCACATGCCTTCATAAAAGGGCACTCCTGGCCAAATGGTTTAACTTTGGCAGGTCCCTCGTGCTTTATCAGGAAAGTAGACTTCGTGGGGCAGATTCTGGAAGTGATTGCGATCGCAAAGCTCTATTAGTTGCTTTGGAATCGGCTTTTGAAAAAAAATCTGTGAAAATCGCAAAAATTTTTGGTATCGAAATCTGGCAAAAGTCTGCATAAAAGGGCTCTCCTGGCCAAATGGTTTAACTTTGGCAGGTCCCTGCTGTTCTGTTATGAAACTAGAATATCTTTTGCACATTCTGGAAGTGATTGCGATCGCAAAGCTCTATTAGTTGCTGTGGAATCGACTTTTAAAAATGAGAGGGCGTAAAATTCGCCAAAAAAATTTCGCGACGAAATCGAGCACATGCCTTCATAAAAGGGCTCTCCTGGCCAAATGGTTTAACTTTGGCAGGTCCCTCGTGCTTTATCAGGAAAGTAGACTTCGTGGGGCAGATTCTGGAAGTGATTGCGATCGCAAAGCTCTATTAGTTGCTTTGGAATCGGCTTTTGAAAAAAAATCTGTGAAAATCGCAAAAATTTTGGGTATCGAAATCTGGCAAAAGTCTGCATAAAAGGGCTCTCCTGGCCAAATGGTTTAACTTTGGCAGGTCCCTGCTGTTCTGTTATGAAACTAGAATATCTTTTGCACATTCTGGAAGTGATTGCGATCGCAAAGCTCTATTAGTTGCTGTGGAATTGACTTTTAAAAATGAGAGGGCGTAAAATTCGCCAAAAAAATTTCGCGACGAAATCGAGCACATGCCTCCATAAAAGGGCTCTCCTGGCCAAATGGTTTAACTTTGGCAGGTCCCTCGTGCTTTATCAGGAAAGTAGACTTCGTGGGGCAGATTCTGGAAGTGATTGCGATCGCAAAGCTCTATTAGTTGCTTTGGAATCGGCTTTTGAAAAAAAATCTGTGAAAATCGCAAAAATTGTGGGTATCGAAATCTGGCAAATGTCTGCATAAAAGGGCTCTCCTGGCCAAATGGTTTAACTTTGGCAGGTCCCTGCTGTTCTGTTATGAAACTAGAATATCTTTTGCACATTCTGGAAGTGATTGCGATCGCAAAGCTCTATTAGTTGCTGTGGAATCGACTTTTAAAAATGAGAGGGCGTAAAATTCGCCAAAAAATTTCGCGACGAAATCGAGCACATGCCTTCATAAAAGGGCTCTCCTGGCCAAATGGTTTAACTTTGGCAGGTCCCTCGTGCTTTATCAGGAAAGTAGACTTCGTGGGGCAGATTCTGGAAGTGATTGCGATCGCAAAGCTCTATTAGTTGCTTTGGAATCGGCTTTTGAAAAAAAATCTGTGAAAATCGCAAAAATTTTGGGTATCGAAATCTGGCAAAAGTCTGCATAAAAGGGCTCTCCTGGCCAAATGGTTTAACTTTGGCAGGTCCCTGCTGTTCTGTTATGAAACTAGAATATCTTTTGCACATTCTGGAAGTGATTGCGATCGCAAAGCTCTATTAGTTGCTGTGGAATCGACTTTTAAAAATGAGAGGGCGTAAAATTCGCCAAAAAAATTTCGCGACGAAATCGAGCACATGCCTTCATAAAAGGGCTCTCCTGGCCAAATGGTTTAACTTTGGCAGGTCCCTCGTGCTTTATCAGGAAAGTAGACTTCGTGGGGCAGATTCTGGAAGTGATTGCGATCGCAAAGCTCTATTAGTTGCTTTGGAATCGGCTTTTGAAAAAAAATCTGTGAAAATCGCAAAAATTTTGGGTATCGAAATCTGGCAAAAGTCTGCATAAAAGGGCTCTCCTGGCCAAATGGTTTAACTTTGGCAGGTCCCTGCTGTTCTGTTATGAAACTAGAATATCTTTTGCACATTCTGGAAGTGATTGCGATCGCAAAGCTCTATTAGTTGCTGTGGAATCGACTTTTAAAAATGAGAGGGCGTAAAATTCGCCAAAAAAATTTCGCGACGAAATCGAGCACATGCCTTCATAAAAGGGCTCTCCTGGCCAAATGGTTTAACTTTGGCAGGTCCCTCGTGCTTTATCAGGAAAGTAGACTTCGTGGGGCAGATTCTGGAAGTGATTGCGATCGCAAAGCTCTATTAGTTGCTTTGGAATCGGCTTTTGAAAAAAAATCTGTGAAAATCGCAAAAATTTTGGGTATCGAAATCTGGCAAAAGTCTGCATAAAAGGGCTCTCCTGGCCAAATGGTTTAACTTTGGCAGGTCCCTGCTGTTCTGTTATGAAACTAGAATATCTTTTGCACATTCTGGAAGTGATTGCGATCGCAAAGCTCTATTAGTTGCTGTGGAATCGACTTTTAAAAATGAGAGGGCGTAAAATTCGCCAAAAAAATTTCGCGACGAAATCGAGCACATGCCTTCATAAAAGGGCTCTCCTGGCCAAATGGTTTAACTTTGGCAGGTCCCTCGTGCTTTATCAGGAAAGTAGACTTCGTGGGGCAGATTCTGGAAGTGATTGCGATCGCAAAGCTCTATTAGTTGCTTTGGAATCGGCTTTTGAAAAAAAATCTGTGAAAATCGCAAAAATTTTGGGTATCGAAATCTGGCAAAAGTCTGCATAAAAGGGCTCTCCTGGCCAAATGGTTTAACTTTGGCAGGTCCCTGCTGTTCTGTTATGAAACTAGAATATCTTTTGCACATTCTGGAAGTGATTGCGATCGCAAAGCTCTATTAGTTGCTGTGGAATCGACTTTTAAAAATGAGAGGGCGTAAAATTCGCCAAAAAAATTTCGCGACGAAATCGAGCACATGCCTTCATAAAAGGGCTCTCCTGGCCAAATGGTTTAACTTTGGCAGGTCCCTCGTGCTTTATCAGGAAAGTAGACTTCGTGGGGCAGATTCTGGAAGTGATTGCGATCGCAAAGCTCTATTAGTTGCTTTGGAATCGGCTTTTGAAAAAAAATCTGTGAAAATCGCAAAAATTTTGGGTATCGAAATCTGGCAAAAGTCTGCATAAAAGGGCTCTCCTGGCCAAATGGTTTAACTTTGGCAGGTCCCTGCTGTTCTGTTATGAAACTAGAATATCTTTTGCACATTCTGGAAGTGATTGCGATCGCAAAGCTCTATTAGTTGCTGTGGAATCGACTTTTAAAAATGAGAGGGCGTAAAATTCGCCAAAAAAATTTCGCGACGAAATCGAGCACATGCCTTCATAAAAGGGCTCTCCTGGCCAAATGGTTTAACTTTGGCAGGTCCCTCGTGCTTTATCAGGAAAGTAGACTTCGTGGGGCAGATTCTGGAAGTGATTGCGATCGCAAAGCTCTATTAGTTGCTTTGGAATCGGCTTTTGAAAAAAAATCTGTGAAAATCGCAAAAATTTTGGGTATCGAAATCTGGCAAAAGTCTGCATAAAAGGGCTCTCCTGGCCAAATGGTTTAACTTTGGCAGGTCCCTGCTGTTCTGTTATGAAACTAGAATATCTTTTGCACATTCTGGAAGTGATTGCGATCGCAAAGCTCTATTAGTTGCTGTGGAATCGACTTTTAAAAATGAGAGGGCGTAAAATTCGCCAAAAAAATTTCGCGACGAAATCGAGCGCATGCCTTCATAAAAGGGCTCTCCTGGCCAAATGGTTTAACTTTGGCAGGTCCCTCGTGCTTTATCAGGAAAGTAGACTTCGTGGGGCAGATTCTGGAAGTGATTGCGATCGCAAAGCTCTATTAGTTGCTTTGGAATCGGCTTTTAAAAATGAGAGGGCGTAAAATTCGCCAAAAAAATTTCGCGACGAAATCGAGCACATGCCTTCATAAAAGGGCTCTCCTGGCCAAATGGTTTAACTTTGGCAGGTCCCTCGTGCTTTATCAGGAAAGTAGACTTCGTGGGGCAGATTCTGGAAGTGATTGCGATCGCAAAGTTCTATTAGTTGCTTTGGAATCGGCTTTTGAAAAAAAATCTGTGAAAATCGCAAAAATTTTGGGTATCGAAATCTGGCAAAAGTCTGCATAAAAGGGCTCTCCTGGCCAAATGGTTTAACTTTGGCAGGTCCCTGCTGTTCTGTTATGAAACTAGAATATCTTTTGCACATTCTGGAAGTGATTGCGATCGCAAAGCTCTATTAGTTGCTGTGGAATCGACTTTTAAAAATGAGAGGGCGTAAAATTCGCCAAAAAAATTTCGCGACGAAATCGAGCACATGCCTTCATAAAAGGGCTCTCCTGGCCAAATGGTTTAACTTTGGCAGGTCCCTCGTGCTTTATCAGGAAAGTAGACTTCGTGGGGCAGATTCTGGAAGTGATTGCGATCGCAAAGCTCTATTAGTTGCTTTGGAATCGGCTTTTGAAAAAAAATCTGTGAAAATCGCAAAAATTTTGGGTATCGAAATCTGGCAAAAGTCTGCATAAAAGGGCTCTCCTGGCCAAATGGTTTAACTTTGGCAGGTCCCTGCTGTTCTGTTATGAAACTAGAATATCTTTTGCACATTCTGGAAGTGATTGCGATCGCAAAGCTCTACTAGTTGCTGTGGAATCGACTTTTAAAAATGAGAGGGCGTAAAATTCGCCAAAAAAATTTCGCGACGAAATCGAGCACATGCCTTCATAAAAGGGCTCTCCTGGCCAAATGGTTTGACTTTGGCAGGTCCCTCGTGCTTTATCAGGAAAGTAGACTTCGTGGGGCAGATTCTGGAAGTGATTGCGATCGCAAAGCTCTATTAGTTGCTTTGGAATCGGCTTTTGAAAAAAAATCTGTGAAAATCGCAAAAATTTTGGGTATCGAAATCTGGCAAAAGTCTGCATAAAAGGGCTCTCCTGGCCAAATGGTTTAACTTTGGCAGGTCCCTGCTGTTCTGTTGTGAAACTAGAATATCTTTTGCACATTCTGGAAGTGATTGCGATCGCAAAGCTCTATTAGTTGCTGTGGAATCGACTTTTAAAAATGAGAGGGCGTAAAATTCGCCAAAAAAATTTCGCGACGAAATCGAGCACATGCCTTCATAAAAGGGCTCTCCTGGCCAAATGGTTTAACTTTGGCAGGTCCCTCGTGCTTTATCAGGAAAGTAGACTTCGTGGGGCAGATTCTGGAAGTGATTGCGATCGCAAAGCTCTATTAGTTGCTTTGGAATCGGCTTTTGAAAAAAAATCTGTGAAAATCGCAAAAATTTTGGGTATCGAAATCTGGCAAAAGTCTGCATAAAAGGGCTCTCCTGGCCAAATGGTTTAACTTTGGCAGGTCCCTGCTGTTCTGTTATGAAACTAGAATATCTTTTGCACATTCTGGAAGTGATTGCGATCGCAAAGCTCTATTAGTTGCTGTGGAATCGACTTTTAAAAATGAGAGGGCGTAAAATTCGCCAAAAAAATTTCGCGACGAAATCGAGCACATGCCTTCATAAAAGGGCTCTCCTGGCCAAATGGTTTAACTTTGGCAGGTCCCTCGTGCTTTATGAGGAAAGTAGACTTCGTGGGGCAGATTCTGGAAGTGATTGCGATCGCAAAGCTCTATTAGTTGCTTTGGAATCGGCTTTTAAAAAAGAGAGGGCGTAAAATTCGCCAAAAAAATTTCGCGACGAAATCGAGCACATGCCTTCATAAAAGGGCTCTCCTGGCCAAATGGTTTAACTTTGGCAGGTCCTTCGTGCTTTATCAGGAAAGTAGACTTCGTGGGGCAGATTCTGGAAGTGATTGCGATCGCAAAGTTCTATTAGTTGCTTTGGAATCGGCTTTTGAAAAAAAATCTGTGAAAATCGCAAAAATTTTGGGTATCGAAATCTGGCAAAAGTCTGCATAAAAGGGCTCTCCTGGCCAAATGGTTTAACTTTTGAAGGTCCCTGCTGTTCTGTTATGAAACTAGAATATCTTTTGCACATTCTGGAAGTGATTGCGATCGCAAAGCTCTATTAGTTGCTGTGGAATCGACTTTTAAAAATGAGAGGGCGTAAAATTCGCCAAAAAAATTTCGCGACGAAATCGAGCACATGCCTTCATAAAAGGGCTCTCCTGGCCAAATGGTTTAACTTTGGCAGGTCCCTCGTGCTTTATCAGAAAAGTAGACTTCGTGGGGCAGATTCTGGAAGTGATTGCGATCGCAAAGCTCTATTAGTTGCTTTGGAATCGGCTTTTGAAAAAAAATCTGTGAAAATCGCAAAAATTTTGGGTATCGAAATCTGGCAAAAGTCTGCATAAAAGGGCTCTCCTGGCCAAATGGTTTAACTTTGGCAGGTCCCTGCTGTTCTGTTATGAAACTAGAATATCTTTTGCACATTCTGGAAGTGATTGCGATCGCAAAGCTCTATTAGTTGCTGTGGAATCGACTTTTAAAAATGAGAGGGCGTAAAATTCGCCAAAAAAATTTCGCGACGAAATCGAGCACATGCCTTCATAAAAGGGCTCTCCTGGCCAAATGGTTTAACTTTGGCAGGTCCCTCGTGCTTTATCAGGAAAGTAGACTTCGTGGGGCAGATTCTGGAAGTGATTGCGATCGCAAAGCTCTATTAGTTGCTTTGGAATCGGCTTTTGAAAAAAAATCTGTGAAAATCGCAAAAATTTTGGGTATCGAAATCTGGCAAAAGTCTGCATAAAAGGGCTCTCCTGGCCAAATGGTTTAACTTTGGAAGGTCCCTGCTGTTCTGTTATGAAACTAGAATATCTTTTGCACATTCTGGAAGTGATTGCGATCGCAAAGCTCTATTAGTTGCTTTGGAATCGGCTTTTGAAAAAAAATCTGTGAAAATCGCAAAAATTTTGGGTATCGAAATCTGGCAAAAGTCTGCATAAAAGGGCTCTCCTGGCCAAATGGTTTAACTTTGGCAGGTCCCTGCTGTTCTGTTATGAAACTAGAATATCTTTTGCACATTCTGGAAGTGATTGCGATCGCAAAGCTCTATTAGTTGCTGTGGAATCGACTTTTAAAAATGAGAGGGCGTAAAATTCGCCAAAAAAATTTCGCGACGAAATCGAGCACATGCCTTCATAAAAGGGCTCTCCTGGCCAAATGGTTTAACTTTGGCAGGTCCCTCGTGCTTTATGAGGAAAGTAGACTTCGTGGGGCAGATTCTGGAAGTGATTACGATCGCAAAGCTCTATTAGTTGCTTTGGAATCGGCTTTTAAAAATGAGAGGGCGTAAAATTCGCCAAAAAAATTTCGCGACGAAATCGAGCACATGCCTTCATAAAAGGGCTCTCCTGGCCAAATGGTTTAACTTTGGCAGGTCCTTCGTGCTTTATCAGGAAAGTAGACTTCGTGGGGCAGATTCTGGAAGTGATTGCGATCGCAAAGTTCTATTAGTTGCTTTGGAATCGGCTTTTGAAAAAAAATCTGTGAAAATCGCAAAAATTTTGGGTATCGAAATCTGGCAAAAGTCTGCATAAAAGGGCTCTCCTGGCCAAATGGTTTAACTTTGGAAGGTCCCTGCTGTTCTGTTATGAAACTAGAATATCTTTTGCACATTCTGGAAGTGATTGCGATCGCAAAGCTCTATTAGTTGCTGTGGAATCGACTTTTAAAAATGAGAGGGCGTAAAATTCGCCAAAAAAATTTCGCGACGAAATCGAGCACATGCCTTCATAAAAGGGCTCTCCTGGCCAAATGGTTTAACTTTGGCAGGTCCCTCGTGCTTTATCAGAAAAGTAGACTTCGTGGGGCAGATTCTGGAAGTGATTGCGATCGCAAAGCTCTATTAGTTGCTTTGGAATCGGCTTTTGAAAAAAAATCTGTGAAAATCGCAAAAATTTTGGGTATCGAAATCTGGCAAAAGTCTGCATAAAAGGGCTCTCCTGGCCAAATGGTTTAACTTTGGCAGGTCCCTGCTGTTCTGTTATGAAACTAGAATATCTTTTGCACATTCTGGAAGTGATTGCGATCGCAAAGCTCTATTAGTTGCTGTGGAATCGACTTTTAAAAATGAGAGGGCGTAAAATTCGCCAAAAAAATTTCGCGACGAAATCGAGCACATGCCTTCATAAAAGGGCTCTCCTGGCCAAATGGTTTAACTTTGGCAGGTCCCTCGTGCTTTATCAGGAAAGTAGACTTCGTGGGGCAGATTCTGGAAGTGATTGCGATCGCAAAGCTCTATTAGTTGCTTTGGAATCGGCTTTTGAAAAAAAATCTGTGAAAATCGCAAAAATTTTGGGTATCGAAATCTGGCAAAAGTCTGCATAAAAGGGCTCTCCTGGCCAAATGGTTTAACTTTGGAAGGTCCCTGCTGTTCTGTTATGAAACTAGAATATCTTTTGCACATTCTGGAAGTGATTGCGATCGCAAAGCTCTATTAGTTGCTGTGGAATCGACTTTTAAAAATGAGAGGGCGTAAAATTCGCCAAAAAAATTTCGCGACGAAATCGAGCACATGCCTTCATAAAAGGGCTCTCCTGGCCAAATGGTTTAACTTTGGCAGGTCCCTCGTGCTTTATCAGGAAAGTAGACTTCGTGGGGCAGATTCTGGAAGTGATTGCGATCGCAAAGCTCTATTAGTTGCTTTGGAATCGGCTTTTGAAAAAAAATCTGTGAAAATCGCAAAAATTTTGGGTATCGAAATCTGGCAAAAGTCTGCATAAAAGGGCTCTCCTGGCCAAATGGTTTAACTTTGGCAGGTCCCTGCTGTTCTGTTATGAAACTAGAATATCTTTTGCACATTCTGGAAGTGATTGCGATCGCAAAGCTCTATTAGTTGCTGTGGAATCGACTTTTAAAAATGAGAGGGCGTAAAATTCGCCAAAAAAATTTCGCGACGAAATCGAGCACATGCCTTCATAAAAGGGCTCTCCTGGCCAAATGGTTTAACTTTGGCAGGTCCCTCGTGCTTTATCAGGAAAGTAGACTTCGTGGGGCAGATTCTGGAAGTGATTGCGATCGCAAAGCTCTATTAGTTGCTTTGGAATCGGCTTTTGAAAAAAAATCTGTGAAAATCGCAAAAATTTTTGGTACCGAAATCTGGCAAAAGTCTGCATAAAAGGGCTCTCCTGGCCAAATGGTTTAACTTTGGCAGGTCCCTGCTGTTCTGTTATGAAACTAGAATATCTTTTGCACATTCTGGAAGTGATTGCGATCGCAAAGCTCTATTAGTTGCTGTGGAATCGACTTTTAAAAATGAGAGGGCGTAAAATTCGCCAAAAAAATTTCGCGACGAAATCGAGCACATGCCTTCATAAAAGGGCTCTCCTGGCCAAATGGTTTAACTTTGGCAGGTCCCTGCTGTTCTGTTATGAAACTAGAATATCTTTTGCACATTCTGGAAGTGATTGCGATCGCAAAGCTCTATTAGTTGCTGTGGAATCGACTTTTAAAAATGAGAGGGCGTAAAATTCGCCAAAAAAATTTCGCGACGAAATCGAGCACATGCCTTCATAAAAGGGCTCTCCTGGCCAAATGGTTTAACTTTGGCAGGTCCCTCGTGCTTTATCAGGAAAGTAGACTTCGTGGGGCAGATTCTGGAAGTGATTGCGATCGCAAAGCTCTATTAGTTGCTTTGGAATCGGCTTTTGAAAAAAAATCTGTGAAAATCGCAAAAATTTTGGGTATCGAAATCTGGCAAAAGTCTGCATAAAAGGGCTCTCCTGGCCAAATGGTTTAACTTTGGCAGGTCCCTGCTGTTCTGTTATGAAACTAGAATATCTTTTGCACATTCTGGAAGTGATTGCGATCTCAAAGCTCTATTAGTTGCTGTGGAATCGACTTTTAAAAATGAGAGGGCGTAAAATTCGCCAAAAAAATTTCGCGACGAAATCGAACACATGCCTTCATAAAAGGGCTCTCCTGGCCAAATGGTTTAACTTTGGCAGGTCCCTCGTGCTTTATCAGGAAAGTAGACTTCGTGGGGCAGATTCTGGAAGTGATTGCGATCGCAAAGCTCTATTAGTTGCTTTGGAATCGGCTTTTGAAAAAAAATCTGTGAAAATCGCAAAAATTTTGGGTATCGAAATCTGGCAAAAGTCTGCATAAAAGGGCTCTCCTGGCCAAATGGTTTAACTTTGGCAGGTCCCTGCTGTTCTGTTATGAAACTAGAATATCTTTTGCACATTCTGGAAGTGATTGCGATCGCAAAGCTCTATTAGTTGCTGTGGAATCGACTTTTAAAAATGAGAGGGCGTAAAATTCGCCAAAAAAATTTCGCGACGAAATCGAGCACATGCCTTCATAAAAGGGCACTCCTGGCCAAATGGTTTAACTTTGGCAGGTCCCTCGTGCTTTATCAGGAAAGTAGACTTCGTGGGGCAGATTCTGGAAGTGATTGCGATCGCAAAGCTCTATTAGTTGCTTTGGAATCGGCTTTTGAAAAAAAATCTGTGAAAATCGCAAAAATTTTTGGTATCGAAATCTGGCAAAAGTCTGCATAAAAGGGCTCTCCTGGCCAAATGGTTTAACTTTGGCAGGTCCCTGCTGTTCTGTTATGAAACTAGAATATCTTTTGCACATTCTGGAAGTGATTGCGATCGCAAAGCTCTATTAGTTGCTGTGGAATCGACTTTTAAAAATGAGAGGGCGTAAAATTCGCCAAAAAAATTTCGCGACGAAATCGAGCACATGCCTTCATAAAAGGGCTCTCCTGGCCAAATGGTTTAACTTTGGCAGGTCCCTCGTGCTTTATCAGGAAAGTAGACTTCGTGGGGCAGATTCTGGAAGTGATTGCGATCGCAAAGCTCTATTAGTTGCTTTGGAATCGGCTTTTGAAAAAAAATCTGTGAAAATCGCAAAAATTTTGGGTATCGAAATCTGGCAAAAGTCTGCATAAAAGGGCTCTCCTGGCCAAATGGTTTAACTTTGGCAGGTCCCTGCTGTTCTGTTATGAAACTAGAATATCTTTTGCACATTCTGGAAGTGATTGCGATCGCAAAGCTCTATTAGTTGCTGTGGAATCGACTTTTAAAAATGAGAGGGCGTAAAATTCGCCAAAAAAATTTCGCGACGAAATCGAGCACATGCCTCCATAAAAGGGCTCTCCTGGCCAAATGGTTTAACTTTGGCAGGTCCCTCGTGCTTTATCAGGAAAGTAGACTTCGTGGGGCAGATTCTGGAAGTGATTGCGATCGCAAAGCTCTATTAGTTGCTTTGGAATCGGCTTTTGAAAAAAAATCTGTGAAAATCGCAAAAATTTTGGGTATCGAAATCTGGCAAATGTCTGCATAAAAGGGCTCTCCTGGCCAAATGGTTTAACTTTGGCAGGTCCCTGCTGTTCTGTTATGAAACTAGAATATCTTTTGCACATTCTGGAAGTGATTGCGATCGCAAAGCTCTATTAGTTGCTGTGGAATCGACTTTTAAAAATGAGAGGGCGTAAAATTCGCCAAAAAAATTTCGCGACGAAATCGAGCACATGCCTTCATAAAAGGGCTCTCCTGGCCAAATGGTTTAACTTTGGCAGGTCCCTCGTGCTTTATCAGGAAAGTAGACTTCGTGGGGCAGATTCTGGAAGTGATTGCGATCGCAAAGCTCTATTAGTTGCTTTGGAATCGGCTTTTGAAAAAAAATCTGTGAAAATCGCAAAAATTTTGGGTATCGAAATCTGGCAAAAGTCTGCATAAAAGGGCTCTCCTGGCCAAATGGTTTAACTTTGGCAGGTCCCTGCTGTTCTGTTATGAAACTAGAATATCTTTTGCACATTCTGGAAGTGATTGCGATCGCAAAGCTCTATTAGTTGCTGTGGAATCGACTTTTAAAAATGAGAGGGCGTAAAATTCGCCAAAAAAATTTCGCGACGAAATCGAGCACATGCCTTCATAAAAGGGCTCTCCTGGCCAAATGGTTTAACTTTGGCAGGTCCCTCGTGCTTTATCAGGAAAGTAGACTTCGTGGGGCAGATTCTGGAAGTGATTGCGATCGCAAAGCTCTATTAGTTGCTTTGGAATCGGCTTTTGAAAAAAAATCTGTGAAAATCGCAAAAATTTTGGGTATCGAAATCTGGCAAAAGTCTGCATAAAAGGGCTCTCCTGGCCAAATGGTTTAACTTTGGCAGGTCCCTGCTGTTCTGTTATGAAACTAGAATATCTTTTGCACATTCTGGAAGTGATTGCGATCGCAAAGCTCTATTAGTTGCTGTGGAATCGACTTTTAAAAATGAGAGGGCGTAAAATTCGCCAAAAAAATTTCGCGACGAAATCGAGCACATGCCTTCATAAAAGGGCTCTCCTGGCCAAATGGTTTAACTTTGGCAGGTCCCTCGTGCTTTATCAGGAAAGTAGACTTCGTGGGGCAGATTCTGGAAGTGATTGCGATCGCAAAGCTCTATTAGTTGCTTTGGAATCGGCTTTTGAAAAAAAATCTGTGAAAATCGCAAAAATTTTGGGTATCGAAATCTGGCAAAAGTCTGCATAAAAGGGCTCTCCTGGCCAAATGGTTTAACTTTGGCAGGTTCCTGCTGTTCTGTTATGAAACTAGAATATCTTTTGCACATTCTGGAAGTGATTGCGATCGCAAAGCTCTATTAGTTGCTGTGGAATCGACTTTTAAAAATGAGAGGGCGTAAAATTCGCCAAAAAAATTTCGCGACGAAATCGAGCACATGCCTTCATAAAAGGGCTCTCCTGGCCAAATGGTTTAACTTTGGCAGGTCCCTCGTGCTTTATCAGGAAAGTAGACTTCGTGAGGCAGATTCTGGAAGTGATTGCGATCGCAAAGCTCTATTAGTTGCTTTGGAATCGGCTTTTGAAAAAAAATCTGTGAAAATCGCAAAAATTTTGGGTATCGAAATCTGGCAAAAGTCTGCATAAAAGGGCTCTCCTGGCCAAATGGTTTAACTTTGGCAGGTCCCTGCTGTTCTGTTATGAAACTAGAATATCTTTTGCACATTCTGGAAGTGATTGCGATCGCAAAGCTCTATTAGTTGCTGTGGAATCGACTTTTAAAAATGAGAGGGCGTAAAATTCGCCAAAAAAATTTCGCGACGAAATCGAGCACATGCCTTCATAAAAGGGCTCTCCTGGCCAAATGGTTTAACTTTGGCAGGTCCCTCGTGCTTTATCAGGAAAGTAGACTTCGTGGGGCAGATTCTGGAAGTGATTGCGATCGCAAAGCTCTATTAGTTGCTTTGGAATCGGCTTTTGAAAAAAAATCTGTGAAAATCGCAAAAATTTTGGGTATCGAAATCTGGCAAAAGTCTGCATAAAAGGGCTCTCCTGGCCAAATGGTTTAACTTTGGCAGGTCCCTGCTGTTCTGTTATGAAACTAGAATATCTTTTGCACATTCTGGAAGTGATTGCGATCGCAAAGCTCTATTAGTTGCTGTGGAATCGACTTTTAAAAATGAGAGGGCGTAAAATTCGCTAAAAAAATTTCGCGACGAAATCGAGCACATGCCTTCATAAAAGGGCTCTCCTGGCCAAATGGTTTAACTTTGGCAGGTCCCTCGTGCTTTATCAGGAAAGTAGACTTCGTGGGGCAGATTCTGGAAGTGATTGCGATCGCAAAGCTCTATTAGTTGCTTTGGAATCGGCTTTTGAAAAAAAATCTGTGAAAATCGCAAAAATTTTGGGTATCGAAATCTGGCAAAAGTCTGCATAAAAGGGCTCTCCTGGCCAAATGGTTTAACTTTGGCAGGTCCCTGCTGTTCTGTTATGAAACTAGAATATCTTTTGCACATTCTGGAAGTGATTGCGATCGCAAAGCTCTATTAGTTGCTGTGGAATCGACTTTTAAAAATGAGAGGGCGTAAAATTCGCCAAAAAAATTTCGCGTCGAAATCGAGCATATGCCTTCATAAAAGGGCTCTCCTGGCCAAATGGTTTAACTTTGGCAGGTCCCTCGTGCTTTATCAGGAAAGTAGACTTCGTGGGGCAGATTCTGGAAGTGATTGCGATCGCAAAGCTCTATTAGTTGCTTTGGAATCGGCTTTTGAAAAAAAATCTGTGAAAATCGCAAAAATTTTGGGTATCGAAATCTGGCAAAAGTCTGCATAAAAGGGCTCTCCTGGCCAAATGGTTTAACTTTGGCAGGTCCCTGCTGTTCTGTTATGAAACTAGAATATCTTTTGCACATTCTGGAAGTGATTGCGATCGCAAAGCTCTATTAGTTGCTGTGGAATCGACTTTTAAAAATGAGAGGGCGTAAAATTCGCCAAAAAAATTTCGCGACGAAATCGAGCACATGCCTTCATAAAAGGGCTCTCCTGGCCAAATGGTTTAACTTTGGCAGGTCCCTCGTGCTTTATCAGGAAAGTAGACTTCGTGGGGCAGATTCTGGAAGTGATTGCGATCGCAAAGCTCTATTAGTTGCTTTGGAATCGGCTTTTGAAAAAAAATCTGTGAAAATCGCAAAAATTTTGGGTATCGAAATCTGGCAAAAGTCTGCATAAAAGGGCTCTCCTGGCCAAATGGTTTAACTTTGGCAGGTCCCTGCTGTTCTGTTATGAAACTAGAATATCTTTTGCACATTCTGGAAGTGATTGCGATCGCAAAGCTCTATTAGTTGCTGTGGAATCGACTTTTAAAAATGAGAGGGCGTAAAATTCGCCAAAAAAATTTCGCGACGAAATCGAGCACATGCCTTCATAAAAGGGCTCTCCTGGCCAAATGGTTTAACTTTGGCAGGTCCCTCGTGCTTTATCAGGAAAGTAGACTTCGTGGGGCAGATTCTGGAAGTGATTGCGATCGCAAAGCTCTATTAGTTGCTTTGGAATCGGCTTTTGAAAAAAAATCTGTGAAAATCGCAAAAATTTTGGGTATCGAAATCTGGCAAAAGTCTGCATAAAAGGGCTCTCCTGGCCAAATGGTTTAACTTTGGCAGGTCCCTGCTGTTCTGTTATGAAACTAGAATATCTTTTGCACATTCTGGAAGTGATTGCGATCGCAAAGCTCTATTAGTTGCTGTGGAATCGACTTTTAAAAATGAGAGGGCGTAAAATTCGCCAAAAAAATTTCGCGACGAAATCGAGCACATGCCTTCATAAAAGGGCTCTCCTGTCCAAATGGTTTAACTTTCGCAGGTCCCTCGTGCTTTATCAGGAAAGTAGACTTCGTGGGGCAGATTCTGGAAGTGATTGCGATCGCAAAGCTCTATTAGTTGCTTTGGAATCGGCTTTTGAAAAAAAATCTGTGAAAATCGCAAAAATTTTGGGTATCGAAATCTGGCAAAAGTCTGCATAAAAGGGCTCTCCTGGCCAAATGGTTTAACTTTGGCAGGTCCCTGCTGTTCTGTTATGAAACTAGAATATCTTTTGCACATTCTGGAAGTGATTGCGATCGCAAAGCTCTATTAGTTGCTGTGGAATCGACTTTTAAAAATGAGAGGGCGTAAAATTCGCCAAAAAAATTTCGCGACGAAATCGAGCACATGCCTTCATAAAAGGGCTCTCCTGGCCAAATGGTTTAACTTTGGCAGGTCCCTCGTGCTTTATGAGGAAAGTAGACTTCGTGGGGCAGATTCTGGAAGTGATTGCGATCGCAAAGCTCTATTAGTTGCTTTGGAATCGGCTTTTAAAAATGAGAGGGCGTAAAATTCGCCAAAAAAATTTCGCGACGAAATCGAGCACATGCCTTCATAAAAGGGCTCTCCTGGCCAAATGGTTTAACTTTGGCAGGTCCTTCGTGCTTTATCAGGAAAGTAGACTTCGTGGGGCAGATTCTGGAAGTGATTGCGATCGCAAAGTTCTATTAGTTGCTTTGGAATCGGCTTTTGAAAAAAAATCTGTGAAAATCGCAAAAATTTTGGGTATCGAAATCTGGCAAAAGTCTGCATAAAAGGGCTCTCCTGGCCAAATGGTTTAACTTTGGAAGGTCCCTGCTGTTCTGTTATGAAACTAGAATATCTTTTGCACATTCTGGAAGTGATTGCGATCGCAAAGCTCTATTAGTTGCTTTGGAATCGGCTTTTGAAAAAAAATCTGTGAAAATCGCAAAAATTTTGGGTATCGAAATCTGGCAAAAGTCTGCATAATAGGGCTCTCCTGGCCAAATGGTTTAACTTTGGCAGGTCCCTGCTGTTCTGTTATGAAACTAGAATATCTTTTGCACATTCTGGAAGTGATTGCGATCGCAAAGCTCTATTAGTTGCTGTGGAATCGACTTTTAAAAATGAGAGGGCGTAAAATTCGCCAAAAAAATTTCGCGACGAAATCGAGCACATGCCTTCATAAAAGGGCTCTCCTGGCCAAATGGTTTAACTTTGGCAGGTCCCTCGTGCTTTATGAGGAAAGTAGACTTCGTGGGGCAGATTCTGGAAGTGATTGCGATCGCAAAGCTCTATTAGTTGCTTTGGAATCGGCTTTTAAAAATGAGAGGGCGTAAAATTCGCCAAAAAAATTTCGCGACGAAATCGAGCACATGCCTTCATAAAAGGGCTCTCCTGGCCAAATGGTTTAACTTTGGCAGGTCCTTCGTGCTTTATCAGGAAAGTAGACTTCGTGGGGCAGATTCTGGAAGTGATTGCGATCGCAAAGTTCTATTAGTTGCTTTGGAATCGGCTTTTGAAAAAAAATCTGTGAAAATCGCAAAAATTTTGGGTATCGAAATCTGGCAAAAGTCTGCATAAAAGGGCTCTCCTGGCCAAATGGTTTAACTTTGGAAGGTCCCTGCTGTTCTGTTATGAAACTAGAATATCTTTTGCACATTCTGGAAGTGATTGCGATCGCAAAGCTCTATTAGTTGCTGTGGAATCGACTTTTAAAAATGAGAGGGCGTAAAATTCGCCAAAAAAATTTCGCGACGAAATTGAGCACATGCCTTCATAAAAGGGCTCTCCTGGCCAAATGGTTTAACTTTGGCAGGTCCCTCGTGCTTTATCAGAAAAGTAGACTTCGTGGGGCAGATTCTGGAAGTGATTGCGATCGCAAAGCTCTATTAGTTGCTTTGGAATCGGCTTTTGAAAAAAAATCTGTGAAAATCGCAAAAATTTTGGGTATCGAAATCTGGCAAAAGTCTGCATAAAAGGGCTCTCCTGGCCAAATGGTTTAACTTTGGCAGGTCCCTGCTGTTCTGTTATGAAACTAGAATATCTTTTGCACATTCTGGAAGTGATTGCGATCGCAAAGCTCTATTAGTTGCTGTGGAATCGACTTTTAAAAATGAGAGGGCGTAAAATTCGCCAAAAAAATTTCGCGACGAAATCGAGCACATGCCTTCATAAAAGGGCTCTCCTGGCCAAATGGTTTAACTTTGGCAGGTCCCTCGTGCTTTATCAGGAAAGTAGACTTCGTGGGGCAGATTCTGGAAGTGATTGCGATCGCAAAGCTCTATTAGTTGCTTTGGAATCGGCTTTTGAAAAAAAATCTGTGAAAATCGCAAAAATTTTGGGTATCGAAATCTGGCAAAAGTCTGCATAAAAGGGCTCTCCTGGCCAAATGGTTTAACTTTGGAAGGTCCCTGCTGTTCTGTTATGAAACTAGAATATCTTTTGCACATTCTGGAAGTGATTGCGATCGCAAAGCTCTATTAGTTGCTGTGGAATCGACTTTTAAAAATGAGAGGGCGTAAAATTCGCCAAAAAAATTTCGCGACGAAATCGAGCACATGCCTTCATAAAAGGGCTCTCCTGGCCAAATGGTTTAACTTTGGCAGGTCCCTCGTGCTTTATCAGGAAAGTAGACTTCGTGGGGCAGATTCTGGAAGTGATTGCGATCGCAAAGCTCTATTAGTTGCTTTGGAATCGGCTTTTGAAAAAAAATCTGTGAAAATCGCAAAAATTTTGGGTATCGAAATCTGGCAAAAGTCTGCATAAAAGGGCTCTCCTGGCCAAATGGTTTAACTTTGGCAGGTCCCTGCTGTTCTGTTATGAAACTAGAATATCTTTTGCACATTCTGGAAGTGATTGCGATCGCAAAGCTCTATTAGTTGCTGTGGAATCGACTTTTAAAAATGAGAGGGCGTAAAATTCGCCAAAAAAATTTCGCGACGAAATCGAGCACATGCCTTCATAAAAGGGCTCTCCTGGCCAAATGGTTTAACTTTGGCAGGTCCCTCGTGCTTTATCAGGAAAGTAGACTTCGTGGGGCAGATTCTGGAAGTGATTGCGATCGCAAAGCTCTATTAGTTGCTTTGGAATCGGCTTTTGAAAAAAAATCTGTGAAAATCGCAAAAATTTTGGGTACCGAAATCTGGCAAAAGTCTGCATAAAAGGGCTCTCCTGGCCAAATGGTTTAACTTTGGCAGGTCCCTGCTGTTCTGTTATGAAACTAGAATATCTTTTGCACATTCTGGAAGTGATTGCGATCGCAAAGCTCTATTAGTTGCTGTGGAATCGACTTTTAAAAATGAGAGGGCGTAAAATTCGCCAAAAAAATTTCGCGACGAAATCGAGCACATGCCTTCATAAAAGGGCTCTCCTGGCCAAATGGTTTAACTTTGGCAGGTCCCTGCTGTTCTGTTATGAAACTAGAATATCTTTTGCACATTCTGGAAGTGATTGCGATCGCAAAGCTCTATTAGTTGCTGTGGAATCGACTTTTAAAAATGAGAGGGCGTAAAATTCGCCAAAAAAATTTCGCGACGAAATCGAGCACATGCCTTCATAAAAGGGCTCTCCTGGCCAAATGGTTTAACTTTGGCAGGTCCCTCGTGCTTTATCAGGAAAGTAGACTTCGTGGGGCAGATTCTGGAAGTGATTGCGATCGCAAAGCTCTATTAGTTGCTTTGGAATCGGCTTTTGAAAAAAAATCTGTGAAAATCGCAAAAATTTTGGGTATCGAAATCTGGCAAAAGTCTGCATAAAAGGGCTCTCCTGGCCAAATGGTTTAACTTTGGCAGGTCCCTGCTGTTCTGTTATGAAACTAGAATATCTTTTGCACATTCTGGAAGTGATTGCGATCTCAAAGCTCTATTAGTTGCTGTGGAATCGACTTTTAAAAATGAGAGGGCGTAAAATTCGCCAAAAAAATTTCGCGACGAAATCGAACACATGCCTTCATAAAAGGGCTCTCCTGGCCAAATGGTTTAACTTTGGCAGGTCCCTCGTGCTTTATCAGGAAAGTAGACTTCGTGGGGCAGATTCTGGAAGTGATTGCGATCGCAAAGCTCTATTAGTTGCTTTGGAATCGGCTTTTGAAAAAAAATCTGTGAAAATCGCAAAAATTTTGGGTATCGAAATCTGGCAAAAGTCTGCATAAAAGGGCTCTCCTGGCCAAATGGTTTAACTTTGGCAGGTCCCTGCTGTTCTGTTATGAAACTAGAATATCTTTTGCACATTCTGGAAGTGATTGCGATCGCAAAGCTCTATTAGTTGCTGTGGAATCGACTTTTAAAAATGAGAGGGCGTAAAATTCGCCAAAAAAATTTCGCGACGAAATCGAGCACATGCCTTCATAAAAGGGCACTCCTGGCCAAATGGTTTAACTTTGGCAGGTCCCTCGTGCTTTATCAGGAAAGTAGACTTCGTGGGGCAGATTCTGGAAGTGATTGCGATCGCAAAGCTCTATTAGTTGCTTTGGAATCGGCTTTTGAAAAAAAATCTGTGAAAATCGCAAAAATTTTTGGTATCGAAATCTGGCAAAAGTCTGCATAAAAGGGCTCTCCTGGCCAAATGGTTTAACTTTGGCAGGTCCCTGCTGTTCTGTTATGAAACTAGAATATCTTTTGCACATTCTGGAAGTGATTGCGATCGCAAAGCTCTATTAGTTGCTGTGGAATCGACTTTTAAAAATGAGAGGGCGTAAAATTCGCCAAAAAAATTTCGCGACGAAATCGAGCACATGCCTTCATAAAAGGGCTCTCCTGGCCAAATGGTTTAACTTTGGCAGGTCCCTCGTGCTTTATCAGGAAAGTAGACTTCGTGGGGCAGATTCTGGAAGTGATTGCGATCGCAAAGCTCTATTAGTTGCTTTGGAATCTTCTTTTGAAAAAAAATCTGTGAAAATCGCAAAAATTTTGGGTATCGAAATCTGGCAAAAGTCTGCATAAAAGGGCTCTCCTGGCCAAATGGTTTAACTTTGGCAGGTCCCTGCTGTTCTGTTATGAAACTAGAATATCTTTTGCACATTCTGGAAGTGATTGCGATCGCAAAGCTCTATTAGTTGCTGTGGAATCGACTTTTAAAAATGAGAGGGCGTAAAATTCGCCAAAAAAATTTCGCGACGAAATCGAGCACATGCCTCCATAAAAGGGCTCTCCTGGCCAAATGGTTTAACTTTGGCAGGTCCCTCGTGCTTTATCAGGAAAGTAGACTTCGTGGGGCAGATTCTGGAAGTGATTGCGATCGCAAAGCTCTATTAGTTGCTTTGGAATCGGCTTTTGAAAAAAAATCTGTGAAAATCGCAAAAATTTTGGGTATCGAAATCTGGCAAATGTCTGCATAAAAGGGCTCTCCTGGCCAAATGGTTTAACTTTGGCAGGTCCCTGCTGTTCTGTTATGAAACTAGAATATCTTTTGCACATTCTGGAAGTGATTGCGATCGCAAAGCTCTATTAGTTGCTGTGGAATCGACTTTTAAAAATGAGAGGGCGTAAAATTCGCCAAAAAAATTTCGCGACGAAATCGAGCACATGCCTTCATAAAAGGGCTCTCCTGGCCAAATGGTTTAACTTTGGCAGGTCCCTCGTGCTTTATCAGGAAAGTAGACTTCGTGGGGCAGATTCTGGAAGTGATTGCGATCGCAAAGCTCTATTAGTTGCTTTGGAATCGGCTTTTGAAAAAAAATCTGTGAAAATCGCAAAAATTTTGGGTATCGAAATCTGGCAAAAGTCTGCATAAAAGGGCTCTCCTGGCCAAATGGTTTAACTTTGGCAGGTCCCTGCTGTTCTGTTATGAAACTAGAATATCTTTTGCACATTCTGGAAGTGATTGCGATCGCAAAGCTCTATTAGTTGCTGTGGAATCGACTTTTAAAAATGAGAGGGCGTAAAATTCGCCAAAAAAATTTCGCGACGAAATCGAGCACATGCCTTCATAAAAGGGCTCTCCTGGCCAAATGGTTTAACTTTGGCAGGTCCCTCGTGCTTTATCAGGAAAGTAGACTTCGTGGGGCAGATTCTGGAAGTGATTGCGATCGCAAAGCTCTATTAGTTGCTTTGGAATCGGCTTTTGAAAAAAAATCTGTGAAAATCGCAAAAATTTTGGGTATCGAAATCTGGCAAAAGTCTGCATAAAAGGGCTCTCCTGGCCAAATGGTTTAACTTTGGCAGGTCCCTGCTGTTCTGTTATGAAACTAGAATATCTTTTGCACATTCTGGAAGTGATTGCGATCGCAAAGCTCTATTAGTTGCTGTGGAATCGACTTTTAAAAATGAGAGGGCGTAAAATTCGCCAAAAAAATTTCGCGACGAAATCGAGCACATGCCTTCATAAAAGGGCTCTCCTGGCCAAATGGTTTAACTTTGGCAGGTCCCTCGTGCTTTATCAGGAAAGTAGACTTCGTGGGGCAGATTCTGGAAGTGATTGCGATCGCAAAGCTCTATTAGTTGCTTTGGAATCGGCTTTTGAAAAAAAATCTGTGAAAATCGCAAAAATTTTGGGTATCGAAATCTGGCAAAAGTCTGCATAAAAGGGCTCTCCTGGCCAAATGGTTTAACTTTGGCAGGTTCCTGCTGTTCTGTTATGAAACTAGAATATCTTTTGCACATTCTGGAAGTGATTGCGATCGCAAAGCTCTATTAGTTGCTGTGGAATCGACTTTTAAAAATGAGAGGGCGTAAAATTCGCCAAAAAAATTTCGCGACGAAATCGAGCACATGCCTTCATAAAAGGGCTCTCCTGGCCAAATGGTTTAACTTTGGCAGGTCCCTCGTGCTTTATCAGGAAAGTAGACTTCGTGGGGCAGATTCTGGAAGTGATTGCGATCGCAAAGCTCTATTAGTTGCTTTGGAATCGGCTTTTGAAAAAAAATCTGTGAAAATCGCAAAAATTTTGGGTATCGAAATCTGGCAAAAGTCTGCATAAAAGGGCTCTCCTGGCCAAATGGTTTAACTTTGGCAGGTCCCTGCTGTTCTGTTATGAAACTAGAATATCTTTTGCACATTCTGGAAGTGATTGCGATCGCAAAGCTCTATTAGTTGCTGTGGAATCGACTTTTAAAAATGAGAGGGCGTAAAATTCGCCAAAAAAATTTCGCGACGAAATCGAGCACATGCCTTCATAAAAGGGCTCTCCTGGCCAAATGGTTTAACTTTGGCAGGTCCCTCGTGCTTTATCAGGAAAGTAGACTTCGTGGGGCAGATTCTGGAAGTGATTGCGATCGCAAAGCTCTATTAGTTGCTTTGGAATCGGCTTTTGAAAAAAAATCTGTGAAAATCGCAAAAATTTTGGGTATCGAAATCTGGCAAAAGTCTGCATAAAAGGGCTCTCCTGGCCAAATGGTTTAACTTTGGCAGGTCCCTGCTGTTCTGTTATGAAACTAGAATATCTTTTGCACATTCTGGAAGTGATTGCGATCGCAAAGCTCTATTAGTTGCTGTGGAATCGACTTTTAAAAATGAGAGGGCGTAAAATTCGCCAAAAAAATTTCGCGACGAAATCGAGCACATGCCTTCATAAAAGGGCTCTCCTGGCCAAATGGTTTAACTTTGGCAGGTCCCTCGTGCTTTATCAGGAAAGTAGACTTCGTGGGGCAGATTCTGGAAGTGATTGCGATCGCAAAGCTCTATTAGTTGCTTTGGAATCGGCTTTTGAAAAAAAATCTGTGAAAATCGCAAAAATTTTGGGTATCGAAATCTGGCAAAAGTCTGCATAAAAGGGCTCTCCTGGCCAAATGGTTTAACTTTGGCAGGTTCCTGCTGTTCTGTTATGAAACTAGAATATCTTTTGCACATTCTGGAAGTGATTGCGATCGCAAAGCTCTATTAGTTGCTGTGGAATCGACTTTTAAAAATGAGAGGGCGTAAAATTCGCCAAAAAAATTTCGCGACGAAATCGAGCACATGCCTTCATAAAAGGGCTCTCCTGGCCAAATGGTTTAACTTTGGCAGGTCCCTCGTGCTTTATCAGGAAAGTAGACTTCGTGAGGCAGATTCTGGAAGTGATTGCGATCGCAAAGCTCTATTAGTTGCTTTGGAATCGGCTTTTGAAAAAAAATCTGTGAAAATCGCAAAAATTTTGGGTATCGAAATCTGGCAAAAGTCTGCATAAAAGGGCTCTCCTGGCCAAATGGTTTAACTTTGGCAGGTCCCTGCTGTTCTGTTATGAAACTAGAATATCTTTTGCACATTCTGGAAGTGATTGCGATCGCAAAGCTCTATTAGTTGCTGTGGAATCGACTTTTAAAAATGAGAGGGCGTAAAATTCGCCAAAAAAATTTCGCGACGAAATCGAGCACATGCCTTCATAAAAGGGCTCTCCTGGCCAAATGGTTTAACTTTGGCAGGTCCCTCGTGCTTTATCAGGAAAGTAGACTTCGTGGGGCAGATTCTGGAAGTGATTGCGATCGCAAAGCTCTATTAGTTGCTTTGGAATCGGCTTTTGAAAAAAAATCTGTGAAAATCGCAAAAATTTTGGGTATCGAAATCTGGCAAAAGTCTGCATAAAAGGGCTCTCCTGGCCAAATGGTTTAACTTTGGCAGGTCCCTGCTGTTCTGTTATGAAACTAGAATATCTTTTGCACATTCTGGAAGTGATTGCGATCGCAAAGCTCTATTAGTTGCTGTGGAATCGACTTTTAAAAATGAGAGGGCGTAAAATTCGCTAAAAAAATTTCGCGACGAAATCGAGCACATGCCTTCATAAAAGGGCTCTCCTGGCCAAATGGTTTAACTTTGGCAGGTCCCTCGTGCTTTATCAGGAAAGTAGACTTCGTGGGGCAGATTCTGGAAGTGATTGCGATCGCAAAGCTCTATTAGTTGCTTTGGAATCGGCTTTTGAAAAAAAATCTGTGAAAATCGCAAAAATTTTGGGTATCGAAATCTGGCAAAAGTCTGCATAAAAGGGCTCTCCTGGCCAAATGGTTTAACTTTGGCAGGTCCCTGCTGTTCTGTTATGAAACTAGAATATCTTTTGCACATTCTGGAAGTGATTGCGATCGCAAAGCTCTATTAGTTGCTGTGGAATCGACTTTTAAAAATGAGAGGGCGTAAAATTCGCCAAAAAAATTTCGCGTCGAAATCGAGCACATGCCTTCATAAAAGGGCTCTCCTGGCCAAATGGTTTAACTTTGGCAGGTCCCTCGTGCTTTATCAGGAAAGTAGACTTCGTGGGGCAGATTCTGGAAGTGATTGCGATCGCAAAGCTCTATTAGTTGCTTTGGAATCGGCTTTTGAAAAAAAATCTGTGAAAATCGCAAAAATTTTGGGTATCGAAATCTGGCAAAAGTCTGCATAAAAGGGCTCTCCTGGCCAAATGGTTTAACTTTGGCAGGTCCCTGCTGTTCTGTTATGAAACTAGAATATCTTTTGCACATTCTGGAAGTGATTGCGATCGCAAAGCTCTATTAGTTGCTGTGGAATCGACTTTTAAAAATGAGAGGGCGTAAAATTCGCCAAAAAAATTTCGCGACGAAATCGAGCACATGCCTTCATAAAAGGGCTCTCCTGGCCAAATGGTTTAACTTTGGCAGGTCCCTCGTGCTTTATCAGGAAAGTAGACTTCGTGGGGCAGATTCTGGAAGTGATTGCGATCGCAAAGCTCTATTAGTTGCTTTGGAATCGGCTTTTGAAAAAAAATCTGTGAAAATCGCAAAAATTTTGGGTATCGAAATCTGGCAAAAGTCTGCATAAAAGGGCTCTCCTGGCCAAATGGTTTAACTTTGGCAGGTCCCTGCTGTTCTGTTATGAAACTAGAATATCTTTTGCACATTCTGGAAGTGATTGCGATCGCAAAGCTCTATTAGTTGCTGTGGAATCGACTTTTAAAAATGAGAGGGCGTAAAATTCGCCAAAAAAATTTCGCGACGAAATCGAGCACATGCCTTCATAAAAGGGCTCTCCTGGCCAAATGGTTTAACTTTGGCAGGTCCCTCGTGCTTTATCAGGAAAGTAGACTTCGTGGGGCAGATTCTGGAAGTGATTGCGATCGCAAAGCTCTATTAGTTGCTTTGGAATCGGCTTTTGAAAAAAAATCTGTGAAAATCGCAAAAATTTTGGGTATCGAAATCTGGCAAAAGTCTGCATAAAAGGGCTCTCCTGGCCAAATGGTTTAACTTTGGCAGGTCCCTGCTGTTCTGTTATGAAACTAGAATATCTTTTGCACATTCTGGAAGTGATTGCGATCGCAAAGCTCTATTAGTTGCTGTGGAATCGACTTTTAAAAATGAGAGGGCGTAAAATTCGCCAAAAAAATTTCGCGTCGAAATCGAGCACATGCCTTCATAAAAGGGCTCTCCTGGCCAAATGGTTTAACTTTGGCAGGTCCCTCGTGCTTTATCAGGAAAGTAGACTTCGTGGGGCAGATTCTGGAAGTGATTGCGATCGCAAAGCTCTATTAGTTGCTTTGGAATCGGCTTTTGAAAAAAAATCTGTGAAAATCGCAAAAATTTTGGGTATCGAAATCTGGCAAAAGTCTGCATAAAAGGGCTCTCCTGGCCAAATGGTTTAACTTTGGCAGGTCCCTGCTGTTCTGTTATGAAACTAGAATATCTTTTGCACATTCTGGAAGTGATTGCGATCGCAAAGCTCTATTAGTTGCTGTGGAATCGACTTTTAAAAATGAGAGGGCGTAAAATTCGCCAAAAAAATTTCGCGACGAAATCGAGCACATGCCTTCATAAAAGGGCTCTCCTGGCCAAATGGTTTAACTTTGGCAGGTCCCTCGTGCTTTATCAGGAAAGTAGACTTCGTGGGGCAGATTCTGGAAGTGATTGCGATCGCAAAGCTCTATTAGTTGCTTTGGAATCGGCTTTTGAAAAAAAATCTGTGAAAATCGCAAAAATTTTGGGTATCGAAATCTGGCAAAAGTCTGCATAAAAGGGCTCTCCTGGCCAAATGGTTTAACTTTGGCAGGTCCCTGCTGTTCTGTTATGAAACTAGAATATCTTTTGCACATTCTGGAAGTGATTGCGATCGCAAAGCTCTATTAGTTGCTGTGGAATCGACTTTTAAAAATGAGAGGGCGTAAAATTCGCCAAAAAAATTTCGCGACGAAATCGAGCACATGCCTTCATAAAAGGGCTCTCCTGGCCAAATGGTTTAACTTTGGCAGGTCCCTCGTGCTTTATCAGGAAAGTAGACTTCGTGGGGCAGATTCTGGAAGTGATTGCGATCGCAAAGCTCTATTAGTTGCTTTGGAATCGGCTTTTGAAAAAAAATCTGTGAAAATCGCAAAAATTTTGGGTATCGAAATCTGGCAAAAGTCTGCATAAAAGGGCTCTCCTGGCCAAATGGTTTAACTTTGGCAGGTCCCTGCTGTTCTGTTATGAAACTAGAATATCTTTTGCACATTCTGGAAGTGATTGCGATCGCAAAGCTCTATTAGTTGCTGTGGAATCGACTTTTAAAAATGAGAGGGCGTAAAATTCGCCAAAAAAATTTCGCGACGAAATCGAGCACATGCCTTCATAAAAGGGCTCTCCTGTCCAAATGGTTTAACTTTGGCAGGTCCCTCGTGCTTTATCAGGAAAGTAGACTTCGTGGGGCAGATTCTGGAAGTGATTGCGATCGCAAAGCTCTATTAGTTGCTTTGGAATCGGCTTTTGAAAAAAAATCTGTGAAAATCGCAAAAATTTTGGGTATCGAAATCTGGCAAAAGTCTGCATAAAAGGGCTCTCCTGGCCAAATGGTTTAACTTTGGCAGGTCCCTGCTGTTCTGTTATGAAACTAGAATATCTTTTGCACATTCTGGAAGTGATTGCGATCGCAAAGCTCTATTAGTTGCTGTGGAATCGACTTTTAAAAATGAGAGGGCGTAAAATTCGCCAAAAAAATTTCGCGACGAAATCGAGCACATGCCTTCATAAAAGGGCTCTCCTGGCCAAATGGTTTAACTTTGGCAGGTCCCTCGTGCTTTATGAGGAAAGTAGACTTCGTGGGGCAGATTCTGGAAGTGATTGCGATCGCAAAGCTCTATTAGTTGCTTTGGAATCGGCTTTTAAAAATGAGAGGGCGTAAAATTCGCCAAAAAAATTTCGCGACGAAATCGAGCACATGCCTTCATAAAAGGGCTCTCCTGGCCAAATGGTTTAACTTTGGCAGGTCCTTCGTGCTTTATCAGGAAAGTAGACTTCGTGGGGCAGATTCTGGAAGTGATTGCGATCGCAAAGTTCTATTAGTTGCTTTGGAATCGGCTTTTGAAAAAAAATCTGTGAAAATCGCAAAAATTTTGGGTATCGAAATCTGGCAAAAGTCTGCATAAAAGGGCTCTCCTGGTCAAATGGTTTAACTTTGGAAGGTCCCTGCTGTTCTGTTATGAAACTAGAATATCTTTTGCACATTCTGGAAGTGATTGCGATCGCAAAGCTCTATTAGTTGCTTTGGAATCGGCTTTTGAAAAAAAATCTGTGAAAATCGCAAAAATTTTGGGTATCGAAATCTGGCAAAAGTCTGCATAATAGGGCTCTCCTGGCCAAATGGTTTAACTTTGGCAGGTCCCTGCTGTTCTGTTATGAAACTAGAATATCTTTTGCACATTCTGGAAGTGATTGCGATCGCAAAGCTCTATTAGTTGCTGTGGAATCGACTTTTAAAAATGAGAGGGCGTAAAATTCGCCAAAAAAATTTCGCGACGAAATCGAGCACATGCCTTCATAAAAGGGCTCTCCTGGCCAAATGGTTTAACTTTGGCAGGTCCCTCGTGCTTTATGAGGAAAGTAGACTTCGTGGGGCAGATTCTGGAAGTGATTGCGATCGCAAAGCTCTATTAGTTGCTTTGGAATCGGCTTTTAAAAATGAGAGGGCGTAAAATTCGCCAAAAAAATTTCGCGACGAAATCGAGCACATGCCTTCATAAAAGGGCTCTCCTGGCCAAATGGTTTAACTTTGGCAGGTCCTTCGTGCTTTATCAGGAAAGTAGACTTCGTGGGGCAGATTCTGGAAGTGATTGCGATCGCAAAGTTCTATTAGTTGCTTTGGAATCGGCTTTTGAAAAAAAATCTGTGAAAATCGCAAAAATTTTGGGTATCGAAATCTGGCAAAAGTCTGCATAAAAGGGCTCTCCTGGCCAAATGGTTTAACTTTGGAAGGTCCCTGCTGTTCTGTTATGAAACTAGAATATCTTTTGCACATTCTGGAAGTGATTGCGATCGCAAAGCTCTATTAGTTGCTGTGGAATCGACTTTTAAAAATGAGAGGGCGTAAAATTCGCCAAAAAAATTTCGCGACGAAATCGAGCACATGCCTTCATAAAAGGGCTCTCCTGGCCAAATGGTTTAACTTTGGCAGGTCCCTCGTGCTTTATCAGAAAAGTAGACTTCGTGGGGCAGATTCTGGAAGTGATTGCGATCGCAAAGCTCTATTAGTTGCTTTGGAATCGGCTTTTGAAAAAAAATCTGTGAAAATCGCAAAAATTTTGGGTATCGAAATCTGGCAAAAGTCTGCATAAAAGGGCTCTCCTGGCCAAATGGTTTAACTTTGGCAGGTCCCTGCTGTTCTGTTATGAAACTAGAATATCTTTTGCACATTCTGGAAGTGATTGCGATCGCAAAGCTCTATTAGTTGCTGTGGAATCGACTTTTAAAAATGAGAGGGCGTAAAATTCGCCAAAAAAATTTCGCGACGAAATCGAGCACATGCCTTCATAAAAGGGCTCTCCTGGCCAAATGGTTTAACTTTGGCAGGTCCCTCGTGCTTTATCAGGAAAGTAGACTTCGTGGGGCAGATTCTGGAAGTGATTGCGATCGCAAAGCTCTATTAGTTGCTTTGGAATCGGCTTTTGAAAAAAAATCTGTGAAAATCGCAAAAATTTTGGGTATCGAAATCTGGCAAAAGTCTGCATAAAAGGGCTCTCCTGGCCAAATGGTTTAACTTTGGAAGGTCCCTGCTGTTCTGTTATGAAACTAGAATATCTTTTGCACATTCTGGAAGTGATTGCGATCGCAAAGCTCTATTAGTTGCTGTGGAATCGACTTTTAAAAATGAGAGGGCGTAAAATTCGCCAAAAAAATTTCGCGACGAAATCGAGCACATGCCTTCATAAAAGGGCTCTCCTGGCCAAATGGTTTAACTTTGGCAGGTCCCTCGTGCTTTATCAGGAAAGTAGACTTCGTGGGGCAGATTCTGGAAGTGATTGCGATCGCAAAGCTCTATTAGTTGCTTTGGAATCGGCTTTTGAAAAAAAATCTGTGAAAATCGCAAAAATTTTGGGTACCGAAATCTGGCAAAAGTCTGCATAAAAGGGCTCTCCTGGCCAAATGGTTTAACTTTGGCAGGTCCCTGCTGTTCTGTTATGAAACTAGAATATCTTTTGCACATTCTGGAAGTGATTGCGATCGCAAAGCTCTATTAGTTGCTGTGGAATCGACTTTTAAAAATGAGAGGGCGTAAAATTCGCCAAAAAAATTTCGCGACGAAATCGAGCACATGCCTTCATAAAAGGGCTCTCCTGGCCAAATGGTTTAACTTTGGCAGGTCCCTGCTGTTCTGTTATGAAACTAGAATATCTTTTGCACATTCTGGAAGTGATTGCGATCGCAAAGCTCTATTAGTTGCTGTGGAATCGACTTTTAAAAATGAGAGGGCGTAAAATTCGCCAAAAAAATTTCGCGACGAAATCGAGCACATGCCTTCATAAAAGGGCTCTCCTGGCCAAATGGTTTAACTTTGGCAGGTCCCTCGTGCTTTATCAGGAAAGTAGACTTCGTGGGGCAGATTCTGGAAGTGATTGCGATCGCAAAGCTCTATTAGTTGCTTTGGAATCGGCTTTTGAAAAAAAATCTGTGAAAATCGCAAAAATTTTGGGTATCGAAATCTGGCAAAAGTCTGCATAAAAGGGCTCTCCTGGCCAAATGGTTTAACTTTGGCAGGTCCCTGCTGTTCTGTTATGAAACTAGAATATCTTTTGCACATTCTGGAAGTGATTGCGATCTCAAAGCTCTATTAGTTGCTGTGGAATCGACTTTTAAAAATGAGAGGGCGTAAAATTCGCCAAAAAAATTTCGCGACGAAATCGAACACATGCCTTCATAAAAGGGCTCTCCTGGCCAAATGGTTTAACTTTGGCAGGTCCCTCGTGCTTTATCAGGAAAGTAGACTTCGTGGGGCAGATTCTGGAAGTGATTGCGATCGCAAAGCTCTATTAGTTGCTTTGGAATCGGCTTTTGAAAAAAAATCTGTGAAAATCGCAAAAATTTTGGGTATCGAAATCTGGCAAAAGTCTGCATAAAAGGGCTCTCCTGGCCAAATGGTTTAACTTTGGCAGGTCCCTGCTGTTCTGTTATGAAACTAGAATATCTTTTGCACATTCTGGAAGTGATTGCGATCGCAAAGCTCTATTAGTTGCTGTGGAATCGACTTTTAAAAATGAGAGGGCGTAAAATTCGCCAAAAAAATTTCGCGACGAAATCGAGCACATGCCTTCATAAAAGGGCACTCCTGGCCAAATGGTTTAACTTTGGCAGGTCCCTCGTGCTTTATCAGGAAAGTAGACTTCGTGGGGCAGATTCTGGAAGTGATTGCGATCGCAAAGCTCTATTAGTTGCTTTGGAATCGGCTTTTGAAAAAAAATCTGTGAAAATCGCAAAAATTTTTGGTATCGAAATCTGGCAAAAGTCTGCATAAAAGGTCTCTCCTGGCCAAATGGTTTAACTTTGGCAGGTCCCTGCTGTTCTGTTATGAAACTAGAATATCTTTTGCACATTCTGGAAGTGATTGCGATCGCAAAGCTCTATTAGTTGCTGTGGAATCGACTTTTAAAAATGAGAGGGCGTAAAATTCGCCAAAAAAATTTCGCGACGAAATCGAGCACATGCCTTCATAAAAGGGCTCTCCTGGCCAAATGGTTTAACTTTGGCAGGTCCCTCGTGCTTTATCAGGAAAGTAGACTTCGTGGGGCAGATTCTGGAAGTGATTGCGATCGCAAAGCTCTATTAGTTGCTTTGGAATCTTCTTTTGAAAAAAAATCTGTGAAAATCGCAAAAATTTTGGGTATCGAAATCTGGCAAAAGTCTGCATAAAAGGGCTCTCCTGGCCAAATGGTTTAACTTTGGCAGGTCCCTGCTGTTCTGTTATGAAACTAGAATATCTTTTGCACATTCTGGAAGTGATTGCGATCGCAAAGCTCTATTAGTTGCTGTGGAATCGACTTTTAAAAATTAGAGGGCGTAAAATTCGCCAAAAAAATTTCGCGACGAAATCGAGCACATGCCTCCATAAAAGGGCTCTCCTGGCCAAATGGTTTAACTTTGGCAGGTCCCTCGTGCTTTATCAGGAAAGTAGACTTCGTGGGGCAGATTCTGGAAGTGATTGCGATCGCAAAGCTCTATTAGTTGCTTTGGAATCGGCTTTTGAAAAAAAATCTGTGAAAATCGCAAAAATTTTGGGTATCGAAATCTGGCAAATGTCTGCATAAAAGGGCTCTCCTGGCCAAATGGTTTAACTTTGGCAGGTCCCTGCTGTTCTGTTATGAAACTAGAATATCTTTTGCACATTCTGGAAGTGATTGCGATCGCAAAGCTCTATTAGTTGCTGTGGAATCGACTTTTAAAAATGAGAGGGCGTAAAATTCGCCAAAAAAATTTCGCGACGAAATCGAGCACATGCCTTCATAAAAGGGCTCTCCTGGCCAAATGGTTTAACTTTGGCAGGTCCCTCGTGCTTTATCAGGAAAGTAGACTTCGTGGGGCAGATTCTGGAAGTGATTGCGATCGCAAAGCTCTATTAGTTGCTTTGGAATCGGCTTTTGAAAAAAAATCTGTGAAAATCGCAAAAATTTTGGGTATCGAAATCTGGCAAAAGTCTGCATAAAAGGGCTCTCCTTGCCAAATGGTTTAACTTTGGCAGGTCCCTGCTGTTCTGTTATGAAACTAGAATATCTTTTGCACATTCTGGAAGTGATTGCGATCGCAAAGCTCTATTAGTTGCTGCGGAATCGACTTTTAAAAATGAGAGGGCGTAAAATTCGCCAAAAAAATTTCGCGACGAAATCGAGCACATGCCTTCATAAAAGGGCTCTCCTGGCCAAATGGTTTAACTTTGGCAGGTCCCTCGTGCTTTATCAGGAAAGTAGACTTCGTGGGGCAGATTCTGGAAGTGATTGCGATCGCAAAGCTCTATTAGTTGCTTTGGAATCGGCTTTTGAAAAAAAATCTGTGAAAATCGCAAAAATTTTGGGTATCGAAATCTGGCAAAAGTCTGCATAAAAGGGCTCTCCTGGCCAAATGGTTTAACTTTGGCAGGTCCCTGCTGTTCTGTTATGAAACTAGAATATCTTTTGCACATTCTGGAAGTGATTGCGATCGCAAAGCTCTATTAGTTGCTGTGGAATCGACTTTTAAAAATGAGAGGGCGTAAAATTCGCCAAAAAAATTTCGCGACGAAATCGAGCACATGCCTTCATAAAAGGGCTCTCCTGGCCAAATGGTTTAACTTTGGCAGGTCCCTCGTGCTTTATCAGGAAAGTAGACTTCGTGGGGCAGATTCTGGAAGTGATTGCGATCGCAAAGCTCTATTAGTTGCTTTGGAATCGGCTTTTGAAAAAAAATCTGTGAAAATCGCAAAAATTTTGGGTATCGAAATCTGGCAAAAGTCTGCATAAAAGGGCTCTCCTGGCCAAATGGTTTAACTTTGGCAGGTTCCTGCTGTTCTGTTATGAAACTAGAATATCTTTTGCACATTCTGGAAGTGATTGCGATCGCAAAGCTCTATTAGTTGCTGTGGAATCGACTTTTAAAAATGAGAGGGCGTAAAATTCGCCAAAAAAATTTCGCGACGAAATCGAGCACATGCCTTCATAAAAGGGCTCTCCTGGCCAAATGGTTTAACTTTGGCAGGTCCCTCGTGCTTTATCAGGAAAGTAGACTTCGTGAGGCAGATTCTGGAAGTGATTGCGATCGCAAAGCTCTATTAGTTGCTTTGGAATCGGCTTTTGAAAAAAAATCTGTGAAAATCGCAAAAATTTTGGGTATCGAAATCTGGCAAAAGTCTGCATAAAAGGGCTCTCCTGGCCAAATGGTTTAACTTTGGCAGGTCCCTGCTGTTCTGTTATGAAACTAGAATATCTTTTGCACATTCTGGAAGTGATTGCGATCGCAAAGCTCTATTAGTTGCTGTGGAATCGACTTTTAAAAATGAGAGGGCGTAAAATTCGCCAAAAAAATTTCGCGACGAAATCGAGCACATGCCTTCATAAAAGGGCTCTCCTGGCCAAATGGTTTAACTTTGGCAGGTCCCTCGTGCTTTATCAGGAAAGTAGACTTCGTGGGGCAGATTCTGGAAGTGATTGCGATCGCAAAGCTCTATTAGTTGCTTTGGAATCGGCTTTTGAAAAAAAATCTGTGAAAATCGCAAAAATTTTGGGTATCGAAATCTGGCAAAAGTCTGCATAAAAGGGCTCTCCTGGCCAAATGGTTTAACTTTGGCAGGTCCCTGCTGTTCTGTTATGAAACTAGAATATCTTTTGCACATTCTGGAAGTGATTGCGATCGCAAAGCTCTATTAGTTGCTGTGGAATCGACTTTTAAAAATGAGAGGGCGTAAAATTCGCCAAAAAAATTTCGCGTCGAAATCGAGCACATGCCTTCATAAAAGGGCTCTCCTGGCCAAATGGTTTAACTTTGGCAGGTCCCTCGTGCTTTATCAGGAAAGTAGACTTCGTGGGGCAGATTCTGGAAGTGATTGCGATCGCAAAGCTCTATTAGTTGCTTTGGAATCGGCTTTTGAAAAAAAATCTGTGAAAATCGCAAAAATTTTGGGTATCGAAATCTGGCAAAAGTCTGCATAAAAGGGCTCTCCTGGCTAAATGGTTTAACTTTGGCAGGTCCCTGCTGTTCTGTTATGAAACTAGAATATCTTTTGCACATTCTGGAAGTGATTGCGATCGCAAAGCTCTATTAGTTGCTGTGGAATCGACTTTTAAAAATGAGAGGGCGTAAAATTCGCCAAAAAAATTTCGCGACGAAATCGAGCACATGCCTTCATAAAAGGGCTCTCCTGGCCAAATGGTTTAACTTTGGCAGGTCCCTCGTGCTTTATCAGGAAAGTAGACTTCGTGGGGCAGATTCTGGAAGTGATTGCGATCGCAAAGCTCTATTAGTTGCTTTGGAATCGGCTTTTGAAAAAAAATCTGTGAAAATCGCAAAAATTTTGGGTATCGAAATCTGGCAAAAGTCTGCATAAAAGGGCTCTCCTGGCCAAATGGTTTAACTTTGGCAGGTCCCTGCTGTTCTGTTATGAAACTAGAATATCTTTTGCACATTCTGGAAGTGATTGCGATCGCAAAGCTCTATTAGTTGCTGTGGAATCGACTTTTAAAAATGAGAGGGCGTAAAATTCGCCAAAAAAATTTCGCGACGAAATCGAGCACATGCCTTCATAAAAGGGCTCTCCTGGCCAAATGGTTTAACTTTGGCAGGTCCCTCGTGCTTTATCAGGAAAGTAGACTTCGTGGGGCAGATTCTGGAAGTGATTGCGATCGCAAAGCTCTATTAGTTGCTTTGGAATCGGCTTTTGAAAAAAAATCTGTGAAAATCGCAAAAATTTTGGGTATCGAAATCTGGCAAAAGTCTGCATAAAAGGGCTCTCCTGGCCAAATGGTTTAACTTTGGCAGGTCCCTGCTGTTCTGTTATGAAACTAGAATATCTTTTGCACATTCTGGAAGTGATTGCGATCGCAAAGCTCTATTAGTTGCTGTGGAATCGACTTTTAAAAATGAGAGGGCGTAAAATTCGCCAAAAAAATTTCGCGACGAAATCGAGCACATGCCTTCATAAAAGGGCTCTCCTGGCCAAATGGTTTAACTTTGGCAGGTCCCTCGTGCTTTATCAGGAAAGTAGACTTCGTGGGGCAGATTCTGGAAGTGATTGCGATCGCAAAGCTCTATTAGTTGCTTTGGAATCGGCTTTTGAAAAAAAATCTGTGAAAATCGCAAAAATTTTGGGTATCGAAATCTGGCAAAAGTCTGCATAAAAGGGCTCTCCTGGCCAAATGGTTTAACTTTGGCAGGTCCCTGCTGTTCTGTTATGAAACTAGAATATCTTTTGCACATTCTGGAAGTGATTGCGATCGCAAAGCTCTATTAGTTGCTGTGGAATCGACTTTTAAAAATGAGAGGGCGTAAAATTCGCCAAAAAAATTTCGCGACGAAATCGAGCACATGCCTTCATAAAAGGGCTCTCCTGGCCAAATGGTTTAACTTTGGCAGGTCCCTCGTGCTTTATCAGGAAAGTAGACTTCGTGGGGCAGATTCTGGAAGTGATTGCGATCGCAAAGCTCTATTAGTTGCTTTGGAATCGGCTTTTGAAAAAAAATCTGTGAAAATCGCAAAAATTTTGGGTATCGAAATCTGGCAAAAGTCTGCATAAAAGGGCTCTCCTGGCCAAATGGTTTAACTTTGGCAGGTCCCTGCTGTTCTGTTATGAAACTAGAATATCTTTTGCACATTCTGGAAGTGATTGCGATCGCAAAGCTCTATTAGTTGCTGTGGAATCGACTTTTAAAAATGAGAGGGCGTAAAATTCGCCAAAAAAATTTCGCGACGAAATCGAGCACATGCCTTCATAAAAGGTCTCTCCTGGCCAAATGGTTTAACTTTGGCAGGTCCCTCGTGCTTTATCAGGAAAGTAGACTTCGTGGGGCAGATTCTGGAAGTGATTGCGATCGCAAAGCTCTATTAGTTGCTTTGGAATCGGCTTTTGAAAAAAAATCTGTGAAAATCGCAAAAATTTTGGGTATCGAAATCTGGCAAAAGTCTGCATAAAAGGGCTCTCCTGGCCAAATGGTTTAACTTTGGCAGGTCCCTGCTGTTCTGTTATGAAACTAGAATATCTTTTGCACATTCTGGAAGTGATTGCTATCGCAAAGCTCTATTAGTTGCTGTGGAATCGACTTTTAAAAATGAGAGGGCGTAAAATTCGCCAAAAAAATTTCGCGACGAAATCGAGCACATGCCTTCATAAAAGGGCTCTCCTGGCCAAATGGTTTAACTTTGGCAGGTCCCTCGTGCTTTATCAGGAAAGTAGACTTCGTGGGGCAGATTCTGGAAGTGATTGCGATCGCAAAGCTCTATTAGTTGCTTTGGAATCGGCTTTTGAAAAAAAATCTGTGAAAATCGCAAAAATTTTGGGTATCGAAATCTGGCAAAAGTCTGCATAAAAGGGCTCTCCTGGCCAAATGGTTTAACTTTGGCAGGTCCCTGCTGTTCTGTTATGAAACTAGAATATCTTTTGCACATTCTGGAAGTGATTGCGATCGCAAAGCTCTATTAGTTGCTGTGGAATCGACTTTTAAAAATGAGAGGGCGTAAAATTCGCCAAAAAAATTTCGCGACGAAATCGAGCACATGCCTTCATAAAAGGGCTCTCCTGGCCAAATGGTTTAACTTTGGCAGGTCCCTCGTGCTTTATCAGGAAAGTAGACTTCGTGGGGCAGATTCTGGAAGTGATTGCGATCGCAAAGCTCTATTAGTTGCTTTGGAATCGGCTTTTGGAAAAAAATCTGTGAAAATCGCAAAAATTTTGGGTATCGAAATCTGGCAAAAGTCTGCATAAAAGGGCTCTCCTGGCCAAATGGTTTAACTTTGGCAGGTCCCTGCTGTTCTGTTATGAAACTAGAATATCTTTTGCACATTCTGGAAGTGATTGCGATCGCAAAGCTCTATTAGTTGCTGTGGAATCGACTTTTAAAAATGAGAGGGCGTAAAATTCGCCAAAAAAATTTCGCGACGAAATCGAGCACATGCCTTCATAAAAGGGCTCTCCTGGCCAAATGGTTTAACTTTGGCAGGTCCCTCGTGCTTTATCAGGAAAGTAGACTTCGTGGGGCAGATTCTGGAAGTGATTGCGATCGCAAAGCTCTATTAGTTGCTTTGGAATCGGCTTTTGAAAAAAAATCTGTGAAAATCGCAAAAATTTTGGGTATCGAAATCTGGCAAAAGTCTGCATAAAAGGGCTCTCCTGGCCAAATGGTTTAACTTTGGCAGGTCCCTGCTGTTCTGTTATGAAACTAGAATATCTTTTGCACATTCTGGAAGTGATTGCGATCGCAAAGCTCTATTAGTTGCTGTGGAATCGACTTTTAAAAATGAGAGGGCGTAAAATTCGCCAAAAAAATTTCGCGACGAAATCGAGCACATGCCTTCATAAAAGGGCTCTCCTGGCCAAATGGTTTAACTTTGGCAGGTCCCTCGTGCTTTATCAGGAAAGTAGACTTCGTGGGGCAGATTCTGGAAGTGATTGCGATCGCAAAGCTCTATTAGTTGCTTTGGAATCGGCTTTTGAAAAAAAATCTGTGAAAATCGCAAAAATTTTGGGTATCGAAATCTGGCAAAAGTCTTCATAAAAGGGCTCTCCTGGCCAAATGGTTTAACTTTGGCAGGTCCCTGCTGTTCTGTTATGAAACTAGAATATCTTTTGCACATTCTGGAAGTGATTGCGATCGCAAAGCTCTATTAGTTGCTGTGGAATCGACTTTTAAAAATGAGAGGGCGTAAAATTCGCCAAAAAAATTTCGCGACGAAATCGAGCACATGCCTTCATAAAAGGGCTCTCCTGGCCAAATGGTTTAACTTTGGCAGGTCCCTCGTGCTTTATCAGGAAAGTAGACTTCGTGGGGCATATTCTGGAAGTGATTGCGATCGCAAAGCTCTATTAGTTGCTTTGGAATCGGCTTTTGAAAAAAAATCTGTGAAAATCGCAAAAATTTTGGGTATCGAAATCTGGCAAAAGTCTGCATAAAAGGGCTCTCCTGGCCAAATGGTTTAACTTTGGCAGGTCCCTGCTGTTCTGTTATGAAACTAGAATATCTTTTGCACATTCTGGAAGTGATTGCGATCGCAAAGCTCTATTAGTTGCTGTGGAATCGACTTTTAAAAATGAGAGGGCGTAAAATTCGCCAAAAAAATTTCGCGACGAAATCGAGCACATGCCTTCATAAAAGGGCTCTCCTGGCCAAATGGTTTAACTTTGGCAGGTCCCTCGTGCTTTATCAGGAAAGTAGACTTCGTGGGGCAGATTCTGGAAGTGATTGCGATCGCAAAGCTCTATTAGTTGCTTTGGAATCGGCTTTTGAAAAAAAATCTGTGAAAATCGCAAAAATTTTGGGTATCGAAATCTGGCAAAAGTCTGCATAAAAGGGCTCTCCTGGCCAAATGGTTTAACTTTGGCAGGTCCCTGCTGTTCTGTTATGAAACTAGAATATCTTTTGCACATTCTGGAAGTGATTGCGATCGCAAAGCTCTATTAGTTGCTGTGGAATCGACTTTTAAAAATGAGAGGGCGTAAAATTCGCCAAAAAAATTTCGCGACGAAATCGAGCACATGCCTTCATAAAAGGGCTCTCCTGGCCAAATGGTTTAACTTTGGCAGGTCCCTCGTGCTTTATCAGGAAAGTAGACTTCGTGGGGCAGATTCTGGAAGTGATTGCGATCGCAAAGCTCTATTAGTTGCTTTGGAATCGGCTTTTGAAAAAAAAATCTGTGAAAATCGCAAAAATTTTGGGTATCGAAATCTGGCAAAAGTCTGCATAAAAGGGCTCTCCTGGCCAAATGGTTTAACTTTGGCAGGTCCCTGCTGTTCTGTTATGAAACTAGAATATCTTTTGCACATTCTGGAAGTGATTGCGATCGCAAAGCTCTATTAGTTGCTGTGGAATCGACTTTTAAAAATGAGAGGGCGTAAAATTCGCCAAAAAAAATTTCGCGACGAAATCGAGCACATGCCTTCATAAAAGGGCTCTCCTGGCCAAATGGTTTAACTTTGGCAGGTCCCTCGTGCTTTATCAGGAAAGTAGACTTCGTGGGGCAGATTCTGGAAGTGATTGCGATCGCAAAGCTCTATTAGTTGCTTTGGAATCGGCTTTTGAAAAAAAATCTGTGAAAATCGCAAAAATTTTGGGTATCGAAATCTGGCAAAAGTCTGCATAAAAGGGCTCTCCTGGCCAAATGGTTTAACTTTGGCAGGTCCCTGCTGTTCTGTTATGAAACTAGAATATCTTTTGCACATTCTGGAAGTGATTGCGATCGCAAAGCTCTATTAGTTGCTGTGGAATCGACTTTTAAAAATGAGAGGGCGTAAAATTCGCCAAAAAAATTTCGCGACGAAATCGAGCACATGCCTTCATAAAAGGGCTCTCCTGGCCAAATGGTTTAACTTTGGCAGGTCCCTCGTGCTTTATCAGGAAAGTAGACTTCGTGGGGCAGATTCTGGAAGTGATTGCGATCGCAAAGCTCTATTAGTTGCTTTGGAATCGGCTTTTGAAAAAAAATCTGTGAAAATCGCAAAAATTTTGGGTATCGAAATCTGGCAAAAGTCTGCATAAAAGGGCTCTCCTGGCCAAATGGTTTAACTTTGGCAGGTCCCTGCTGTTCTGTTATGAAACTAGAATATCTTTTGCACATTCTGGAAGTGATTGCGATCGCAAAGCTCTATTAGTTGCTGTGGAATCGACTTTTAAAAATGAGAGGGCGTAAAATTCGCCAAAAAAATTTCGCGACGAAATCGAGCACATGCCTTCATAAAAGGGCTCTCCTGGCCAAATGGTTTAACTTTGGCAGGTCCCTCGTGCTTTATCAGGAAAGTAGACTTCGTGGGGCAGATTCTGGAAGTGATTGCGATCGCAAAGCTCTATTAGTTGCTTTGGAATCGGCTTTTGAAAAAAAATCTGTGAAAATCGCAAAAATTTTGGGTATCGAAATCTGGCAAAAGTCTGCATAAAAGGGCTCTCCTGGCCAAATGGTTTAACTTTGGCAGGTCCCTGCTGTTCTGTTATGAAACTAGAATATCTTTTGCACATTCTGGAAGTGATTGCGATCGCAAAGCTCTATTAGTTGCTGTGGAATCGACTTTTAAAAATGAGAGGGCGTAAAATTCGCCAAAAAAATTTCGCGACGAAATCGAGCACATGCCTTCATAAAAGGGCTCTCCTGGCCAAATGGTTTAACTTTGGCAGGTCCCTCGTGCTTTATCAGGAAAGTAGACTTCGTGGGGCAGATTCTGGAAGTGATTGCGATCGCGAAGCTCTATTAGTTGCTTTGGAATCGGCTTTTGAAAAAAAATCTGTGAAAATCGCAAAAATTTTGGGTATCGAAATCTGGCAAAAGTCTGCATAAAAGGGCTCTCCTGGCCAAATGGTTTAACTTTGGCAGGTCCCTGCTGTTCTGTTATGAAACTAGAATATCTTTTGCACATTCTGGAAGTGATTGCGATCGCAAAGCTCTATTAGTTGCTGTGGAATCGACTTTTAAAAATGAGAGGGCATAAAATTCGCCAAAAAAATTTCGCGACGAAATCGAGCACATGCCTTCATAAAAGGGCTCTCCTGGCCAAATGGTTTAACTTTGGCAGGTCCCTCGTGCTTTATCAGGAAAGTAGACTTCGTGGGGCAGATTCTGGAAGTGATTGCGATCGCAAAGCTCTATTAGTTGCTTTGGAATCGGCTTTTGAAAAAAAATCTGTGAAAATCGCAAAAATTTTGGGTATCGAAATCTGGCAAAAGTCTGCATAAAAGGGCTCTCCTGGCCAAATGGTTTAACTTTGGCAGGTCCCTGCTGTTCTGTTATGAAACTAGAATATCTTTTGCACATTCTGGAAGTGATTGCGATCGCAAAGCTCTATTAGTTGCTGTGGAATCGACTTTTAAAAATGAGAGGGCGTAAAATTCGCCAAAAAAATTTCGCGACGAAATCGAGCACATGCCTTCATAAAAGGGCTCTCCTGGCCAAATGGTTTAACTTTGGCAGGTCCCTCGTGCTTTATCAGGAAAGTAGACTTCGTGGGGCAGATTCTGGAAGTGATTGCGATCGCAAAGCTCTATTAGTTGCTTTGGAATCGGCTTTTGAAAAAAAATCTGTGAAAATCGCAAAAATTTTGGGTATCGAAATCTGGCAAAAGTCTGCATAAAAGGGCTCTCCTGGCCAAATGGTTTAACTTTGGCAGGTCCCTGCTGTTCTGTTATGAAACTAGAATATCTTTTGCACATTCTGGAAGTGATTGCGATCGCAAAGCTCTATTAGTTGCTGTGGAATCGACTTTTAAAAATGAGAGGGCGTAAAATTCGCCAAAAAAATTTCGCGACGAAATCGAGCACATGCCTTCATAAAAGGGCTCTCCTGGCCAAATGGTTTAACTTTGGCAGGTCCCTCGTGATTTATCAGGAAATTAGACTTCGTGGGGCAGATTCTGGAAGTGATTGCGATCGCAAAGCTCTATTAGTTGCTTTGGAATCGGCTTTTGAAAAAAAATCTGTGAAAATCGCAAAAATTTTGGGTATCGAAATCTGGCAAAAGTCTGCATAAAAGGGCTCTCCTGGCCAAATGGTTTAACTTTGGCAGGTCCCTGCTGTTCTGTTATGAAACTAGAATATCTTTTGCACATTCTGGAAGTGATTGCGATCGCAAAGCTCTATTAGTTGCTGTGGAATCGACTTTTAAAAATGAGAGGGCGTAAAATTCGCCAAAAAAATTTCGCGACGAAATCGAGCACATGCCTTCATAAAAGGGCTCTCCTGGCCAAATGGTTTAACTTTGGCAGGTCCCTCGTGCTTTATCAGGAAAGTAGACTTCGTGGGGCAGATTCTGGAAGTGATTGCGATCGCAAAGCTCTATTAGTTGCTTTGGAATCGGCTTTTGAAAAAAAATCTGTGAAAATCGCAAAAATTTTGGGTATCGAAATCTGGCAAAAGTCTGCATAAAAGGGCTCTCCTGGCCAAATGGTTTAACTTTGGCAGGTCCCTGCTGTTCTGTTATGAAACTAGAATATCTTTTGCACATTCTGGAAGTGATTGCGATCGCAAAGCTCTATTAGTTGCTGTGGAATCGACTTTTAAAAATGAGAGGGCGTAAAATTCGCCAAAAAAATTTCGCGACGAAATCGAGCACATGCCTTCATAAAAGGGCTCTCCTGGCCAAATGGTTTAACTTTGGCAGGTCCCTCGTGCTTTATCAGGAAAGTAGACTTCGTGGGGCAGATTCTGGAAGTGATTGCGATCGCAAAGCTCTATTAGTTGCTTTGGAATCGGCTTTTGAAAAAAAAATCTGTGAAAATCGCAAAAATTTTGGGTATCGAAATCTGGCAAAAGTCTGCATAAAAGGGCTCTCCTGGCCAAATGGTTTAACTTTGGCAGGTCCCTGCTGTTCTGTTATGAAACTAGAATATCTTTTGCACATTCTGGAAGTGATTGCGATCGCAAAGCTCTATTAGTTGCTGTGGAATCGACTTTTAAAAATGAGAGGGCGTAAAATTCGCCAAAAAAAATTTCGCGACGAAATCGAGCACATGCCTTCATAAAAGGGCTCTCCTGGCCAAATGGTTTAACTTTGGCAGGTCCCTCGTGCTTTATCAGGAAAGTAGACTTCGTGGGGCAGATTCTGGAAGTGATTGCGATCGCAAAGCTCTATTAGTTGCTTTGGAATCGGCTTTTGAAAAAAAATCTGTGAAAATCGCAAAAATTTTGGGTATCGAAATCTGGCAAAAGTCTGCATAAAAGGGCTCTCCTGGCCAAATGGTTTAACTTTGGCAGGTCCCTGCTGTTCTGTTATGAAACTAGAATATCTTTTGCACATTCTGGAAGTGATTGCGATCGCAAAGCTCTATTAGTTGCTGTGTAATCGACTTTTAAAAATGAGAGGGCGTAAAATTCGCCAAAAAAATTTCGCGACGAAATCGAGCACATGCCTTCATAAAAGGGCTCTCCTGGCCAAATGGTTTAACTTTGGCAGGTCCCTCGTGCTTTATCAGGAAAGTAGACTTCGTGGGGCAGATTCTGGAAGTGATTGCGATCGCAAAGCTCTATTAGTTGCTTTGGAATCGGCTTTTGAAAAAAAATCTGTGAAAATCGCAAAAATTTTGGGTATCGAAATCTGGCAAAAGTCTGCATAAAAGGGCTCTCCTGGCCAAATGGTTTAACTTTGGCAGGTCCCTGCTGTTCTGTTATGAAACTAGAATATCTTTTGCACATTCTGGAAGTGATTGCGATCGCAAAGCTCTATTAGTTGCTGTGGAATCGACTTTTAAAAATGAGAGGGCGTAAAATTCGCCAAAAAAATTTCGCGACGAAATCGAGCACATGCCTTCATAAAAGGGCTCTCCTGGCCAAATGGTTTAACTTTGGCAGGTCCCTCGTGCTTTATCAGGAAAGTAGACTTCGTGGGGCAGATTCTGGAAGTGATTGCGATCGCAAAGCTCTATTAGTTGCTTTGGAATCGGCTTTTGAAAAAAAATCTGTGAAAATCGCAAAAATTTTGGGTATCGAAATCTGGCAAAAGTCTGCATAAAAGGGCTCTCCTGGCCAAATGGTTTAACTTTGGCAGGTCCCTGCTGTTCTGTTATGAAACTAGAATATCTTTTGCACATTCTGGAAGTGATTGCGATCGCAAAGCTCTATTAGTTGCTGTGGAATCGACTTTTAAAAATGAGAGGGCGTAAAATTCGCCAAAAAAATTTCGCGACGAAATCGAGCACATGCCTTCATAAAAGGGCTCTCCTGGCCAAATGGTTTAACTTTGGCAGGTCCCTCGTGCTTTATCAGGAAAGTAGACTTCGTGGGGCAGATTCTGGAAGTGATTGCGATCGCAAAGCTCTATTAGTTGCTTTGGAATCGGCTTTTGAAAAAAAATCTGTGAAAATCGCAAAAATTTTGGGTATCGAAATCTGGCAAAAGTCTGCATAAAAGGGCTCTCCTGGCCAAATGGTTTAACTTTGGCAGGTCCCTGCTGTTCTGTTATGAAACTAGAATATCTTTTGCACATTCTGGAAGTGATTGCGATCGCAAAGCTCTATTAGTTGCTGTGGAATCGACTTTTAAAAATGAGAGGGCGTAAAATTCGCCAAAAAAATTTCGCGACGAAATCGAGCACATGCCTTCATAAAAGGGCTCTCCTGGCCAAATGGTTTAACTTTGGCAGGTCCCTCGTGCTTTATCAGGAAAGTAGACTTCGTGGGGCAGATTCTGGAAGTGATTGCGATCGCAAAGCTCTATTAGTTGCTTTGGAATCGGCTTTTGAAAAAAAATCTGTGAAAATCGCAAAAATTTTGGGTATCGAAATCTGGCAAAAGTCTGCATAAAAGGGCTCTCCTGGCCAAATGGTTTAACTTTGGCAGGTCCCTGCTGTTCTGTTATGAAACTAGAATATCTTTTGCACATTCTGGAAGTGATTGCGATCGCAAAGCTCTATTAGTTGCTGTGGAATCGACTTTTAAAAATGAGAGGGCGTAAAATTCGCCAAAAAAATTTCGCGACGAAATCGAGCACATGCCTTCATAAAAGGGCTCTCCTGGCCAAATGGTTTAACTTTGGCAGGTCCCTCGTGCTTTATCAGGAAAGTAGACTTCGTGGGGCAGATTCTGGAAGTGATTGCGATCGCAAAGCTCTATTAGTTGCTTTGGAATCGGCTTTTGAAAAAAAATCTGTGAAAATCGCAAAAATTTTGGGTATCGAAATCTGGCAAAAGTCTGCATAAAAGGGCTCTCCTGGCCAAATGGTTTAACTTTGGCAGGTCCCTGCTGTTCTGTTATGAAACTAGAATATCTTTTGCACATTCTGGAAGTGATTGCGATCGCAAAGCTCTATTAGTTGCTGTGGAATCGACTTTTAAAAATGAGAGGGCGTAAAATTCGCCAAAAAAATTTCGCGACGAAATCGAGCACATGCCTTCATAAAAGGGCTCTCCTGGCCAAATGGTTTAACTTTGGCAGGTCCCTCGTGCTTTATCAGGAAAGTAGACTTCGTGGGGCAGATTCTGGAAGTGATTGCGATCGCAAAGCTCTATTAGTTGCTTTGGAATCGGCTTTTGAAAAAAAATCTGTGAAAATCGCAAAAATTTTGGGTATCGAAATCTGGCAAAAGTCTGCATAAAAGGGCTCTCCTGGCCAAATGGTTTAACTTTGGCAGGTCCCTGCTGTTCTGTTATGAAACTAGAATATCTTTTGCACATTCTGGAAGTGATTGCGATCGCAAAGCTCTATTAGTTGCTGTGGAATCGACTTTTAAAAATGAGAGGGCGTAAAATTCGCCAAAAAAATTTCGCGACGAAATCGAGCACATGCCTTCATAAAAGGGCTCTCCTGGCCAAATGGTTTAACTTTGGCAGGTCCCTCGTGCTTTATCAGGAAAGTAGACTTCGTGGGGCAGATTCTGGAAGTGATTGCGATCGCAAAGCTCTATTAGTTGCTTTGGAATCGGCTTTTGAAAAAAAATCTGTGAAAATCGCAAAAATTTTGGGTATCGAAATCTGGCAAAAGTCTGCATAAAAGGGCTCTCCTGGCCAAATGGTTTAACTTTGGCAGGTCCCTGCTGTTCTGTTATGAAACTAGAATATCTTTTGCACATTCTGGAAGTGATTGCGATCGCAAAGCTCTATTAGTTGCTGTGGAATCGACTTTTAAAAATGAGAGGGCGTAAAATTCGCCAAAAAAATTTCGCGACGAAATCGAGCACATGCCTTCATAAAAGGGCTCTCCTGGCCAAATGGTTTAACTTTGGCAGGTCCCTCGTGCTTTATCAGGAAAGTAGACTTCGTGGGGCAGATTCTGGAAGTGATTGCGATCGCAAAGCTCTATTAGTTGCTTTGGAATCGGCTTTTGAAAAAAAATGTGTGAAAATCGCAAAAATTTTGGGTATCGAAATCTGGCAAAAGTCTGCATAAAAGGGCTCTCCTGGCCAAATGGTTTAACTTTGGCAGGTCCCTGCTGTTCTGTTATGAAACTAGAATATCTTTTGCACATTCTGGAAGTGATTGCGATAGCAAAGCTCTATTAGTTGCTGTGGAATCGACTTTTAAAAATGAGAGGGCGTAAAATTCGCCAAAAAAATTTCGCGACGAAATCGAGCACATGCCTTCATAAAAGGGCTCTCCTGGCCAAATGGTTTAACTTTGGCAGGTCCCTCGTGCTTTATCAGGAAAGTAGACTTCGTGGGGCAGATTCTGGAAGTGATTGCGATCGCAAAGCTCTATTAGTTGCTTTGGAATCGGCTTTTGAAAAAAAATCTGTGAAAATCGCAAAAATTTTGGGTATCGAAATCTGGCAAAAGTCTGCATAAAAGGGCTCTCCTGGCCAAATGGTTTAACTTTGGCAGGTCCCTGCTGTTCTGTTATGAAACTAGAATATCTTTTGCACATTCTGGAAGTGATTGCGATCGCAAAGCTCTATTAGTTGCTGTGGAATCGACTTTTAAAAATGAGAGGGCGTAAAATTCGCCAAAAAAATTTCGCGACGAAATCGAGCACATGCCTTCATAAAAGGGCTCTCCTGGCCAAATGGTTTAACTTTGGCAGGTCCCTCGTGCTTTATCAGGAAAGTAGACTTCGTGGGGCAGATTCTGGAAGTGATTGCGATCGCAAAGCTCTATTAGTTGCTTTGGAATCGGCTTTTGTAAAAAAATCTGTGAAAATCGCAAAAATTTTGGGTATCGAAATCTGGCAAAAGTCTGCATAAAAGGGCTCTCCTGGCCAAATGGTTTAACTTTGGCAGGTCCCTGCTGTTCTGTTATGAAACTAGAATATCTTTTGCACATTCTGGAAGTGATTGCGATCGCAAAGCTCTATTAGTTGCTGTGGAATCGACTTTTAAAAATGAGAGGGCGTAAAATTCGCCAAAAAAATTTCGCGACGAAATCGAGCACATGCCTTCATAAAAGGGCTCTCCTGGCCAAATGGTTTGACTTTGGCAGGTCCCTCGTGCTTTATCAGGAAAGTAGACTTCGTGGGGCAGATTCTGGAAGTGATTGCGATCGCAAAGCTCTATTAGTTGCTTTGGAATCGGCTTTTGAAAAAAAATCTGTGAAAATCGCAAAAATTTTGGGTATCGAAATCTGGCAAAAGTCTGCATAAAAGGGCTCTCCTGGCCAAATGGTTTAACTTTGGCAGGTCCCTGCTGTTCTGTTGTGAAACTAGAATATCTTTTGCACATTCTGGAAGTGATTGCGATCGCAAAGCTCTATTAGTTGCTGTGGAATCGACTTTTAAAAATGAGAGGGCGTAAAATTCGCCAAAAAAATTTCGCGACGAAATCGAGCACATGCCTTCATAAAAGGGCTCTCCTGGCCAAATGGTTTAACTTTGGCAGGTCCCTCGTGCTTTATCAGGAAAGTAGACTTCGTGGGGCAGATTCGGGAAGTGATTGCGATCGCAAAGCTCTATTAGTTGCTTTGGAATCGGCTTTTGAAAAAAAATCTGTGAAAATCGCAAAAATTTTGGGTATCGAAATCTGGCAAAAGTCTGCATAAAAGGGCTCTCCTGGCCAAATGGTTTAACTTTGGCAGGTCCCTGCTGTTCTGTTATGAAACTAGAATATCTTTTGCACATTCTGGAAGTGATTGCGATCGCAAAGCTCTATTAGTTGCTGTGGAATCGACTTTTAAAAATGAGAGGGCGTAAAATTCGCCAAAAAAATTTCGCGACGAAATCGAGCACATGCCTTCATAAAAGGGCTCTCCTGGCCAAATGGTTTAACTTTGGCAGGTCCCTCGTGCTTTATGAGGAAAGTAGACTTCGTGGGGCAGATTCTGGAAGTGATTGCGATCGCAAAGCTCTATTAGTTGCTTTGGAATCGGCTTTTAAAAATGAGAGGGCGTAAAATTCGCCAAAAAAATTTCGCGACGAAATCGAGCACATGCCTTCATAAAAGGGCTCTCCTGGCCAAATGGTTTAACTTTGGCAGGTCCTTCGTGCTTTATCAGGAAAGTAGACTTCGTGGGGCAGATTCTGGAAGTGATTGCGATCGCAAAGTTCTATTAGTTGCTTTGGAATCGGCTTTTGAAAAAAAATCTGTGAAAATCGCAAAAATTTTGGGTATCGAAATCTGGCAAAAGTCTGCATAAAAGGGCTCTCCTGGCCAAATGGTTTAACTTTGGAAGGTCCCTGCTGTTCTGTTATGAAACTAGAATATCTTTTGCACATTCTGGAAGTGATTGCGATCGCAAAGCTCTATTAGTTGCTGTGGAATCGACTTTTAAAAATGAGAGGGCGTAAAATTCGCCAAAAAAATTTCGCGACGAAATCGAGCACATGCCTTCATAAAAGGGCTCTCCTGGCCAAATGGTTTAACTTTGGCAGGTCCCTCGTGCTTTATCAGGAAAGTAGACTTCGTGGGGCAGATTCTGGAAGTGATTGCGATCGCAAAGCTCTATTAGTTGCTTTGGAATCGGCTTTTGAAAAAAAATCTGTGAAAATCGCAAAAATTTTGGGTATCGAAATCTGGCAAAAGTTTGCATAAAAGGGCTCTCCTGGCCAAATGGTTTAACTTTGGCAGGTCCCTGCTGTTCTGTTATGAAACTAGAATATCTTTTGCACATTCTGGAAGTGATTGCGATCGCAAAGCTCTATTAGTTGCTGTGGAATCGACTTTTAAAAATGAGAGGGCGTAAAATTCGCCAAAAAAATTTCGCGACGAAATCGAGCACATGCCTTCATAAAAGGGCTCTCCTGGCCAAATGGTTTAACTTTGGCAGGTCCCTCGTGCTTTATCAGGAAAGTAGACTTCGTGGGGCAGATTCTGGAAGTGATTGCGATCGCAAAGCTCTATTAGTTGCTTTGGAATCGGCTTTTGAAAAAAAATCTGTGAAAATCGCAAAAATTTTGGGTATCGAAATCAGGCAAAAGTCTGCATAAAAGGGCTCTCCTGGCCAAATGGTTTAACTTTGGAAGGTCCCTGCTGTTCTGGTATGAAACTAGAATATCTTTTGCACATTCTGGAAGTGATTGCGATCGCAAAGCTCTATTAGTTGCTGTGGAATCGACTTTTAAAAATGAGAGGGCGTAAAATTCGCCAAAAAAATTTCGCGACGAAATCGAGCACATGCCTTCATAAAAGGGCTCTCCTGGCCAAATGGTTTAACTTTGGAAGGTCCCTGCTGTTCTGTTATGAAACTAGAATATCTTTTGCACATTCTGGAAGTGATTGCGATCGCAAAGCTCTATTAGTTGCTGTGGAATCAACTTTTAAAAATGAGAGGGCGTAAAATTCGCCAAAAAAATTTCGCGACGAAATCGAGCACATGCCTTCATAAAAGGGCTCTCCTGGCCAAATGGTTTAACTTTGGCAGGTCCCTCGTGCTTTATCAGGAAAGTAGACTTCGTGGGGCAGATTCTGGAAGTGATTGCGATCGCAAAGCTCTATTAGTTGCTTTGGAATCGGCTTTTGAAAAAAAATCTGTGAAAATCGCAAAAATTTTGGGTATCGAAATCTGGCAAAAGTCTGCATAAAAGGGCTCTCCTGGCCAAATGGTTTAACTTTGGCAGGTCCCTGCTGTTCTGTTATGAAACTAGAATATCTTTTGCACATTCTGGAAGTGATTGCGATCGCAAAGCTCTATTAGTTGCTGTGGAATCGACTTTTAAAAATGAGAGGGCGTAAAATTCGCCAAAAAAATTTCGCGACGAAATCGAGCACATGCCTTCATAAAAGGGCTCTCCTGGCCAAATGGTTTAACTTTGGCAGGTCCCTCGTGCTTTATCAGGAAAGTAGACTTCGTGGGGCAGATTCTGGAAGTGATTGCGATCGCAAAGCTCTATTAGTTGCTTTGGAATCGGCTTTTGAAAAAAAATCTGTGAAAATCGCAAAAATTTTGGGTATCGAAATCTGGCAAAAGTCTGCATAAAAGGGCTCTCCTGGCCAAATGGTTTAACTTTGGAAGGTCCCTGCTGTTCTGTTATGAAACTAGAATATCTTTTGCACATTCTGGAAGTGATTGCGATCGCAAAGCTCTATTAGTTGCTGTGGAATCGACTTTTAAAAATGAGAGGGCGTAAAATTCGCCAAAAAAATTTCGCGACGAAATCGAGCACATGCCTTCATAAAAGGGCTCTCCTGGCCAAATGGTTTAACTTTGGCAGGTCCCTCGTGCTTTATCAGGAAAGTAGACTTCGTGGGGCAGATTCTGGAAGTGATTGCGATCGCAAAGCTCTATTAGTTGCTTTGGAATCGGCTTTTGAAAAAAAATCTGTGAAAATCGCAAAAATTTTGGGTATCGAAATCTGGCAAAAGTCTGCATAAAAGGGCTCTCCTGGCCAAATGGTTTAACTTTGGCAGGTCCCTGCTGTTCTGTTGTGAAACTAGAATATCTTTTGCACATTCTGGAAGTGATTGCGATCGCAAAGCTCTATTAGTTGCTGTGGAATCGACTTTTAAAAATGAGAGGGCGTAAAATTCGCCAAAAAAATTTCGCGACGAAATCGAGCACATGCCTTCATAAAAGGGCTCTCCTGGCCAAATGGTTTAACTTTGGCAGGTCCCTCGTGCTTCATCAGGAAAGTAGACTTCGTGGGGCAGATTCTGGAAGTGATTGCGATCGCAAAGCTCTATTAGTTGCTTTGGAATCGGCTTTTGAAAAAAAATCTGTGAAAATCGCAAAAATTTTGGGTATCGAAATCTGGCAAAAGTCTGCATAAAAGGGCTCTCCTGGCCAAATGGTTTAACTTTGGCAGGTCCCTGCTGTTCTGTTATGAAACTAGAATATCTTTTGCACATTCTGGAAGTGATTGCGATCGCAAAGCTCTATTAGTTGCTGTGGAATCGACTTTTAAAAATGAGAGGGCGTAAAATTCGCCAAAATAATTTCGCGACGAAATCGAGCACATGCCTTCATAAAAGGGCTCTCCTGGCCAAATGGTTTAACTTTGGCAGGTCCCTCGTGCTTTATGAGGAAAGTAGACTTCGTGGGGCAGATTCTGGAAGTGATTGCGATCGCAAAGCTCTATTAGTTGCTTTGGAATCGGCTTTTAAAAATGAGAGGGCGTAAAATTCGCCAAAAAAATTTCGCGACGAAATCGAGCACATGCCTTCATAAAAGGGCTCTCCTGGCCAAATGGTTTAACTTTGGCAGGTCCTTCGTGCTTTATCAGGAAAGTAGACTTCGTGGGGCAGATTCTGGAAGTGATTGCGATCGCAAAGTTCTATTAGTTGCTTTGGAATCGGCTTTTGAAAAAAAATCTGTGAAAATCGCAAAAATTTTGGGTATCGAAATCTGGCAAAAGTCTGCATAAAAGGGCTCTCCTGGCCAAATGGTTTAACTTTGGAAGGTCCCTGCTGTTCTGTTATGAAACTAGAATATCTTTTGCACATTCTGGAAGTGATTGCGATCGCAAAGCTCTATTAGTTGCTGTGGAATCGACTTTTAAAAATGAGAGGGCGTAAAATTCGCCAAAAAAATTTCGCGACGAAATCGAGCACATGCCTTCATAAAAGGGCTCTCCTGGCCAAATGGTTTAACTTTGGCAGGTCCCTCGTGCTTTATCAGGAAAGTAGACTTCGTGGGGCAGATTCTGGAAGTGATTGCGATCGCAAAGCTCTATTAGTTGCTTTGGAATCGGCTTTTGAAAAAAAATCTGTGAAAATCGCAAAAATTTTGGGTATCGAAATCTGGCAAAAGTCTGCATAAAAGGGCTCTCCTGGCCAAATGGTTTAACTTTGGAAGGTCCCTGCTGTTCTGTTATGAAACTAGAATATCTTTTGCACATTCTGGAAGTGATTGCGATCGCAAAGCTCTATTAGTTGCTGTGGAATCGACTTTTAAAAATGAGAGGGCGTAAAATTCGCCAAAAAAATTTCGCGACGAAATCGAGCACATGCCTTCATAAAAGGGCTCTCCTGGCCAAATGGTTTAACTTTGGCAGGTCCCTCGTGCTTTATCAGGAAAGTAGACTTCGTGGGGCAGATTCTGGAAGTGATTGCGATCGCAAAGCTCTATTAGTTGCTTTGGAATCGGCTTTTGAAAAAAAATCTGTGAAAATCGCAAAAATTTTGGGTATCGAAATCTGGCAAAAGTCTGCATAAAAGGGCTCTCCTGGCCAAATGGTTTAACTTTGGCAGGTCCCTGCTGTTCTGTTATGAAACTAGAATATCTTTTGCACATTCTGGAAGTGATTGCGATCGCAAAGCTCTATTAGTTGCTGTGGAATCGACTTTTAAAAATGAGAGGGCGTAAAATTCGCCAAAAAAATTTCGCGACGAAATCGAGCACATGCCTTCATAAAAGGGATCTCCTGGCCAAATGGTTTAACTTTGGCAGGTCCCTCGTGCTTTATCAGGAAAGTAGACTTCGTGGGGCAGATTCTGGAAGTGATTGCGATCGCAAAGCTCTATTAGTTGCTTTGGAATCGGCTTTTGAAAAAAAATCTGTGAAAATCGCAAAAATTTTGGGTACCGAAATCTGGCAAAAGTCTGCATAAAAGGGCTCTCCTGGCCAAATGGTTTAACTTTGGCAGGTCCCTGCTGTTCTGTTATGAAACTAGAATATCTTTTGCACATTCTGGAAGTGATTGCGATCGCAAAGCTCTATTAGTTGCTGTGGAATCGACTTTTAAAAATGAGAGGGCGTAAAATTCGCCAAAAAAATTTCGCGACGAAATCGAGCACATGCCTTCATAAAAGGGCTCTCCTGGCCAAATGGTTTAACTTTGGCAGGTCCCTGCTGTTCTGTTATGAAACTAGAATATCTTTTGCACATTCTGGAAGTGATTGCGATCGCAAAGCTCTATTAGTTGCTGTGGAATCGACTTTTAAAAATGAGAGGGCGTAAAATTCGCCAAAAAAATTTCGCGACGAAATCGAGCACATGCCTTCATAAAAGGGCTCTCCTGGCCAAATGGTTTAACTTTGGCAGGTCCCTCGTGCTTTATCAGGAAAGTAGACTTCGTGGGGCAGATTCTGGAAGTGATTGCGATCGCAAAGCTCTATTAGTTGCTTTGGAATCGGCTTTTGAAAAAAAATCTGTGAAAATCGCAAAAATTTTGGGTATCGAAATCTGGCAAAAGTCTGCATAAAAGGGCTCTCCTGGCCAAATGGTTTAACTTTGGCAGGTCCCTGCTGTTCTGTTATGAAACTAGAATATCTTTTGCACATTCTGGAAGTGATTGCGATCTCAAAGCTCTATTAGTTGCTGTGGAATCGACTTTTAAAAATGAGAGGGCGTAAAATTCGCCAAAAAAATTTCGCGACGAAATCGAACACATGCCTTCATAAAAGGGCTCTCCTGGCCAAATGGTTTAACTTTGGCAGGTCCCTCGTGCTTTATCAGGAAAGTAGACTTCGTGGGGCAGATTCTGGAAGTGATTGCGATCGCAAAGCTCTATTAGTTGCTTTGGAATCGGCTTTTGAAAAAAAATCTGTGAAAATCGCAAAAATTTTGGGTATCGAAATCTGGCAAAAGTCTGCATAAAAGGGCTCTCCTGGCCAAATGGTTTAACTTTGGCAGGTCCCTGCTGTTCTGTTATGAAACTAGAATATCTTTTGCACATTCTGGAAGTGATTGCGATCGCAAAGCTCTGTTAGTTGCTGTGGAATCGACTTTTAAAAATGAGAGGGCGTAAAATTCGCCAAAAAAATTTCGCGACGAAATCGAGCACATGCCTTCATAAAAGGGCTTACCTGGCCAAATGGTTTAACTTTGGCAGGTCCCTCGTGCTTTATCAGGAAAGTAGACTTCGTGGGGCAGATTCTGGAAGTGATTGCGATCGCAAAGCTCTATTAGTTGCTTTGGAATCGGCTTTTAAAAATGAGAGGGCGTAAAATTCGCCAAAAAAATTTCGCGACGAAATCGAGCACATGCCTTCATAAAAGGGCTCTCCTGGCCAAATGGTTTAACTTTGGAAGGTCCCTGCTGTTCTGTTATGAAACTAGAATATCTTTTGCACATTCTGGAAGTGATTGCGATCGCAAAGCTCTATTAGTTGCTGTGGAATCAACTTTTAAAAATGAGAGGGCGTAAAATTCGCCAAAAAAATTTCGCGACGAAATCGAGCACATGCCTTCATAAAAGGGCTCTCCTGGCCAAATGGTTTAACTTTGGCAGGTCCCTCGTGCTTTATCAGGAAAGTAGACTTCGTGGGGCAGATTCTGGAAGTGATTGCGATCGCAAAGCTCTATTAGTTGCTTTGGAATCGGCTTTTGAAAAAAAATCTGTGAAAATCGCAAAAATTTTGGGTATCGAAATCTGGCAAAAGTCTGCATAAAAGGGCTCTCCTGGCCAAATGGTTTAACTTTGGCAGGTCCCTGCTGTTCTGTTATGAAACTAGAATATCTTTTGCACATTCTGGAAGTGATTGCGATCGCAAAGCTCTATTAGTTGCTGTGGAATCGACTTTTAAAAATGAGAGGGCGTAAAATTCGCCAAAAAAATTTCGCGACGAAATCGAGCACATGCCTTCATAAAAGGGCTCTCCTGGCCAAATGGTTTAACTTTGGCAGGTCCCTCGTGCTTTATCAGGAAAGTAGACTTCGTGGGGCAGATTCTGGAAGTGATTGCGATCGCAAAGCTCTATTAGTTGCTTTGGAATCGGCTTTTGAAAAAAAATCTGTGAAAATCGCAAAAATTTTGGGTATCGAAATCTGGCAAAAGTCTGCATAAAAGGGCTCTCCTGGCCAAATGGTTTAACTTTGGAAGGTCCCTGCTGTTCTGTTATGAAACTAGAATATCTTTTGCACATTCTGGAAGTGATTGCGATCGCAAAGCTCTATTAGTTGCTGTGGAATCGACTTTTAAAAATGAGAGGGCGTAAAATTCGCCAAAAAAATTTCGCGACGAAATCGAGCACATGCCTTCATAAAAGGGCTCTCCTGGCCAAATGGTTTAACTTTGGCAGGTCCCTCGTGCTTTATCAGGAAAGTAGACTTCGTGGGGCAGATTCTGGAAGTGATTGCGATCGCAAAGCTCTATTAGTTGCTTTGGAATCGGCTTTTGAAAAAAAATCTGTGAAAATCGCAAAAATTTTGGGTATCGAAATCTGGCAAAAGTCTGCATAAAAGGGCTCTCCTGGCCAAATGGTTTAACTTTGGCAGGTCCCTGCTGTTCTGTTGTGAAACTAGAATATCTTTTGCACATTCTGGAAGTGATTGCGATCGCAAAGCTCTATTAGTTGCTGTGGAATCGACTTTTAAAAATGAGAGGGCGTAAAATTCGCCAAAAAAATTTCGCGACGAAATCGAGCACATGCCTTCATAAAAGGGCTCTCCTGGCCAAATGGTTTAACTTTGGCAGGTCCCTCGTGCTTCATCAGGAAAGTAGACTTCGTGGGGCAGATTCTGGAAGTGATTGCGATCGCAAAGCTCTATTAGTTGCTTTGGAATCGGCTTTTGAAAAAAAATCTGTGAAAATCGCAAAAATTTTGGGTATCGAAATCTGGCAAAAGTCTGCATAAAAGGGCTCTCCTGGCCAAATGGTTTAACTTTGGCAGGTCCCTGCTGTTCTGTTATGAAACTAGAATATCTTTTGCACATTCTGGAAGTGATTGCGATCGCAAAGCTCTATTAGTTGCTGTGGAATCGACTTTTAAAAATGAGAGGGCGTAAAATTCGCCAAAATAATTTCGCGACGAAATCGAGCACATGCCTTCATAAAAGGGCTCTCCTGGCCAAATGGTTTAACTTTGGCAGGTCCCTCGTGCTTTATGAGGAAAGTAGACTTCGTGGGGCAGATTCTGGAAGTGATTGCGATCGCAAAGCTCTATTAGTTGCTTTGGAATCGGCTTTTAAAAATGAGAGGGCGTAAAATTCGCCAAAAAAATTTCGCGACGAAATCGAGCACATGCCTTCATAAAAGGGCTCTCCTGGCCAAATGGTTTAACTTTGGCAGGTCCTTCGTGCTTTATCAGGAAAGTAGACTTCGTGGGGCAGATTCTGGAAGTGATTGCGATCGCAAAGTTCTATTAGTTGCTTTGGAATCGGCTTTTGAAAAAAAATCTGTGAAAATCGCAAAAATTTTGGGTATCGAAATCTGGCAAAAGTCTGCATAAAAGGGCTCTCCTGGCCAAATGGTTTAACTTTGGAAGGTCCCTGCTGTTCTGTTATGAAACTAGAATATCTTTTGCACATTCTGGAAGTGATTGCGATCGCAAAGCTCTATTAGTTGCTGTGGAATCGACTTTTAAAAATGAGAGGGCGTAAAATTCGCCAAAAAAATTTCGCGACGAAATCGAGCACATGCCTTCATAAAAGGGCTCTCCTGGCCAAATGGTTTAACTTTGGCAGGTCCCTCGTGCTTTATCAGGAAAGTAGACTTCGTGGGGCAGATTCTGGAAGTGATTGCGATCGCAAAGCTCTATTAGTTGCTTTGGAATCGGCTTTTGAAAAAAAATCTGTGAAAATCGCAAAAATTTTGGGTATCGAAATCTGGCAAAAGTCTGCATAAAAGGGCTCTCCTAGCCAAATGGTTTAACTTTGGAAGGTCCCTGCTGTTCTGTTATGAAACTAGAATATCTTTTGCACATTCTGGAAGTGATTGCGATCGCAAAGCTCTATTAGTTGCTGTGGAATCGACTTTTAAAAATGAGAGGGCGTAAAATTCGCCAAAAAAATTTCGCGACGAAATCGAGCACATGCCTTCATAAAAGGGCTCTCCTGGCCAAATGGTTTAACTTTGGCAGGTCCCTCGTGCTTTATCAGGAAAGTAGACTTCGTGGGGCAGATTCTGGAAGTGATTGCGATCGCAAAGCTCTATTAGTTGCTTTGGAATCGGCTTTTGAAAAAAAATCTGTGAAAATCGCAAAAATTTTGGGTATCGAAATCTGGCAAAAGTCTGCATAAAAGGGCTCTCCTGGCCAAATGGTTTAACTTTGGCAGGTCCCTGCTGTTCTGTTATGAAACTAGAATATCTTTTGCACATTCTGGAAGTGATTGCGATCGCAAAGCTCTATTAGTTGCTGTGGAATCGACTTTTAAAAATGAGAGGGCGTAAAATTCGCCAAAAAAATTTCGCGACGAAATCGAGCACATGCCTTCATAAAAGGGATCTCCTGGCCAAATGGTTTAACTTTGGCAGGTCCCTCGTGCTTTATCAGGAAAGTAGACTTCGTGGGGCAGATTCTGGAAGTGATTGCGATCGCAAAGCTCTATTAGTTGCTTTGGAATCGGCTTTTGAAAAAAAATCTGTGAAAATCGCAAAAATTTTGGGTACCGAAATCTGGCAAAAGTCTGCATAAAAGGGCTCTCCTGGCCAAATGGTTTAACTTTGGCAGGTCCCTGCTGTTCTGTTATGAAACTAGAATATCTTTTGCACATTCTGGAAGTGATTGCGATCGCAAAGCTCTATTAGTTGCTGTGGAATCGACTTTTAAAAATGAGAGGGCGTAAAATTCGCCAAAAAAATTTCGCGACGAAATCGAGCACATGCCTTCATAAAAGGGCTCTCCTGGCCAAATGGTTTAACTTTGGCAGGTCCCTGCTGTTCTGTTATGAAACTAGAATATCTTTTGCACATTCTGGAAGTGATTGCGATCGCAAAGCTCTATTAGTTGCTGTGGAATCGACTTTTAAAAATGAGAGGGCGTAAAATTCGCCAAAAAAATTTCGCGACGAAATCGAGCACATGCCTTCATAAAAGGGCTCTCCTGGCCAAATGGTTTAACTTTGGCAGGTCCCTCGTGCTTTATCAGGAAAGTAGACTTCGTGGGGCAGATTCTGGAAGTGATTGCGATCGCAAAGCTCTATTAGTTGCTTTGGAATCGGCTTTTGAAAAAAAATCTGTGAAAATCGCAAAAATTTTGGGTATCGAAATCTGGCAAAAGTCTGCATAAAAGGGCTCTCCTGGCCAAATGGTTTAACTTTGGCAGGTCCCTGCTGTTCTGTTATGAAACTAGAATATCTTTTGCACATTCTGGAAGTGATTGCGATCTCAAAGCTCTATTAGTTGCTGTGGAATCGACTTTTAAAAATGAGAGGGCGTAAAATTCGCCAAAAAAATTTCGCGACGAAATCGAACACATGCCTTCATAAAAGGGCTCTCCTGGCCAAATGGTTTAACTTTGGCAGGTCCCTCGTGCTTTATCAGGAAAGTAGACTTCGTGGGGCAGATTCTGGAAGTGATTGCGATCGCAAAGCTCTATTAGTTGCTTTGGAATCGGCTTTTGAAAAAAAATCTGTGAAAATCGCAAAAATTTTGGGTATCGAAATCTGGCAAAAGTCTGCATAAAAGGGCTCTCCTGGCCAAATGGTTTAACTTTGGCAGGTCCCTGCTGTTCTGTTATGAAACTAGAATATCTTTTGTACATTCTGGAAGTGATTGCGATCGCAAAGCTCTATTAGTTGCTGTGGAATCGACTTTTAAAAATGAGAGGGCGTAAAATTCGCCAAAAAAATTTCGCGACGAAATCGAGCACATGCCTTCATAAAAGGGCTCTCCTGGCCAAATGGTTTAACTTTGGCAGGTCCCTCGTGCTTTATGAGGAAAGTAGACTTCGTGGGGCAGATTCTGGAAGTGATTGCGATCGCAAAGCTCTATTAGTTGCTTTGGAATCGGCTTTTAAAAATGAGAGGGCGTAAAATTCGCCAAAAAAATTTCGCGACGAAATCGAGCACATGCCTTCATAAAAGGGCTCTCCTGGCCAAATGGTTTAACTTTGGCAGGTCCTTCGTGCTTTATCAGGAAAGTAGACTTCGTGGGGCAGATTCTGGAAGTGATTGCGATCGCAAAGTTCTATTAGTTGCTTTGGAATCGGCTTTTGAAAAAAAATCTGTGAAAATCGCAAAAATTTTGGGTATCGAAATCTGGCAAAAGTCTGCATAAAAGGGCTCTCCTGGCCAAATGGTTTAACTTTGGAAGGTCCCTGCTGTTCTGTTATGAAACTAGAATATCTTTTGCACATTCTGGAAGTGATTGCGATCGCAAAGCTCTATTAGTTGCTGTGGAATCGGCTTTTGAAAATGAGAGGGCGTAAAATTCGCCAAAAAAATTTCGCGACGAAATCGAGCACATGCCTTCATAAAAGGGCTCTCCTGGCCAAATGGTTTAACTTTGGCAGGTCCCTCGTGCTTTATCAGGAAAGTAGACTTCGTGGGGCAGATTCTGGAAGTGATTGCGATCGCAAAGCTCTATTAGTTGCTTTGGAATCGGCTTTTGAAAAAAAATCTGTGAAAATCGCAAAAATTTTGGGTATCGAAATCAGGCAAAAGTCTGCATAAAAGGGCTCTCCTGGCCAAATGGTTTAACTTTGGAAGGTCCCTGCTGTTCTGTTATGAAACTAGAATATCTTTTGCACATTCTGGAAGTGATTGCGATCGCAAAGCTCTATTAGTTGCAATGGAATCGACTTTTAAAAATGAGAGGGCGTAAAATTCGCCAAAAAAATTTCGCGACGAAATCGAGCACATGCCTTCATAAAAGGGCTCTCCTGGCCAAATGGTTTAACTTTGGAAGGTCCCTGCTGTTCTGTTATGAAACTAGAATATCTTTTGCACATTCTGGAAGTGATTGCGATCGCAAAGCTCTATTAGTTGCTGTGGAATCAACTTTTAAAAATGAGAGGGCGTAAAATTCGCCAAAAAAATTTCGCGACGAAATCGAGCACATGCCTTCATAAAAGGGCTCTCCTGGCCAAATGGTTTAACTTTGGCAGGTCCCTCGTGCTTTATCAGGAAAGTAGACTTCGTGGGGCAGATTCTGGAAGTGATTGCGATCGCAAAGCTCTATTAGTTGCTTTGGAATCGGCTTTTGAAAAAAAATCTGTGAAAATCGCAAAAATTTTGGGTATCGAAATCTGGCAAAAGTCTGCATAAAAGGGCTCTCCTGGCCAAATGGTTTAACTTTGGCAGGTCCCTGCTGTTCTGTTATGAAACTAGAATATCTTTTGCACATTCTGGAAGTGATTGCGATCGCAAAGCTCTATTAGTTGCTGTGGAATCGACTTTTAAAAATGAGAGGGCGTAAAATTCGCCAAAAAAATTTCGCGACGAAATCGAGCACATGCCTTCATAAAAGGGCTCTCCTGGCCAAATGGTTTAACTTTGGCAGGTCCCTCGTGCTTTATCAGGAAAGTAGACTTCGTGGGGCAGATTCTGGAAGTGATTGCGATCGCAAAGCTCTATTAGTTGCTTTGGAATCGGCTTTTGAAAAAAAATCTGTGAAAATCGCAAAAATTTTGGGTATCGAAATCTGGCAAAAGTCTGCATAAAAGGGCTCTCCTGGCCAAATGGTTTAACTTTGGAAGGTCCCTGCTGTTCTGTTATGAAACTAGAATATCTTTTGCACATTCTGGAAGTGATTGCGATCGCAAAGCTCTATTAGTTGCTGTGGAATCGACTTTTAAAAATGAGAGGGCGTAAAATTCGCCAAAAAAATTTCGCGACGAAATCGAGCACATGCCTTCATAAAAGGGCTCTCCTGGCCAAATGGTTTAACTTTGGCAGGTCCCTCGTGCTTTATCAGGAAAGTAGACTTCGTGGGGCAGATTCTGGAAGTGATTGCGATCGCAAAGCTCTATTAGTTGCTTTGGAATCGGCTTTTGAAAAAAAATCTGTGAAAATCGCAAAAATTTTGGGTATCGAAATCTGGCAAAAGTCTGCATAAAAGGGCTCTCCTGGCCAAATGGTTTAACTTTGGCAGGTCCCTGCTGTTCTGTTGTGAAACTAGAATATCTTTTGCACATTCTGGAAGTGATTGCGATCGCAAAGCTCTATTAGTTGCTGTGGAATCGACTTTTAAAAATGAGAGGGCGTAAAATTCGCCAAAAAAATTTCGCGACGAAATCGAGCACATGCCTTCATAAAAGGGCTCTCCTGGCCAAATGGTTTAACTTTGGCAGGTCCCTCGTGCTTCATCAGGAAAGTAGACTTCGTGGGGCAGATTCTGGAAGTGATTGCGATCGCAAAGCTCTATTAGTTGCTTTGGAATCGGCTTTTGAAAAAAAATCTGTGAAAATCGCAAAAATTTTGGGTATCGAAATCTGGCAAAAGTCTGCATAAAAGGGCTCTCCTGGCCAAATGGTTTAACTTTGGCAGGTCCCTGCTGTTCTGTTATGAAACTAGAATATCTTTTGCACATTCTGGAAGTGATTGCGATCGCAAAGCTCTATTAGTTGCTGTGGAATCGACTTTTAAAAATGAGAGGGCGTAAAATTCGCCAAAATAATTTCGCGACGAAATCGAGCACATGCCTTCATAAAAGGGCTCTCCTGGCCAAATGGTTTAACTTTGGCAGGTCCCTCGTGCTTTATGAGGAAAGTAGACTTCGTGGGGCAGATTCTGGAAGTGATTGCGATCGCAAAGCTCTATTAGTTGCTTTGGAATCGGCTTTTAAAAATGAGAGGGCGTAAAATTCGCCAAAAAAATTTCGCGACGAAATCGAGCACATGCCTTCATAAAAGGGCTCTCCTGGCCAAATGGTTTAACTTTGGCAGGTCCTTCGTGCTTTATCAGGAAAGTAGACTTCGTGGGGCAGATTCTGGAAGTGATTGCGATCGCAAAGTTCTATTAGTTGCTTTGGAATCGGCTTTTGAAAAAAAATCTGTGAAAATCGCAAAAATTTTGGGTATCGAAATCTGGCAAAAGTCTGCATAAAAGGGCTCTCCTGGCCAAATGGTTTAACTTTGGAAGGTCCCTGCTGTTCTGTTATGAAACTAGAATATCTTTTGCACATTCTGGAAGTGATTGCGATCGCAAAGCTCTATTAGTTGCTGTGGAATCGACTTTTAAAAATGAGAGGGCGTAAAATTCGCCAAAAAAATTTCGCGACGAAATCGAGCACATGCCTTCATAAAAGGGCTCTCCTGGCCAAATGGTTTAACTTTGGCAGGTCCCTCGTGCTTTATCAGGAAAGTAGACTTCGTGGGGCAGATTCTGGAAGTGATTGCGATCGCAAAGCTCTATTAGTTGCTTTGGAATCGGCTTTTGAAAAAAAATCTGTGAAAATCGCAAAAATTTTGGGTATCGAAATCTGGCAAAAGTCTGCATAAAAGGGCTCTCCTGGCCAAATGGTTTAACTTTGGAAGGTCCCTGCTGTTCTGTTATGAAACTAGAATATCTTTTGCACATTCTGGAAGTGATTGCGATCGCAAAGCTCTATTAGTTGCTGTGGAATTGACTTTTAAAAATGAGAGGGCGTAAAATTCGCCAAAAAAATTTCGCGACGAAATCGAGCACATGCCTTCATAAAAGGGCTCTCCTGGCCAAATGGTTTAACTTTGGCAGGTCCCTCGTGCTTTATCAGGAAAGTAGACTTCGTGGGGCAGATTCTGGAAGTGATTGCGATCGCAAAGCTCTATTAGTTGCTTTGGAATCGGCTTTTGAAAAAAAATCTGTGAAAATCGCAAAAATTTTGGGTATCGAAATCTGGCAAAAGTCTGCATAAAAGGGCTCTCCTGGCCAAATGGTTTAACTTTGGCAGGTCCCTGCTGTTCTGTTATGAAACTAGAATATCTTTTGCACATTCTGGAAGTGATTGCGATCGCAAAGCTCTATTAGTTGCTGTGGAATCGACTTTTAAAAATGAGAGGGCGTAAAATTCGCCAAAAAAATTTCGCGACGAAATCGAGCACATGCCTTCATAAAAGGGATCTCCTGGCCAAATGGTTTAACTTTGGCAGGTCCCTCGTGCTTTATCAGGAAAGTAGACTTCGTGGGGCAGATTCTGGAAGTGATTGCGATCGCAAAGCTCTATTAGTTGCTTTGGAATCGGCTTTTGAAAAAAAATCTGTGAAAATCGCAAAAATTTTGGGTACCGAAATCTGGCAAAAGTCTGCATAAAAGGGCTCTCCTGGCCAAATGGTTTAACTTTGGCAGGTCCCTGCTGTTCTGTTATGAAACTAGAATATCTTTTGCACATTCTGGAAGTGATTGCGATCGCAAAGCTCTATTAGTTGCTGTGGAATCGACTTTTAAAAATGAGAGGGCGTAAAATTCGCCAAAAAAATTTCGCGACGAAATCGAGCACATGCCTTCATAAAAGGGCTCTCCTGGCCAAATGGTTTAACTTTGGCAGGTCCCTGCTGTTCTGTTATGAAACTAGAATATCTTTTGCACATTCTGGAAGTGATTGCGATCGCAAAGCTCTATTAGTTGCTGTGGAATCGACTTTTAAAAATGAGAGGGCGTAAAATTCGCCAAAAAAATTTCGCGACGAAATCGAGCACATGCCTTCATAAAAGGGCTCTCCTGGCCAAATGGTTTAACTTTGGCAGGTCCCTCGTGCTTTATCAGGAAAGTAGACTTCGTGGGGCAGATTCTGGAAGTGATTGCGATCGCAAAGCTCTATTAGTTGCTTTGGAATCGGCTTTTGAAAAAAAATCTGTGAAAATCGCAAAAATTTTTGGTATCGAAATCTGGCAAAAGTCTGCATAAAAGGGCTCTTCTGGCCAAATGGTTTAACTTTGGCAGGTCCCTGCTGTTCTGTTATGAAACTAGAATATCTTTTGCACATTCTGGAAGTGATTGCGATCGCAAAGCTCTATTAGTTGCTGTGGAATCGACTTTTAAAAATGAGAGGGCGTAAAATTCGCCAAAAAAATTTCGCGACGAAATCGAGCACATGCCTTCATAAAAGGGCTCTCCTGGCCAAATGGTTTAACTTTGGCATGTCCCTCGTGCTTTATCAGGAAAGTAGACTTCGTGGGGCAGATTCTGGAAGTGATTGCGATCGCAAAGCTCTATTAGTTGCTTTGGAATCGGCTTTTGAAAAAAAATCTGTGAAAATCGCAAAAATTTTGGGTATCGAAATCTGGCAAAAGTCTGCATAAAAGGGCTCTCCTGGCCAAATGGTTTAACTTTGGCAGGTCCCTGCTGTTCTGTTATGAAACTAGAATATCTTTTGCACATTCTGGAAGTGATTGCGATCGCAAAGCTCTATTAGTTGCTGTGGAATCGACTTTTAAAAATGAGAGGGCGTAAAATTCGCCAAAAAAATTTCGCGACGAAATCGAGCACATGCCTCCATAAAAGGGCTCTCCTGGCCAAATGGTTTAACTTTGGCAGGTCCCTCGTGCTTTATCAGGAAAGTAGACTTCGTGGGGCAGATTCTGGAAGTGATTGCGATCGCAAAGCTCTATTAGTTGCTTTGGAATCGGCTTTTGAAAAAAAATCTGTGAAAATCGCAAAAATTTTGGGTATCGAAATCTGGCAAATGTCTGCATAAAAGGGCTCTCCTGGCCAAATGGTTTAACTTTGGCAGGTCCCTGCTGTTCTGTTATGAAACTAGAATATCTTTTGCACATTCTGGAAGTGATTGCGATCGCAAAGCTCTATTAGTTGCTGTGGAATCGACTTTTAAAAATGAGAGGGCGTAAAATTCGCCAAAAAATTTCGCGACGAAATCGAGCACATGCCTTCATAAAAGGGCTCTCCTGGCCAAATGGTTTAACTTTGGCAGGTCCCTCGTGCTTTATCAGGAAAGTAGACTTAGTGGGGCAGATTCTGGAAGTGATTGCGATCGCAAAGCTCTATTAGTTGCTTTGGAATCGGCTTTTGAAAAAAAATCTGTGAAAATCGCAAAAATTTTGGGTATCGAAATCTGGCAAAAGTCTGCATAAAAGGGCTCTCCTGGCCAAATGGTTTAACTTTGGCAGGTCCCTGCTGTTCTGTTATGAAACTAGAATATCTTTTGCACATTCTGGAAGTGATTGCGATCGCAAAGCTCTATTAGTTGCTGTGGAATCGACTTTTAAAAATGAGAGGGCGTAAAATTCGCCAAAAAAATGTCGCGACGAAATCGAGCACATGCCTTCATAAAAGGGCTCTCCTGGCCAAATGGTTTAACTTTGGCAGGTCCCTCGTGCTTTATCAGGAAAGTAGACTTCGTGGGGCAGATTCTGGAAGTGATTGCGATCGCAAAGCTCTATTAGTTGCTTTGGAATCGGCTTTTGAAAAAAAATCTGTGAAAATCGCAAAAATTTTGGGTATCGAAATCTGGCAAAAGTCTGCATAAAAGGGCTCTCCTGGCCAAATGGTTTAACTTTGGCAGGTCCCTGCTGTTCTGTTATGAAACTAGAATATCTTTTGCACATTCTGGAAGTGATTGCGATCGCAAAGCTCTATTAGTTGCTGTGGAATCGACTTTTAAAAATGAGAGGGCGTAAAATTCGCCAAAAAAATTTCGCGACGAAATCGAGCACATGCCTTCATAAAAGGGCTCTCCTGGCCAAATGGTTTAACTTTGGCAGGTCCCTCGTGCTTTATCAGGAAAGTAGACTTCGTGGGGCAGATTCTGGAAGTGATTGCGATCGCAAAGCTCTATTAGTTGCTTTGGAATCGGCTTTTGAAAAAAAATCTGTGAAAATCGCAAAAATTTTGGGTATCGAAATCTGGCAAAAGTCTGCATAAAAGGGCTCTCCTGGCCAAATGGTTTAACTTTGGCAGGTCCCTGCTGTTCTGTTATGAAACTAGAATATCTTTTGCACATTCTGGAAGTGATTGCGATCGCAAAGCTCTATTAGTTGCTGTGGAATCGACTTTTAAAAATGAGAGGGCGTAAAATTCGCCAAAAAAATTTCGCGACGAAATCGAGCACATGCCTTCATAAAAGGGCTCTCCTGGCCAAATGGTTTAACTTTGGCAGGTCCCTCGTGCTTTATCAGGAAAGTAGACTTCGTGGGGCAGATTCTGGAAGTGATTGCGATCGCAAAGCTCTATTAGTTGCTTTGGAATCGGCTTTTGAAAAAAAATCTGTGAAAATCGCAAAAATTTTGGGTATCGAAATCTGGCAAAAGTCTGCATAAAAGGGCTCTCCTGGCCAAATGGTTTAACTTTGGCAGGTCCCTGCTGTTCTGTTATGAAACTAGAATATCTTTTGCACATTCTGGAAGTGATTGCGATCGCAAAGCTCTATTAGTTGCTGTGGAATCGACTTTTAAAAATGAGAGGGCGTAAAATTCGCCAAAAAAATTTCGCGACGAAATCGAGCACATGCCTTCATAAAAGGGCTCTCCTGGCCAAATGGTTTAACTTTGGCAGGTCCCTCGTGCTTTATCAGGAAAGTAGACTTCGTGGGGCAGATTCTGGAAGTGATTGCGATCGCAAAGCTCTATTAGTTGCTTTGGAATCGGCTTTTGAAAAAAAATCTGTGAAAATCGCAAAAATTTTGGGTATCGAAATCTGGCAAAAGTCTGCATAAAAGGGCTCTCCTGGCAAAATGGTTTAACTTTGGCAGGTCCCTGCTGTTCTGTTATGAAACTAGAATATCTTTTGCACATTCTGGAAGTGATTGCGATCGCAAAGCTCTATTAGTTGCTGTGGAATCGACTTTTAAAAATGAGAGGGCGTAAAATTCGCCAAAAAAATTTCGCGACGAAATCGAGCACATGCCTTCATAAAAGGGCTCTCCTGGCCAAATGGTTTAACTTTGGCAGGTCCCTCGTGCTTTATCAGGAAAGTAGACTTCGTGGGGCAGATTCTGGAAGTGATTGCGATCGCAAAGCTCTATTAGTTGCTTTGGAATCGGCTTTTGAAAAAAAATCTGTGAAAATCGCAAAAATTTTGGGTATCGAAATCTGGCAAAAGTCTGCATAAAAGGGCTCTCCTGGCCAAATGGTTTAACTTTGGCAGGTCCCTGCTGTTCTGTTATGAAACTAGAATATCTTTTGCACATTCTGGAAGTGATTGCGATCGCAAAGCTCTATTAGTTGCTGTGGAATCGACTTTTAAAAATGAGAGGGCGTAAAATTCGCCAAAAAAATTTCGCGACGAAATCGAGCACATGCCTTCATAAAAGGGCTCTCCTGGCCAAATGGTTTAACTTTGGCAGGTCCCTCGTGCTTTATCAGGAAAGTAGACTTCGTGGGGCAGATTCTGGAAGTGATTGCGATCGCAAAGCTCTATTAGTTGCTTTGGAATCGGCTTTTAAAAATGAGAGGGCGTAAAATTCGCCAAAAAAATTTCGCGACGAAATCGAGCACATGCCTTCATAAAAGGGCTCTCCTGGCCAAATGGTTTAACTTTGGCAGGTCCCTCGTGCTTTATCAGGAAAGTAGACTTCGTGGGGCAGATTCTGGAAGTGATTGCGATCGCAAAGTTCTATTAGTTGCTTTGGAATCATCTTTTGAAAAAAAATCTGTGAAAATCGCAAAAATTTTGGGTATCGAAATCTGGCAAAAGTCTGCATAAAAGGGCTCTCCTGGCCAAATGGTTTAACTTTGGAAGGTCCCTGCTGTTCTGTTATGAAACTAGAATATCTTTTGCACATTCTGGAAGTGATTGCGATCGCAAAGCTCTATTAGTTGCTGTGGAATCGACTTTTAAAAATGAGAGGGCGTAAAATTCGCCAAAAAAATTTCGCGACGAAATCGAGCACATGCCTTCATAAAAGGGCTCTCCTGGCCAAATGGTTTAACTTTGGCAGGTCCCTCGTGCTTTATCAGGAAAGTAGACTTCGTGGGGCAGATTCTGGAAGTGATTGCGATCGCAAAGCTCTATTAGTTGCTTTGGAATCGGCTTTTGAAAAAAAATCTGTGAAAATCGCAAAAATTTTGGGTATCGAAATCTGGCAAAAGTCTGCATAAAAGGGCTCTCCTGGCCAAATGGTTTAACTTTGGCAGGTCCCTGCTGCTCTGTTATGAAACTAGAATATCTTTTGCACATTCTGGAAGTGATTGCGATCGCAAAGCTCTATTAGTTGCTGTGGAATCGACTTTTAAAAATGAGAGGGCGTAAAATTCGCCAAAAAAATTTCGCGACGAAATCGAGCACATGCCTTCATAAAAGGGCTCTCCTGGCCAAATGGTTTAACTTTGGCAGGTCCCTCGTGCTTTATCAGGAAAGTAGACTTCGTGGGGCAGATTCTGGAAGTGATTGCGATCGTAAAGCTCTATTAGTTGCTTTGGAATCGGCTTTTGAAAAAAAATCTGTGAAAATCGCAAAAATTTTGGGTATCGAAATCTGGCAAAAGTCTGCATAAAAGGGCTCTCCTGGCAAAATGGTTTAACTTTGGCAGGTCCCTGCTGTTCTGTTATGAAACTAGAATATCTTTTGCACATTCTGGAAGTGATTGCGATCGCAAAGCTCTATTAGTTGCTGTGGAATCGACTTTTAAAAATGAGAGGGCGTAAAATTCGCCAAAAAAATTTCGCGACGAAATCGAGCACATGCCTTCATAAAAGGGCTCTCCTGGCCAAATGGTTTAACTTTGGCAGGTCCCTCGTGCTTTATCAGGAAAGTAGACTTCGTGGGGCAGATTCTGGAAGTGATTGCGATCGCAAAGCTCTATTAGTTGCTTTGGAATCGGCTTTTGAAAAAAAATCTGTGAAAATCGCAAAAATTTTGGGTATCGAAATCTGGCAAAAGTCTGCATAAAAGGGCTCTCCTGGCCAAATGGTTTAACTTTGGCAGGTCCCTGCTGTTCTGTTATGAAACTAGAATATCTTTTGCACATTCTGGAAGTGATTGCGATCGCAAAGCTCTATTAGTTGCTGTGGAATCGACTTTTAAAAATGAGAGGGCGTAAAATTCGCCAAAAAAATTTCGCGACGAAATCGAGCACATGCCTTCATAAAAGGGCTCTCCTGGCCAAATGGTTTAACTTTGGCAGGTCCCTCGTGCTTTATCAGGAAAGTAGACTTCGTGGGGCAGATTCTGGAAGTGATTGCGATCGCAAAGCTCTATTAGTTGCTTTGGAATCGGCTTTTAAAAATGAGAGGGCGTAAAATTCGCCAAAAAAATTTCGCGACGAAATCGAGCACATGCCTTCATAAAAGGGCTCTCCTGGCCAAATGGTTTAACTTTGGCAGGTCCCTCGTGCTTTATCAGGAAAGTAGACTTCGTGGGGCAGATTCTGGAAGTGATTGCGATCGCAAAGTTCTATTAGTTGCTTTGGAATCGGCTTTTGAAAAAAAATCTTTGAAAATCGCAAAAATTTTGGGTATCGAAATCTGGCAAAAGTCTGCATAAAAGGGCTCTCCTGGCCAAATGGTTTAACTTTGGAAGGTCCCTGCTGTTCTGTTATGAAACTAGAATATCTTTTGCACATTCTGGAAGTGATTGCGATCGCAAAGCTCTATTAGTTGCTGTGGAATCGACTTTTAAAAATGAGAGGGCGTAAAATTCGCCAAAAAAATTTCGCGACGAAATCGAGCACATGCCTTCATAAAAGGGCTCTCCTGGCCAAATGGTTTAACTTTGGCAGGTCCCTCGTGCTTTATCAGGAAAGTAGACTTCGTGGGGCAGATTCTGGAAGTGATTGCGATCGCAAAGCTCTATTAGTTGCTTTGGAATCGGCTTTTGAAAAAAAATCTGTGAAAATCGCAAAAATTTTGGGTATCGAAATCTGGCAAAAGTCTGCATAAAAGGGCTCTCCTGGCCAAATGGTTTAACTTTGGCAGGTCCCTGCTGTTCTGTTATGAAACTAGAATATCTTTTGCACATTCTGGAAGTGATTGCGATCGCAAAGCTCTATTAGTTGCTGTGGAATCGACTTTTAAAAATGAGAGGGCGTAAAATTCGCCAAAAAAATTTCGCGACGAAATCGAGCACATGCCTTCATAAAAGGGCTCTCCTGGCCAAATGGTTTAACTTTGGCAGGTCCCTCGTGCTTTATCAGGAAAGTAGACTTCGTGGGGCAGATTCTGGAAGTGATTGCGATCGCAAAGCTCTATTAGTTGCTTTGGAATCGGCTTTTGAAAAAAAATCTGTGAAAATCGCAAAAATTTTGGGTATCGAAATCTGGCAAAAGTCTGCATAAAAGGGCTCTCCTGGCCAAATGGTTTAACTTTGGAAGGTCCCTGCTGTTCTGTTATGAAACTAGAATATCTTTTGCACATTCTGGAAGTGATTGCGATCGCAAAGCTCTATTAGTTGCTGTGGAATCGACTTTTAAAAATGAGAGGGCGTAAAATTCGCCAAAAAAATTTCGCGACGAAATCGAGCACATGCCTTCATAAAAGGGCTCTCCTGGCCAAATGGTTTAACTTTGGCAGGTCCCTCGTGCTTTATCAGGAAAGTAGACTTCGTGGGGCAGATTCTGGAAGTGATTGCGATCGCAAAGCTCTATTAGTTGCTTTGGAATCGGCTTTTGAAAAAAAATCTGTGAAAATCGCAATAATTTTGGGTATCGAAATCTGGCAAAAGTCTGCATAAAAGGGCTCTCCTGGCCAAATGGTTTAACTTTGGCTGGTCCCTGCTGTTCTGTTATGAAACTAGAATATCTTTTGCACATTCTGGAAGTGATTGCGATCGCAAAGCTCTATTAGTTGCTGTGGAATCGACTTTTAAAAATGAGAGGGCGTAAAATTCGCCAAAAAAATTTCGCGACGAAATCGAACACATGCCTTCATAAAAGGGCTCTCCTGGCCAAATGGTTTAACTTTGGCAGGTCCCTCGTGCTTTATCAGGAAAGTAGACTTCGTGGGGCAGATTCTGGAAGTGATTGCGATCGCAAAGCTCTATTAGTTGCTTTGGAATCGGCTTTTGAAAAAAAATCTGTGAAAATCGCAAAAATTTTGATCATCGAAATCTGGCAAAAGTCTGCATAAAAGGGCTCTCCTGGCCAAATGGTTTAACTTTGGCAGGTCCCTGCTGTTCTGTTATGAAACTAGAATATCTTTTGCACATTCTGGAAGTGATTGCGATCGCAAAGCTCTATTAGTTGCTGTGGAATCGACTTTTAAAAATGAGAGGGCGTAAAATTCGCCAAAAAAATTTCGCGACGAAATCGAGCACATGCCTTCATAAAAGGGCTCTCCTGGCCAAATGGTTTAACTTTGGCAGGTCCCTCGTGCTTTATCAGAAAAGTAGACTTCGTGGGGCAGATTCTGGAAGTGATTGCGATCGCAAAGCTCTATTAGTTGCTTTGGAATCGGCTTTTGAAAAAAAATCTGTGAAAATCGCAAAAATTTTGGGTATCGAAATCTGGCAAAAGTCTGCATAAAAGGGCTCTCCTGGCCAAATGGTTTAACTTTGGCAGGTCCCTGCTGTTCTGTTATGAAACTAGAATATCTTTTGCACATTCTGGAAGTGATTGCGATCGCAAAGCTCTATTAGTTGCTGTGGAATCGACTTTTAAAAATGAGAGGGCGTAAAATTCGCCAAAAAAATTTCGCGACGAAATCGAGCACATGCCTTCATAAAAGGGCTCTCCTGGCCAAATGGTTTAACTTTGGCAGGTCCCTCGTGCTTTATCAGGAAAGTAGACTTCGTGGGGCAGATTCTGGAAGTGATTGCGATCGCAAAGCTCTATTAGTTGCTTTGGAATCGGCTTTTGAAAAAAAATCTGTGAAAATCGCAAAAATTTTGGGTATCGAAATCTGGCAAAAGTCTGCATAAAAGGGCTCTCCTGGCCAGATGGTTTAACTTTGGCAGGTCCCTGCTGTTCTGTTATGAAACTAGAATATCTTTTGCACATTCTGGAAGTGATTGCGATCGCAAAGCTCTATTAGTTGGTGTGGAATCGACTTTTAAAAATGAGAGGGCGTAAAATTCGCCAAAAAAATTTCGCGACGAAATCGAGCACATGCCTTCATAAAAGGGCTCTCCTGGCCAAATGGTTTAACTTTGGCAGGTCCCTCGTGCTTTATCAGGAAAGTAGACTTCGTGGGGCAGATTCTGGAAGTGATTGCGATCGCAAAGCTCTATTAGTTGCTTTGGAATCGGCTTTTGAAAAAAAATCTGTGAAAATCGCAAAAATTTTGGGTATCGAAATCTGGCAAAAGTCTGCATAAAAGGGCTCTCCTGGCCAAATGGTTTAACTTTGGCAGGTCCCTGCTGTTCTGTTATGAAACTAGAATATCTTTTGCACATTCTGGAAGTGATTGCGATCGCAAAGCTCTATTAGTTGCTGTGGAATCGACTTTTAAAAATGAGAGGGCGTAAAATTCGCCAAAAAAATTTCGCGACGAAATCGAGCACATGCCTTCATAAAAGGGCTCTCCTGGCCAAATGGTTTAACTTTGGCAGGTCCCTCGTGCTTTATCAGGAAAGTAGACTTCGTGGGGCAGATTCTGGAAGTGATTGCGATCGCAAAGCTCTATTAGTTGCTTTGGAATCGGCTTTTGAAAAAAAATCTGTGAAAATCGCAAAAATTTTGGGTATCGAAATCTGGCAAAAGTCTGCATAAAAGGGCTCTCCTGGCCAAATGGTTTAACTTTGGCAGGTCCCTGCTGTTCTGTTATGAAACTAGAATATCTTTTGCACATTCTGGAAGTGATTGCGATCGCAAAGCTCTATTAGTTGCTGTGGAATCGACTTTTAAAAATGAGAGGGCGTAAAATTCGCCAAAAAAATTTCGCGACGAAATCGAGCACATGCCTTCATAAAAGGGCTCTCCTGGCCAAATGGTTTAACTTTGGCAGGTCCCTCGTGCTTTATCAGGAAAGTAGACTTCGTGGGGCAGATTCTGGAAGTGATTGCGATCGCAAAGCTCTATTAGTTGCTTTGGAATCGGCTTTTGAAAAAAAATCTGTGAAAATCGCAAAAATTTTGGGTATCGAAATCTGGCAAAAGTCTGCATAAAAGGGCTCTCCTGGCCAAATGGTTTAACTTTGGCAGGTCCCTGCTGTTCTGTTATGAAACTAGAATATCTTTTGCACATTCTGGAAGTGATTGCGATCGCAAAGCTCTATTAGTTGCTGTGGAATCGACTTTTAAAAATGAGAGGGCGTAAAATTCGCCAAAAAAATTTCGCGACGAAATCGAGCACATGCCTTCATAAAAGGGCTCTCCTGGCCAAATGGTTTAACTTTGGCAGGTCCCTCGTGCTTTATCAGGAAAGTAGACTTCGTGGGGCAGATTCTGGAAGTGATTGCGATCGCAAAGCTCTATTAGTTGCTTTGGACTCGGCTTTTGAAAAAAAATCTGTGAAAATCGCAAAAATTTTGGGTATCGAAATCTGGCAAAAGTCTGCATAAAAGGGCTCTCCTGGCCAAATGGTTTAACTTTGGCAGGTCCCTGCTGTTCTGTTATGAAACTAGAATATCTTTTGCACATTCTGGAAGTGATTGCGATCGCAAAGCTCTATTAGTTGCTGTGGAATCGACTTTTAAAAATGAGAGGGCGTAAAATTCGCCAAAAAAATTTCGCGACGAAATCGAGCACATGCCTTCATAAAAGGGCTCTCCTGGCCAAATGGTTTAACTTTGGCAGGTCCCTCGTGCTTTATCAGGAAAGTAGACTTCGTGGGGCAGATTCTGGAAGTGATTGCGATCGCAAAGCTCTATTAGTTGCTTTGGAATCGGCTTTTGAAAAAAAATCTGTGAAAATCGCAAAAATTTTGGGTATCGAAATCTGGCAAAAGTCTGCATAAAAGGGCTCTCCTGGCCAAATGGTTTAACTTTGGAAGGTCCCTGCTGTTCTGTTATGAAACTAGAATATCTTTTGCACATTCTGGAAGTGATTGCGATCGCAAAGCTCTATTAGTTGCTGTGGAATCGACTTTTAAAAATGAGAGGGCGTAAAATTCGCCAAAAAAATTTCGCGACGAAATCGAGCACATGCCTTCATAAAAGGGCTCTCCTGGCCAAATGGTTTAACTTTGGCAGGTCCCTCGTGCTTTATCAGGAAAGTAGACTTCGTGGGGCAGATTCTGGAAGTGATTGCGATCGCAAAGCTCTATTAGTTGCTTTGGAATCGGCTTTTGAAAAAAAATCTGTGAAAATCGCAAAAATTTTGGGTATCGAAATCTGGCAAAAGTCTGCATAAAAGGGCTCTCCTGGCCAAATGGTTTAACTTTGGCAGGTCCCTGCTGTTCTGTTATGAAACTAGAATATCTTTTGCACATTCTGGAAGTGATTGCGATCGCAAAGCTCTATTAGTTGCTGTGGAATCGACTTTTAAAAATGAGCGGGCGTAAAATTCGCCAAAAAAATTTCGCGACGAAATCGAGCACATGCCTTCATAAAAGGGCTCTCCTGGCCAAATGGTTTAACTTTAGCAGGTCCCTCGTGCTTTATCAGGAAAGTAGACTTCGTGGGGCAGATTCTGGAAGTGATTGCGATCGCAAAGCTCTATTAGTTGCTTTGGAATCGGCTTTTGAAAAAAAATCTGTGAAAATCGCAAAAATTTTGGGTATCGAAATCTGGCAAAAGTCTGCATAAAAGGCTCTCCTGGCCAAATGGTTTAACTTTGGCAGGTCCCTGCTGTTCTGTTATGAAACTAGAATATCTTTTGCACATTCTGGAAGTGATTGCGATCGCAAAGCTCTATTAGTTGCTGTGGAATCGACTTTTAAAAATGAGAGGGCGTAAAATTCGCCAAAAAAATTTCGCGACGAAATCGAGCACATGCCTTCATAAAAGGGCTCTCCTGGCCAAATGGTTTAACTTTGGCAGGTCCCTCGTGCTTTATCAGGAAAGTAGAATTCGTGGGGCAGATTCTGGAAGTGATTGCGATCGCAAAGCTCTATTAGTTGCTTTGGAATCGGCTTTTGAAAAAAAATCTGTGAAAATCGCAAAAATTTTGGGTATCGAAATCTGGCAAAAGTCTGCATAAAAGGGCTCTCCTGGCCAAATGGTTTAACTTTGGCAGGTCCCTGCTGTTCTGTTATGAAACTAGAATATCTTTTGCACATTCTGGAAGTGATTGCGATCGCAAAGCTCTATTAGTTGGTGTGGAATCGACTTTTAAAAATGAGAGGGCGTAAAATTCGCCAAAAAAATTTCGCGACGAAATCGAGCACATGCCTTCATAAAAGGGCTCTCCTGGCCAAATGGTTTAACTTTGGCAGGTCCCTCGTGCTTTATCAGGAAAGTAGACTTCGTGGGGCAGATTCTGGAAGTGATTGCGATCGCAAAGCTCTATTAGTTGCTTTGGAATCGGCTTTTGAAAAATATCTGTGAAAATCGCAAAAATTTTGGGTATCGAAATCTGGCAAAAGTCTGCATAAAAGGGCTCTCCTGGCCAAATGGTTTAACTTTGGCAGGTCCCTGCTGTTCTGTTATGAAACTAGAATATCTTTTGCACATTCTGGAAGTGATTGCGATCGCAAAGCTCTATTAGTTGCTGTGGAATCGACTTTTAAAAATGAGAGGGCGTAAAATTCGCCAAAAAAATTTCGCGACGAAATCGAGCACATGCCTTCATAAAAGGGCTCTCCTGGCCAAATGGTTTAACTTTGGCAGGTCCCTCGTGCTTTATCAGGAAAGTAGACTTCGTGGGGCAGATTCTGGAAGTGATTGCGATCGCAAAGCTCTATTAGTTGCTTTGGAATCGGCTTTTGAAAAAAAATCTGTGAAAATCGCAAAAATTTTGGGTATCGAAATCTGGCAAAAGTCTGCATAAAAGGGCTCTCCTGGCCAAATGGTTTAACTTTGGCAGGTCCCTGCTGTTCTGTTATGAAACTAGAATATCTTTTGCACATTCTGGAAGTGATTGCGATCGCAAAGCTCTATTAGTTGCTGTGGAATCGACTTTTAAAAATGAGAGGGCGTAAAATTCGCCAAAAAAATTTCGCGACGAAATCGAGCACATGCCTTCATAAAAGGGCTCTCCTGGCCAAATGGTTTAACTTTGGCAGGTCCCTCGTGCTTTATCAGGAAAGTAGACTTCGTGGGGCAGATTCTGGAAGTGATTGCGATCGCAAAGCTCTATTAGTTGCTTTGGAATCGGCTTTTGAAAAAAAATCTGTGAAAATCGCAAAAATTTTGGGTATCGAAATCTGGCAAAAGTCTGCATAAAAGGGCTCTCCTGGCCAAATGGTTTAACTTTGGCAGGTCCCTGCTGTTCTGTTATGAAACTAGAATATCTTTTGCACATTCTGGAAGTGATTGCGATCGCAAAGCTCTATTAGTTGCTGTGGAATCGACTTTTAAAAATGAGAGGGCGTAAAATTCGCCAAAAAAATTTCGCGACGAAATCGAGCACATGCCTTCATAAAAGGGCTCTCCTGGCCAAATGGTTTAACTTTGGCAGGTCCCTCGTGCTTTATCAGGAAAGTAGACTTCGTGGGGCAGATTCTGGAAGTGATTGCGATCGCAAAGCTCTATTAGTTGCTTTGGAATCGGCTTTTGAAAAAAAATCTGTGAAAATCGCAAAAATTTTGGGTATCGAAATCTGGCAAAAGTCTGCATAAAAGGGCTCTCCTGGCCAAATGGTTTAACTTTGGCAGGTCCCTGCTGTTCTGTTATGAAACTAGAATATCTTTTGCACATTCTGGAAGTGATTGCGATCGCAAAGCTCTATTAGTTGCTGTGGAATCGACTTTTAAAAATGAGAGGGCGTAAAATTCGCCAAAAAAATTTCGCGACGAAATCGAGCACATGCCTTCATAAAAGGGCTCTCCTGGCCAAATGGTTTAACTTTGGCAGGTCCCTCGTGCTTTATCAGGAAAGTAGACTTCGTGGGGCAGATTCTGGAAGTGATTGCGATCGCAAAGCTCTATTAGTTGCTTTGGAATCGGCTTTTGAAAAAAAATCTGTGAAAATCGCAAAAATTTTGGGTATCGAAATCTGGCAAAAGTCTGCATAAAAGTTCTCTCCTGGCCAAATGGTTTAACTTTGGCAGGTCCCTGCTGTTCTGTTATGAAACTAGAATATCTTTTGCACATTCTGGAAGTGATTGCGATCGCAAAGCTCTATTAGTTGCTGTGGAATCGACTTTTAAAAATGAGAGGGCGTAAAATTCGCCAAAAAAATTTCGCGACGAAATCGAGCACATGCCTTCATAAAAGGGCTCTCCTGGCCAAATGGTTTAACTTTGGCAGGTCCCTCGTGCTTTATCAGGAAAGTAGACTTCGTGGGGCAGATTCTGGAAGTGATTGCGATCGCAAAGCTCTATTAGTTGCTTTGGAATCGGCTTTTGAAAAAAAATCTGTGAAAATCGCAAAAATTTTGGGTATCGAAATCTGGCAAAAGTCTGCATAAAAGGGCTCTCCTGGCCAAATGGTTTAACTTTGGCAGGTCCCTGCTGTTCTGTTATGAAACTAGAATATCTTTTGCACATTCTGGAAGTGATTGCGATCGCAAAGCTCTATTAGTTGCTGTGGAATCGACTTTTAAAAATGAGAGGGCGTAAAATTCGCCAAAAAAATTTCGCGACGAAATCGAGCACATGCCTTCATAAAAGGGCTCTCCTGGCCAAATGGTTTAACTTTGGCAGGTCCCTCGTGCTTTATCAGGAAAGTAGACTTCGTGGGGCAGATTCTGGAAGTGATTGCGATCGCAAAGCTCTATTAGTTGCTTTGGAATCGGCTTTTGAAAAAAAATCTGTGAAAATCGCAAAAATTTTGATCATCGAAATCTGGCAAAAGTCTGCATAAAAGGGCTCTCCTGGCCAAATGGTTTAACTTTGGCAGGTCCCTGCTGTTCTGTTATGAAACTAGAATATCTTTTGCACATTCTGGAAGTGATTGCGATCGCAAAGCTCTATTAGTTGCTGTGGAATCGACTTTTAAAAATGAGAGGGCGTAAAATTCGCCAAAAAAATTTCGCGACGAAATCGAGCACATGCCTTCATAAAAGGGCTCTCCTGGCCAAATGGTTTAACTTTGGCAGGTCCCTCGTGCTTTATCAGAAAAGTAGACTTCGTGGGGCAGATTCTGGAAGTGATTGCGATCGCAAAGCTCTATTAGTTGCTTTGGAATCGGCTTTTGAAAAAAAATCTGTGAAAATCGCAAAAATTTTGGGTATCGAAATCTGGCAAAAGTCTGCATAAAAGGGCTCTCCTGGCCAAATGGTTTAACTTTGGCAGGTCCCTGCTGTTCTGTTATGAAACTAGAATATCTTTTGCACATTCTGGAAGTGATTGCGATCGCAAAGCTCTATTAGTTGCTGTGGAATCGACTTTTAAAAATGAGAGGGCGTAAAATTCGCCAAAAAAATTTCGCGACGAAATCGAGCACATGCCTTCATAAAAGGGCTCTCCTGGCCAAATGGTTTAACTTTGGCAGGTCCCTCGTGCTTTATCAGGAAAGTAGACTTCGTGGGGCAGATTCTGGAAGTGATTGCGATCGCAAAGCTCTATTAGTTGCTTTGGAATCGGCATTTGAAAAAAAATCTGTGAAAATCGCAAAAATTTTGGGTATCGAAATCTGGCAAAAGTCTGCATAAAAGGGCTCTCCTGGCCAAATGGTTTAACTTTGGCAGGTCCCTGCTGTTCTGTTATGAAACTAGAATATCTTTTGCACATTCTGGATGTGATTGCGATCGCAAAGCTCTATTAGTTGCTGTGGAATCGACTTTTAAAAATGAGAGGGCGTAAAATTCGCCAAAAAAATTTCGCGACGAAATCGAGCACATGCCTTCATAAAAGGGCTCTCCTGGCCAAATGGTTTAACTTTGGCAGGTCCCTCGTGCTTTATCAGGAAAGTAGACTTCGTGGGGCAGATTCTGGAAGTGATTGCGATCGCAAAGCTCTATTAGTTGCTTTGGAATCGGCTTTTGAAAAAAAATCTGTGAAAATCGCAAAAATTTTGGGTATCGAAATCTGGCAAAAGTCTGCATAAAAGGGCTCTCCTGGCCAAATGGTTTAACTTTGGCAGGTCCCTGCTGTTCTGTTATGAAACTAGAATATCTTTTGCACATTCTGGAAGTGATTGCGATCGCAAAGCTCTATTAGTTGCTGTGGAATCGACTTTTAAAAATGAGAGGGCGTAAAATTCGCCAAAAAAATTTCGCGACGAAATCGAGCACATGCCTTCATAAAAGGGCTCTCCTGGCCAAATGGTTTAACTTTGGCAGGTCCCTCGTGCTTTATCAGGAAAGTAGACTTCGTGGGGCAGATTCTGGAAGTGATTGCGATCGCAAAGCTCTATTAGTTGCTTTGGAATCGGCTTTTGAAAAAAAATCTGTGAAAATCGCAAAAATTTTGGGTATCGAAATCTGGCAAAAGTCTGCATAAAAGGGCTCTCCTGGCCAAATGGTTTAACTTTGGCAGGTCCCTGCTGTTCTGTTATGAAACTAGAATATCTTTTGCACATTCTGGAAGTGATTGCGATCGCAAAGCTCTATTAGTTGCTGTGGAATCGACTTTTAAAAATGAGAGGGCGTAAAATTCGCCAAAAAAATTTCGCGACGAAATCGAGCACATGCCTTCATAAAAGGGCTCTCCTGGCCAAATGGTTTAACTTTGGCAGGTCCCTCGTGCTTTATCAGGAAAGTAGACTTCGTGGGGCAGATTCTGGAAGTGATTGCGATCGCAAAGCTCTATTAGTTGCTTTGGAATCGGCTTTTGAAAAAAAATCTGTGAAAATCGCAAAAATTTTGGGTATCGAAATCTGGCAAAAGTCTTCATAAAAGGGCTCTCCTGGCCAGATGGTTTAACTTTGGCAGGTCCCTGCTGTTCTGTTATGAAACTAGAATATCTTTTGCACATTCTGGAAGTGATTGCGATCGCAAAGCTCTATTAGTTGCTGTGGAATCGACTTTTAAAAATGAGAGGGCGTAAAATTCGCCAAAAAAATTTCGCGACGAAATCGAGCACATGCCTTCATAAAAGGGCTCTCCTGGCCAAATGGTTTAACTTTGGCAGGTCCCTCGTGCTTTATCAGGAAAGTAGACTTCGTGGGGCAGATTCTGGAAGTGATTGCGATCGCAAAGCTCTATTAGTTGCTTTGGAATCGGCTTTTGAAAAAAAATCTGTGAAAATCGCAAAAATTTTGGGTATCGAAATCTGGCAAAAGTCTGCATAAAAGGGCTCTCCTGGCCAAATTGTTTAACTTTGGCAGGTCCCTGCTGTTCTGTTATGAAACTAGAATATCTTTTGCACATTCTGGAAGTGATTGCGATCGCAAAGCTCTATTAGTTGCTGTGGAATCGACTTTTAAAAATGAGAGGGCGTAAAATTCGCCAAAAAAATTTCGCGACGAAATCGAGCACATGCCTTCATAAAAGGGCTCTCCTGGCCAAATGGTTTAACTTTGGCAGGTCCCTCGTGCTTTATCAGGAAAGTAGACTTCGTGGGGCAGATTCTGGAAGTGATTGCGATCGCAAAGCTCTATTAGTTGCTTTGGAATCGGCTTTTGAAAAAATATCTGTGAAAATCGCAAAAATTTTGGGTATCGAAATCTGGCAAAAGTCTGCATAAAAGGGCTCTCCTGGCCAAATGGTTTAACTTTGGCAGGTCCCTGCTGTTCTGTTATGAAACTAGAATATCTTTTGCACATTCTGGAAGTGATTGCGATCGCAAAGCTCTATTAGTTGCTATGGAATCGACTTTTAAAAATGAGAGGGCGTAAAATTCGCCAAAAAAATTTCGCGACGAAATCGAGCACATGCCTTCATAAAAGGGCTCTCCTGGCCAAATGGTTTAACTTTGGCAGGTCCCTCGTGCTTTATCAGGAAAGTAGACTTCGTGGGGCAGATTCTGGAAGTGATTGCGATCGCAAAGCTCTATTAGTTGCTTTGGAATCGGCTTTTGAAAAAAAATCTGTGAAAATCGCAAAAATTTTGGGAATCGAAATCTGGCAAAAGTCTGCATAAAAGGGCTCTCCTGGCCAAATGGTTTAACTTTGGCAGGTCCCTGCTGTTCTGTTATGAAACTAGAATATCTTTTGCACATTCTGGATGTGATTGCGATCGCAAAGCTCTATTAGTTGCTGTGGAATCGACTTTTAAAAATGAGAGGGCGTAAAATTCGCCAAAAAAATTTCGCGACGAAATCGAGCACATGCCTTCATAAAAGGGCTCTCCTGGCCAAATGGTTTAACTTTGGCAGGTCCCTCGTGCTTTATCAGGAAAGTAGACTTCGTGGGGCAGATTCTGGAAGTGATTGCGATCGCAAAGCTCTATTAGTTGCTTTGGAATCGGCTTTTGAAAAAAAAATCTGTGAAAATCGCAAAAATTTTGGGTATCGAAATCTGGCAAAAGTCTGCATAAAAGGGCTCTCCTGGCCAAATGGTTTAACTTTGGCAGGTCCCTGCTGTTCTGTTATGAAACTAGAATATCTTTTGCACATTCTGGAAGTGATTGCGATCGCAAAGCTCTATTAGTTGCTGTGGAATCGACTTTTAAAAATGAGAGGGCGTAAAATTCGCCAAAAAAATTTCGCGACGAAATCGAGCACATGCCTTCATAAAAGGGCTCTCCTGGCCAAATGGTTTAACTTTGGCAGGTCCCTCGTGCTTTATCAGGAAAGTAGACTTCGTGGGGCAGATTCTGGAAGTGATTGCGATCGCAAAGCTCTATTAGTTGCTTTGGAATCGGCTTTTGAAAAAAAATCTGTGAAAATCGCAAAAATATTGGGTATCGAAATCTGGCAAAAGTCTTCATAAAAGGGCTCTCCTGGCCAAATGGTTTAACTTTGGCAGGTCCCTGCTGTTCTGTTATGAAACTAGAATATCTTTTGCACATTCTGGAAGTGATTGCGATCGCAAAGCTCTATTAGTTGCTGTGGAATCGACTTTTAAAAATGAGAGGGCGTAAAATTCGCCAAAAAAATTTCGCGACGAAATCGAGCACATGCCTTCATAAAAGGGCTCTCCTGGCCAAATGGTTTAACTTTGGCAGGTCCCTCGTGCTTTATCAGGAAAGTAGACTTCGTGGGGCAGATTCTGGAAGTGATTGCGATCGCAAAGCTCTATTAGTTGCTTTGGAATCGGCTTTTGAAAAAAAATCTGTGAAAATCGCAAAAATTTTGGGTATCGAAATCTGGCAAAAGTCTGCATAAAAGGGCTCTCCTGGCCAAATGGTTTAACTTTGGCAGGTCCCTGCTGTTCTGTTATGAAACTAGAATATCTTTTGCACATTCTGGAAGTGATTGCGATCGCAAAGCTCTATTAGTTGCTGTGGAATCGACTTTTAAAAATGAGAGGGCGTAAAATTCGCCAAAAAAATTTCGCGACGAAATCGAGCACATGCCTTCATAAAAGGGCTCTCCTGGCCAAATGGTTTAACTTTGGCAGGTCCCTCGTGCTTTATCAGGAAAGTAGACTTCGTGGGGCAGATTCTGGAAGTGATTGCGATCGCAAAGCTCTATTAGTTGCTTTGGAATCGGCTTTTGAAAAAATATCTGTGAAAATCGCAAAAATTTTCGGTATCGAAATCTGGCAAAAGTCTGCATAAAAGGGCTCTCCTGGCCAAATGGTTTAACTTTGGCAGGTCCCTGCTGTTCTGTTATGAAACTAGAATATCTTTTGCACATTCTGGAAGTGATTGCGATCGCAAAGCTCTATTAGTTGCTGTGGAATCGACTTTTAAAAATGAGAGGGCGTAAAATTCACCAAAAAAATTTCGCGACGAAATCGAGCACATGCCTTCATAAAAGGGCTCTCCTGGCCAAATGGTTTAACTTTGGCAGGTCCCTCGTGCTTTATCAGGAAAGTAGAATTCGTGGGGCAGATTCTGGAAGTGATTGCGATCGCAAAGCTCTATTAGTTGCTTTGGAATCGGCTTTTGAAAAAAAATCTGTGAAAATCGCAAAAATTTTGGGTATCGAAATCTGGCAAAAGTCTGCATAAAAGGGCTCTCCTGGCCAAATGGTTTAACTTTGGCAGGTCCCTGCTGTTCTGTTATGAAACTAGAATATCTTTTGCACATTCTGGAAGTGATTGCGATCGCAAAGCTCTATTAGTTGGTGTGGAATCGACTTTTAAAAATGAGAGGGCGTAAAATTCGCCAAAAAAATTTCGCGACGAAATCGAGCACATGCCTTCATAAAAGGGCTCTCCTGGCCAAATGGTTTAACTTTGGCAGGTCCCTCGTGCTTTATCAGGAAAGTAGACTTCGTGGGGCAGATTCTGGAAGTGATTGCGATCGCAAAGCTCTATTAGTTGCTTTGGAATCGGCTTTTGAAAAATATCTGTGAAAATCGCAAAAATTTTGGGTATCGAAATCTGGCAAAAGTCTGCATAAAAGGGCTCTCCTGGCCAAATGGTTTAACTTTGGCAGGTCCCTGCTGTTCTGTTATGAAACTAGAATATCTTTTGCACATTCTGGAAGTGATTGCGATCGCAAAGCTCTATTAGTTGCTGTGGAATCGACTTTTAAAAATGAGAGGGCGTAAAATTCGCCAAAAAAATTTCGCGACGAAATCGAGCACATGCCTTCATAAAAGGGCTCTCCTGGCCAAATGGTTTAACTTTGGCAGGTCCCTCGTGCTTTATCAGGAAAGTAGACTTCGTGGGGCAGATTCTGGAAGTGATTGCGATCGCAAAGCTCTATTAGTTGCTTTGGAATCGGCTTTTGAAAAAAAATCTGTGAAAATCGCAAAAATTTTGGGTATCGAAATCTGGCAAAAGTCTGCATAAAAGGGCTCTCCTGGCCAAATGGTTTAACTTTGGCAGGTCCCTGCTGTTCTGTTATGAAACTAGAATATCTTTTGCACATTCTGGAAGTGATTGCGATCGCAAAGCTCTATTAGTTGCTGTGGAATCGACTTTTAAAAATGAGAGGGCGTAAAATTCGCCAAAAAAATTTCGCGACGAAATCGAGCACATGCCTTCATAAAAGGGCTCTCCTGGCCAAATGGTTTAACTTTGGCAGGTCCCTCGTGCTTTATCAGGAAAGTAGACTTCGTGGGGCAGATTCTGGAAGTGATTGCGATCGCAAAGCTCTATTAGTTGCTTTGGAATCGGCTTTTGAAAAAAAATCTGTGAAAATCGCAAAAATTTTGGGTATCGAAATCTGGCAAAAGTCTGCATAAAAGGGCTCTCCTGGCCAAATGGTTTAACTTTGGCAGGTCCCTGCTGTTCTGTTATGAAACTAGAATATCTTTTGCACATTCTGGAAGTGATTGCGATCGCAAAGCTCTATTAGTTGCTGTGGAATCGACTTTTAAAAATGAGAGGGCGTAAAATTCGCCAAAAAAATTTCGCGACGAAATCGAGCACATGCCTTCATAAAAGGGCTCTCCTGGCCAAATGGTTTAACTTTGGCAGGTCCCTCGTGCTTTATCAGGAAAGTAGACTTCGTGGGGCAGATTCTGGAAGTGATTGCGATCGCAAAGCTCTATTAGTTGCTTTGGAATCGGCTTTTGAAAAAAAATCTGTGAAAATCGCAAAAATTTTGGGTATCGAAATCTGGCAAAAGTCTGCATAAAAGGGCTCTCCTGGCCAAATGGTTTAACTTTGGCAGGTCCCTGCTGTTCTGTTATGAAACTAGAATATCTTTTGCACATTCTGGAAGTGATTGCGATCGCAAAGCTCTATTAGTTGCTGTGGAATCGACTTTTAAAAATGAGAGGGCGTAAAATTCGCCAAAAAAATTTCGCGACGAAATCGAGCACATGCCTTCATAAAAGGGCTCTCCTGGCCAAATGGTTTAACTTTGGCAGGTCCCTCGTGCTTTATCAGGAAAGTAGACTTCGTGGGGCAGATTCTGGAAGTGATTGCGATCGCAAAGCTCTATTAGTTGCTTTGGAATCGGCTTTTGAAAAAAAATCTGTGAAAATCGCAAAAATTTTGGGTATCGAAATCTGGCAAAAGTCTGCATAAAAGGGCTCTCCTGGCCAAATGGTTTAACTTTGGCAGGTCCCTGCTGTTCTGTTATGAAACTAGAATATCTTTTGCACATTCTGGAAGTGATTGCGATCGCAAAGCTCTATTAGTTGCTGTGGAATCGACTTTTAAAAATGAGAGGGCGTAAAATTCGCCAAAAAAATTTCGCGACGAAATCGAGCACATGCCTTCATAAAAGGGCTTTCCTGGCCAAATGGTTTAACTTTGGCAGGTCCCTCGTGCTTTATCAGGAAAGTAGACTTCGTGGGGCAGATTCTGGAAGTGATTGCGATCGCAAAGCTCTATTAGTTGCTTTGGAATCGGCTTTTGAAAAAAAATCTGTGAAAATCGCAAAAATTTTGATCATCGAAATCTGGCAAAAGTCTGCATAAAAGGGCTCTCCTGGCCAAATGGTTTAACTTTGGCAGGTCCCTGCTGTTCTGTTATGAAACTAGAATATCTTTTGCACATTCTGGAAGTGATTGCGATCGCAAAGCTCTATTAGTTGCTGTGGAATCGACTTTTAAAAATGAGAGGGCGTAAAATTCGCCAAAAAAATTTCGCGACGAAATCGAGCACATGCCTTCATAAAAGGGCTCTCCTGGCCAAATGGTTTAACTTTGGCAGGTCCCTCGTGCTTTATCAGAAAAGTAGACTTCGTGGGGCAGATTCTGGAAGTGATTGCGATCGCAAAGCTCTATTAGTTGCTTTGGAATCGGCTTTTGAAAAAAAATCTGTGAAAATCGCAAAAATTTTGGGTATCGAAATCTGGCAAAAGTCTGCATAAAAGGGCTCTCCTGGCCAAATGGTTTAACTTTGGCAGGTCCCTGCTGTTCTGTTATGAAACTAGAATATCTTTTGCACATTCTGGAAGTGATTGCGATCGCAAAGCTCTATTAGTTGCTGTGGAATCGACTTTTAAAAATGAGAGGGCGTAAAATTCGCCAAAAAAATTTCGCGACGAAATCGAGCACATGCCTTCATAAAAGGGCTCTCCTGGCCAAATGGTTTAACTTTGGCAGGTCCCTCGTGCTTTATCAGGAAAGTAGACTTCGTGGGGCAGATTCTGGAAGTGATTGCGATCGCAAAGCTCTATTAGTTGCTTTGGAATCGGCTTTTGAAAAAAAATCTGTGAAAATCGCAAAAATTTTGGGTATCGAAATCTGGCAAAAGTCTGCATAAAAGGGCTCTCCTGGCCAAATGGTTTAACTTTGGCAGGTCCCTGCTGTTCTGTTATGAAACTAGAATATCTTTTGCACATTCTGGATGTGATTGCGATCGCAAAGCTCTATTAGTTGCTGTGGAATCGACTTTTAAAAATGAGCGGGCGTAAAATTCGCCAAAAAAATTTCGCGACGAAATCGAGCACATGCCTTCATAAAAGGGCTCTCCTGGCCAAATGGTTTAACTTTAGCAGGTCCCTCGTGCTTTATCAGGAAAGTAGACTTCGTGGGGCAGATTCTGGAAGTGATTGCGATCGCAAAGCTCTATTAGTTGCTTTGGAATCGGCTTTTGAAAAAAAATCTGTGAAAATCGCAAAAATTTTGGGTATCGAAATCTGGCAAAAGTCTGCATAAAAGGCTCTCCTGGCCAAATGGTTTAACTTTGGCAGGTCCCTGCTGTTCTGTTATGAAACTAGAATATCTTTTGCACATTCTGGAAGTGATTGCGATCGCAAAGCTCTATTAGTTGCTGTGGAATCGACTTTTAAAAATGAGAGGGCGTAAAATTCGCCAAAAAAATTTCGCGACGAAATCGAGCACATGCCTTCATAAAAGGGCTCTCCTGGCCAAATGGTTTAACTTTGGCAGGTCCCTCGTGCTTTATCAGGAAAGTAGAATTCGTGGGGCAGATTCTGGAAGTGATTGCGATCGCAAAGCTCTATTAGTTGCTTTGGAATCGGCTTTTGAAAAAAAATCTGTGAAAATCGCAAAAATTTTGGGTATCGAAATCTGGCAAAAGTCTGCATAAAAGGGCTCTCCTGGCCAAATGGTTTAACTTTGGCAGGTCCCTGCTGTTCTGTTATGAAACTAGAATATCTTTTGCACATTCTGGAAGTGATTGCGATCGCAAAGCTCTATTAGTTGGTGTGGAATCGACTTTTAAAAATGAGAGGGCGTAAAATTCGCCAAAAAAATTTCGCGACGAAATCGAGCACATGCCTTCATAAAAGGGCTCTCCTGGCCAAATGGTTTAACTTTGGCAGGTCCCTCGTGCTTTATCAGGAAAGTAGACTTCGTGGGGCAGATTCTGGAAGTGATTGCGATCGCAAAGCTCTATTAGTTGCTTTGGAATCGGCTTTTGAAAAATATCTGTGAAAATCGCAAAAATTTTGGGTATCGAAATCTGGCAAAAGTCTGCATAAAAGGGCTCTCCTGGCCAAATGGTTTAACTTTGGCAGGTCCCTGCTGTTCTGTTATGAAACTAGAATATCTTTTGCACATTCTGGAAGTGATTGCGATCGCAAAGCTCTATTAGTTGCTGTGGAATCGACTTTTAAAAATGAGAGGGCGTAAAATTCGCCAAAAAAATTTCGCGACGAAATCGAGCACATGCCTTCATAAAAGGGCTCTCCTGGCCAAATGGTTTAACTTTGGCAGGTCCCTCGTGCTTTATCAGGAAAGTAGACTTCGTGGGGCAGATTCTGGAAGTGATTGCGATCGCAAAGCTCTATTAGTTGCTTTGGAATCGGCTTTTGAAAAAAAATCTGTGAAAATCGCAAAAATTTTGGGTATCGAAATCTGGCAAAAGTCTGCATAAAAGGGCTCTCCTGGCCAAATGGTTTAACTTTGGCAGGTCCCTGCTGTTCTGTTATGAAACTAGAATATCTTTTGCACATTCTGGAAGTGATTGCGATCGCAAAGCTCTATTAGTTGCTGTGGAATCGACTTTTAAAAATGAGAGGGCGTAAAATTCGCCAAAAAAATTTCGCGACGAAATCGAGCACATGCCTTCATAAAAGGGCTCTCCTGGCCAAATGGTTTAACTTTGGCAGGTCCCTCGTGCTTTATCAGGAAAGTAGACTTCGTGGGGCAGATTCTGGAAGTGATTGCGATCGCAAAGCTCTATTAGTTGCTTTGGAATCGGCTTTTGAAAAAAAATCTGTGAAAATCGCAAAAATTTTGGGTATCGAAATCTGGCAAAAGTCTGCATAAAAGGGCTCTCCTGGCCAAATGGTTTAACTTTGGCAGGTCCCTGCTGTTCTGTTATGAAACTAGAATATCTTTTGCACATTCTGGAAGTGATTGCGATCGCAAAGCTCTATTAGTTGCTGTGGAATCGACTTTTAAAAATGAGAGGGCGTAAAATTCGCCAAAAAAATTTCGCGACGAAATCGAGCACATGCCTTCATAAAAGGGCTCTCCTGGCCAAATGGTTTAACTTTGGCAGGTCCCTCGTGCTTTATCAGGAAAGTAGACTTCGTGGGGCAGATTCTGGAAGTGATTGCGATCGCAAAGCTCTATTAGTTGCTTTGGAATCGGCTTTTGAAAAAAAATCTGTGAAAATCGCAAAAATTTTGGGTATCGAAATCTGGCAAAAGTCTGCATAAAAGGGCTCTCCTGGCCAAATGGTTTAACTTTGGCAGGTCCCTGCTGTTCTGTTATGAAACTAGAATATCTTTTGCACATTCTGGAAGTGATTGCGATCGCAAAGCTCTATTAGTTGCTGTGGAATCGACTTTTAAAAATGAGAGGGCGTAAAATTCGCCAAAAAAATTTCGCGACGAAATCGAGCACATGCCTTCATAAAAGGGCTCTCCTGGCCAAATGGTTTAACTTTGGCAGGTCCCTCGTGCTTTATCAGGAAAGTAGACTTCGTGGGGCAGATTCTGGAAGTGATTGCGATCGCAAAGCTCTATTAGTTGCTTTGGAATCGGCTTTTGAAAAAAAATCTGTGAAAATCGCAAAAATTTTGGGTATCGAAATCTGGCAAAAGTCTGCATAAAAGTTCTCTCCTGGCCAAATGGTTTAACTTTGGCAGGTCCCTGCTGTTCTGTTATGAAACTAGAATATCTTTTGCACATTCTGGAAGTGATTGCGATCGCAAAGCTCTATTAGTTGCTGTGGAATCGACTTTTAAAAATGAGAGGGCGTAAAATTCGCCAAAAAAATTTCGCGACGAAATCGAGCACATGCCTTCATAAAAGGGCTCTCCTGGCCAAATGGTTTAACTTTGGCAGGTCCCTCGTGCTTTATCAGGAAAGTAGACTTCGTGGGGCAGATTCTGGAAGTGATTGCGATCGCAAAGCTCTATTAGTTGCTTTGGAATCGGCTTTTGAAAAAAAATCTGTGAAAATCGCAAAAATTTTGGGTATCGAAATCTGGCAAAAGTCTGCATAAAAGGGCTCTCCTGGCCAAATGGTTTAACTTTGGCAGGTCCCTGCTGTTCTGTTATGAAACTAGAATATCTTTTGCACATTCTGGAAGTGATTGCGATCGCAAAGCTCTATTAGTTGCTGTGGAATCGACTTTTAAAAATGAGAGGGCGTAAAATTCGCCAAAAAAATTTCGCGACGAAATCGAGCACATGCCTTCATAAAAGGGCTCTCCTGGCCAAATGGTTTAACTTTGGCAGGTCCCTCGTGCTTTATCAGGAAAGTAGACTTCGTGGGGCAGATTCTGGAAGTGATTGCGATCGCAAAGCTCTATTAGTTGCTTTGGAATCGGCTTTTGAAAAAAAATCTGTGAAAATCGCAAAAATTTTGATCATCGAAATCTGGCAAAAGTCTGCATAAAAGGGCTCTCCTGGCCAAATGGTTTAACTTTGGCAGGTCCCTGCTGTTCTGTTATGAAACTAGAATATCTTTTGCACATTCTGGAAGTGATTGCGATCGCAAAGCTCTATTAGTTGCTGTGGAATCGACTTTTAAAAATGAGAGGGCGTAAAATTCGCCAAAAAAATTTCGCGACGAAATCGAGCACATGCCTTCATAAAAGGGCTCTCCTGGCCAAATGGTTTAACTTTGGCAGGTCCCTCGTGCTTTATCAGAAAAGTAGACTTCGTGGGGCAGATTCTGGAAGTGATTGCGATCGCAAAGCTCTATTAGTTGCTTTGGAATCGGCTTTTGAAAAAAAATCTGTGAAAATCGCAAAAATTTTGGGTATCGAAATCTGGCAAAAGTCTGCATAAAAGGGCTCTCCTGGCCAAATGGTTTAACTTTGGCAGGTCCCTGCTGTTCTGTTATGAAACTAGAATATCTTTTGCACATTCTGGAAGTGATTGCGATCGCAAAGCTCTATTAGTTGCTGTGGAATCGACTTTTAAAAATGAGAGGGCGTAAAATTCGCCAAAAAAATTTCGCGACGAAATCGAGCACATGCCTTCATAAAAGGGCTCTCCTGGCCAAATGGTTTAACTTTGGCAGGTCCCTCGTGCTTTATCAGGAAAGTAGACTTCGTGGGGCAGATTCTGGAAGTGATTGCGATCGCAAAGCTCTATTAGTTGCTTTGGAATCGGCTTTTGAAAAAAAATCTGTGAAAATCGCAAAAATTTTGGGTATCGAAATCTGGCAAAAGTCTGCATAAAAGGGCTCTCCTGGCCAAATGGTTTAACTTTGGCAGGTCCCTGCTGTTCTGTTATGAAACTAGAATATCTTTTGCACATTCTGGATGTGATTGCGATCGCAAAGCTCTATTAGTTGCTGTGGAATCGACTTTTAAAAATGAGAGGGCGTAAAATTCGCCAAAAAAATTTCGCGACGAAATCGAGCACATGCCTTCATAAAAGGGCTCTCCTGGCCAAATGGTTTAACTTTGGCAGGTCCCTCGTGCTTTATCAGGAAAGTAGACTTCGTGGGGCAGATTCTGGAAGTGATTGCGATCGCAAAGCTCTATTAGTTGCTTTGGAATCGGCTTTTGAAAAAAAATCTGTGAAAATCGCAAAAATTTTGGGTATCGAAATCTGGCAAAAGTCTGCATAAAAGGGCTCTCCTGGCCAAATGGTTTAACTTTGGCAGGTCCCTGCTGTTCTGTTATGAAACTAGAATATCTTTTGCACATTCTGGAAGTGATTGCGATCGCAAAGCTCTATTAGTTGCTGTGGAATCGACTTTTAAAAATGAGAGGGCGTAAAATTCGCCAAAAAAATTTCGCGACGAAATCGAGCACATGCCTTCATAAAAGGGCTCTCCTGGCCAAATGGTTTAACTTTGGCAGGTCCCTCGTGCTTTATCAGGAAAGTAGACTTCGTGGGGCAGATTCTGGAAGTGATTGCGATCGCAAAGCTCTATTAGTTGCTTTGGAATCGGCTTTTGAAAAAAAATCTGTGAAAATCGCAAAAATTTTGGGTATCGAAATCTGGCAAAAGTCTGCATAAAAGGGCTCTCCTGGCCAAATGGTTTAACTTTGGCAGGTCCCTGCTGTTCTGTTATGAAACTAGAATATCTTTTGCACATTCTGGAAGTGATTGCGATCGCAAAGCTCTATTAGTTGCTGTGGAATCGACTTTTAAAAATGAGAGGGCGTAAAATTCGCCAAAAAAATTTCGCGACGAAATCGAGCACATGCCTTCATAAAAGGGCTCTCCTGGCCAAATGGTTTAACTTTGGCAGGTCCCTCGTGCTTTATCAGGAAAGTAGACTTCGTGGGGCAGATTCTGGAAGTGATTGCGATCGCAAAGCTCTATTAGTTGCTTTGGAATCGGCTTTTGAAAAAAAATCTGTGAAAATCGCAAAAATTTTGGGTATCGAAATCTGGCAAAAGTCTTCATAAAAGGGCTCTCCTGGCCAAATGGTTTAACTTTGGCAGGTCCCTGCTGTTCTGTTATGAAACTAGAATATCTTTTGCACATTCTGGAAGTGATTGCGATCGCAAAGCTCTATTAGTTGCTGTGGAATCGACTTTTAAAAATGAGAGGGCGTAAAATTCGCCAAAAAAATTTCGCGACGAAATCGAGCACATGCCTTCATAAAAGGGCTCTCCTGGCCAAATGGTTTAACTTTGGCAGGTCCCTCGTGCTTTATCAGGAAAGTAGACTTCGTGGGGCAGATTCTGGAAGTGATTGCGATCGCAAAGCTCTATTAGTTGCTTTGGAATCGGCTTTTGAAAAAAAATCTGTGAAAATCGCAAAAATTTTGGGTATCGAAATCTGGCAAAAGTCTGCATAAAAGGGCTCTCCTGGCCAAATTGTTTAACTTTGGCAGGTCCCTGCTGTTCTGTTATGAAACTAGAATATCTTTTGCACATTCTGGAAGTGATTGCGATCGCAAAGCTCTATTAGTTGCTGTGGAATCGACTTTTAAAAATGAGAGGGCGTAAAATTCGCCAAAAAAATTTCGCGACGAAATCGAGCACATGATTTCATAAAAGGGCTCTCCTGGCCAAATGGTTTAACTTTGGCAGGTCCCTCGTGCTTTATCAGGAAAGTAGACTTCGTGGGGCAGATTCTGGAAGTGATTGCGATCGCAAAGCTCTATTAGTTGCTTTGGAATCGGCTTTTGAAAAAATATCTGTGAAAATCGCAAAAATTTTGGGTATCGAAATCTGGCAAAAGTCTGCATAAAAGGGCTCTCCTGGCCAAATGGTTTAACTTTGGCAGGTCCCTGCTGTTCTGTTATGAAACTAGAATATCTTTTGCACATTCTGGAAGTGATTGCGATCGCAAAGCTCTATTAGTTGCTATGGAATCGACTTTTAAAAATGAGAGGGCGTAAAATTCGCCAAAAAAATTTCGCGACGAAATCGAGCACATGCCTTCATAAAAGGGCTCTCCTGGCCAAATGGTTTAACTTTGGCAGGTCCCTCGTGCTTTATCAGGAAAGTAGACTTCGTGGGGCAGATTCTGGAAGTGATTGCGATCGCAAAGCTCTATTAGTTGCTTTGGAATCGGCTTTTGAAAAAAAATCTGTGAAAATCGCAAAAATTTTGGGTATCGAAATCTGGCAAAAGTCTGCATAAAAGGGCTCTCCTGGCCAAATGGTTTAACTTTGGCAGGTCCCTGCTGTTCTGTTATGAAACTAGAATATCTTTTGCACATTCTGGATGTGATTGCGATCGCAAAGCTCTATTAGTTGCTGTGGAATCGACTTTTAAAAATGAGAGGGCGTAAAATTCGCCAAAAAAATTTCGCGACGAAATCGAGCACATGCCTTCATAAAAGGGCTCTCCTGGCCAAATGGTTTAACTTTGGCAGGTCCCTCGTGCTTTATCAGGAAAGTAGACTTCGTGGGGCAGATTCTGGAAGTGATTGCGATCGCAAAGCTCTATTAGTTGCTTTGGAATCGGCTTTTGAAAAAAAATCTGTGAAAATCGCAAAAATTTTGGGTATCGAAATCTGGCAAAAGTCTGCATAAAAGGGCTCTCCTGGCCAAATGGTTTAACTTTGGCAGGTCCCTGCTGTTCTGTTATGAAACTAGAATATCTTTTGCACATTCTGGAAGTGATTGCGATCGCAAAGCTCTATTAGTTGCTGTGGAATCGACTTTTAAAAATGAGAGGGCGTAAAATTCGCCAAAAAAATTTCGCGACGAAATCGAGCACATGCCTTCATAAAAGGGCTCTCCTGGCCAAATGGTTTAACTTTGGCAGGTCCCTCGTGCTTTATCAGGAAAGTAGACTTCGTGGGGCAGATTCTGGAAGTGATTGCGATCGCAAAGCTCTATTAGTTGCTTTGGAATCGGCTTTTGAAAAAAAATCTGTGAAAATCGCAAAAATATTGGGTATCGAAATCTGGCAAAAGTCTTCATAAAAGGGCTCTCCTGGCCAAATGGTTTAACTTTGGCAGGTCCCTGCTGTTCTGTTATGAAACTAGAATATCTTTTGCACATTCTGGAAGTGATTGCGATCGCAAAGCTCTATTAGTTGCTGTGGAATCGACTTTTAAAAATGAGAGGGCGTAAAATTCGCCAAAAAAATTTCGCGACGAAATCGAGCACATGCCTTCATAAAAGGGCTCTCCTGGCCAAATGGTTTAACTTTGGCAGGTCCCTCGTGCTTTATCAGGAAAGTAGACTTCGTGGGGCAGATTCTGGAAGTGATTGCGATCGCAAAGCTCTATTAGTTGCTTTGGAATCGGCTTTTGAAAAAAAATCTGTGAAAATCGCAAAAATTTTGGGTATCGAAATCTGGCAAAAGTCTGCATAAAAGGGCTCTCCTGGCCAAATGGTTTAACATTGGCAGGTCCCTGCTGTTCTGTTATGAAACTAGAATATCTTTTGCACATTCTGGAAGTGATTGCGATCGCAAAGCTCTATTAGTTGCTGTGGAATCGACTTTTAAAAATGAGAGGGCGTAAAATTCGCCAAAAAAATTTCGCGACGAAATCGAGCACATGCCTTCATAAAAGGGCTCTCCTGGCCAAATGGTTTAACTTTGGCAGGTCCCTCGTGCTTTATCAGGAAAGTAGACTTCGTGGGGCAGATTCTGGAAGTGATTGCGATCGCAAAGCTCTATTAGTTGCTTTGGAATCGGCTTTTGAAAAAATATCTGTGAAAATCGCAAAAATTTTCGGTATCGAAATCTGGCAAAAGTCTGCATAAAAGGGCTCTCCTGGCCAAATGGTTTAACTTTGGCAGGTCCCTGCTGTTCTGTTATGAAACTAGAATATCTTTTGCACATTCTGGAAGTGATTGCGATCGCAAAGCTCTATTAGTTGCTGTGGAATCGACTTTTAAAAATGAGAGGGCGTAAAATTCGCCAAAAAAATTTCGCGACGAAATCGAGCACATGCCTTCATAAAAGGGCTCTCCTGGCCAAATGGTTTAACTTTGGCAGGTCCCTCGTGCTTTATCAGGAAAGTAGAATTCGTGGGGCAGATTCTGGAAGTGATTGCGATCGCAAAGCTCTATTAGTTGCTTTGGAATCGGCTTTTGAAAAAAAATCTGTGAAAATCGCAAAAATTTTGGGTATCGAAATCTGGCAATAGTCTGCATAAAAGGGCTCTCCTGGCCAAATGGTTTAACTTTGGCAGGTCCCTGCTGTTCTGTTATGAAACTAGAATATCTTTTGCACATTCTGGAAGTGATTGCGATCGCAAAGCTCTATTAGTTGGTGTGGAATCGACTTTTAAAAATGAGAGGGCGTAAAATTCGCCAAAAAAATTTCGCGACGAAATCGAGCACATGCCTTCATAAAAGGGCTCTCCTGGCCAAATGGTTTAACTTTGGCAGGTCCCTCGTGCTTTATCAGGAAAGTAGACTTCGTGGGGCAGATTCTGGAAGTGATTGCGATCGCAAAGCTCTATTAGTTGCTTTGGAATCGGCTTTTGAAAAATATCTGTGAAAATCGCAAAAATTTTGGGTATCGAAATCTGGCAAAAGTCTGCATAAAAGGGCTCTCCTGGCCAAATGGTTTAACTTTGGCAGGTCCCTGCTGTTCTGTTATGAAACTAGAATATCTTTTGCACATTCTGGAAGTGATTGCGATCGCAAAGCTCTATTAGTTGCTGTGGAATCGACTTTTAAAAATGAGAGGGCGTAAAATTCGCCAAAAAAATTTCGCGACGAAATCGAGCACATGCCTTCATAAAAGGGCTCTCCTGGCCAAATGGTTTAACTTTGGCAGGTCCCTCGTGCTTTATCAGGAAAGTAGACTTCGTGGGGCAGATTCTGGAAGTGATTGCGATCGCAAAGCTCTATTAGTTGCTTTGGAATCGGCTTTTGAAAAAAAATCTGTGAAAATCGCAAAAATTTTGGGTATCGAAATCTGGCAAAAGTCTGCATAAAAGGGCTCTCCTGGCCAAATGGTTTAACTTTGGCAGGTCCCTGCTGTTCTGTTATGAAACTAGAATATCTTTTGCACATTCTGGAAGTGATTGCGATCGCAAAGCTCTATTAGTTGCTGTGGAATCGACTTTTAAAAATGAGAGGGCGTAAAATTCGCCAAAAAAATTTCGCGACGAAATCGAGCACATGCCTTCATAAAAGGGCTCTCCTGGCCAAATGGTTTAACTTTGGCAGGTCCCTCGTGCTTTATCAGGAAAGTAGACTTCGTGGGGCAGATTCTGGAAGTGATTGCGATCGCAAAGCTCTATTAGTTGCTTTGGAATCGGCTTTTGAAAAAAAATCTGTGAAAATCGCAAAAATTTTGGGTATCGAAATCTGGCAAAAGTCTGCATAAAAGGGCTCTCCTGGCCAAATGGTTTAACTTTGGCAGGTCCCTGCTGTTCTGTTATGAAACTAGAATATCTTTTGCACATTCTGGAAGTGATTGCGATCGCAAAGCTCTATTAGTTGCTGTGGAATCGACTTTTAAAAATGAGAGGGCGTAAAATTCGCCAAAAAAATTTCGCGACGAAATCGAGCACATGCCTTCATAAAAGGGCTCTCCTGGCCAAATGGTTTAACTTTGGCAGGTCCCTCGTGCTTTATCAGGAAAGTAGACTTCGTGGGGCAGATTCTGGAAGTGATTGCGATCGCAAAGCTCTATTAGTTGCTTTGGAATCGGCTTTTGAAAAAAAATCTGTGAAAATCGCAAAAATTTTGGGTATCGAAATCTGGCAAAAGTCTGCATAAAAGGGCTCTCCTGGCCAAATGGTTTAACTTTGGCAGGTCCCTGCTGTTCTGTTATGAAACTAGAATATCTTTTGCACATTCTGGAAGTGATTGCGATCGCAAAGCTCTATTAGTTGCTGTGGAATCGACTTTTAAAAATGAGAGGGCGTAAAATTCGCCAAAAAAATTTCGCGACGAAATCGAGCACATGCCTTCATAAAAGGGCTCTCCTGGCCAAATGGTTTAACTTTGGCAGGTCCCTCGTGCTTTATCAGGAAAGTAGACTTCGTGGGGCAGATTCTGGAAGTGATTGCGATCGCAAAGCTCTATTAGTTGCTTTGGAATCGGCTTTTGAAAAAAAATCTGTGAAAATCGCAAAAATTTTGGGTATCGAAATCTGGCAAAAGTCTGCATAAAAGGGCTCTCCTGGCCAAATGGTTTAACTTTGGCAGGTCCCTGCTGTTCTGTTATGAAACTAGAATATCTTTTGCACATTCTGGAAGTGATTGCGATCGCAAAGCTCTATTAGTTGCTGTGGAATCGACTTTTAAAAATGAGAGGGCGTAAAATTCGCCAAAAAAATTTCGCGACGAAATCGAGCACATGCCTTCATAAAAGGGCTCTCCTGGCCAAATGGTTTAACTTTGGCAGGTCCCTCGTGCTTTATCAGGAAAGTAGACTTCGTGGGGCAGATTCTGGAAGTGATTGCGATCGCAAAGCTCTATTAGTTGCTTTGGAATCGGCTTTTGAAAAAAAATCTGTGAAAATCGCAAAAATTTTGGGTATCGAAATCTGGCAAAAGTCTGCATAAAAGGGCTCTCCTGGCCAAATGGTTTAACTTTGGCAGGTCCCTGCTGTTCTGTTATGAAACTAGAATATCTTTTGCACATTCTGGAAGTGATTGCGATCGCAAAGCTCTATTAGTTGCTTTGGAATCGGCTTTTGAAAAAAAATCTGTGAAAATCGCAAAAATTTTGGGTATCGAAATCTGGCAAAAGTCTGCATAAAAGGGCTCTCCTGGCCAAATGGTTTAACTTTGGCAGGTCCCTGCTGTTCTGTTATGAAACTAGAATATCTTTTGCACATTCTGGAAGTGATTGCGATCGCAAAGCTCTATTAGTTGCTGTGGAATCGACTTTTAAAAATGAGAGGGCGTAAAATTCGCCAAAAAAATTTCGCGACGAAATCGAGCACATGCCTTCATAAAAGGGCTCTCCTGGCCAAATGGTTTAACTTTGGCAGGTCCCTCGTGCTTTATCAGGAAAGTAGACTTCGTGGGGCAGATTCTGGAAGTGATTGCGATCGCAAAGCTCTATTAGTTGCTTTGGAATCGGCTTTTGAAAAAAAATCTGTGAAAATCGCAAAAATTTTGGGTATCGAAATCTGGCAAAAGTCTGCATAAAAGGGCTCTCCTGGCCAAATGGTTTAACTTTGGCAGGTCCCTGCTGTTCTGTTATGAAACTAGAATATCTTTTGCACATTCTGGAAGTGATTGCGATCGCAAAGCTCTATTAGTTGCTGTGGAATCGACTTTTAAAAATGAGAGGGCGTAAAATTCGCCAAAAAAATTTCGCGACGAAATCGAGCACATGCCTTCATAAAAGGGCTTTCCTGGCCAAATGGTTTAACTTTGGCAGGTCCCTCGTGCTTTATCAGGAAAGTAGACTTCGTGGGGCAGATTCTGGAAGTGATTGCGATCGCAAAGCTCTATTAGTTGCTTTGGAATCGGCTTTTGAAAAAAAATCTGTGAAAATCGCAAAAATTTTGATCATCGAAATCTGGCAAAAGTCTGCATAAAAGGGCTCTCCTGGCCAAATGGTTTAACTTTGGCAGGTCCCTGCTGTTCTGTTATGAAACTAGAATATCTTTTGCACATTCTGGAAGTGATTGCGATCGCAAAGCTCTATTAGTTGCTGTGGAATCGACTTTTAAAAATGAGAGGGCGTAAAATTCGCCAAAAAAATTTCGCGACGAAATCGAGCACATGCCTTCATAAAAGGGCTCTCCTGGCCAAATGGTTTAACTTTGGCAGGTCCCTCGTGCTTTATCAGAAAAGTAGACTTCGTGGGGCAGATTCTGGAAGTGATTGCGATCGCAAAGCTCTATTAGTTGCTTTGGAATCGGCTTTTGAAAAAAAATCTGTGAAAATCGCAAAAATTTTGGGTATCGAAATCTGGCAAAAGTCTGCATAAAAGGGCTCTCCTGGCCAAATGGTTTAACTTTGGCAGGTCCCTGCTGTTCTGTTATGAAACTAGAATATCTTTTGCACATTCTGGAAGTGATTGCGATCGCAAAGCTCTATTAGTTGCTGTGGAATCGACTTTTAAAAATGAGAGGGCGTAAAATTCGCCAAAAAAATTTCGCGACGAAATCGAGCACATGCCTTCATAAAAGGGCTCTCCTGGCCAAATGGTTTAACTTTGGCAGGTCCCTCGTGCTTTATCAGGAAAGTAGACTTCGTGGGGCAGATTCTGGAAGTGATTGCGATCGCAAAGCTCTATTAGTTGCTTTGGAATCGGCTTTTGAAAAAAAATCTGTGAAAATCGCAAAAATTTTGGGTATCGAAATCTGGCAAAAGTCTGCATAAAAGGGCTCTCCTGGCCAAATGGTTTAACTTTGGCAGGTCCCTGCTGTTCTGTTATGAAACTAGAATATCTTTTGCACATTCTGGATGTGATTGCGATCGCAAAGCTCTATTAGTTGCTGTGGAATCGACTTTTAAAAATGAGAGGGCGTAAAATTCGCCAAAAAAATTTCGCGACGAAATCGAGCACATGCCTTCATAAAAGGGCTCTCCTGGCCAAATGGTTTAACTTTGGCAGGTCCCTCGTGCTTTATCAGGAAAGTAGACTTCGTGGGGCAGATTCTGGAAGTGATTGCGATCGCAAAGCTCTATTAGTTGCTTTGGAATCGGCTTTTGAAAAAAAATCTGTGAAAATCGCAAAAATTTTGGGTATCGAAATCTGGCAAAAGTCTGCATAAAAGGGCTCTCCTGGCCAAATGGTTTAACTTTGGCAGGTCCCTGCTGTTCTGTTATGAAACTAGAATATCTTTTGCACATTCTGGAAGTGATTGCGATCGCAAAGCTCTATTAGTTGCTGTGGAATCGACTTTTAAAAATGAGAGGGCGTAAAATTCGCCAAAAAAATTTCGCGACGAAATCGAGCACATGCCTTCATAAAAGGGCTCTCCTGGCCAAATGGTTTAACTTTGGCAGGTCCCTCGTGCTTTATCAGGAAAGTAGACTTCGTGGGGCAGATTCTGGAAGTGATTGCGATCGCAAAGCTCTATTAGTTGCTTTGGAATCGGCTTTTGAAAAAAAATCTGTGAAAATCGCAAAAATTTTGGGTATCGAAATCTGGCAAAAGTCTGCATAAAAGGGCTCTCCTGGCCAAATGGTTTAACTTTGGCAGGTCCCTGCTGTTCTGTTATGAAACTAGAATATCTTTTGCACATTCTGGAAGTGATTGCGATCGCAAAGCTCTATTAGTTGCTGTGGAATCGACTTTTAAAAATGAGAGGGCGTAAAATTCGCCAAAAAAATTTCGCGACGAAATCGAGCACATGCCTTCATAAAAGGGCTCTCCTGGCCAAATGGTTTAACTTTGGCAGGTCCCTCGTGCTTTATCAGGAAAGTAGACTTCGTGGGGCAGATTCTGGAAGTGATTGCGATCGCAAAGCTCTATTAGTTGCTTTGGAATCGGCTTTTGAAAAAAAATCTGTGAAAATCGCAAAAATTTTGGGTATCGAAATCTGGCAAAAGTCTTCATAAAAGGGCTCTCCTGGCCAAATGGTTTAACTTTGGCAGGTCCCTGCTGTTCTGTTATGAAACTAGAATATCTTTTGCACATTCTGGAAGTGATTGCGATCGCAAAGCTCTATTAGTTGCTGTGGAATCGACTTTTAAAAATGAGAGGGCGTAAAATTCGCCAAAAAAATTTCGCGACGAAATCGAGCACATGCCTTCATAAAAGGGCTCTCCTGGCCAAATGGTTTAACTTTGGCAGGTCCCTCGTGCTTTATCAGGAAAGTAGACTTCGTGGGGCAGATTCTGGAAGTGATTGCGATCGCAAAGCTCTATTAGTTGCTTTGGAATCGGCTTTTGAAAAAAAATCTGTGAAAATCGCAAAAATTTTGGGTATCGAAATCTGGCAAAAGTCTGCATAAAAGGGCTCTCCTGGCCAAATTGTTTAACTTTGGCAGGTCCCTGCTGTTCTGTTATGAAACTAGAATATCTTTTGCACATTCTGGAAGTGATTGCGATCGCAAAGCTCTATTAGTTGCTGTGGAATCGACTTTTAAAAATGAGAGGGCGTAAAATTCGCCAAAAAAATTTCGCGACGAAATCGAGCACATGCCTTCATAAAAGGGCTCTCCTGGCCAAATGGTTTAACTTTGGCAGGTCCCTCGTGCTTTATCAGGAAAGTAGACTTCGTGGGGCAGATTCTGGAAGTGATTGCGATCGCAAAGCTCTATTAGTTGCTTTGGAATCGGCTTTTGAAAAAATATCTGTGAAAATCGCAAAAATTTTGGGTATCGAAATCTGGCAAAAGTCTGCATAAAAGGGCTCTCCTGGCCAAATGGTTTAACTTTGGCAGGTCCCTGCTGTTCTGTTATGAAACTAGAATATCTTTTGCACATTCTGGAAGTGATTGCGATCGCAAAGCTCTATTAGTTGCTATGGAATCAACTTTTAAAAATGAGAGGGCGTAAAATTCGCCAAAAAAATTTCGCGACGAAATCGAGCACATGCCTTCATAAAAGGGCTCTCCTGGCCAAATGGTTTAACTTTGGCAGGTCCCTCGTGCTTTATCAGGAAAGTAGACTTCGTGGGGCAGATTCTGGAAGTGATTGCGATCGCAAAGCTCTATTAGTTGCTTTGGAATCGGCTTTTGAAAAAAAATCTGTGAAAATCGCAAAAATTTTGGGTATCGAAATCTGGCAAAAGTCTGCATAAAAGGGCTCTCCTGGCCAAATGGTTTAACTTTGGCAGGTCCCTGCTGTTCTGTTATGAAACTAGAATATCTTTTGCACATTCTGGATGTGATTGCGATCGCAAAGCTCTATTAGTTGCTGTGGAATCGACTTTTAAAAATATGAGGGCGTAAAATTCGCCAAAAAAATTTCGCGACGAAATCGAGCACATGCCTTCATAAAAGGGCTCTCCTGGCCAAATGGTTTAACTTTGGCAGGTCCCTCGTGCTTTATCAGGAAAGTAGACTTCGTGGGGCAGATTCTGGAAGTGATTGCGATCGCAAAGCTCTATTAGTTGCTTTGGAATCGGCTTTTGAAAAAAAATCTGTGAAAATCGCAAAAATTTTGGGTATCGAAATCTGGCAAAAGTCTGCATAAAAGGGCTCTCCTGGCCAAATGGTTTAACTTTGGCAGGTCCCTGCTGTTCTGTTATGAAACTAGAATATCTTTTGCACATTCTGGAAGTGATTGCGATCGCAAAGCTCTATTAGTTGCTGTGGAATCGACTTTTAAAAATGAGAGGGCGTAAAATTCGCCAAAAAAATTTCGCGACGAAATCGAGCACATGCCTTCATAAAAGGGCTCTCCTGGCCAAATGGTTTAACTTTGGCAGGTCCCTCGTGCTTTATCAGGAAAGTAGACTTCGTGGGGCAGATTCTGGAAGTGATTGCGATCGCAAAGCTCTATTAGTTGCTTTGGAATCGGCTTTTGAAAAAAAATCTGTGAAAATCGCAAAAATATTGGGTATCGAAATCTGGCAAAAGTCTTCATAAAAGGGCTCTCCTGGCCAAATGGTTTAACTTTGGCAGGTCCCTGCTGTTCTGTTATGAAACTAGAATATCTTTTGCACATTCTGGAAGTGATTGCGATCGCAAAGCTCTATTAGTTGCTGTGGAATCGACTTTTAAAAATGAGAGGGCGTAAAATTCGCCAAAAAAATTTCGCGACGAAATCGAGCACATGCCTTCATAAAAGGGCTCTCCTGGCCAAATGGTTTAACTTTGGCAGGTCCCTCGTGCTTTATCAGGAAAGTAGACTTCGTGGGGCAGATTCTGGAAGTGATTGCGATCGCAAAGCTCTATTAGTTGCTTTGGAATCGGCTTTTGAAAAAAAATCTGTGAAAATCGCAAAAATTTTGGGTATCGAAATCTGGCAAAAGTCTGCATAAAAGGGCTCTCCTGGCCAAATGGTTTAACTTTGGCAGGTCCCTGCTGTTCTGTTATGAAACTAGAATATCTTTTGCACATTCTGGAAGTGATTGCGATCGCAAAGCTCTATTAGTTGCTGTGGAATCGACTTTTAAAAATGAGAGGGCGTAAAATTCGCCAAAAAAATTTCGCGACGAAATCGAGCACATGCCTTCATAAAAGGGCTCTCCTGGCCAAATGGTTTAACTTTGGCAGGTCCCTCGTGCTTTATCAGGAAAGTAGACTTCGTGGGGCAGATTCTGGAAGTGATTGCGATCGCAAAGCTCTATTAGTTGCTTTGGAATCGGCTTTTGAAAAAATATCTGTGAAAATCGCAAAAATTTTCGGTATCGAAATCTGGCAAAAGTCTGCATAAAAGCGCTCTCCTGGCCAAATGGTTTAACTTTGGCAGGTCCCTGCTGTTCTGTTATGAAACTAGAATATCTTTTGCACATTCTGGAAGTGATTGCGATCGCAAAGCTCTATTAGTTGCTGTGGAATCGACTTTTAAAAATGAGAGGGCGTAAAATTCGCCAAAAAAATTTCGCGACGAAATCGAGCACATGCCTTCATAAAAGGGCTCTCCTGGCCAAATGGTTTAACTTTGGCAGGTCCCTCGTGCTTTATCAGGAAAGTAGACTTCGTGGGGCAGATTCTGGAAGTGATTGCGATCGCAAAGCTCTATTAGTTGCTTTGGAATCGGCTTTTGAAAAAAAATCTGTGAAAATCGCAAAAATTTTGGGTATCGAAATCTGGCAAAAGTCTGCATAAAAGGGCTCTCCTGGCCAAATGGTTTAACTTTGGCAGGTCCCTGCTGTTCTGTTATGAAACTAGAATATCTTTTGCACATTCTGGAAGTGATTGCGATCGCAAAGCTCTATTAGTTGCTGTGGAATCGACTTTTAAAAATGAGAGGGCGTAAAATTCGCCAAAAAAATTTCGCGACGAAATCGAGCACATGCCTTCATAAAAGGGCTCTCCTGGCCAAATGGTTTAACTTTGGCAGGTCCCTCGTGCTTTATCAGGAAAGTAGACTTCGTGGGGCAGATTCTGGAAGTGATTGCGATCGCAAAGCTCTATTAGTTGCTTTGGAATCGGCTTTTGAAAAAAAATCTGTGAAAATCGCAAAAATTTTGGGTATCGAAATCTGGCAAAAGTCTGCATAAAAGGGCTCTCCTGGCCAAATGGTTTAACTTTGGCAGGTCCCTGCTGTTCTGTTATGAAACTAGAATATCTTTTGCACATTCTGGAAGTGATTGCGATCGCAAAGCTCTATTAGTTGCTGTGGAATCGACTTTTAAAAATGAGAGGGCGTAAAATTCGCCAAAAAAATTTCGCGACGAAATCGAGCACATGCCTTCATAAAAGGGCTCTCCTGGCCAAATGGTTTAACTTTGGCAGGTCCCTCGTGCTTTATCAGGAAAGTAGACTTCGTGGGGCAGATTCTGGAAGTGATTGCGATCGCAAAGCTCTATTAGTTGCTTTGGAATCGGCTTTTGAAAAAAAATCTGTGAAAATCGCAAAAATTTTGGGTATCGAAATCTGGCAAAAGTCTGCATAAAAGGGCTCTCCTGGCCAAATGGTTTAACTTTGGCAGGTCCCTGCTGTTCTGTTATGAAACTAGAATATCTTTTGCACATTCTGGAAGTGATTGCGATCGCAAAGCTCTATTAGTTGCTGTGGAATCGACTTTTAAAAATTAGAGGGCGTAAAATTCGCCAAAAAAATTTCGCGACGAAATCGAGCACATGCCTTCATAAAAGGGCTCTCCTGGCCAAATGGTTTAACTTTGGCAGGTCCCTCGTGCTTTATCAGGAAAGTAGACTTCGTGGGGCAGATTCTGGAAGTGATTGCGATCGCAAAGCTCTATTAGTTGCTTTGGAATCGGCTTTTGAAAAAAAATCTGTAAAATCGCAAAAATTTTGGGTATCGAAATCTGGCAAAAGTCTGCATAAAAGGGCTCTCCTGGCCAAATGGTTTAACTTTGGCAGGTCCCTGCTGTTCTGTTATGAAACTAGAATATCTTTTGCACATTCTGGAAGTGATTGCGATCGCAAAGCTCTATTAGTTGCTGTGGAATCGACTTTTAAAAATGAGAGGGCGTAAAATTCGCCAAAAAAATTTCGCGACGAAATCGAGCACATGCCTTCATAAAAGGGCTCTCCTGGCCAAATGGTTTAACTTTGGCAGGTCCCTCGTGCTTTATCAGGAAAGTAGACTTCGTGGGGCAGATTCTGGAAGTGATTGCGATCGCAAAGCTCTATTAGTTGCTTTGGAATCGGCTTTTGAAAAAAAATCTGTGAAAATCGCAAAAATTTTGGGTATCGAAATCTGGCAAAAGTCTGCATAAAAGGGCTCTCCTGGCCAAATGGTTTAACTTTGGCAGGTCCCTGCTGTTCTGTTATGAAACTAGAATATCTTTTGCACATTCTGGAAGTGATTGCGATCGCAAAGCTCTATTAGTTGCTGTGGAATCGACTTTTAAAAATGAGAGGGCGTAAAATTCGCCAAAAAAATTTCGCGACGAAATCGAGCACATGCCTTCATAAAAGGGCTCTCCTGGCCAAATGGTTTAACTTTGGCAGGTCCCTCGTGCTTTATCAGGAAAGTAGACTTCGTGGGGCAGATTCTGGAAAAGATTGCGATCTTAAAGCTCTATTAGTTGCTTTGGAATCGGCTTTTGAAAAAAAATCTGTGAAAATCGCAAAAATTTTGGGTATCGAAATCTGGCAAAAGTCTGCATAAAAGGGCTGTGCTGGCCAAATGGTTTAACTTTGGCAGGTCCCTGCTGTTCTGTTATGAAACTAGAATATCTTTTGCATATTCTGGAAGTGATTGCGATCGCAAAGCTCTATTAGTTGCTGTGGAATCGACTTTTAAAAATGAGAGGGCGTAAAATTCGCCAAAAAAATTTCGCGACGAAATCGAGCACATGCCTTCATAAAAGGGCTCTCCTGGCCGAATGGTTTAACTTTGGCAGGTCCCTCGTGCTTTATCAGGAAAGTAGACTTCGTGGGGCAGATTCTGGAAGTGATTGCGATCGCAAAGCTCTATTAGTTGCTTTGGAATCGGCTTTTGAAAAAAAATCTGTGAAAATCGCAAAAATTTTGGGTATCGAAATCTGGCAAAAGTCTGCATAAAAGGGCTCTCCTGGCCAAATGGTTTAACTTTGGCAGGTCCCTGCTGTTCTGTTATGAAACTAGAATATCTTTTGCACATTCTGGAAGTGATTGCGATCGCAAAGCTCTATTAGTTGCTGTGGAATCGACTTTTAAAAATGAGAGGGCGTAAAATTCGTCAAAAAAATTTCGCGACGAAATCGAGCACATGCCTTCATAAAAGGGCTCTCCTGGCCAAATGGTTTAACTTTGGCAGGTCCCTCGTGCTTTATCAGGAAAGTAGACTTCGTGGGGCAGATTCTGGAAGTGATTGCGATCGCAAAGCTCTATTAGTTGCTTTGGAATCGGCTTTTGAAAAAAAATCTGTGAAAATCGCAAAAATATTGGGTATCGAAATCTGGCAAAAGTCTTCATAAAAGGGCTCTCCTGGCCAAATGGTTTAACTTTGGCAGGTCCCTGCTGTTCTGTTATGAAACTAGAATATCTTTTGCACATTCTGGAAGTGATTGCGATCGCAAAGCTCTATTAGTTGCTGTGGAATCGACTTTTAAAAATGAGAGGGCGTAAAATTCGCCAAAAAAATTTCGCGACGAAATCGAGCACATGCCTTCATAAAAGGGCTCTCCTGGCCAAATGGTTTAACTTTGGCAGGTCCCTCGTGCTTTATCAGGAAAGTAGACTTCGTGGGGCAGATTCTGGAAGTGATTGCGATCGCAAAGCTCTATTAGTTGCTTTGGAATCGGCTTTTGAAAAAATATCTGTGAAAATCGCAAAAATTTTGGGTATCGAAATCTGGCAAAAGTCTGCATAAAAGCGCTCTCCTGGCCAAATGGTTTAACTTTGGCAGGTCCCTGCTGTTCTGTTATGAAACTAGAATATCTTTTGCACATTCTGGAAGTGATTGCGATCGCAAAGCTCTATTAGTTGCTGTGGAATCGACTTTTAAAAATGAGAGGGCGTAAAATTCGCCAAAAAAATTTCGCGACGAAATCGAGCACATGCCTTCATAAAAGGGCTCTCCTGGCCAAATGGTTTAACTTTGGCAGGTCCCTCGTGCTTTATCAGGAAAGTAGACTTCGTGGGGCAGATTCTGGAAGTGATTGCGATCGCAAAGCTCTATTAGTTGCTTTGGAATCGGCTTTTGAAAAAAAATCTGTGAAAATCGCAAAAATTTTGGGTATCGAAATCTGGCAAAAGTCTGCATAAAAGGGCTCTCCTGGCCAAATGGTTTAACTTTGGCAGGTCCCTGCTGTTCTGTTATGAAACTAGAATATCTTTTGCACATTCTGGAAGTGATTGCGATCGCAAAGCTCTATTAGTTGCTGTGGAATCGACTTTTAAAAATGAGAGGGCGTAAAATTCGCCAAAAAAATTTCGCGACGAAATCGAGCACATGCCTTCATAAAAGGGCTCTCCTGGCCAAATGGTTTAACTTTGGCAGGTCCCTCGTGCTTTATCAGGAAAGTAGACTTCGTGGGGCAGATTCTGGAAGTGATTGCGATCGCAAAGCTCTATTAGTTGCTTTGGAATCGGCTTTTGAAAAAAAATCTGTGAAAATCGCAAAAATTTTGGGTATCGAAATCTGGCAAAAGTCTGCATAAAAGGGCTCTCCTGGCCAAATGGTTTAACTTTGGCAGGTCCCTGCTGTTCTGTTATGAAACTAGAATATCTTTTGCACATTCTGGAAGTGATTGCGATCGCAAAGCTCTATTAGTTGCTGTGGAATCGACTTTTAAAAATGAGAGGGCGTAAAATTTTCCAAAAAAATTTCGCGACGAAATCGAGCACATGCCTTCATAAAAGGGCTCTCCTGGCCAAATGGTTTAACTTTGGCAGGTCCCTCGTGCTTTATCAGGAAAGTAGACTTCGTGGGGCAGATTCTGGAAAAGATTGCGATCGCAAAGCTCCATTAGTTGCTTTGGAATCGGCTTTTGAAAAAAAATCTGTGAAAATCGCAAAAATTTTGGGTATCGAAATCTGGCAAAAGTCTGCATAAAAGGGCTCTCCTGGCCAAATGGTTTAACTTTGGCAGGTCCCTGCTGTTCTGTTATGAAACTAGAATATCTTTTGCACATTCTGGAAGTGATTGCGATCGCAAAGCTCTATTAGTTGCTGTGGAATCGACTTTTAAAAATGAGAGGGCGTAAAATTCGCCAAAAAAATTTCGCGACGAAATCGAGCACATGCCTTCATAAAAGGGCTCTCCTGGCCAAATGGTTTAACTTTGGCAGGTCCCTCGTGCTTTATCAGGAAAGTAGACTTCGTGGGGCAGATTCTGGAAGTGATTGCGATCGCAAAGCTCTATTAGTTGCTTTGGAATCGGCTTTTGAAAAAAAATCTGTGAAAATCGCAAAAATTTTGGGTATCGAAATCTGGCAAAAGTCTGCATAAAAGGGCTCTCCTGGCCAAATGGTTTAACTTTGGCAGGTCCCTGCTATTCTGTTATGAAACTAGAATATCTTTTGCACATTCTGGAAGTGATTGCGATCGCAAAGCTCTATTAGTTGCTGTGGAATCGACTTTTAAAAATGAGAGGGCGTAAAATTCGCCAAAAAAATTTCGCGACGAAATCGAGCACATGCCTTCATGAAAGGGCTCTCCTGGCCAAATGGTTTAACTTTGGCAGGTCCCTCGTGCTTTATCAGGAAAGTAGACTTCGTGGGGCAGATTCTGGAAGTGATTGCGATCGCAAAGCTCTATTAGTTGCTTTGGAATCGGATTTTGAAAAAAAATCTGTGAAAATCGCAAAAATTTTGGGTATCGAAATCTGGCAAAAGTCTGCATAAAAGGGCTCTCCTGGCCAAATGGTTTAACTTTGGCAGGTCCCTCGTGCTTTATCAGGAAAGTAGACTTCGTGGGGCAGATTCTGGAAGTGATTGCGATCGCAAAGCTCTATTAGTTGCTTTGGAATCGGCTTTTGAAAAAAAATCTGTGAAAATCGCAAAAATTTTGGGTATCGAAATCTGGCAAAAGTCTGCATAAAAGGGCTCTCCTGGCCAAATGGTTTAACTTTGGCAGGTCCCTGCTGTTCTGTTATGAAACTAGAATATCTTTTGCACATTCTGGAAGTGATTGCGATCGCAAAGCTCTATTAGTTGCTGTGGAATCGACTTTTAAAAATGAGAGGGCGTAAAATTCGCCAAAAAAATTTCGCGACGAAATCGAGCACATGCCTTCATAAAAGGGCTCTCCTGGCCAAATGGTTTAACTTTGGCAGGTCCCTCGTGCTTTATCAGGAAAGTAGACTTCGTGGGGCAGATTCTGGAAGTGATTGCGATCGCAAAGCTCTATTAGTTGCTTTGGAATCGGCTTTTGAAAAAAAATCTGTGAAAATCGCAAAAATTTTGGGTATCGAAATCTGGCAAAAGTCTGCATAAAAGGGCTCTCCTGGCCAAATGGTTTAACTTTGGCAGGTCCCTGCTGTTCTGTTATGAAACTAGAATATCTTTTGCACATTCTGGAAGTGATTGCGATCGCAAAGCTCTATTAGTTGCTGTGGAATCGACTTTTAAAAATGAGAGGGCGTAAAATTCGCCAAAAAAATTTCGCGACGAAATCGAGCACATGCCTTCATAAAAGGGCTCTCCTGGCCAAATGGTTTAACTTTGGCAGGTCCCTCGTGCTTTATCAGGAAAGTAGACTTCGTGGGGCAGATTCTGGAAGTGATTGCGATCGCAAAGCTCTATTAGTTGCTTTGGAATCGGCTTTTGAAAAAATATCTGTGAAAATCGCAAAAATTTTGGGTATCGAAATCTGGCAAAAGTCTGCATAAAAGCGCTCTCCTGGCCAAATGGTTTAACTTTGGCAGGTCCCTGCTGTTCTGTTATGAAACTAGAATATCTTTTGCACATTCTGGAAGTGATTGCGATCGCAAAGCTCTATTAGTTGCTGTGGAATCGACTTTTAAAAATGAGAGGGCGTAAAATTCGCCAAAAAAATTTCGCGACGAAATCGAGCACATGCCTTCATAAAAAAGCTCTCCTGGCCAAATGGTTTAACTTTGGCAGGTCCCTCGTGCTTTATCAGGAAAGTAGACTTCGTGGGGCAGATTCTGGAAGTGATTGCGATCGCAAAGCTCTATTAGTTGCTTTGGAATCGGCTTTTGAAAAAAAATCTGTGAAAATCGCAAAAATTTTGGGTATCGAAATCTGGCAAAAGTCTGCATAAAAGGGCTCTCCTGGCCAAATGGTTTAACTTTGGCAGGTCCCTGCTGTTCTGTTATGAAACTAGAATATCTTTTGCACATTCTGGAAGTGATTGCGATCGCAAAGCTCTATTAGTTGCTGTGGAATCGACTTTTAAAAATGAGAGGGCGTAAAATTCGCCAAAAAAATTTCGCGACGAAATCGAGCACATGCCTTCATAAAAGGGCTCTCCTGGCCAAATGGTTTAACTTTGGCAGGTCCCTCGTGCTTTATCAGGAAAGTAGACTTCGTGGGGCAGATTCTGGAAGTGATTGCGATCGCAAAGCTCTATTAGTTGCTTTGGAATCGGCTTTTGAAAAAAAATCTGTGAAAATCGCAAAAATTTTGGGTATCGAAATCTGGCAAAAGTCTGCATAAAAGGGCTCTCCTGGCCAAATGGTTTAACTTTGGCAGGTCCCTGCTGTTCTGTTATGAAACTAGAATATCTTTTGCACATTCTGGAAGTGATTGCGATCGCAAAGCTCTATTAGTTGCTGTGGAATCGACTTTTAAAAATGAGAGGGCGTAAAATTCGCCAAAAAAATTTCGCGACGAAATCGAGCACATGCCTTCATAAAAGGGCTCTCCTGGCCAAATGGTTTAACTTTGGCAGGTCCCTCGTGCTTTATCAGGAAAGTAGACTTCGTGGGGCAGATTCTGGAAAAGATTGCGATCGCAAAGCTCCATTAGTTGCTTTGGAATCGGCTTTTGAAAAAAAATCTGTGAAAATCGCAAAAATTTTGGGTATCGAAATCTGGCAAAAGTCTGCATAAAAGGGCTCTCCTGGCCAAATGGTTTAACTTTGGCAGGTCCCTGCTGTTCTGTTATGAAACTAGAATATCTTTTGCACATTCTGGAAGTGATTGCGATCGCAAAGCTCTATTAGTTGCTGTGGAATCGACTTTTAAAAATGAGAGGGCGTAAAATTCGCCAAAAAAATTTCGCGACGAAATCGAGCACATGCCTTCATAAAAGGGCTCTCCTGGCCAAATGGTTTAACTTTGGCAGGTCCCTCGTGCTTTATCAGGAAAGTAGACTTCGTGGGGCAGATTCTGGAAGTGATTGCGATCGCAAAGCTCTATTAGTTGCTTTGGAATCGGCTTTTGAAAAAAAATCTGTGAAAATCGCAAAAATTTTGGGTATCGAAATCTGGCAAAAGTCTGCATAAAAGGGCTCTCCTGGCCAAATGGTTTAACTTTGGCAGGTCCCTGCTATTCTGTTATGAAACTAGAATATCTTTTGCACATTCTGGAAGTGATTGCGATCGCAAAGCTCTATTAGTTGCTGTGGAATCGACTTTTAAAAATGAGAGGGCGTAAAATTCGCCAAAAAAATTTCGCGACGAAATCGAGCACATGCCTTCATGAAAGGGCTCTCCTGGCCAAATGGTTTAACTTTGGCAGGTCCCTCGTGCTTTATCAGGAAAGTAGACTTCGTGGGGCAGATTCTGGAAGTGATTGCGATCGCAAAGCTCTATTAGTTGCTTTGGAATCGGATTTTGAAAAAAAATCTGTGAAAATCGCAAAAATTTTGGGTATCGAAATCTGGCAAAAGTCTGCATAAAAGGGCTCTCCTGGCCAAATGGTTTAACTTTGGCAGGTCCCTGCTGTTCTGTTATGAAACTAGAATATCTTTTGCACATTCTGGAAGTGATTGCGATCGCAAAGCTCTATTAGTTGCTGTGGAATCGACTTTTAAAAATGAGAGGGCGTAAAATTCGCCAAAAAAATTTCGCGACGAAATCGAGCACATGCCTTCATAAAAGGGCTCTCCTGGCCAAATGGTTTAACTTTGGCAGGTCCCTCGTGCTTTATCAGGAAAGTAGACTTCGTGGGGCAGATTCTGGAAGTGATTGCGATCGCAAAGCTCTATTAGTTGCTTTGGAATCGGCTTTTGAAAAAAAATCTGTGAAAATCGCAAAAATTTTGGGTATCGAAATTTGGCAAAAGTCTGCATAAAAGGGCTCTCCTGGCCAAATGGTTTAACTTTGGCAGGTCCCTGCTGTTCTGTTATACTACTAGAATATCTTTTGCACATTCTGGAAGTGATTGCGATCGCAAAGCTCTATTAGTTGCTGTGGAATCGACTTTTAAAAATGAGAGGGCGTAAAATTCGCCAAAAAAATTTCGCGACGAAATCGAGCACAGGCCTTCATAAACGGGCTCTCATGGCCAAATGGTTTAACTTTGGCAGGTCCCTCGTGCTTTATCAGGAAAGTAGACTTCGTGGGACAGATTCTGGAAGTGATTGCGATCGCAAAGCTCTATTAGTTGCTTTGGAATCGGCTTTTGAAAAAAAATCTATGAAAATCGCAAAAATTTTGGGTATCGAAATCTGGCAAAAGTCTGCATAAAAGGGCTCTCCTGGCCAAATGGTTTATTTTTGGCAGGTCCCTGCTGTTCTGTTATGAAACTAGAATATCTTTTGCACATTCTGGAAGTGATTGCGATCGCAAAGCTCTATTAGTTGCCGTGGAATCGACTTTTAAAAATGAGAGGGCGTAAAATTCGCCAAAAAAATTTCGCGACGAAGTCGAGCACATGCCTTCATAAAAGGGCTCTCCTGGCCAAATGGTTTAACTTTGGCAGGTCCCTCGTGCTTTATCAGGAAAGTAGACTTCGTGGGGCAGATTCTGGAAGTGATTGCGATCGCAAAGCTCTATTAGTTGCTTTGGAATCGGCTTTTGAAAAAAAATCTGTGAAAATCGCAAAAATTTTGGGTATCGAAATCTGGCAAAAGTCTGCATAAAAGGGCTCTTCTGGCCAAATGGTTTAACTTTGGCAGGTCCCTGCTGTTCTGTTATGAAACTAGAATATCTTTTGCACATTCTGGAAGTGATTGCGATCGCAAAGCTCTATTAGTTGCCGTGGAATCGACTTTTAAAAATGAGAGGGCGTAAAATTCGCCAAAAAAATTTCGCGACGAAATCGAGCACATGCCTTCATAAAAGGGCTCTCCTGGCCAAATGGTTTAACTTTGGCAGGTCCCTGCTGTTCTGTTATGAAACTAGAATATCTTTTGCACATTCTGGAAGTGATTGCGATCGCAAAGCTCTATTAGTTGCTGTGGAATCGACTTTTAAAAATGAGAGGGCGTAAAATTCGCCAAAAAAATTTCGCGACGAAATCGAGCACATGCCTTCATAAAAGGGCTCTCCTGGCCAAATGGTTTAACTTTGGCAGGTCCCTCGTGCTTTATCAGGAAAGTAGACTTCGTGGGGCAGATTCTGGAAGTGATTGCGATCGCAAAGCTCTATTAGGTGCTTTGGAATCGGCTTTTGAAAAAAAATCTGTGAAAATCGCAAAAATTTTGGGTATCGAAATCTGACAAAAGTCTGCATAAAAGGGCTCTCCTGGCCAAATGGTTTAACTTTGGCAGGTCCCTGCTGTTCTGTTATGAAACTAGAATATCTTTTGCACATTCTGGAAGTGATTGCGATCGCAAAGCTCTATTAGTTGCTTTGGAATCGGCTTTTGAAAAAAAATCTGTGAAAATCGCAAAAATTTTGGGTATCGAAATCTGGCAAAAGTCTGCATAAAAGGGCTCTCCTGGCCAAATGGTTTAACTTTGGCAGGTCCCTGCTGTTCTGTTATGAAACTAGAATATCTTTTGCACATTCTGGAAGTGATTGCGATCGCAAAGCTCTATTAGTTGCTGTGGAATCGACTTTTAAAAATGAGAGGGCGTAAAATTCGCCAAAAAAATTTCGCGACGAAATCGAGCACATGCCTTCATAAAAGGGCTCTCCTGGCCAAATGGTTTAACTTTGGCAGGTCCCTCGTGCTTTATCAGGAAAGTAGACTTCGTGGGGCAGATTCTGGAAGTGATTGCGATCGCAAAGCTCTATTAGTTGCTTTGGAATCGGCTTTTGAAAAAAAATCTATGAAAATCGCAAAAATTTTGGGTATCGAAATCTGGCAAAAGTCTGCATAAAAGGGCTCTCCTGGCCAAATGGTTTAACTTTGGCAGGTCCCTGCTGTTCTGTTATGAAACTAGAATACCTTTTGCACATTCTGGAAGTGATTGCGATCGCAAAGCTCTATTAGTTGCCGTGGAATCGACTTTTAAAAATGAGAGGGCGTAAAATTTGCCAAAAAAATTTCGCGACGAAATCGAGCACATGCCTTCATAAAAGGGCTCTCCTGGCCAAATGGTTTAACTTTGGCAGGTCCCTGCTGTTCTGTTATGAAACTAGAATATCTTTTGCACATTCTGGAAGTGATTGCGATCGCAAAGCTCTATTAGTTGCTGTGGAATCGACTTTTAAAAATGAGAGGGCGTAAAATTCGCCAAAAAAATTTCGCGACGAAATCGAGCACATGCCTTCATAAAAGGGCTCTCCTGGCCAAATGGTTTAACTTTGGCAGGTCCCTCGTGCTTTATCAGGAAAGTAGACTTCGTGGGGCAGATTCTGGAAGTGATTGCGATCGCAAAGCTCTATTAGTTGCTATGGAATCGGCTTTTGAAAAAAAATCTGTGAAAATCGCAAAAATTTTGGGTATCGAAATCTGGCAAAAGTCTGCATAAAAGGGCTCTTCTGGCCAAATGGTTTAACTTTGGCAGGTCCCTGCTGTTCTGTTATGAAACTAGAATATCTTTTGCACATTCTGGAAGTGATTGCGATCGCAAAGCTCTATTAGTTGCTGTGGAATCGACTTTTAAAAATGAGAGGGCGTAAAATTCGCCAAAAAAATTTCGCGACGAAATCGAGCACATGCCTTCATAAAAGGGCTCTCCTGGCCAAATGGTTTAACTTTGGCAGGTCCCTCGTGCTTTATCAGGAAAGTAGACTTCGTGGGGCAGATTCTGGAAGTGATTGCGATCGCAAAGCTCTATTAGGTGCTTTGGAATCGGCTTTTGAAAAAAAATCTGTGAAAATCGCAAAAATTTTGGGTATCGAAATCTGGCAAAAGTCTGCATAAAAGGGCTCTCCTGGCCAAATGGTTTAACTTTGGCAGGTCCCTGCTGTTCTGTTATGAAACTAGAATATCTTTTGCACATTCTGGAAGTGATTGCGATCGCAAAGCTCTATTAGTTGCTGTGGAATCGACTTTTAAAAATGAGAGGGCGTAAAATTCGCCAAAAAAATTTCGCGACGAAATCGAGCACATGCCTTCATAAAAGGGCTCTCCTGGCCAAATGGTTTAACTTTGGCAGGTCCCTCGTGCTTTATCAGGAAAGTAGACTTCGTGGGGCAGATTCTAGAAGTGATTGCGATCGCAAAGCTCTATTAGTTGCTTTGGAATCGGCTTTTGAAAAAAAATCTGTGAAAATCGCAAAAATTTTGGGTATCGAAATCTGGCAAAAGTCTGCATAAAAGGGCTCTCCTCGCCAAATGGTTTAACTTTGGCAGGTCCCTGCTGTTCTGTTATGAAACTAGAATATCTTTTGCACATTCTGGAAGTGATTGCGATCGCAAAGCTCTATTAGTTGCTGTGGAATCGACTTTTAAAAATGAGAGGGCGTAAAATTCGCCAAAAAAATTTCGCGACGAAATCGAGCACATGCCTTCATAAAAGGGCTCTCCTGGCCAAATGGTTTAACTTTGGCAGGTCCCTCGTGCTTTATCAGGAAAGTAGACTTCGTGGGGCAGATTCTGGAAGTGATTGCGATCGCAAAGCTCTATTAGTTGCTTTGGAATCGGCTTTTGAAAAAATATCTGTGAAAATCGCAAAAATTTTCGGTATCGAAATCTGGCAAAAGTCTGCATAAAAGCGCTCTCCTGGCCAAATGGTTTAACTTTGGCAGGTCCCTGCTGTTCTGTTATGAAACTAGAATATCTTTTGCACATTCTGGAAGTGATTGCGATCGCAAAGCTCTATTAGTTGCTGTGGAATCGACTTTTAAAAATGAGAGGGCGTAAAATTCGCCAAAAAAATTTCGCGACGAAATCGAGCACATGCCTTCATAAAAGGGCTCTCCTGGCCAAATGGTTTAACTTTGGCAGGTCCCTCGTGCTTTATCAGGAAAGTAGACTTCGTGGGGCAGATTCTGGAAGTGATTGCGATCGCAAAGCTCTATTAGTTGCTTTGGAATCGGCTTTTGAAAAAAAATCTGTGAAAATCGCAAAAATTTTGGGTATCGAAATCTGGCAAAAGTCTGCATAAAAGGGCTCTCCTGGCCAAATGGTTTAACTTTGGCAGGTCCCTGCTGTTCTGTTATGAAACTAGAATATCTTTTGCACATTCTGGAAGTGATTGCGATCGCAAAGCTCTATTAGTTGCTGTGGAATCGACTTTTAAAAATGAGAGGGCGTAAAATTCGCCAAAAAAATTTCGCGACGAAATCGAGCACATGCCTTCATAAAAGGGCTCTCCTGGCCAAATGGTTTAACTTTGGCAGGTCCCTCGTGCTTTATCAGGAAAGTAGACTTCGTGGGGCAGATTCTGGAAGTGATTGCGATCGCAAAGCTCTATTAGTTGCTTTGGAATCGGCTTTTGAAAAAAAATCTGTGAAAATCGCAAAAATTTTGGGTATCGAAATCTGGCAAAAGTCTGCATAAAAGGGCTCTCCTGGCCAAATGGTTTAACTTTGGCAGGTCCCTGCTGTTCTGTTATGAAACTAGAATATCTTTTGCACATTCTGGAAGTGATTGCGATCGCAAAGCTCTATTAGTTGCTGTGGAATCGACTTTTAAAAATGAGAGGGCGTAAAATTCGCCAAAAAAATTTCGCGACGAAATCGAGCACATGCCTTCATAAAAGGGCTCTCCTGGCCAAATGGTTTAACTTTGGCAGGTCCCTCGTGCTTTATCAGGAAAGTAGACTTCGTGGGGCAGATTCTGGAAGTGATTGCGATCGCAAAGCTCTATTAGTTGCTTTGGAATCGGCTTTTGAAAAAAAATCTGTGAAAATCGCAAAAATTTTGGGTATCGAAATCTGGCAAAAGTCTGCATAAAAGGGCTCTCCTGGCCAAATGGTTTAACTTTGGCAAGTCCCTGCTGTTCTGTTATGAAACTAGAATATCTTTTGCACATTCTGGAAGTGATTGCGATCGCAAAGCTCTATTAGTTGCTGTGGAATCGACTTTTAAAAATGAGAGGGCGTAAAATTCGCCAAAAAAATTTCGCGACGAAATCGAGCACATGCCTTCATAAAAGGGCTCTCCTGGCCAAATGGTTTAACTTTGGCAGGTCCCTCGTGCTTTATCAGGAAAGTAGACTTCGTGGGGCAGATTCTGGAAGTGATTGCGATCGCAAAGCTCTATTAGTTGCTTTGGAATCGGCTTTTGAAAAAAAATCTGTAAAATCGCAAAAATTTTGGGTATCGAAATCTGGCAAAAGTCTGCATAAAAGGGCTCTCCTGGCCAAATGGTTTAACTTTGGCAGGTCCCTGCTGTTCTGTTATGAAACTAGAATATCTTTTGCACATTCTGGAAGTGATTGCGATCGCAAAGCTCTATTAGTTGCTGTGGAATCGACTTTTAAAAATGAGAGGGCGTAAAATTCGCCAAAAAAATTTCGCGACGAAATCGAGCACATGCCTTCATAAAAGGGCTCTCCTGGCCAAATGGTTTAACTTTGGCAGGTCCCTCGTGCTTTATCAGGAAAGTAGACTTCGTGGGGCAGATTCTGGAAGTGATTGCGATCGCAAAGCTCTATTAGTTGCTTTGGAATCGGCTTTTGAAAAAAAATCTGTGAAAATCGCAAAAATTTTGGGTATCGAAATCTGGCAAAAGTCTGCATAAAAGGGCTCTCCTGGCCAAATGGTTTAACTTTGGCAGGTCCCTGCTGTTCTGTTATGAAACTAGAATATCTTTTGCACATTCTGGAAGTGATTGCGATCGCAAAGCTCTATTAGTTGCTGTGGAATCGACTTTTAAAAATGAGAGGGCGTAAAATTCGCCAAAAAAATTTCGCGACGAAATCGAGCACATGCCTTCATAAAAGGGCTCTCCTGGCCAAATGGTTTAACTTTGGCAGGTCCCTCGTGCTTTATCAGGAAAGTAGACTTCGTGGGGCAGATTCTGGAAAAGATTGCGATCGCAAAGCTCTATTAGTTGCTTTGGAATCGGCTTTTGAAAAAAAATCTGTGAAAATCGCAAAAATTTTGGGTATCGAAATCTGGCAAAAGTCTGCATAAAAGGGCTCTCCTGGCCAAATGGTTTAACTTTGGCAGGTCCCTGCTGTTCTGTTATGAAACTAGAATATCTTTTGCACATTCTGGAAGTGATTGCGATCGCAAAGCTCTATTAGTTGCTGTGGAATCGACTTTTAAAAATGAGAGGGCGTAAAATTCGCCAAAAAAATTTCGCAACGAAATCGAGCACATGCCTTCATAAAAGGGCTCTCCTGGCCAAATGGTTTAACTTTGGCAGGTCCCTCGTGCTTTATCAGGAAAGTAGACTTCGTGGGGCAGATTCTGGAAGTGATTGCGATCGCAAAGCTCTATTAGTTGCTTTGGAATCGGCTTTTGAAAAAAAATCTGTGAAAATCGCAAAAATTTTGGGTATCGAAATCTGGCAAAAGTCTGCATAAAAGGGCTCTCCTGGCCAAATGGTTTAACTTTGGCAGGTCCCTGCTGTTCTGTTATGAAACTAGAATATCTTTTGCACATTCTGGAAGTGATTGCGATCGCAAAGCTCTATTAGTTGCTGTGGAATCGACTTTTAAAAATGAGAGGGCGTAAAATTCGCCAAAAAAATTTCGCGACGAAATCGAGCACATGCCTTCATAAAAGGGCTCTCCTGGCCAAATGGTTTAACTTTGGCAGGTCCCTCGTGCTTTATCAGGAAAGTAGACTTCGTGGGGCAGATTCTGGAAGTGATTGCGATCGCAAAGCTCTATTAGTTGCTTTGGAATCGGCTTTTGAAAAAAAATCTGTGAAAATCGCAAAAATATTGGGTATCGAAATCTGGCAAAAGTCTTCATAAAAGGGCTCTCCTGGCCAAATGGTTTAACTTTGGCAGGTCCCTGCTGTTCTGTTATGAAACTAGAATATCTTTTGCACATTCTGGAAGTGATTGCGATCGCAAAGCTCTATTAGTTGCTGTGGAATCGACTTTTAAAAATGAGAGGGCGTAAAATTCGCCAAAAAAATTTCGCGACGAAATCGAGCACATGCCTTCATAAAAGGGCTCTCCTGGCCAAATGGTTTAACTTTGGCAGGTCCCTCGTGCTTTATCAGGAAAGTAGACTTCGTGGGGCAGATTCTGGAAGTGATTGCGATCGCAAAGCTCTATTAGTTGCTTTGGAATCGGCTTTTGAAAAAAAATCTGTGAAAATCGCAAAAATTTTGGGTATCGAAATCTGGCAAAAGTCTGCATAAAAGGGCTCTCCTGGCCAAATGGTTTAACTTTGGCAGGTCCCTGCTGTTCTGTTATGAAACTAGAATATCTTTTGCACATTCTGGAAGTGATTGCGATCGCAAAGCTCTATTAGTTGCTGTGGAATCGACTTTTAAAAATGAGAGGGCGTAAAATTCGCCAAAAAAATTTCGCGACGAAATCGAGCACATGCCTTCATAAAAGGGCTCTCCTGGCCAAATGGTTTAACTTTGGCAGGTCCCTCGGGCTTTATCAGGAAAGTAGACTTCGTGGGGCAGATTCTGGAAGTGATTGCGATCGCAAAGCTCTATTAGTTGCTTTGGAATCGGCTTTTGAAAAAATATCTGTGAAAATCGCAAAAATTTTGGGTATCGAAATCTGGCAAAAGTCTGCATAAAAGCGCTCTCCTGGCCAAATGGTTTAACTTTGGCAGGTCCCTGCTGTTCTGTTATGAAACTAGAATATCTTTTGCACATTCTGGAAGTGATTGCGATCGCAAAGCTCTATTAGTTGCTGTGGAATCGACTTTTAAAAATGAGAGGGCGTAAAATTCGCCAAAAAAATTTCGCGACGAAATCGAGCACATGCCTTCATAAAAGGGCTCTCCTGGCCAAATGGTTTAACTTTGGCAGGTCCCTCGTGCTTTATCAGGAAAGTAGACTTCGTGGGGCAGATTCTGGAAGTGATTGCGATCGCAAAGCTCTATTAGTTGCTTTGGAATCGGCTTTTGAAAAAAAATCTGTGAAAATCGCAAAAATTTTGGGTATCGAAATCTGGCAAAAGTCTGCATAAAAGGGCTCTCCTGGCCAAATGGTTTAACTTTGGCAGGTCCCTGCTGTTCTGTTATGAAACTAGAATACCTTTTGCACATTCTGGAAGTGATTGCGATCGCAAAGCTCTATTAGTTGCTGTGGAATCGACTTTTAAAAATGAGAGGGCGTAAAATTCGCCAAAAAAATTTCGCGACGAAATCGAGCACATGCTTTCATAAAAGGGCTCTCCTGGCCAAATGGTTTGACTTTGGCAGGTCCCTCGTGCTTTATCAGGAAAGTAGACTTCGTGGGGCAGATTCTGGAAGTGATTGCGATCGCAAAGCTCTATTAGTTGCTTTGGAATCGGCTTTTGAAAAAAAATCTGTGAAAATCGCAAAAATTTTGGGTATCGAAATCTGGCAAAAGTCTGCATAAAAGGGCTCTCCTGGCCAAATGGTTTAACTTTGGCAGGTCCCTGCTGTTCTGTTATGAAACTAGAATATCTTTTGCACATTCTGGAAGTGATTGCGATCGCAAAGCTCTATTAGTTGCTGTGGAATCGACTTTTAAAAATGAGAGGGCGTAAAATTCGCCAAAAAAATTTCGCGACGAAATCGAGCACATGCCTTCATAAAAGGGCTCTCCTGGCCAAATGGTTTAACTTTGGCAGGTCCCTCGTGCTTTATCAGGAAAGTAGACTTCGTGGGGCAGATTCTGGAAGTGATTGCGATCGCAAAGCTCTATTAGTTGCTTTGGAATCGGCTTTTGAAAAAAAAATCTGTGAAAATCGCAAAAATTTTGGGTATCGAAATCTGGCAAAAGTCTGCATAAAAGGGCTCTCCTGGCCAAATGGTTTAACTTTGGCAGGTCCCTGCTGTTCTGTTATGAAACTAGAATATCTTTTGCACATTCTGGAAGTGATTGCGATCGCAAAGCTCTATTAGTTGCTGTGGAATCGACTTTTAAAAATGAGAGGGCGTAAAATTCGCCAAAAAAATTTCGCGACGAAATCGAGCACATGCCTTCATAAAAGGGCTCTCCTGGCCAAATGGTTTAACTTTGGCAGGTCCCTCGTGCTTTATCAGGAAAGTAGACTTCGTGGGGCAGATTCTGGAAAAGATTGCGATCGCAAAGCTCTATTAGTTGCTTTGGAATCGGCTTTTGAAAAAAAATCTGTGAAAATCGCAAAAATTTTGGGTATCGAAATCTGGCAAAAGTCTGCATAAAAGGGCTCTCCTGGCCAAATGGTTTAACTTTGGCAGGTCCCTGCTGTTCTGTTATGAAACTAGAATATCTTTTGCACATTCTGGAAGTGATTGCGATCGCAAAGCTCTATTAGTTGCTGTGGAATCGACTTTTAAAAATGAGAGGGCGTAAAATTCGCCAAAAAAATTTCGCGACGAAATCGAGCACATGCCTTCATAAAAGGGCTCTCCTGGCCAAATGGTTTAACTTTGGCAGGTCCCTCGTGCTTTATCAGGAAAGTAGACTTCGTGGGGCAGATTCTGGAAGTGATTGCGATCGCAAAGCTCTATTAGTTGCTTTGGAATCAGCTTTTGAAAAAAAATCTGTGAAAATCGCAAAAATTTTGGGTATCGAAATTTGGCAAAAGTCTGCATAAAAGGGCTCTCCTGGCCAAATGGTTTAACTTTGGCAGGTCCCTGCTGTTCTGTTATGAAACTAGAATATCTTTTGCACATTCTGGAAGTGATTGCGATCGCAAAGCTCTATTAGTTGCTGTGGAATCGACTTTTAAAAATGAGAGGGCGTAAAATTCGCCAAAAAAATTTCGCGACGAAATCGAGCACATGCCTTCATAAAAGGGCTCTCCTGGCCAAATGGTTTAACTTTGGCAGGTCCCTCGTGCTTTATCAGGAAAGTAGACTTCGTGGGGCAGATTCTGGAAGTGATTGCGATCGCAAAGCTCTATTAGTTGCTTTGGAATCGGCTTTTGAAAAAAAATCTGTGAAAATCGCAAAAATTTTGGGTATCGAAATCTGGCAAAAGTCTGCATAAAAGGGCTCTCCTGGCCAAATGGTTTAACTTTGGCAGGTCCCTGCTATTCTGTTATGAAACTAGAATATCTTTTGCACATTCTGGAAGTGATTGCGATCGCAAAGCTCTATTAGTTGCTGTGGAATCGACTTTTAAAAATGAGAGGGCGTAAAATTCGCCAAAAAAATTTCGCGACGAAATCGAGCACATGCCTTCATGAAAGGGCTCTCCTGGCCAAATGGTTTAACTTTGGCAGGTCCCTCGTGCTTTATCAGGAAAGTAGACTTCGTGGGGCAGATTCTGGAAGTGATTGCGATCGCAAAGCTCTATTAGTTGCTTTGGAATCGGATTTTGAAAAAAAATCTGTGAAAATCGCAAAAATTTTGGGTATCGAAATCTGGCAAAAGTCTGCATAAAAGGGCTCTCCTGGCCAAATGGTTTAACTTTGGCAGGTCCCTGCTTTTCTGTTATGAAACTAGAATATCTTTTGCACATTCTGGAAGTGATTGCGATCGCAAAGCTCTATTAGTTGCTGTGGAATCGACTTTTAAAAATGAGAGGGCGTAAAATTCGCCAAAAAAATTTCGCGACGAAATCGAGCACATGCCTTCATAAAAGGGCTCTCCTGGCCAAATGGTTTAACTTTGGCAGGTCCCTCGTGCTTTATGAGGAAAGTAGACTTCGTGGGGCAGATTCTGGAAGTGATTGCGATCGCAAAGCTCTATTAGTTGCTTTGGAATCGGCTTTTGAAAAAAAATCTGTGAAAATCGCAAAAATTTTGGGTATCGAAATCTGGCAAAAGTCTGCATAAAAGGGCTCTCCTGGCCAAATGGTTTAACTTTGGCAGGTCCCTGCTGTTCTGTTATGAAACTAGAATATCTTTTGCACATTCTGGAAGTGATTGCGATCGCAAAGCTCTATTAGTTGCTGTGGAATCGACTTTTAAAAATGAGAGGGCGTAAAATTCGCCAAAAAAATTTCGCGACGAAATCGAGCACATGCCTTCATAAAAGGGCTCTCCTGGCCAAATGGTTTAACTTTGGCAGGTCCCTCGTGCTTTATCAGGAAAGTAGACTTCGTGGGGCAGATTCTGGAAGTGATTGCGATCGCAAAGCTCTATTAATTGCTTTGGAATCGGCTTTTGAAAAAAAATCTGTGAAAATCGCAAAAATTTTGGGTATCGAAATCTGGCAAAAGTCTGCATAAAAGGGCTCTCCTGGCCAAATGGTTTAACTTTGGCAGGTCCCTGCTGTTCTGTTATGAAACTAGAATATCTTTTGCACATTCTGGAAGTGATTGCGATCGCAAAGCTCTATTAGTTGCTGTGGAATCGACTTTTAAAAATGAGAGGGCGTAAAATTCGCCAAAAAAATTTCGCGACGAAATCGAGCACATGCCTTCATAAAAGGGCTCTCCTGGCCAAATGGTTTAACTTTGGCAGGTCCCTCGTGCTTTATCAGGAAAGTAGACTTCGTGGGGCAGATTCTGGAAGTGATTGCGATCGCAAAGCTCTATTAGTTGCTTTGGAATCGGCTTTTGAAAAAAAATCTGTGAAAATCGCAAAAATTTTGGGTATCGAAATCTGGCAAAAGTCTGCATAAAAGGGCTCTCCTGGCCAAATGGTTTAACTTTGGCAGGTCCCTGCTGTTCTGTTATACTACTAGAATATCTTTTGCACATTCTGGAAGTGATTGCGATCGCAAAGCTCTATTAGTTGCTGTGGAATCGACTTTTAAAAATGAGAGGGCGTAAAATTCGCCAAAAAAATTTCGCGACGAAATCGAGCACATGCTTCATAAAAGGGCTCTCCTGGCCAAATGGTTTAACTTTGGCAGGTCCCTCGTGCTTTATCAGGAAAGTAGACTTCGTGGGGCAGATTCTGGAAGTGATTGCGATCGCAAAGCTCTATTAATTGCTTTGGAATCGGCTTTTGAAAAAAAATCTGTGAAAATCGCAAAAATTTTGGGTATCGAAATCTGGCAAAAGTCTGCATAAAAGGGCTCTCCTGGCCAAATGGTTTAACTTTGGCAGGTCCCTGCTGTTCTGTTATGAAACTAGAATATCTTTTGCACATTCTGGAAGTGATTGCGATCGCAAAGCTCTATTAGTTGCTGTGGAATCGACTTTTAAAAATGAGAGGGCGTAAAATTCGCCAAAAAAATTTCGCGACGAAATCGAGCACATGCCTTCATAAAAGGGCTCTCCTGGCCAAATGGTTTAAATTTGGCAGGTCCCTCGTGCTTTATCAGGAAAGTAGACTTCGTGGGGCAGATTCTGGAAGTGATTGCGATCGCAAAGCTCTATTAGTTGCTTTGGAATCGGCTTTTGAAAAAAAATCTGTGAAAATCGCAAAAATTTTGGGTATCGAAATCTGGCAAAAGTCTGCATAAAAGGGCTCTCCTGGCCAAATGGTTTAACTTTGGCAGGTCCCTGCTGTTCTGTTATACTACTAGAATATCTTTTGCACATTCTGGAAGTGATTGCGATCGCAAAGCTCTATTAGTTGCTGTGGAATCGACTTTTAAAAATGAGAGGGCGTAAAATTCGCCAAAAAAATTTCGCGACGAAATCGAGCACATGCTTCATAAAAGGGCTCTCCTGGCCAAATGGTTTAACTTTGGCAGGTCCCTCGTGCTTTATCAGGAAAGTAGACTTCGTGGGACAGATTCTGGAAGTGATTGCGATCGCAAAGCTCTATTAGTTGCTTTGGAATCGGCTTTTGAAAAAAAATCTATGAAAATCGCAAAAATTTTGGGTATCGAAATCTGGCAAAAGTCTGCATAAAAGGGCTCTCCTGGCCAAATGGTTTATTTTTGGCAGGTCCCTGCTGTTCTGTTATGAAACTAGAATATCTTTTGCACATTCTGGAAGTGATTGCGATCGCAAAGCTCTATTAGTTGCCGTGGAATCGACTTTTAAAAATGAGAGGGCGTAAAATTCGCCAAAAAAATTTCGCGACGAAATCGAGCACATGCCTTCATAAAAGGGCTCTCCTGGCCAAATGGTTTAACTTTGGCAGGTCCCTCGTGCTTTATCAGGAAAGTAGACTTCGTGGGGCAGATTCTGGAAGTGATTGCGATCGCAAAGCTCTATTAGTTGCTTTGGAATCGGCTTTTGAAAAAAAATCTGTGAAAATCGCAAAAATTTTGGGTATCGAAATCTGGCAAAAGTCTGCATAAAAGGGCTCTTCTGGCCAAATGGTTTAACTTTGGCAGGTCCCTGCTGTTCTGTTATGAAACTAGAATATCTTTTGCACATTCTGGAAGTGATTGCGATCGCAAAGCTCTATTAGTTGCCGTGGAATCGACTTTTAAAAATGAGAGGGCGTAAAATTCGCCAAAAAAATTTCGCGACAAAATCGAGCACATGCCTTCATAAAAGGGCTCTCCTGGCCAAATGGTTTAACTTTGGCAGGTCCCTGCTGTTCTGTTATGAAACTAGAATATCTTTTGCACATTCTGGAAGTGATTGCGATCGCAAAGCTCTATTAGTTGCTGTGGAATCGACTTTTAAAAATGAGAGGGCGTAAAATTCGCCAAAAAAATTTCGCGACGAAATCGAGCACATGCCTTCATAAAAGGGCTCTCCTGGCCAAATGGTTTAACTTTGGCAGGTCCCTCGTGCTTTATCAGGAAAGTAGACTTCGTGGGGCAGATTCTGGAAGTGATTGCGATCGCAAAGCTCTATTAGGTGCTTTGGAATCGGCTTTTGAAAAAAAATCTGTGAAAATCGCAAAAATTTTGGGTATCGAAATCTGGCAAAAGTCTGCATAAAAGGGCTCTCCTGGCCAAATGGTTTAACTTTGGCAGGTCCCTGCTGTTCTGTTATGAAACTAGAATATCTTTTGCACATTCTGGAAGTGATTGCGATCGCAAAGCTCTATTAGTTGCTTTGGAATCGGCTTTTGAAAAAAAATCTGTGAAAATCGCAAAAATTTTGGGTATCGAAATCTGGCAAAAGTCTGCATAAAAGGGCTCTCCTGGCCAAATGGTTTAACTTTGGCAGGTCCCTGCTGTTCTGTTATGAAACTAGAATATCTTTTGCACATTCTGGAAGTGATTGCGATCGCAAAGCTCTATTAGTTGCTGTGGAATTGACTTTTAAAAATGAGAGGGCGTAAAATTCGCCATAAAAATTTCGCGACGAAATCGAGCACATGCCTTCATAAAAGGGCTCTCCTGGCCAAATGGTTTAACTTTGGCAGGTCCCTGCTGTTCTGTTATGAAACTAGAATATCTTTTGCACATTCTGGAAGTGATTGCGATCGCAAAGCTCTATTAGTTGCTGTGGAATCGACTTTTAAAAATGAGAGGGCGTAAAATTCGCCAAAAAAATTTCGCGACGAAATCGAGCACATGCCTTCATAAAAGGGATCTCCTGGCCAAATGGTTTAACTTTGGCAGGTCCCTCGTGCTTTATCAGGAAAGTAGACTTCGTGGGGCAGATTCTGGAAGTGATTGCGATCGCAAAGCTCTATTAGTTGCTTTGGAATCGGCTTTTGAAAAAAAATCTGTGAAAATCGCAAAAATTTTGGGTATCGAAATCTGGCAAAAGTCTGCATAAAAGGGCTCTTCTGGCCAAATGGTTTAACTTTGGCAGGTCCCTGCTGTTCTGTTATGAAACTAGAATATCTTTTGCACATTCTGGAAGTGATTGCGATCGCAAAGCTCTATTAGTTGCTGTGGAATCGACTTTTAAAAATGAGAGGGCGTAAAATTCGCCAAAAAAATTTCGCGACGAAATCGAGCACATGCCTTCATAAAAGGGCTCTCCTGGCCAAATGGTTTAACTTTGGCAGGTCCCTCGTGCTTTATCAGGAAAGTAGACTTCGTGGGGCAGATTCTGGAAGTGATTGCGATCGCAAAGCTCTATTAGGTGCTTTGGAATCGGCTTTTGAAAAAAAATCTGTGAAAATCGCAAAAATTTTGGGTATCGAAATCTGGCAAAAGTCTGCATAAAAGGGCTCTCCTGGCCAAATGGTTTAACTTTGGCAGGTCCCTGCTGTTCTGTTATGAAACTAGAATATCTTTTGCACATTCTGGAAGTGATTGCGATCGCAAAGCTCTATTAGTTGCTGTGGAATCGACTTTTAAAAATGAGAGGGCGTAAAATTCGCCAAAAAAATTTCGCGACGAAATCGAGCACATGCCTTCATAAAAGGGCTCTCCTGGCCAAATGGTTTAACTTTGGCAGGTCCCTCGTGCTTTATCAGGAAAGTAGACTTCGTGGGGCAGATTCTGGAAGTGATTGCGATCGCAAAGCTCTATTAGTTGCTTTGGAATCGGCTTTTGAAAAAAAATCTGTGAAAATCGCAAAAATTTTGGGTATCGAAATCTGGCAAAAGTCTGCATAAAAGGGCTCTCCTGGCCAAATGGTTTAACTTTGGCAGGTCCCTGCTGTTCTGTTATGAAACTAGAATATCTTTTGCACATTCTGGAAGTGATTGCGATCGCAAAGCTCTATTAGTTGCTGTGGAATCGACTTTTAAAAATGAGAGGGCGTAAAATTCGCCAAAAAAATTTCGCGACGAAATCGAGCACATGCCTTCATAAAAGGGCTCTCCTGGCCAAATGGTTTAACTTTGGCAGGTCCCTCGTGCTTTATCAGGAAAGTAGACTTCGTGGGGCAGATTCTGGACGTGATTGCGATCGCAAAGCTCTATTAGTTGCTTTGGAATCGGCTTTTGAAAAAAAATCTGTGAAAATCGCAAAAATTTTGGGTATCGAAATCTGGCAAAAGTCTGCATAAAAGGGCTCTCCTGGCCAAATGGTTTAACTTTGGCAGGTCCCTGCTGTTCTGTTATGAAACTAGAATATCTTTTGCACATTCTGGAAGTGATTGCGATCGCAAAGCTCTATTAGTTGCTGTGGAATCGACTTTTAAAAATGAGAGGGCGTAAAATTCGCCAAAAAAATTTCGCGACGAAATCGAGCACATGCCTTCATAAAAGGGCTCTCCTGGCCAAATGGTTTAACTTTGGCAGGTCCCTCGTGCTTTATCAGGAAAGTAGACTTCGTGGGGCAGATTCTGGAAGTGATTGCGATCGCAAAGCTCTATTAGTTGCTTTGGAATCGGCTTTTGAAAAAAAATCTGTGAAAATCGCAAAAATTTTGGGTATCGAAATCTGGCAAAAGTCTGCATAAAAGGGCTCTCCTGGCCAAATGGTTTAACTTTGGCAGGTCCCTGCTGTTCTGTTATACTACTAGAATATCTTTTGCACATTCTGGAAGTGATTGCGATCGCAAAGCTCTATTAGTTGCTGTGGAATCGACTTTTAAAAATGAGAGGGCGTAAAATTCGCCAAAAAAATTTCGCGACGAAATCGAGCACATGCTTCATAAAAGGGCTCTCCTGGCCAAATGGTTTAACTTTGGCAGGTCCCTCGTGCTTTATCAGGAAAGTAGACTTCGTGGGACAGATTCTGGAAGTGATTGCGATCGCAAAGCTCTATTAGTTGCTTTGGAATCGGCTTTTGAAAAAAAATCTATGAAAATCGCAAAAATTTTGGGTATCGAAATCTGGCAAAAGTCTGCATAAAAGGGCTCTCCTGGCCAAATGGTTTATTTTTGGCAGGTCCCTGCTGTTCTGTTATGAAACTAGAATATCTTTTGCACATTCTGGAAGTGATTGCGATCGCAAAGCTCTATTAGTTGCCGTGGAATCGACTTTTAAAAATGAGAGGGCGTAAAATTCGCCAAAAAAATTTCGCGACGAAATCGAGCACATGCCTTCATAAAAGGGCTCTCCTGGCCAAATGGTTTAACTTTGGCAGGTCCCTCGTGCTTTATCAGGAAAGTAGACTTCGTGGGGCAGATTCTGGAAGTGATTGCGATCGCAAAGCTCTATTAGTTGCTTTGGAATCGGCTTTTGAAAAAAAATCTGTGAAAATCGCAAAAATTTTGGGTATCGAAATCTGGCAAAAGTCTGCATAAAAGGGCTCTTCTGGCCAAATGGTTTAACTTTGGCAGGTCCCTGCTGTTCTGTTATGAAACTAGAATATCTTTTGCACATTCTGGAAGTGATTGCGATCGCAAAGCTCTATTAGTTGCCGTGGAATCGACTTTTAAAAATGAGAGGGCGTAAAATTCGCCAAAAAAATTTCGCGACGAAATCGAGCACATGCCTTCATAAAAGGGCTCTCCTGGCCAAATGGTTTAACTTTGGCAGGTCCCTGCTGTTCTGTTATGAAACTAGAATATCTTTTGCACATTCTGGAAGTGATTGCGATCGCAAAGCTCTATTAGTTGCTGTGGAATCGACTTTTAAAAATGAGAGGGCGTAAAATTCGCCAAAAAAATTTCGCGACGAAATCGAGCACATGCCTTCATAAAAGGGCTCTCCTGGCCAAATGGTTTAACTTTGGCAGGTCCCTCGTGCTTTATCAGGAAAGTAGACTTCGTGGGGCAGATTCTGGAAGTGATTGCGATCGCAAAGCTCTATTAGGTGCTTTGGAATCGGCTTTTGAAAAAAAATCTGTGAAAATCGCAAAAATTTTGGGTATCGAAATCTGGCAAAAGTCTGCATAAAAGGGCTCTCCTGGCCAAATGGTTTAACTTTGGCAGGTCCCTGCTGTTCTGTTATGAAACTAGAATATCTTTTGCACATTCTGGAAGTGATTGCGATCGCAAAGCTCTATTAGTTGCTTTGGAATCGGCTTTTGAAAAAAAATCTGTGAAAATCGCAAAAATTTTGGGTATCGAAATCTGGCAAAAGTCTGCATAAAAGGGCTCTCCTGGCCAAATGGTTTAACTTTGGCAGGTCCCTGCTGTTCTGTTATGAAACTAGAATATCTTTTGCACATTCTGGAAGTGATTGCGATCGCAAAGCTCTATTAGTTGCTGTGGAATTGACTTTTAAAAATGAGAGGGCGTAAAATTCGCCAAAAAAATTTCGCGACGAAATCGAGCACATGCCTTCATAAAAGGGCTCTCCTGGCCAAATGGTTTAACTTTGGCAGGTCCCTCGTGCTTTATCAGGAAAGTAGACTTCGTGGGGCAGATTCTGGAAGTGATTGCGATCGCAAAGCTCTATTAGTTGCTTTGGAATCGGCTTTTGAAAAAAAATCTATGAAAATCGCAAAAATTTTGGGTATCGAAATCTGGCAAAAGTCTGCATAAAAGGGCTCTCCTGGCCAAATGGTTTAACTTTGGCAGGTCCCTGCTGTTCTGTTATGAAACTAGAATACCTTTTGCACATTCTGGAAGTGATTGCGATCGCAAAGCTCTATTAGTTGCCGTGGAATCGACTTTTAAAAATGAGAGGGCGTAAAATTCGCCATAAAAATTTCGCGACGAAATCGAGCACATGCCTTCATAAAAGGGCTCTCCTGGCCAAATGGTTTAACTTTGGCAGGTCCCTGCTGTTCTGTTATGAAACTAGAATATCTTTTGCACATTCTGGAAGTGATTGCGATCGCAAAGCTCTATTAGTTGCTGTGGAATCGACTTTTAAAAATGAGAGGGCGTAAAATTCGCCAAAAAAATTTCGCGACGAAATCGAGCACATGCCTTCATAAAAGGGCTCTCCTGGCCAAATGGTTTAACTTTGGCAGGTCCCTCGTGCTTTATCAGGAAAGTAGACTTCGTGGGGCAGATTCTGGAAGTGATTGCGATCGCAAAGCTCTATTAGTTGCTTTGGAATCGGCTTTTGAAAAAAAATCTGTGAAAATCGCAAAAATTTTGGGTATCGAAATCTGGCAAAAGTCTGCATAAAAGGGCTCTTCTGGCCAAATGGTTTAACTTTGGCAGGTCCCTGCTGTTCTGTTATGAAACTAGAATATCTTTTGCACATTCTGGAAGTGATTGCGATCGCAAAGCTCTATTAGTTGCTGTGGAATCGACTTTTAAAAATGAGAGGGCGTAAAATTCGCCAAAAAAATTTCGCGACGAAATCGAGCACATGCCTTCATAAAAGGGCTCTCCTGGCCAAATGGTTTAACTTTGGCAGGTCCCTCGTGCTTTATCAGGAAAGTAGACTTCGTGGGGCAGATTCTGGAAGTGATTGCGATCGCAAAGCTCTATTAGGTGCTTTGGAATCGGCTTTTGAAAAAAAATCTGTGAAAATCGCAAAAATTTTGGGTATCGAAATCTGGCAAAAGTCTGCATAAAAGGGCTCTCCTGGCCAAATGGTTTAACTTTGGCAGGTCCCTGCTGTTCTGTTATGAAACTAGAATATCTTTTGCACATTCTGGAAGTGATTGCGATCGCAAAGCTCTATTAGTTGCTGTGGAATCGACTTTTAAAAATGAGAGGGCGTAAAATTCGCCAAAAAAATTTCGCGACGAAATCGAGCACATGCCTTCATAAAAGGGCTCTCCTGGCCAAATGGTTTAACTTTGGCAGGTCCCTCGTGCTTTATCAGGAAAGTAGACTTCGTGGGGCAGATTCTGGAAGTGATTGCGATCGCAAAGCTCTATTAGTTGCTTTGGAATCGGCTTTTGAAAAAAAATCTGTGAAAATCGCAAAAATTTTGGGTATCGAAATCTGGCAAAAGTCTGCATAAAAGGGCTCTCCTGGCCAAATGGTTTAACTTTGGCAGGTCCCTGCTGTTCTGTTATGAAACTAGAATATCTTTTGCACATTCTGGAAGTGATTGCGATCGCAAAGCTCTATTAGTTGCTGTGGAATCGACTTTTAAAAATGAGAGGGCGTAAAATTCGCCAAAAAAATTTCGCGACGAAATCGAGCACATGCCTTCATAAAAGGGCTCTCCTGGCCAAATGGTTTAACTTTGGCAGGTCCCTCGTGCTTTATCAGGAAAGTAGACTTCGTGGGGCAGATTCTGGACGTGATTGCGATCGCAAAGCTCTATTAGTTGCTTTGGAATCGGCTTTTGAAAAAAAATCTGTGAAAATCGCAAAAATTTTGGGTATCGAAATCTGGCAAAAGTCTGCATAAAAGGGCTCTCCTGGCCAAATGGTTTAACTTTGGCAGGTCCCTGCTGTTCTGTTATGAAACTAGAATATCTTTTGCACATTCTGGAAGTGATTGCGATCGCAAAGCTCTATTAGTTGCTGTGGAATCGACTTTTAAAAATGAGAGGGCGTAAAATTCGCCAAAAAAATTTCGCGACGAAATCGAGCACATGCCTTCATAAAAGGGCTCTCCTGGCCAAATGGTTTAACTTTGGCAGGTCCCTCGTGCTTTATCAGGAAAGTAGACTTCGTGGGGCAGATTCTGGAAGTGATTGCGATCGCAAAGCTCTATTAGTTGCTTTGGAATCGGCTTTTGAAAAAAAATCTGTGAAAATCGCAAAAATTTTGGGTATCGAAATCTGGCAAAAGTCTGCATAAAAGGGCTCTCCTGGCCAAATGGTTTAACTTTGGCAGGTCCCTGCTGTTCTGTTATGAAACTAGAATATCTTTTGCACATTCTGGAAGTGATTGCGATCGCAAAGCTCTATTAGTTGCTGTGGAATCGACTTTTAAAAATGAGAGGGCGTAAAATTCGCCAAAAAAATTTCGCGACGAAATCGAGCACATGCCTTCATAAAAGGGCTCTCCTGGCCAAATGGTTTAACTTTGGCAGGTCCCTCGTGCTTTATCAGGAAAGTAGACTTCGTGGGGCAGATTCTGGAAGTGATTGCGATCGCAAAGCTCTATTAGTTGCTTTGGAATCGGCTTTTGAAAAAAAATCTGTGAAAATCGCAAAAATTTTGGGTATCGAAATCTGGCAAAAGTCTGCATAAATGGGCTCTCCTGGCCAAATGGTTTAACTTTGGCAGGTCCCTGCTGTTCTGTTATGAAACTAGAATATCTTTTGCACATTCTGGAAGTGATTGCGATCGCAAAGCTCTATTAGTTGCTGTGGAATCGACTTTTAAAAATGAGAGGGCGTAAAATTCGCCAAAAAAATTTCGCGACGAAATCGAGCACATGCCTTCATAAAAGGGCTCTCCTGGCCAAATGGTTTAACTTTGGCAGGTCCCTCGTGCTTTATCAGGAAAGTAGACTTCGTGGGGCAGATTCTGGAAGTGATTGCGATCGCAAAGCTCTATTAGTTGCTTTGGAATCGGCTTTTGAAAAAAAATCTGTGAAAATCGCAAAAATTTTGGGTATCGAAATCTGGCAAAAGTCTGCATAAAAGGGCTCTCCTGGCCAAATGGTTTAACTTTGGCAGGTCCCTGCTGTTCTGTTATGAAACTAGAATATCTTTTGCACATTCTGGAAGTGATTGCGATCGCAAAGCTCTATTAGTTGCTGTGGAATCGACTTTTAAAAATGAGAGGGCGTAAAATTCGCCAAAAAAATTTCGCGACGAAATCGAGCACATGCCTTCATAAAAGGGCTCTCCTGGCCAAATGGTTTAACTTTGGCAGGTCCCTCGTGCTTTATCAGGAAAGTAGACTTCGTGGGGCAGATTCTGGAAGTGATTGCGATCGCAAAGCTCTATTAGTTGCTTTGGAATCGGCTTTTGAAAAAAAATCTGTGAAAATCGCAAAAATTTTGGGTATCGAAATCTGGCAAAAGTCTGCATAAAAGGGCTCTCCTGGCCAAATGGTTTAACTTTGGCAGGTCCCTGCTGTTCTGTTATGAAACTAGAATATCTTTTGCACATTCTGGAAGTGATTGCGATCGCAAAGCTCTATTAGTTGCTGTGGAATCGACTTTTAAAAATGAGAGGGCGTAAAATTCGCCAAAAAAATTTCGCGACGAAATCGAGCACATGCCTTCATAAAAGGGCTCTCCTGGCCAAATGGTTTAACTTTGGCAGGTCCCTCGTGCTTTATCAGGAAAGTAGACTTCGTGGGGCAGATTCTGGAAGTGATTGCGATCGCAAAGCTCTATTAGTTGCTTTGGAATCGGCTTTTAAAAATGAGAGGGCGTAATATTCGCCAAAAAAATTTCGCGACGAAATCGAGCACATGCCTTCATAAAAGGGCTCTCCTGGCCAAATGGTTTAACTTTGGCAGGTCCCTCGTGCTTTATCAGGAAAGTAGACTTCGTGGGGCAGATTCTGGAAGTGATTGCGATCGCAAAGCTCTATTAGTTGCTTTGGAATCGGCTTTTGAAAAAAAATCTGTGAAAATCGCAAAAATTTTGGGTATCGAAATCTGGCAAAAGTCTGCATAAAAGGGCTCTCCTGGCCAAATGGTTTAACTTTGGCAGGTCCCTGCTGTTCTGTTATGAAACTAGAATATCTTTTGCACATTCTGGAAGTGATTGCGATCGCAAAGCTCTATTAGTTGCTGTGGAATCGACTTTTAAAAATGAGAGGGCGTAAAATTCGCCAAAAAAATTTCGCGACGAAATCGAGCACATGCCTTCATAAAAGGGCTCTCCTGGCCAAATGGTTTAACTTTGGCAGGTCCCTCGTGCTTTATCAGGAAAGTAGACTTCGTGGGGCAGATTCTGGAAGTGATTGCGATCGCAAAGCTCTATTAGTTGCTTTGGAATCGGCTTTTGAAAAAAAATCTGTGAAAATCGCAAAAATTTTGGGTATCGAAATCTGGCAAAAGTCTGCATAAAAGGGCTCTCCTGGCCAAATGGTTTACCTTTGGCAGGTCCCTGCTGTTCTGTTATGAAACTAGAATATCTTTTGCACATTCTGGAAGTGATTGCGATCGCAAAGCTCTATTAGTTGCTGTGGAATCGACTTTTAAAAATGAGAGGGCGTAAAATTCGCCAAAAAAATTTCGCGACGAAATCGAGCACATGCCTTCATAAAAGGGCTCTCCTGGCCAAATGGTTTAACTTTGGCAGGTCCCTCGTGCTTTATCAGGAAAGTAGACTTCGTGGGGCAGATTCTGGAAGTGATTGCCATCGCAAAGCTCTATTAGTTGCTTTGCAATCGGCTTTTGAAAAAAAATCTGTGAAAATCGCAAAAATTTTGGGTATCGAAATCTGGCAAAAGTCTGCATAAAAGGGCTCTCCTGGCCAAATGGTTTAACTTTGGCAGGTCCCTGCTGTTCTGTTATGAAACTAGAATATCTTTTGCACATTCTGGATGTGATTGCGCTCGCAAAGCTCTATTAGTTGCTGTGGAATCGACTTTTAAAAATGAGAGGGCGTAAAATTCGCCAAAAAAATTTCGCGACGAAATCGAGCACATGCCTTCATAAAAGGGCTCTCCTGGCCAAATGGTTTAACTTTGGCAGGTCCCTCGTGCTTTATCAGGAAAGTAGACTTCGTGGGGCAGATTCTGGAAGTGATTGCGATCGCAAAGCTCTATTAGTTGCTTTGGAATCGGCTTTTGAAAAAAAATCTGTGAAAATCGCAAAAATTTTGGGTATCGAAATCTGGCAAAAGTCTGCATAAAAGGGCTCTCCTGGCCAAATGGTTTAACTTTGGCAGGTCCCTGCTGTTCTGTTATGAAACTAGAATATCTTTTGCACATTCTGGAAGTGATTGCGATCGCAAAGCTCTATTAGTTGCTGTGGAATCGACTTTTAAAAATGAGAGGGCGTAAAATTCGCCAAAAAAATTTCGCGACGAAATCGAGCACATGCCTTCATAAAAGGGCTCTCCTGGCCAAATGGTTTAACTTTGGCAGGTCCCTCGTGCTTTATCAGGAAAGTAGACTTCGTGGGGCAGATTCTGGAAGTGATTGCGATCGCAAAGCTCTATTAGTTGCTTTGGAATCGGCTTTTGAAAAAAAATCTGTGAAAATCGCAAAAATTTTGGGTATCGAAATCTGGCAAAAGTCTGCATAAAAGGGCTCTCCTGGCCAAATGGTTTAACTTTGGCAGGTCCCTGCTGTTCTGTTATGAAACTAGAATATCTTTTGCACATTCTGGAAGTGATTGCGATCGCAAAGCTCTATTAGTTGCTGTGGAATCGACTTTTAAAAATGAGATGGCGTAAAATTCGCCAAAAAAATTTCGCGACGAAATCGAGCACATGCCTTCATAAAAGGGCTCTCCTGGCCAAATGGTTTAACTTTGGCAGGTCCCTCGTGCTTTATCAGGAAAGTAGACTTCGTGGGGCAGATTTTGGAAGTGATTGCGATCGCAAAGCTCTATTAGTTGCTTTGGAATCGGCTTTTGAAAAAAAATCTGTGAAAATCGCAAAAATTTTGGGTATCGAAATCTGGCAAAAGTCTGCATAAAAGGGCTCTCCTGGCCAAATGGTTTAACTTTGGCAGGTCCCTGCTGTTCTGTTATGAAACTAGAATATCTTTTGCACATTCTGGATGTGATTGCGATCGCAAAGCTCTATTAGTTGCTGTGGAATCGGTTTTTAAAAATGAGAGGGCGTAAAATTCGCCAAAAAAATTTCGCGACGAAATCGAGCACATGCCTTCATAAAAGGGCTCTCCTGGCCAAATGGTTTAACTTTGGCAGGTCCCTCGTGCTTTATCAGGAAAGTAGACTTCGTGGGGCAGATTCTGGAAGTGATTGCGATCGCAAAGCTCTATTAGTTGCTTTGGAATCGGCTTTTGAAAAAAAATCTGTGAAAATCGCAAAAATTTTGGGTATCGAAATCTGGCAAAAGTCTGCATAAAAGGGCTCTCCTGGCCAAATGGTTTAACTTTGGCAGGTCCCTGCTGTTCTGTTATGAAACTAGAATATCTTTTGCACATTCTGGAAGTGATTGCGATCGCAAAGCTCTATTAGTTGCTGTGGAATCGACTTTTAAAAATGAGAGGGCGTAAAATTCGCCAAAAAAATTTCGCGACGAAATCGAGCACATGCCTTCATAAAAGGGCTCTCCTGGCCAAATGGTTTAACTTTGGCAGGTCCCTCGTGCTTTATCAGGAAAGTAGACTTCGTGGGGCAGATTCTGGAAGTGATTGCGATCGCAAAGCTCTATTAGTTGCTTTGGAATCGGCTTTTGAAAAAAAATCTGTGAAAATCGCAAAAATTTTGGGTATCGAAATCTGGCAAAAGTCTGCATAAAAGGGCTCTCCTGGCCAAATGGTTTAACTTTGGCAGGTCCCTGCTGTTCTGTTATGAAACTAGAATATCTTTTGCACATTCTGGAAGTGATTGCGATCGCAAAGCTCTATTAGTTGCTGTGGAATCGACTTTTAAAAATGAGAGGGCGTAAAATTCGCCAAAAAAATTTCGCGACGAAATCGAGCACATGCCTTCATAAAAGGGCTCTCCTGGCCAAATGGTTTAACTTTGGCAGGTCCCTCGTGCTTTATCAGGAAAGTAGACTTCGTGGGGCAGATTCTGGAAGTGATTGCGATCGCAAAGCTCTATTAGTTGCTTTGGAATCGGCTTTTGAAAAAAAATCTGTGAAAATCGCAAAAATTTTGGGTATCGAAATCTGGCAAAAGTCTGCATAAAAGGGCTCTCCTGGCCAAATGGTTTAACTTTGGCAGGTCCCTGCTGTTCTGTTATGAAACTAGAATATCTTTTGCACATTCTGGAAGTGATTGCGATCGCAAAGCTCTATTAGTTGCTGTGGAATCGACTTTTAAAAATGAGAGGGCGTAAAATTCGCCAAAAAAATTTCGCGACGAAATCGAGCACATGCCTTCATAAAAGGGCTCTCCTGGCCAAATGGTTTAACTTTGGCAGGTCCCTCGTGCTTTATCAGGAAAGTAGACTTCGTGGGGCAGATTCTGGAAGTGATTGCGATCGCAAAGCTCTATTAGTTGCTTTGGAATCGGCTTTTGAAAAAAAATCTGTGAAAATCGCAAAAATTTTGGGTATCGAAATCTGGCAAAAGTCTGCATAAAAGGGCTCTCCTGGCCAAATGGTTTAACTTTGGCAGGTCCCTGCTGTTCTGTTATGAAACTAGAATATCTTTTGCACATTCTGGAAGTGATTGCGATCGCAAAGCTCTATTAGTTGCTGTGGAATCGACTTTTAAAAATGAGAGGGCGTAAAATTCGCCAAAAAAATTTCGCGACGAAATCGAGCACATGCCTTCATAAAAGGGCTCTCCTGGCCAAATGGTTTAACTTTGGCAGGTCCCTCTTGCTTTATCAGGAAAGTAGACTTCGTGGGGCAGATTCTGGAAGTGATTGCGATCGCAAAGCTCTATTAGTTGCTTTGGAATCGGCTTTTGAAAAAAAATCTGTGAAAATCGCAAAAATTTTGGGTATCGAAATCTGGCAAAAGTCTGCATAAAAGGGCTCTCCTGGCCAAATGGTTTAACTTTGGCAGGTCCCTGCTGTTCTGTTATGAAACTAGAATATCTTTTGCACATTCTGGAAGTGATTGCGATCGCAAAGCTCTATTAGTTGCTGTGGAATCGACTTTTAAAAATGAGAGGGCGTAAAATTCGCCAAAAAAATTTCGCGACGAAATCGAGCACATGCCTTCATAAAAGGGCTCTCCTGGCCAAATGGTTTAACTTTGGCAGGTCCCTCGTGCTTTATCAGGAAAGTAGACTTCGTGGGGCAGATTCTGGAAGTGATTGCGATCGCAAAGCTCTATTAGTTGCTTTGGAATCGGCTTTTGAAAAAAAATCTGTGAAAATCGCAAAAATTTTGGGTATCGAAATCTGGCAAAAGTCTGCATAAAAGGGCTCTCCTGGCCAAATGGTTTAACTTTGGCAGGTCCCTGCTGTTCTGTTATGAAACTAGAATATCTTTTGCACATTCTGGAAGTGATTGCGATCGCAAAGCTCTATTAGTTGCTGTGGAATCGACTTTTAAAAATGAGAGGGCGTAAAATTCGCCAAAAAAATTTCGCGACGAAATCGAGCACATGCCTTCATAAAAGGGCTCTCCTGGCCAAATGGTTTAACTTTGGCAGGTCCCTCGTGCTTTATCAGGAAAGTAGACTTCGTGGGGCAGATTCTGGAAGTGATTGCGATCGCAAAGCTCTATTAGTTGCTTTGGAATCGGCTTTTGAAAAAAAATCTGTGAAAATCGCAAAAATTTTGGGTATCGAAATCTGGCAAAAGTCTGCATAAAAGGGCTCTCCTGGCCAAATGGTTTAACTTTGGCAGGTCCCTGCTGTTCTGTTATGAAACTAGAATATCTTTTGCACATTCTGGAAGTGATTGCGATCGCAAAGCTCTATTAGTTGCTGTGGAATCGACTTTTAAAAATGAGAGGGCGTAAAATTCGCCAAAAAAATTTCGCGACGAAATCGAGCACATGCCTTCATAAAAGGGCTCTCCTGGCCAAATGGTTTAACTTTGGCAGGTCCCTCGTGCTTTATCAGGAAAGTAGACTTCGTGGGGCAGATTCTGGAAGTGATTGCGATCGCAAAGCTCTATTAGTTGCTTTGGAATCGGCTTTTGAAAAAAAATCTGTGAAAATCGCAAAAATTTTGGGTATCGAAATCTGGCAAAAGTCTGCATAAAAGGGCTCTCCTGGCCAAATGGTTTAACTTTGGCAGGTCCCTGCTGTTCTGTTATGAAACTAGAATATCTTTTGCACATTCTGGAAGTGATTGCGATCGCAAAGCTCTATTAGTTGCTGTGGAATCGACTTTTAAAAATGAGAGGGCGTAAAATTCGCCAAAAAAATTTCGCGACGAAATCGAGCACATGCCTTCATAAAAGGGCTCTCCTGGCCAAATGGTTTAACTTTGGCAGGTCCCTCTTGCTTTATCAGGAAAGTAGACTTCGTGGGGCAGATTCTGGAAGTGATTGCGATCGCAAAGCTCTATTAGTTGCTTTGGAATCGGCTTTTGAAAAAAAATCTGTGAAAATCGCAAAAATTTTGGGTATCGAAATCTGGCAAAAGTCTGCATAAAAGGGCTCTCCTGGCCAAATGGTTTAACTTTGGCAGGTCCCTGCTGTTCTGTTATGAAACTAGAATATCTTTTGCACATTCTGGAAGTGATTGCGATCGCAAAGCTCTATTAGTTGCTGTGGAATCGACTTTTAAAAATGAGAGGGCGTAAAATTCGCCAAAAAAATTTCGCGACGAAATCGAGCACATGCCTTCATAAAAGGGCTCTCCTGGCCAAATGGTTTAACTTTGGCAGGTCCCTCGTGCTTTATCAGGAAAGTAGACTTCGTGGGGCAGATTCTGGAAGTGATTGCGATCGCAAAGCTCTATTAGTTGCTTTGGAATCGGCTTTTGAAAAAAAATCTGTGAAAATCGCAAAAATTTTGGGTATCGAAATCTGGCAAAAGTCTGCATAAAAGGGCTCTCCTGGCCAAATGGTTTAACTTTGGCAGGTCCCTGCTGTTCTGTTATGAAACTAGAATATCTTTTGCACATTCTGGATGTGATTGCGATCGCAAAGCTCTATTAGTTGCTGTGGAATCGACTTTTAAAAATGAGAGGGCGTAAAATTCGCCAAAAAAATTTCGCGACGAAATCGAGCACATGCCTTCATAAAAGGGCTCTCCTGGCCAAATGGTTTAACTTTGGCAGGTCCCTCGTGCTTTATCAGGAAAGTAGACTTCGTGGGGCAGATTCTGGAAGTGATTGCGATCGCAAAGCTCTATTAGTTGCTTTGGAATCGGCTTTTGAAAAAAAATCTGTGAAAATCGCAAAAATTTTGGGTATCGAAATCTGGCAAAAGTCTGCATAAAAGGGCTCTCCTGGCCAAATGGTTTAACTTTGGCAGGTCCCTGCTGTTCTGTTATGAAACTAGAATATCTTTTGCACATTCTGGAAGTGATTGCGATCGCAAAGCTCTATTAGTTGCTGTGGAATCGACTTTTAAAAATGAGAGGGCGTAAAATTCGCCAAAAAAATTTCGCGACGAAATCGAGCACATGCCTTCATAAAAGGGCTCTCCTGGCCAAATGGTTTAACTTTGGCAGGTCCCTCGTGCTTTATCAGGAAAGTAGACTTCGTGGGGCAGATTCTGGAAGTGATTGCGATCGCAAAGCTCTATTAGTTGCTTTGGAATCGGCTTTTGAAAAAAAATCTGTGAAAATCGCAAAAATTTTGGGTATCGAAATCTGGCAAAAGTCTGCATAAAAGGGCTCTCCTGGCCAAATGGTTTAACTTTGGCAGGTCCCTGCTGTTCTGTTATGAAACTAGAATATCTTTTGCACATTCTGGAAGTGATTGCGATCGCAAAGCTCTATTAGTTGCTGTGGAATCGACTTTTAAAAATGAGAGGGCGTAAAATTCGCCAAAAAAATTTCGCGACGAAATCGAGCACATGCCTTCATAAAAGGGCTCTCCTGGCCAAATGGTTTAACTTTGGCAGGTCCCTCGTGCTTTATCAGGAAAGTAGACTTCGTGGGGCAGATTCTGGAAGTGATTGCGATCGCAAAGCTCTATTAGTTGCTTTGGAATCGGCTTTTGAAAAAAAATCTGTGAAAATCGCAAAAATTTTGGTTATCGAAATCTGGCAAAAGTCTGCATAAAAGGGCTCTCCTGGCCAAATGGTTTAACTTTGGCAGGTCCCTGCTGTTCTGTTATGAAACTAGAATATCTTTTGCACATTCTGGAAGTGATTGCGATCGCAAAGCTCTATTAGTTGCTGTGGAATCGACTTTTAAAAATGAGAGGGCGTAAAATTCGCCAAAAAAATTTCGCGACGAAATCGAGCACATGCCTTCATAAAAGGGCTCTCCTGGCCAAATGGTTTAACTTTGGCAGGTCCCTCGTGCTTTATCAGGAAAGTAGACTTCGTGGGGCAGATTCTGGAAGTGATTGCGATCGCAAAGCTCTATTAGTTGCTTTGGAATCGGCTTTTGAAAAAAAATCTGTGAAAATCGCAAAAATTTTGGGTATCGAAATCTGGCAAAAGTCTGCATAAAAGGGCTCTCCTGGCCAAATGGTTTAACTTTGGCAGGTCCCTGCTGTTCTGTTATGAAACTAGAATATCTTTTGCACATTCTGGATGTGATTGCGATCGCAAAGCTCTATTAGTTGCTGTGGAATCGACTTTTAAAAATGAGAGGGCGTAAAATTCGCCAAAAAAATTTCGCGACGAAATCGAGCACATGCCTTCATAAAAGGGCTCTCCTGGCCAAATGGTTTAACTTTGGCAGGTCCCTCTTGCTTTATCAGGAAAGTAGACTTCGTGGGGCAGATTCTGGAAGTGATTGCGATCGCAAAGCTCTATTAGTTGCTTTGGAATCGGCTTTTGAAAAAAAATCTGTGAAAATCGCAAAAATTTTGGGTATCGAAATCTGGCAAAAGTCTGCATAAAAGGGCTCTCCTGGCCAAATGGTTTAACTTTGGCAGGTCCCTGCTGTTCTGTTATGAAACTAGAATATCTTTTGCACATTCTGGAAGTGATTGCGATCGCAAAGCTCTATTAGTTGCTGTGGAATCGACTTTTAAAAATGAGAGGGCGTAAAATTCGCCAAAAAAATTTCGCGACGAAATCGAGCACATGCCTTCATAAAAGGGCTCTCCTGGCCAAATGGTTTAACTTTGGCAGGTCCCTCGTGCTTTATCAGGAAAGTAGACTTCGTGGGGCAGATTCTGGAAGTGATTGCGATCGCAAAGCTCTATTAGTTGCTTTGGAATCGGCTTTTGAAAAAAAATCTGTGAAAATCGCAAAAATTTTGGGTATCGAAATCTGGCAAAAGTCTGCATAAAAGGGCTCTCCTGGCCAAATGGTTTAACTTTGGCAGGTCCCTGCTGTTCTGTTATGAAACTAGAATATCTTTTGCACATTCTGGATGTGATTGCGATCGCAAAGCTCTATTAGTTGCTGTGGAATCGACTTTTAAAAATGAGAGGGCGTAAAATTCGCCAAAAAAATTTCGCGACGAAATCGAGCACATGCCTTCATAAAAGGGCTCTCCTGGCCAAATGGTTTAACTTTGGCAGGTCCCTCGTGCTTTATCAGGAAAGTAGACTTCGTGGGGCAGATTCTGGAAGTGATTGCGATCGCAAAGCTCTATTAGTTGCTTTGGAATCGGCTTTTGAAAAAAAATCTGTGAAAATCGCAAAAATTTTGGGTATCGAAATCTGGCAAAAGTCTGCATAAAAGGGCTCTCCTGGCCAAATGGTTTAACTTTGGCAGGTCCCTGCTGTTCTGTTATGAAACTAGAATATCTTTTGCACATTCTGGAAGTGATTGCGATCGCAAAGCTCTATTAGTTGCTGTGGAATCGACTTTTAAAAATGAGAGGGCGTAAAATTCGCCAAAAAAATTTCGCGACGAAATCGAGCACATGCCTTCATAAAAGGGCTCTCCTGGCCAAATGGTTTAACTTTGGCAGGTCCCTCGTGCTTTATCAGGAAAGTAGACTTCGTGGGGCAGATTCTGGAAGTGATTGCGATCGCAAAGCTCTATTAGTTGCTTTGGAATCGGCTTTTGAAAAAAAATCTGTGAAAATCGCAAAAATTTTGGGTATCGAAATCTGGCAAAAGTCTGCATAAAAGGGCTCTCCTGGCCAAATGGTTTAACTTTGGCAGGTCCCTGCTGTTCTGTTATGAAACTAGAATATCTTTTGCACATTCTGGAAGTGATTGCGATCGCAAAGCTCTATTAGTTGCTGTGGAATCGACTTTTAAAAATGAGAGGGCGTAAAATTCGCCAAAAAAATTTCGCGACGAAATCGAGCACATGCCTTCATAAAAGGGCTCTCCTGGCCAAATGGTTTAACTTTGGCAGGTCCCTCGTGCTTTATCAGGAAAGTAGACTTCGTGGGGCAGATTCTGGAAGTGATTGCGATCGCAAAGCTCTATTAGTTGCTTTGGAATCGGCTTTTGAAAAAAAATCTGTGAAAATCGCAAAAATTTTGGTTATCGAAATCTGGCAAAAGTCTGCATAAAAGGGCTCTCCTGGCCAAATGGTTTAACTTTGGCAGGTCCCTGCTGTTCTGTTATGAAACTAGAATATCTTTTGCACATTCTGGAAGTGATTGCGATCGCAAAGCTCTATTAGTTGCTGTGGAATCGACTTTTAAAAATGAGAGGGCGTAAAATTCGCCAAAAAAATTTCGCGACGAAATCGAGCACATGCCTTCATAAAAGGGCTCTCCTGGCCAAATGGTTTAACTTTGGCAGGTCCCTCGTGCTTTATCAGGAAAGTAGACTTCGTGGGGCAGATTCTGGAAGTGATTGCGATCGCAAAGCTCTATTAGTTGCTTTGGAATCGGCTTTTGAAAAAAAATCTGTGAAAATCGCAAAAATTTTGGGTATCGAAATCTGGCAAAAGTCTGCATAAAAGGGCTCTCCTGGCCAAATGGTTTAACTTTGGCAGGTCCCTGCTGTTCTGTTATGAAACTAGAATATCTTTTGCACATTCTGGATGTGATTGCGATCGCAAAGCTCTATTAGTTGCTGTGGAATCGACTTTTAAAAATGAGAGGGCGTAAAATTCGCCAAAAAAATTTCGCGACGAAATCGAGCACATGCCTTCATAAAAGGGCTCTCCTGGCCAAATGGTTTAACTTTGGCAGGTCCCTCGTGCTTTATCAGGAAAGTAGACTTCGTGGGGCAGATTCTGGAAGTGATTGCGATCGCAAAGCTCTATTAGTTGCTTTGGAATCGGCTTTTGAAAAAAAATCTGTGAAAATCGCAAAAATTTTGGGTATCGAAATCTGTCAAAAGTCTGCATAAAAGGGCTCTCCTGGCCAAATGGTTTAACTTTGGCAGGTCCCTGCTGTTCTGTTATGAAACTAGAATATCTTTTGCACATTCTGGATGTGATTGCGATCGCAAAGCTCTATTAGTTGCTGTGGAATCGACTTTTAAAAATGAGAGGGCGTAAAATTCGCCAAAAAAATTTCGCGACGAAATCGAGCACATGCCTTCATAAAAGGGCTCTCCTGGCCAAATGGTTTAACTTTGGCAGGTCCCTCGTGCTTTATCAGGAAAGTAGACTTCGTGGGGCAGATTCTGGAAGTGATTGCGATCGCAAAGCTCTATTAGTTGCTTTGGAATCGGCTTTTGAAAAAAAATCTGTGAAAATCGCAAAAATTTTGGGTATCGAAATCTGGCAAAAGTCTGCATAAAAGGGCTCTCCTGGCCAAATGGTTTAACTTTGGCAGGTCCCTGCTGTTCTGTTATGAAACTAGAATATCTTTTGCACATTCTGGAAGTGATTGCGATCGCAAAGCTCTATTAGTGCTGTGGAATCGACTTTTAAAAATGAGAGGGCGTAAAATTCGCCAAAAAAATTTCGCGACGAAATCGAGCACATGCCTTCATAAAAGGGCTCTCCTGGCCAAATGGTTTAACTTTGGCAGGTCCCTCGTGCTTTATCAGGAAAGTAGACTTCGTGGGGCAGATTCTGGAAGTGATTGCGATCGCAAAGCTCTATTAGTTGCTTTGGAATCGGCTTTTGAAAAAAAATCTGTGAAAATCGCAAAAATTTTGGGTATCGAAATCTGGCAAAAGTCTGCATAAAAGGGCTCTCCTGGCCAAATGGTTTAACTTTGGCAGGTCCCTGCTGTTCTGTTATGAAACTAGAATATCTTTTGCACATTCTGGATGTGATTGCGATCGCAAAGCTCTATTAGTTGCTGTGGAATCGGTTTTTAAAAATGAGAGGGCGTAAAATTCGCCAAAAAAATTTCGCGACGAAATCGAGCACATGCCTTCATAAAAGGGCTCTCCTGGCCAAATGGTTTAACTTTGGCAGGTCCCTCGTGCTTTATCAGGAAAGTAGACTTCGTGGGGCAGATTCTGGAAGTGATTGCGATCGCAAAGCTCTATTAGTTGCTTTGGAATCGGCTTTTGAAAAAAAATCTGTGAAAATCGCAAAAATTTTGGGTATCGAAATCTGGCAAAAGTCTGCATAAAAGGGCTCTCCTGGCCAAATGGTTTAACTTTGGCAGGTCCCTGCTGTTCTGTTATGAAACTAGAATATCTTTTGCACATTCTGGAAGTGATTGCGATCGCAAAGCTCTATTAGTTGCTGTGGAATCGACTTTTAAAAATGAGAGGGCGTAAAATTCGCCAAAAAAATTTCGCGACGAAATCGAGCACATGCCTTCATAAAAGGGCTCTCCTGGCCAAATGGTTTAACTTTGGCAGGTCCCTCGTGCTTTATCAGGAAAGTAGACTTCGTGGGGCAGATTCTGGAAGTGATTGCGATCGCAAAGCTCTATTAGTTGCTTTGGAATCGGCTTTTGAAAAAAAATCTGTGAAAATCGCAAAAATTTTGGGTATCGAAATCTGGCAAAAGTCTGCATAAAAGGGCTCTCCTGGCCAAATGGTTTAACTTTGGCAGGTCCCTGCTGTTCTGTTATGAAACTAGAATATCTTTTGCACATTCTGGAAGTGATTGCGATCGCAAAGCTCTATTAGTTGCTGTGGAATCGACTTTTAAAAATGAGAGGGCGTAAAATTCGCCAAAAAAATTTCGCGACGAAATCGAGCACATGCCTTCATAAAAGGGCTCTCCTGGCCAAATGGTTTAACTTTGGCAGGTCCCTCGTGCTTTATCAGGAAAGTAGACTTCGTGGGGCAGATTCTGGAAGTGATTGCGATCGCAAAGCTCTATTAGTTGCTTTGGAATCGGCTTTTGAAAAAAAATCTGTGAAAATCGCAAAAATTTTGGGTATCGAAATCTGGCAAAAGTCTGCATAAAAGGGCTCTCCTGGCCAAATGGTTTAACTTTGGCAGGTCCCTGCTGTTCTGTTATGAAACTAGAATATCTTTTGCACATTCTGGATGTGATTGCGATCGCAAAGCTCTATTAGTTGCTGTGGAATCGACTTTTAAAAATGAGAGGGCGTAAAATTCGCCAAAAAAATTTCGCGACGAAATCGAGCACATGCCTTCATAAAAGGGCTCTCCTGGCCAAATGGTTTAACTTTGGCAGGTCCCTCGTGCTTTATCAGGAAAGTAGACTTCGTGGGGCAGATTCTGGAAGTGATTGCGATCGCAAAGCTCTATTAGTTGCTTTGGAATCGGCTTTTGAAAAAAAATCTGTGAAAATCGCAAAAATTTTGGGTATCGAAATCTGGCAAAAGTCTGCATAAAAGGGCTCTCCTGGCCAAATGGTTTAACTTTGGCAGGTCCCTGCTGTTCTGTTATGAAACTAGAATATCTTTTGCACATTCTGGATGTGATTGCGATCGCAAAGCTCTATTAGTTGCTGTGGAATCGACTTTTAAAAATGAGAGGGCGTAAAATTCGCCAAAAAAATTTCGCGACGAAATCGAGCACATGCCTTCATAAAAGGGCTCTCCTGGCCAAATGGTTTAACTTTGGCAGGTCCCTCGTGCTTTATCAGGAAAGTAGACTTCGTGGGGCAGATTCTGGAAGTGATTGCGATCGCAAAGCTCTATTAGTTGCTTTGGAATCGGCTTTTGAAAAAAAATCTGTGAAAATCGCAAAAATTTTGGGTATCGAAATCTGGCAAAAGTCTGCATAAAAGGGCTCTCCTGGCCAAATGGTTTAACTTTGGCAGGTCCCTGCTGTTCTGTTATGAAACTAGAATATCTTTTGCACATTCTGGAAGTGATTGCGATCGCAAAGCTCTATTAGTTGCTGTGGAATCGACTTTTAAAAATGAGAGGGCGTAAAATTCGCCAAAAAAATTTCGCGACGAAATCGAGCACATGCCTTCATAAAAGGGCTCTCCTGGCCAAATGGTTTAACTTTGGCAGGTCCCTCGTGCTTTATCAGGAAAGTAGACTTCGTGGGGCAGATTCTGGAAGTGATTGCGATCGCAAAGCTCTATTAGTTGCTTTGGAATCGGCTTTTGAAAAAAAATCTGTGAAAATCGCAAAAATTTTGGGTATCGAAATCTGGCAAAAGTCTGCATAAAAGGGCTCTCCTGGCCAAATGGTTTAACTTTGGCAGGTCCCTGCTGTTCTGTTATGAAACTAGAATATCTTTTGCACATTCTGGATGTGATTGCGATCGCAAAGCTCTATTAGTTGCTGTGGAATCGGTTTTTAAAAATGAGAGGGCGTAAAATTCGCCAAAAAAATTTCGCGACGAAATCGAGCACATGCCTTCATAAAAGGGCTCTCCTGGCCAAATGGTTTAACTTTGGCAGGTCCCTCGTGCTTTATCAGGAAAGTAGACTTCGTGGGGCAGATTCTGGAAGTGATTGCGATCGCAAAGCTCTATTAGTTGCTTTGGAATCGGCTTTTGAAAAAAAATCTGTGAAAATCGCAAAAATTTTGGGTATCGAAATCTGGCAAAAGTCTGCATAAAAGGGCTCTCCTGGCCAAATGGTTTAACTTTGGCAGGTCCCTGCTGTTCTGTTATGAAACTAGAATATCTTTTGCACATTCTGGAAGTGATTGCGATCGCAAAGCTCTATTAGTTGCTGTGGAATCGACTTTTAAAAATGAGAGGGCGTAAAATTCGCCAAAAAAATTTCGCGACGAAATCGAGCACATGCCTTCATAAAAGGGCTCTCCTGGCCAAATGGTTTAACTTTGGCAGGTCCCTCGTGCTTTATCAGGAAAGTAGACTTCGTGGGGCAGATTCTGGAAGTGATTGCGATCGCAAAGCTCTATTAGTTGCTTTGGAATCGGCTTTTGAAAAAAAATCTGTGAAAATCGCAAAAATTTTGGGTATCGAAATCTGGCAAAAGTCTGCATAAAAGGGCTCTCCTGGCCAAATGGTTTAACTTTGGCAGGTCCCTGCTGTTCTGTTATGAAACTAGAATATCTTTTGCACATTCTGGAAGTGATTGCGATCGCAAAGCTCTATTAGTTGCTGTGGAATCGACTTTTAAAAATGAGAGGGCGTAAAATTCGCCAAAAAAATTTCGCGACGAAATCGAGCACATGCCTTCATAAAAGGGCTCTCCTGGCCAAATGGTTTAACTTTGGCAGGTCCCTCGTGCTTTATCAGGAAAGTAGACTTCGTGGGGCAGATTCTGGAAGTGATTGCGATCGCAAAGCTCTATTAGTTGCTTTGGAATCGGCTTTTGAAAAAAAATCTGTGAAAATCGCAAAAATTTTGGGTATCGAAATCTGGCAAAAGTCTGCATAAAAGGGCTCTCCTGGCCAAATGGTTTAACTTTGGCAGGTCCCTGCTGTTCTGTTATGAAACTAGAATATCTTTTGCACATTCTGGAAGTGATTGCGATCGCAAAGCTCTATTAGTTGCTGTGGAATCGACTTTTAAAAATGAGAGGGCGTAAAATTCGCCAAAAAAATTTCGCGACGAAATCGAGCACATGCCTTCATAAAAGGGCTCTCCTGGCCAAATGGTTTAACTTTGGCAGGTCCCTCGTGCTTTATCAGGAAAGTAGACTTCGTGGGGCAGATTCTGGAAGTGATTGCGATCGCAAAGCTCTATTAGTTGCTTTGGAATCGGCTTTTGAAAAAAAATCTGTGAAAATCGCAAAAATTTTGGGTATCGAAATCTGGCAAAAGTCTGCATAAAAGGGCTCTCCTGGCCAAATGGTTTAACTTTGGCAGGTCCCTGCTGTTCTGTTATGAAACTAGAATATCTTTTGCACATTCTGGATGTGATTGCGATCGCAAAGCTCTATTAGTTGCTGTGGAATCGACTTTTAAAAATGAGAGGGCGTAAAATTCGCCAAAAAAATTTCGCGACGAAATCGAGCACATGCCTTCATAAAAGGGCTCTCCTGGCCAAATGGTTTAACTTTGGCAGGTCCCTCGTGCTTTATCAGGAAAGTAGACTTCGTGGGGCAGATTCTGGAAGTGATTGCGATCGCAAAGCTCTATTAGTTGCTTTGGAATCGGCTTTTGAAAAAAAATCTGTGAAAATCGCAAAAATTTTGGGTATCGAAATCTGGCAAAAGTCTGCATAAAAGGGCTCTCCTGGCCAAATGGTTTAACTTTGGCAGGTCCCTGCTGTTCTGTTATGAAACTAGAATATCTTTTGCACATTCTGGAAGTGATTGCGATCGCAAAGCTCTATTAGTTGCTGTGGAATCGACTTTTAAAAATGAGAGGGCGTAAAATTCGCCAAAAAAATTTCGCGACGAAATCGAGCACATGCCTTCATAAAAGGGCTCTCCTGGCCAAATGGTTTAACTTTGGCAGGTCCCTCGTGCTTTATCAGGAAAGTAGACTTCGTGGGGCAGATTCTGGAAGTGATTGCGATCGCAAAGCTCTATTAGTTGCTTTGGAATCGGCTTTTAAAAAAAAACCGGTGAAAATCGCAAAAATTTTGGGTATCGAAATCTGGCAAAAGTCTGCATAAAAGGGCTCTCCTGGCCAAATGGTTTAACTTTGGCAGGTCCCTGCTGTTCTGTTATGAAACTAGAATATCTTTTGCACATTCTGGAAGTGATTGCGATCGCAAAGCTCTATTAGTTGCTGTGGAATCGACTTTTAAAAATGAGAGGGCGTAAAATTCGCCAAAAAAATTTCGCGACGAAATCGAGCACATGCCTTCATAAAAGGGCTCTCCTGGCCAAATGGTTTAACTTTGGCAGGTCCCTCGTGCTTTATCAGGAAAGTAGACTTCGTGGGGCAGATTCTGGAAGTGATTGCGATCGCAAAGCTCTATTAGTTGCTTTGGAATCGGCTTTTGAAAAAAAATCTGTGAAAATCGCAAAAATTTTGGGTATCGAAATCTCGCAAAAGTCTGCATAAAAGGGCTCTCCTGGCCAAATGGTTTAACTTTGGCAGGTCCCTGCTGTTCTGTTATGAAACTAGAATATCTTTTGCACATTCTGGAAGTGATTGCGATCGCAAAGCTCTATTAGTTGCTGTGGAATCGACTTTTAAAAATGAGAGGGCGTAAAATTCGCCAAAAAAATTTCGCGACGAAATCGAGCACATGCCTTCATAAAAGGGCTCTCCTGGCCAAATGGTTTAACTTTGGCAGGTCCCTCGTGCTTTATCAGGAAAGTAGACTTCGTGGGGCAGATTCTGGAAGTGATTGCGATCGCAAAGCTCTATTAGTTGCTTTGGAATCGGCTTTTGAAAAAAAATCTGTGAAAATCGCAAAAATTTTGGGTATCGAAATCTGGCAAAAGTCTGCATAAAAGGGCTCTCCTGGCCAAATGGTTTAACTTTGGCAGGTCCCTGCTGTTCTGTTATGAAACTAGAATATCTTTTGCACATTCTGGAAGTGATTGCGATCGCAAAGCTCTATTAGTTGCTGTGGAATCGACTTTTAAAAATGAGAGGGCGTAAAATTCGCCAAAAAAATTTCGCGACGAAATCGAGCACATGCCTTCATAAAAGGGCTCTCCTGGCCAAATGGTTTAACTTTGGCAGGTCCCTCGTGCTTTATCAGGAAAGTAGACTTCGTGGGGCAGATTCTGGAAGTGATTGCGATCGCAAAGCTCTATTAGTTGCTTTGGAATCGGCTTTTGAAAAAAAATCTGTGAAAATCGCAAAAATTTTGGGTATCGAAATCTGGCAAAAGTCTGCATAAAAGGGCTCTCCTGGCCAAATGGTTTAACTTTGGCAGGTCCCTGCTGTTCTGTTATGAAACTAGAATATCTTTTGCACATTCTGGAAGTGATTGCGATCGCAAAGCTCTATTAGTTGCTGTGGAATCGACTTTTAAAAATGAGAGGGCGTAAAATTCGCCAAAAAAATTTCGCGACGAAATCGAGCACATGCCTTCATAAAAGGGCTCTCCTGGCCAAATGGTTTAACTTTGGCAGGTCCCTCGTGCTTTATCAGGAAAGTAGACTTCGTGGGGCAGATTCTGGAAGTGATTGCGATCGCAAAGCTCTATTAGTTGCTTTGGAATCGGCTTTTGAAAAAAAATCTGTGAAAATCGCAAAAATTTTGGGTATCGAAATCTGGCAAAAGTCTGCATAAAAGGGCTCTCCTGGCCAAATGGTTTAACTTTGGCAGGTCCCTGCTGTTCTGTTATGAAACTAGAATATCTTTTGCACATTCTGGAAGTGATTGCGATCGCAAAGCTCTATTAGTTGCTGTGGAATCGACTTTTAAAAATGAGAGGGCGTAAAATTCGCCAAAAAAATTTCGCGACGAAATCGAGCACATGCCTTCATAAAAGGGCTCTCCTGGCCAAATGGTTTAACTTTGGCAGGTCCCTCGTGCTTTATCAGGAAAGTAGACTTCGTGGGGCAGATTCTGGAAGTGATTGCGATCGCAAAGCTCTATTAGTTGCTTTGGAATCGGCTTTTGAAAAAAAATCTGTGAAAATCGCAAAAATTTTGGGTATCGAAATCTGGCAAAAGTCTGCATAAAAGGGCTCTCCTGGCCAAATGGTTTAACTTTGGCAGGTCCCTGCTGTTCTGTTATGAAACTAGAATATCTTTTGCACATTCTGGATGTGATTGCGATCGCAAAGCTCTATTAGTTGCTGTGGAATCGACTTTTAAAAATGAGAGGGCGTAAAATTCGCCAAAAAAATTTCGCGACGAAATCGAGCACATGCCTTCATAAAAGGGCTCTCCTGGCCAAATGGTTTAACTTTGGCAGGTCCCTCGTGCTTTATCAGGAAAGTAGACTTCGTGGGGCAGATTCTGGAAGTGATTGCGATCGCAAAGCTCTATTAGTTGCTTTGGAATCGGCTTTTGAAAAAAAATCTGTGAAAATCGCAAAAATTTTGGGTATCGAAATCTGGCAAAAGTCTGCATAAAAGGGCTCTCCTGGCCAAATGGTTTAACTTTGGCAGGTCCCTGCTGTTCTGTTATGAAACTAGAATATCTTTTGCACATTCTGGAAGTGATTGCGATCGCAAAGCTCTATTAGTTGCTGTGGAATCGACTTTTAAAAATGAGAGGGCGTAAAATTCGCCAAAAAAATTTCGCGACGAAATCGAGCACATGCCTTCATAAAAGGGCTCTCCTGGCCAAATGGTTTAACTTTGGCAGGTCCCTCGTGCTTTATCAGGAAAGTAGACTTCGTGGGGCAGATTCTGGAAGTGATTGCGATCGCAAAGCTCTATTAGTTGCTTTGGAATCGGCTTTTGAAAAAAAATCTGTGAAAATCGCAAAAATTTTGGGTATCGAAATCTGGCAAAAGTCTGCATAAAAGGGCTCTCCTGGCCAAATGGTTTAACTTTGGCAGGTCCCTGCTGTTCTGTTATGAAACTAGAATATCTTTTGCACATTCTGGAAGTGATTGCGATCGCAAAGCTCTATTAGTTGCTGTGGAATCGACTTTTAAAAATGAGAGGGCGTAAAATTCGGCAAAAAAATTTCGCGACGAAATCGAGCACATGCCTTCATAAAAGGGCTCTCCTGGCCAAATGGTTTAACTTTGGCAGGTCCCTCGTGCTTTATCAGGAAAGTAGACTTCGTGGGGCAGATTCTGGAAGTGATTGCGATCGCAAAGCTCTATTAGTTGCTTTGGAATCGGCTTTTGAAAAAAAATCTGTGAAAATCGCAAAAATTTTGGGTATCGAAATCTGGCAAAAGTCTTCATAAAAGGGCTCTCCTGGCCAAATGGTTTAACTTTGGCAGGTCCCTGCTGTTCTGTTATGAAACTAGAATATCTTTTGCACATTCTGGAAGTGATTGCGATCGCAAAGCTCTATTAGTTGCTGTGGAATCGACTTTTAAAAATGAGAGGGCGTAAAATTCGCCAAAAAAATTTCGCGACGAAATCGAGCACATGCCTTCATAAAAGGGCTCTCCTGGCCAAATGGTTTAACTTTGGCAGGTCCCTCGTGCTTTATCAGGAAAGTAGACTTCGTGGGGCAGATTCTGGAAGTGATTGCGATCGCAAAGCTCTATTAGTTGCTTTGGAATCGGCTTTTGAAAAAAAATCTGTGAAAATCGCAAAAATTTTGGGTATCGAAATCTGGCAATAGTCTGCATAAAAGGGCTCTCCTGGCCAAATTGTTTAACTTTGGCAGGTCCCTGCTGTTCTGTTATGAAACTAGAATATCTTTTGCACATTCTGGAAGTGATTGCGATCGCAAAGCTCTATTAGTTGCTGTGGAATCGACTTTTAAAAATGAGAGGGCGTAAAATTCGCCAAAAAAATTTCGCGACGAAATCGAGCACATGCCTTCATAAAAGGGCTCTCCTGGCCAAATGGTTTAACTTTGGCAGGTCCCTCGTGCTTTATCAGGAAAGTAGACTTCGTGGGGCAGATTCTGGAAGTGATTGCGATCGCAAAGCTCTATTAGTTGCTTTGGAATCGGCTTTTGAAAAAATATCTGTGAAAATCGCAAAAATTTTGGGTATCGAAATCTGGCAAAAGTCTGCATAAAAGGGCTCTCCTGGCCAAATGGTTTAACTTTGGCAGGTCCCTGCTGTTCTGTTATGAAACTAGAATATCTTTTGCACATTCTGGAAGTGATTGCGATCGCAAAGCTCTATTAGTTGCTGTGGAATCGACTTTTAAAAATGAGAGGGCGTAAAATTCGCCAAAAAAATTTCGCGACGAAATCGAGCACATGCCTTCATAAAAGGGCTCTCCTGGCCAAATGATTTAACTTTGGCAGGTCCCTCGTGCTTTATCAGGAAAGTAGACTTCGTGGGGCAGATTCTGGAAGTGATTGCGATCGCAAAGCTCTATTAGTTGCTTTGGAATCGGCTTTTGAAAAAAAATCTGTGAAAATCGCAAAAATTTTGGGTATCGAAATCTGGCAAAAGTCTGCATAAAAGGGCTCTCCTGGCCAAATGGTTTAACTTTGGCAGGTCCCTGCTGTTCTGTTATGAAACTAGAATATCTTTTGCACATTCTGGATGTGATTGCGATCGCAAAGCTCTATTAGTTGCTGTGGAATCGACTTTTAAAAATGAGAGGGCGTAAAATTCGCCAAAAAAATTTCGCGACGAAATCGAGCACATGCCTTCATAAAAGGGCTCTCCTGGCCAAATGGTTTAACTTTGGCAGGTCCCTCGTGCTTTATCAGGAAAGTAGACTTCGTGGGGCAGATTCTGGAAGTGATTGCGATCGCAAAGCTCTATTAGTTGCTTTGGAATCGGCTTTTGAAAAAAAATCTGTGAAAATCGCAAAAATTTTGGGTATCGAAATCTGGCAAAAGTCTGCATAAAAGGGCTCTCCTGGCCAAATGGTTTAACTTTGGCAGGTCCCTGCTGTTCTGTTATGAAACTAGAATATCTTTTGCACATTCTGGAAGTGATTGCGATCGCAAAGCTCTATTAGTTGCTGTGGAATCGACTTTTAAAAATGAGAGGGCGTAAAATTCGCCAAAAAAATTTCGCGACGAAATCGAGCACATGCCTTCATAAAAGGGCTCTCCTGGCCAAATGGTTTAACTTTGGCAGGTCCCTCGTGCTTTATCAGGAAAGTAGACTTCGTGGGGCAGATTCTGGAAGTGATTGCGATCGCAAAGCTCTATTAGTTGCTTTGGAATCGGCTTTTGAAAAAAAATCTGTGAAAATCGCAAAAATTTTGGGTATCGAAATCTGGCAAAAGTCTGCATAAAAGGGCTCTCCTGGCCAAATGGTTTAACTTTGGCAGGTCCCTACTGTTCTGTTATGAAACTAGAATATCTTTTGCACATTCTGGAAGTGATTGCGATCGCAAAGCTCTATTAGTTGCTGTGGAATCGACTTTTAAAAATGAGAGGGCGTAAAATTCGCCAAAAAAATTTCGCGACGAAATCGAGCACATGCCTTAATAAAAGTGCTCTCCTGGCCAAATGGTTTAACTTTGGCAGGTCCCTCGTGCTTTATCAGGAAAGTAGACTTCGTGGGGCAGATTCTGGAAGTGATTGCGATCGCAAAGCTCTATTAGTTGCTTTGGAATCGGCTTTTGAAAAAAAATCTGTGAAAATCGCAAAAATATTGGGTATCGAAATCTGGCAAAAGTCTTCATAAAAGGGCTCTCCTGGCCAAATGGTTTAACTTTGGCAGGTCCCTGCTGTTCTGTTATGAAACTAGAATATCTTTTGCACATTCTGGAAGTGATTGCGATCGCAAAGCTCTATTAGTTGCTGTGGAATCGACTTTTAAAAATGAGAGGGCGTAAAATTCGCCAAAAAAATTTCGCGACGAAATCGAGCACATGCCTTCATAAAAGGGCTCTCCTGGCCAAATGGTTTAACTTTGGCAGGTCCCTCGTGCTTTATCAGGAAAGTAGACTTCGTGGGGCAGATTCTGGAAGTGATTGCGATCGCAAAGCTCTATTAGGTGCTTTGGAATCGGCTTTTGAAAAAAAATCTGTGAAAATCGCAAAAATTTTGGGTATCGAAATCTGGCAAAAGTCTGCATAAAAGGGCTCTCCTGGCCAAATGGTTTAACTTTGGCAGGTCCCTGCTGTTCTGTTATGAAACTAGAATATCTTTTGCACATTCTGGAAGTGATTGCGATCGCAAAGCTCTATTAGTTGCTGTGGAATCGACTTTTAAAAATGAGAGGGCGTAAAATTCGCCAAAAAAATTTCGCGACGAAATCGAGCACATGCCTTCATAAAAGGGCTCTCCTGGCCAAATGGTTTAACTTTGGCAGGTCCCTCGTGCTTTATCAGGAAAGTAGACTTCGTGGGGCAGATTCTGGAAGTGATTGCGATCGCAAAGCTCTATTAGTTGCTTTGGAATCGGCTTTTGAAAAAAAATCTGTGAAAATCGCAAAAATTTTGGGTATCGAAATCTGGCAAAAGTCTGCATAAAAGGGCTCTCCTGGCCAAATGGTTTAACTTTGGCAGGTCCCTGCTGTTCTGTTATGAAACTAGAATATCTTTTGCACATTCTGGAAGTGATTGCGATCGCAAAGCTCTATTAGTTGCTGTGGAATCGACTTTTAAAAATGAGAGGGCGTAAAATTCGCCAAAAAAATTTCGCGACGAAATCGAGCACATGCCTTCATAAAAGGGCTCTCCTGGCCAAATGGTTTAACTTTGGCAGGTCCCTCGTGCTTTATCAGGAAAGTAGACTTCGTGGGGCAGATTCTGGAAGTGATTGCGATCGCAAAGCTCTATTAGTTGCTTTGGAATCGGCTTTTGAAAAAAATCTGTGAAAATCGCAAAAATTTTGGGTATCGAAATCTGGCAAAAGTCTGCATAAAAGGGCTCTCCTGGCCAAATGGTTTAACTTTGGCAGGTCCCTGCTGTTCTGTTATGAAACTAGAATATCTTTTGCACATTCTGGAAGTGATTGCGATCGCAAAGCTCTATTAGTTGCTGTGGAATCGACTTTTAAAAATGAGAGGGCGTAAAATTCGCCAAAAAAATTTCGCGACGAAATCGAGCACATGCCTTAATAAAAGGGCTCTCCTGGCCAAATGGTTTAACTTTGGCAGGTCCCTCGTGCTTTATCAGGAAAGTAGACTTCGTGGGGTAGATTCTGGAAGTGATTGCGATCGCAAAGCTCTATTAGTTGCTTTGGAATCGGCTTTTGAAAAAAAATCTATGAAAATCGCAAAAATTTTGGGTATCGAAATCTGGCAAAAGTCTGCATAAAAGGGCTCTCCTGGCCAAATGGTTTAACTTTGGCAGGTCCCTACTGTTCTGTTATGAAACTAGAATACCTTTTGCACATTCTGGAAGTGATTGCGATCGCAAAGCTCTATTAGTTGCCGTGGAATCGACTTTTAAAAATGAGAGGGCGTAAAATTCGCCAAAAAAATTTCGCGACGAAATCGAGCACATGCCTTCATAAAAGGGCTCTCCTGGCCAAATGGTTTAACTTTGGCAGGTCCCTGCTGTTCTGTTATGAAACTAGAATATCTTTTGCACATTCTGGAAGTGATTGCGATCGCAAAGCTCTATTAGTTGCTGTGGAATCGACTTTTAAAAATGAGAGGGCGTAAAATTCGCCAAAAAAATTTCGCGACGAAATCGAGCACATGCCTTCATAAAAGGGCTCTCCTGGCCAAATGGTTTAACTTTGGCAGGTCCCTCGTGCTTTATCAGGAAAGTAGACTTCGTGGGGCAGATTCTGGAAGTGATTGCGATCGCAAAGCTCTATTAGTTGCTTTGGAATCGGCTTTTGAAAAAAAATCTGTGAAAATCGCAAAAATTTTGGGTATCGAAATCTGGCAAAAGTCTGCATAAAAGGGCTCTTCTGGCCAAATGGTTTAACTTTGGCAGGTCCCTGCTGTTCTGTTATGAAACTAGAATATCTTTTGCACATTCTGGAAGTGATTGCGATCGCAAAGCTCTATTAGTTGCTGTGGAATCGACTTTTAAAAATGAGAGGGCGTAAAATTCGCCAAAAAAATTTCGCGACGAAATCGAGCACATGCCTTCATAAAAGGGCTCTCCTGGCCAAATGGTTTAACTTTGGCAGGTCCCTGCTGTTCTGTTATGAAACTAGAATATCTTTTGCACATTCTGGAAGTGATTGCGATCGCAAAGCTCTATTAGTTGCTGTGGAATCGACTTTTAAAAATGAGAGGGCGTAAAATTCGCCAAAAAAATTTCGCGACGAAATCGAGCACATGCCTTCATAAAAGGGCTCTCCTGGCCAAATGGTTTAACTTTGGCAGGTCCCTCGTGCTTTATCAGGAAAGTAGACTTCGTGGGGCAGATTCTGGAAGTGATTGCGATCGCAAAGCTCTATTAGTTGCTTTGGAATCGGCTTTTGAAAAAAAATCTGTGAAAATCGCAAAAATTTTGGGTATCGAAATCTGGCAAAAGTCTGCATAAAAGGGCTCTCCTGGCCAAATGGTTTAACTTTGGCAGGTCCCTGCTGTTCTGTTATGAAACTAGAATATCTTTTGCACATTCTGGAAGTGATTGCGATCGCAAAGCTCTATTAGTTGCTGTGGAATCGACTTTTAAAAATGAGAGGGCGTAAAATTCGCCAAAAAAATTTCGCGACGAAATCGAGCACAAGCCTTCATAAAAGGGCTCTCCTGGCCAAATGGTTTAACTTTGGCAGGTCCCTCGTGCTTTATCAGGAAAGTAGACTTCGTGGGGCAGATTCTGGAAGTGATTGCGATCCCAAAGCTCTATTAGTTGCTTTGGAATCGGCTTTTGAAAAAAAATCTGTGAAAATCGCAAAAATTTTGGGTATCGAAATCTGGCAAAAGTCTGCATAAAAGGGCTCTCCTGGCCAAATGGTTTAACTTTGGCAGGTCCCTGCTGTTCTGTTATGAAACTAGAATATCTTTTGCACATTCTGGAAGTGATTGCGATCGCAAAGCTCTATTAGTTGCTGTGGAATCGACTTTTAAAAATGAGAGGGCGTAAAATTCGCCAAAAAAATTTCGCGACGAAATCGAGCACATGCCTTCATAAAAGGGCTCTCCTGGCCAAATGGTTTAACTTTGGCAGGTCCCTCGTGCTTTATCAGGAAAGTAGACTTCGTGGGGCAGATTCTGGAAGTGATTGCGATCGCAAAGCTCTATTAATTGCTTTGGAATCGGCTTTTGAAAAAAAATCTGTGAAAATCGCAAAAATTTTGGGTATCGAAATCTGGCAAAAGTCTGCATAAAAGGGCTCTCCTGGCCAAATGGTTTAACTTTGGCAGGTCCCTGCTGTTCTGTTATGAAACTAGAATATCTTTTGCACATTCTGGAAGTGATTGCGATCGCAAAGCTCTATTAGTTGCTGTGGAATCGACTTTTAAAAATGAGAGGGCGTAAAATTCGCCAAAAAAATTTCGCGACGAAATCGAGCACATGCCTTCTTAAAAGGGCTCTCCTGGCCAAATGGTTTAACTTTGGCAGGTCCCTCGTGCTTTATCAGGAAAGTAGACTTCGTGGGGCAGATTCTGGAAGTGATTGCGATCGCAAAGCTCTATTAGTTGCTTTGGAATCGGCTTTTGAAAAAAAATCTGTGAAAATCGCAAAAATTTTGGGTATCGAAATCTGGCAAAAGTCTGCATAAAAGGGCTCTCCTGGCCAAATGGTTTAACTTTGGCAGGTCCCTGCTGTTCTGTTATGAAACTAGAATATCTTTTGCACATTCTGGAAGTGATTGCGATCGCAAAGCTCTATTAGTTGCTGTGGAATCGACTTTTAAAAATGAGAGGGCATAAAATTCGCCAAAAAAATTTCGCGACGAAATCGAGCACATGCCTTCATAAAAGGGCTCTCCTGGCCAAATGGTTTAACTTTGGCATGTCCCTCGTGCTTTATCAGGAAAGTAGACTTCGTGGGGCAGATTCTGGAAGTGATTGCGATCCCAAAGCTCTATTAGTTGCTTTGGAATCGGCTTTTGAAAAAAAATCTGTGAAAATCGCAAAAATTTTGGGTATCGAAATCTGGCAAAAGTCTGCATAAAAGGGCTCTCCTGGCCAAATGGTTTAACTTTGGCAGGTCCCTGCTGTTCTGTTATGAAACTAGAATATCTTTTGCACATTCTGGAAGTGATTGCGATCGCAAAGCTCTATTAGTTGCTGTGGAATCGACTTTTAAAAATGAGAGGGCGTAAAATTCGCCAAAAAAATTTCGCGACGAAATCGAGCACATGCCTTCATAAAAGGGCTCTCCTGGCCAAATGGTTTAACTTTGGCAGGTCCCTCGTGCTTTATCAGGAAAGTAGACTTCGTGGGGCAGATTCTGGAAGTGATTGCGATCGCAAAGCTCTATTAGTTGCTTTGGAATCGGCTTTTGAAAAAAAATCTATGAAAATCGCAAAAATTTTGGGTATCGAAATCTGGCAAAAGTCTGCATAAAAGGGCTCTCCTGGCCAAATGGTTTATTTTTGGCAGGTCCCTGCTGTTCTGTTATGAAACTAGAATATCTTTTGCACATTCTGGAAGTGATTGCGATCGCAAAGCTCTATTAGTTGCCGTGGAATCGACTTTTAAAAATGAGAGGGCGTAAAATTCGCCAAAAAAATTTCGCGACGAAATCGAGCACATGCCTTCATAAAAGGGCTCTCCTGGCCAAATGGTTTAACTTTGGCAGGTCCCTGCTGTTCTGTTATGAAACTAGAATATCTTTTGCACATTCTGGAAGTGATTGCGATCGCAAAGCTCTATTAGTTGCTGTGGAATCGACTTTTAAAAATGAGAGGGCGTAAAATTCGCCAAAAAAATTTCGCGACGAAATCGAGCACATGCCTTCATAAAAGGGCTCTCCTGGCCAAATGGTTTAACTTTGGCAGGTCCCTCGTGCTTTATCAGGAAAGTAGACTTCGTGGGGCAGATTCTGGAAGTGATTGCGATCGCAAAGCTCTATTAGTTGCTTTGGAATCGGCTTTTGAAAAAAAATCTGTGAAAATCGCAAAAATTTTGGGTATCGAAATCTGGCAAAAGTCTGCATAAAAGGGCTCTTCTGGCCAAATGGTTTAACTTTGGCAGGTCCCTGCTGTTCTGTTATGAAACTAGAATATCTTTTGCACATTCTGGAAGTGATTGCGATCGCAAAGCTCTATTAGTTGCCGTGGAATCGACTTTTAAAAATGAGAGGGCGTAAAATTCGCCAAAAAAATTTCGCGACGAAATCGAGCACATGCCTTCATAAAAGGGCTCTCCTGGCCAAATGGTTTAACTTTGGCAGGTCCCTGCTGTTCTGTTATGAAACTAGAATATCTTTTGCACATTCTGGAAGTGATTGCGATCGCAAAGCTCTATTAGTTGCTGTGGAATCGACTTTTAAAAATGAGAGGGCGTAAAATTCGCCAATAAAATTTCGCGACGAAATCGAGCACATGCCTTCATAAAAGGGCTCTCCTGGCCAAATGGTTTAACTTTGGCAGGTCCCTCGTGCTTTATCAGGAAAGTAGACTTCGTGGGGCAGATTCTGGAAGTGATTGCGATCGCAAAGCTCTATTAGGTGCTTTGGAATCGGCTTTTGAAAAAAAATCTGTGAAAATCGCAAAAATTTTGGGTATCGAAATCTGGCAAAAGTCTGCATAAAAGGGCTCTCCTGGCCAAATGGTTTAACTTTGGCAGGTCCCTGCTGTTCTGTTATGAAACTAGAATATCTTTTGCACATTCTGGAAGTGATTGCGATCGCAAAGCTCTATTAGTTGCTTTGGAATCGGCTTTTGAAAAAAAATCTGTGAAAATCGCAAAAATTTTGGGTATCGAAATCTGGCAAAAGTCTGCATAAAAGGGCTCTCCTGGCCAAATGGTTTAACTTTGGCAGGTCCCTGCTGTTCTGTTATGAAACTAGAATATCTTTTGCACATTCTGGAAGTGATTGCGATCGCAAAGCTCTATTAGTTGCTGTGGAATCGACTTTTAAAAATGAGAGGGCGTAAAATTCGCCAAAAAAATTTCGCGACGAAATCGAGCACATGCCTTCATAAAAGGGCTCTCCTGGCCAAATGGTTTAACTTTGGCAGGTCCCTCGTGCTTTATCAGGAAAGTAGACTTCGTGGGGCAGATTGTGGAAGTGATTGCGAACGCAAAGCTCTATTAATTGCTTTGGAATCGGCTTTTGAAAAAAAATCTGTGAAAATCGCAAAAATTTTGGGTATCGAAATCTGGCAAAAGTCTGCATAAAAGGGCTCTCCTGGCCAAATGGTTTAACTTTGGCAGGTCCCTGCTGTTCTGTTATGAAACTAGAATATCTTTTGCACATTCTGGAAGTGATTGCGATCGCAAAGCTCTATTAGTTGCCGTGGAATCGACTTTTAAAAATGAGAGGGCGTAAAATTCGCCAAAAAAATTTCGCGACGAAATCGAGCACATGCCTTCATAAAAGGGCTCTCCTGGCCAAATGGTTTAACTTTGGCAGGTCCCTGCTGTTCTGTTATGAAACTAGAATATCTTTTGCACATTCTGGAAGTGATTGCGATCGCAAAGCTCTATTAGTTGCTGTGGAATCGACTTTTAAAAATGAGAGGGCGTAAAATTCGCCAAAAAAATTTCGCGACGAAATCGAGCACATGCCTTCATAAAAGGGCTCTCCTGGCCAAATGGTTTAACTTTGGCAGGTCCCTCGTGCTTTATCAGGAAAGTAGACTTCGTGGGGCAGATTCTGGAAGTGATTGCGATCGCAAAGCTCTATTAGTTGCTTTGGAATCGGCTTTTGAAAAAAAATCTGTGAAAATCGCAAAAATTTTGGGTATCGAAATCTGGCAAAAGTCTGCATAAAAGGGCTCTTCTGGCCAAATGGTTTAACTTTGGCAGGTCCCTGCTGTTCTGTTATGAAACTAGAATATCTTTTGCACATTCTGGAAGTGATTGCGATCGCAAAGCTCTATTAGTTGCTGTGGAATCGACTTTTAAAAATGAGAGGGCGTAAAATTCGCCAAAAAAATTTCGCGACGAAATCGAGCACATGCCTTCATAAAAGGGCTCTCCTGGCCAAATGGTTTAACTTTGGCAGGTCCCTCGTGCTTTATCAGGAAAGTAGACTTCGTGGGGCAGATTCTGGAAGTGATTGCGATCGCAAAGCTCTATTAGGTGCTTTGGAATCGGCTTTTGAAAAAAAATCTGTGAAAATCGCAAAAATTTTGGGTATCGAAATCTGGCAAAAGTCTGCATAAAAGGGCTCTCCTGGCCAAATGGTTTAACTTTGGCAGGTCCCTGCTGTTCTGTTATGAAACTAGAATATCTTTTGCACATTCTGGAAGTGATTGCGATCGCAAAGCTCTATTAGTTGCTGTGGAATCGACTTTTAAAAATGAGAGGGCGTAAAATTCGCCAAAAAAATTTCGCGACGAAATCGAGCACATGCCTTCATAAAAGGGCTCTCCTGGCCAAATGGTTTAACTTTGGCAGGTCCCTCGTGCTTTATCAGGAAAGTAGACTTCGTGGGGCAGATTCTGGAAGTGATTGCGATCGCAAAGCTCTATTAGTTGCTTTGGAATCGGCTTTTGAAAAAAAATCTGTGAAAATCGCAAAAATTTTGGGTATCGAAATCTGGCAAAAGTCTGCATAAAAGGGCTCTCCTGGCCAAATGGTTTAACTTTGGCAGGTCCCTGCTGTTCTGTTATGAAACTAGAATATCTTTTGCACATTCTGGAAGTGATTGCGATCGCAAAGCTCTATTAGTTGCTGTGGAATCGACTTTTAAAAATGAGAGGGCGTAAAATTCGCCAAAAAAATTTCGCGACGAAATCGAGCACATGCCTTCATAAAAGGGCTCTCCTGGCCAAATGGTTTAACTTTGGCAGGTCCCTCGTGCTTTATCAGGAAAGTAGACTTCGTGGGGCAGATTCTGGAAGTGATTGCGATCGCAAAGCTCTATTAGTTGCTTTGGAATCGGCTTTTGAAAAAAATCTGTGAAAATCGCAAAAATTTTGGGTATCGAAATCTGGCAAAAGTCTGCATAAAAGGACTCTCCTGGCCAAATGGTTTAACTTTGGCAGGTCCCTGCTGTTCTGTTATGAAACTAGAATATCTTTTGCACATTCTGGAAGTGATTGCGATCGCAAAGCTCTATTAGTTGCTGTGGAATCGACTTTTAAAAATGAGAGGGCGTAAAATTCGCCAAAAAAATTTCGCGACGAAATCGAGCACATGCCTTCATAAAAGGGCTCTCCTGGCCAAATGGTTTAACTTTGGCAGGTCCCTCGTGCTTTATCAGGAAAGTAGACTTCGTGGGGCAGATTCTGGAAGTGATTGCGATCGCAAAGCTCTATTAGGTGCTTTGGAATCGGCTTTTGAAAAAAAATCTGTGAAAATCGCAAAAATTTTGGGTATCGAAATCTGGCAAAAGTCTGCATAAAAGGGCTCTCCTGGCCAAATGGTTTAACTTTGGCAGGTCCCTGCTGTTCTGTTATGAAACTAGAATATCTTTTGCACATTCTGGAAGTGATTGCGATCGCAAAGCTCTATTAGTTGCTGTGGAATCGACTTTTAAAAATGAGAGGGCGTAAAATTCGCCAAAAAAATTTCGCGACGAAATCGAGCACATGCCTTCATAAAAGGGCTCTCCTGGCCAAATGGTTTAACTTTGGCAGGTCCCTCGTGCTTTATCAGGAAAGTAGACTTCGTGGGGCAGATTCTGGAAGTGATTGCGATCGCAAAGCTCTATTAGTTGCTTTGGAATCGGCTTTTGAAAAAAATCTGTGAAAATCGCAAAAATTTTGGGTATCGAAATCTGGCAAAAGTCTGCATAAAAGGGCTCTCCTGGCCAAATGGTTTAACTTTGGCAGGTCCCTGCTGTTCTGTTATGAAACTAGAATATCTTTTGCACATTCTGGAAGTGATTGCGATCGCAAAGCTCTATTAGTTGCTGTGGAATCGACTTTTAAAAATGAGAGGGCGTAAAATTCGCCAAAAAAATTTCGCGACGAAATCGAGCACATGCCTTCATAAAAGGGCTCTCCTGGCCAAATGGTTTAACTTTGGCAGGTCCCTCGTGCTTTATCAGGAAAGTAGACTTCGTGGGGTAGATTCTGGAAGTGATTGCGATCGCAAAGCTCTATTAGTTGCTTTGGAATCGGCTTTTGAAAAAAAATCTATGAAAATCGCAAAAATTTTGGGTATCGAAATCTGGCAAAAGTCTGCATAAAAGGGCTCTCCTGGCCAAATGGTTTAACTTTGGCAGGTCCCTCGTGCTTTATCAGGAAAGTAGACTTCGTGGGGTAGATTCTGGAAGTGATTGCGATCGCAAAGCTCTATTAGTTGCTTTGGAATCGGCTTTTGAAAAAAAATCTGTGAAAATCGCAAAAATTTTGGGTATCGAAATCTGGCAAAAGTCTGCATAAAAGGGCTCTCCTGGCCAAATGGTTTAACTTTGACAGGTCCCTGCTGTTCTGTTATGAAACTAGAATATCTTTTGCACATTCTGGAAGTGATTGCGATCGCAAAGCTCTATTAGTTGCTGTGGAATCGACTTTTAAAAATGAGAGGGCGTAAAATTCGCCAAAAAAATTTCGCGACGAAATCGAGCACATGCCTTCATAAAAGGGCTCTCCTGGCCAAATGGTTTAACTTTGGCAGGTCCCTCGTGCTTTATCAGGAAAGTAGACTTCGTGGGGCAGATTCTGGAAGTGATTGCGATCGCAAAGCTCTATTAGTTGCTTTGGAATCGGCTTTTGAAAAAAAATCTGTGAAAATCGCAAAAATTTTGGGTATCGAAATCTGGCAAAAGTCTGCATAAAAGGGCTCTCCTGGCCAAATGGTTTAACTTTGGCAGGTCCCTGCTGTTCTGTTATGAAACTAGAATATCTTTTGCACATTCTGGAAGTGATTGCGATCGCAAAGCTCTATTAGTTGCTGTGGAATCGACTTTTAAAAATGAGAGGGCGTAAAATTCGCCAAAAAAATTTCGCGACGAAATCGAGCACATGCCTTCATAAAAGGGCTCTCCTGGCCAAATGGTTTAACTTTGGCAGGTCCCTCGTGCTTTATCAGGAAAGTAGACTTCGTGGGGCAGATTCTGGAAGTGATTGCGATCGCAAAGCTCTATTAGTTGCTTTGGAATCGGCTTTTGAAAAAAAATCTGTGAAAATCGCAAAAATTTTGGGTATCGAAATCTGGCAAAAGTCTGCATAAAAGGGCTCTCCTGGCCAAATGGTTTAACTTTGGCAGGTCCCTGCTGTTCTGTTATGAAACTAGAATATCTTTTGCACATTCTGGAAGTGATTGCGATCGCAAAGCTCTATTAGTTGCTGTGGAATCGACTTTTAAAAATGAGAGGGCGTAAAATTCGCCAAAAAAATTTCGCGACGAAATCGAGCACATGCCTTCATAAAAGGGCTCTCCTGGCCAAATGGTTTAACTTTGGCAGGTCCCTCGTGCTTTATCAGGAAAGTAGACTTCGTGGGGCAGATTCTGGAAGTGATTGCGATCGCAAAGCTCTATTAGTTGCTTTGGAATCGGCTTTTGAAAAAAAATCTGTGAAAATCGCAAAAATTTTGGGTATCGAAATCTGGCAAAAGTCTGCATAAAAGGGCTCTCCTGGCCAAATGGTTTAACTTTGGCAGGTCCCTGCTGTTCTGTTATGAAACTAGAATATCTTTTGCACATTCTGGAAGTGATTGCGATCGCAAAGCTCTATTAGTTGCTGTGGAATCGACTTTTAAAAATGAGAGGGCGTAAAATTCGCCAAAAAAATTTCGCGACGAAATCGAGCACATGCCTTCATAAAAGGGCTCTCCTGGCCAAATGGTTTAACTTTGGCAGGTCCCTCGTGCTTTATCAGGAAAGTAGACTTCGTGGGGCAGATTCTGGAAGTGATTGCGATCGCAAAGCTCTATTAGTTGCTTTGGAATCGGCTTTTGAAAAAAAATCTGTGAAAATCGCAAAAATTTTGGGTATCGAAATCTGGCAAAAGTCTGCATAAAAGGGCTCTCCTGGCCAAATGGTTTAACTTTGGCAGGTCCCTGCTGTTCTGTTATGAAACTAGAATATCTTTTGCACATTCTGGAAGTGATTGCGATCGCAAAGCTCTATTAGTTGCTGTGGAATCGACTTTTAAAAATGAGAGGGCGTAAAATTCGCCAAAAAAATTTCGCGACGAAATCGAGCACATGCCTTCATAAAAGGGCTCTCCTGGCCAAATGGTTTAACTTTGGCAGGTCCCTCGTGCTTTATCAGGAAAGTAGACTTCGTGGGGCAGATTCTGGAAGTGATTGCGATCGCAAAGCTCTATTAGTTGCTTTGGAATCGGCTTTTGAAAAAAAATCTGTGAAAATCGCAAAAATTTTGGGTATCAAAATCTGGCAAAAGTCTGCATAAAAGGGCTCTCCTGGCCAAATGGTTTAACTTTGGCAGGTCCCTGCTGTTCTGTTATGAAACTAGAATATCTTTTGCACATTCTGGAAGTGATTGCGATCGCAAAGCTCTATTAGTTGCTGTGGAATCGACTTTTAAAAATGAGAGGGCGTAAAATTCGCCAAAAAAATTTCGCGACGAAATCGAGCACATGCCTTCATAAAAGTGCTCTCCTGGCCAAATGGTTTAACTTTGGCAGGTCCCTCGTGCTTTATCAGGAAAGTAGACTTCGTGGGGCAGATTCTGGAAGTGATTGCGATCGCAAAGCTCTATTAGTTGCTTTGGAATCGGCTTTTGAAAAAAAATCTGTGAAAATCGCAAAAATTTTGGATATCGAAATCTGGCAAAAGTCTGCATAAAAGGGCTCTCCTGGCCAAATGGTTTAACTTTGGCAGGTCCCTGCTGTTCTGTTATGAAACTAGAATATCTTTTGCACATTCTGGAAGTGATTGCGATCGCAAAGCTCTATTAGTTGCTGTGGAATCGACTTTTAAAAATGAGAGGGCGTAAAATTCGCCAAAAAAATTTCGCGACGAAATCGAGCACATGCCTTCATAAAAGGGCTCTCCTGGCCAAATGGTTTAACTTTGGCAGGTCCCTCGTGCTTTATCAGGAAAGTAGACTTCGTGGGGCAGATTCTGGAAGTGATTGCGATCGCAAAGCTCTATTAGTTGCTTTGGAATCGGCTTTTGAAAAAAAATCTGTGAAAATCGCAAAAATTTTGGGTATCGAAATCTGGCAAAAGTCTGCATAAATGGGCTCTCCTGGCCAAATGGTTTAACTTTGGCAGGTCCCTGCTGTTCTGTTATGAAACTAGAATATCTTTTGCACATTCTGGAAGTGATTGCGATCGCAAAGCTCTATTAGTTCCTGTGGAATCGACTTTTAAAAATGAGAGGGCGTAAAATTCGCCAAAAAAATTTCGCGACGAAATCGAGCACATGCCTTCATAAAAGGGCTCTCCTGGCCAAATGGTTTAACTTTGGCAGGTCCCTCGTGCTTTATCAGGAAAGTAGACTTCGTGGGGCAGATTCTGGAAGTGATTGCGATCGCAAAGCTCTATTAGTTGCTTTGGAATCGGCTTTTGAAAAAAAATCTGTGAAAATCGCAAAAATTTTGGGTATCGAAATCTGGCAAAAGTCTGCATAAAAGGGCTCTCCTGGCCAAATGGTTTAACTTTGGCAGGTCCCTGCTGTTCTGTTATGAAACTAGAATATCTTTTGCACATTCTGGAAGTGATTGCGATCGCAAAGCTCTATTAGTTGCTGTGGAATCGACTTTTAAAAATGAGAGGGCGTAAAATTCGCCAAAAAAATTTCGCGACGAAATCGAGCACATGCCTTCATAAAAGGGCTCTCCTGGCCAAATGGTTTAACTTTGGCAGGTCCCTCGTGCTTTATCAGGAAAGTAGACTTCGTGGGGCAGATTCTGGAAGTGATTGCGATCGCAAAGCTCTATTAGTTGCTTTGGAATCGGCTTTTGAAAAAAAATCTGTGAAAATCGCAAAAATTTTGGGTATCGAAATCTGGCAAAAGTCTGCATAAAAGGGCTCTCCTGGCCAAACGGTTTAACTTTGGCAGGTCCCTGCTGTTCTGTTATGAAACTAGAATATCTTTTGCACATTCTGGAAGTGATTGCGATCGCAAAGCTCTATTAGTTGCTGTGGAATCGACTTTTAAAAATGAGAGGGCGTAAAATTCGCCAAAAAAATTTCGCGACGAAATCGAGCACATGCCTTCATAAAAGGGCTCTCCTGGCCAAATGGTTTAACTTTGGCAGGTCCCTCGTGCTTTATCAGGAAAGTAGACTTCGTGGGGCAGATTCTGGAAGTGATTGCGATCGCAAAGCTCTATTAGTTGCTTTGGAATCGGCTTTTGAAAAAAAATCTGTGAAAATCGCAAAAATTTTGGGTATCGAAATCTGGCAAAAGTCTGCATAAAAGGGCTCTCCTGGCCAAATGGTTTAACTTTGGCAGGTCCCTGCTGTTCTGTTATGAAACTAGAATATCTTTTGCACATTCTGGAAGTGATTGCGATCGCAAAGCTCTATTAGTTGCTGTGGAATCGACTTTTAAAAATGAGAGGGCGTAAAATTCGCCAAAAAAATTTCGCGACGAAATCGAGCACATGCCTTCATAAAAGGGCTCTCCTGGCCAAATGGTTTAACTTTGGCAGGTCCCTCGTGCTTTATCAGGAAAGTAGACTTCGTGGGGCAGATTCTGGAAGTGATTGCGATCGCAAAGCTCTATTAGTTGCTTTGGAATCGGCTTTTGAAAAAAAATCTGTGAAAATCGCAAAAATTTTGGGTATCGAAATCTGGCAAAAGTCTGCATAAAAGGGCTCTCCTGGCCAAATGGTTTAACTTTGGCAGTTCCCTGCTGTTCTGTTATGAAACTAGAATATCTTTTGCACATTCTGGAAGTGATTGCGATCGCAAAGCTCTATTAGTTGCTGTGGAATCGACTTTTAAAAATGAGAGGGCGTAAAATTCGCCAAAAAAATTTCGCGACGAAATCGAGCACATGCCTTCATAAAAGGGCTCTCCTGGCCAAATGGTTTAACTTTGGCAGGTCCCTCGTGCTTTATCAGGAAAGTAGACTTCGTGGGGCAGATTCTGGAAGTGATTGCGATCGCAAAGCTCTATTAGTTGCTTTGGAATCGGCTTTTGAAAAAAAATCTGTGAAAATCGCAAAAATTTTGGGTATCGAAATCTGGCAAAAGTCTGCATAAAAGGGCTCTCCTGGCCAAATGGTTTAACTTTGGCAGGTCCCTGCTGTTCTGTTATGAAACTAGAATATCTTTTGCACATTCTGGAAGTGATTGCGATCGCAAAGCTCTATTAGTTGCTGTGGAATCGACTTTTAAAAATGAGAGGGCGTAAAATTCGCCAAAAAAATTTCGCGACGAAATCGAGCACATGCCTTCATAAAAGGGCTCTCCTGGCCAAATGGTTTAACTTTGGCAGGTCCCTCGTGCTTTATCAGGAAAGTAGACTTCGTGGGGCAGATTCTGGAAGTGATTGCGATCGCAAAGCTCTATTAGTTGCTTTGGAATCGGCTTTTGAAAAAAAATCTGTGAAAATCGCAAAAATTTTGGGTATCGAAATCTGGCAAAAGTCTGCATAAAAGGGCTCTCCTGGCCAAATGGTTTAACTTTGGCAGGTCCCTGCTGTTCTGTTATGAAACTAGAATATCTTTTGCACATTCTGGAAGTGATTGCGATCGCAAAGCTCTATTAGTTGCTGTGGAATCGACTTTTAAAAATGAGAGGGCGTAAAATTCGCCAAAAAAATTTCGCGACGAAATCGAGCACATGCCTTCATAAAAGGGCTCTCCTGGCCAAATGGTTTAACTTTGGCAGGTCCCTAGTGCTTTATCAGGAAAGTAGACTTCGTGGGGCAGATTCTGGAAGTGATTGCGATCGCAAAGCTCTATTAGTTGCTTTGGAATCTGCTTTTGAAAAAAAATCTGTGAAAATCGCAAAAATTTTGGGTATCGAAATCTGGCAAAAGTCTGCATAAAAGGGCTCTCCTGGCCAAATGGTTTAACTTTGGCAGGTCCCTGCTGTTCTGTTATGAAACTAGAATATCTTTTGCACATTCTGGAAGTGATTGCGATCGCAAAGCTCTATTAGTTGCTGTGGAATCGACTTTTAAAAATGAGAGGGCGTAAAATTCGCCAAAAAAATTTCGCGACGAAATCGAGCACATGCCTTCATAAAAGGGCTCTCCTGGCCAAATGGTTTAACTTTGGCAGGTCCCTCGTGCTTTATCAGGAAAGTAGACTTCGTGGGGCAGATTCTGGAAGTGATTGCGATCGCAAAGCTCTATTAGTTGCTTTGGAATCGGCTTTTGAAAAAAAATCTGTGAAAATCGCAAAAATTTTGGGTATCGAAATCTGGCAAAAGTCTGCATAAAAGGGCTCTCCTGGCCAAATGGTTTAACTTTGGCAGGTCCCTGCTGTTCTGTTATGAAACTAGAATATCTTTTGCACATTCTGGAAGTGATTGCGATCGCAAAGCTCTATTAGTTGCTGTGGAATCGACTTTTAAAAATGAGAGGGCGTAAAATTCGCCAAAAAAATTTCGCGACGAAATCGAGCACATGCCTTCATAAAAGGGCTCTCCTGGCCAAATGGTTTAACTTTGGCAGGTCCCTCGTGCTTTATCAGGAAAGTAGACTTCGTGGGGCAGATTCTGGAAGTGATTGCGATCGCAAAGCTCTATTAGTTGCTTTGGAATCGGCTTTTGAAAAAAAATCTGTGAAAATCGCAAAAATTTTGGGTATCGAAATCTGGCAAAAGTCTGCATAAAAGGGCTCTCCTGGCCAAATGGTTTAACTTTGGCAGGTCCCTGCTGTTCTGTTATGAAACTAGAATATCTTTTGCACATTCTGGAAGTGATTGCGATCGCAAAGCTCTATTAGTTGCTGTGGAATCGACTTTTAAAAATGAGAGGGCGTAAAATTCGCCAAAAAAATTTCGCGACGAAATCGAGCACATGCCTTCATAAAAGGGCTCTCCTGGCCAAATGGTTTAACTTTGGCAGGTCCCTCGTGCTTTATCAGGAAAGTAGACTTCGTGGGGCAGATTCTGGAAGTGATTGCGATCGCAAAGCTCTATTAGTTGCTTTGGAATCGGCTTTTGAAAAAAAATCTGTGAAAATCGCAAAAATTTTGGGTATCGAAATCTGGCAAAAGTCTGCATAAAAGGGCTCTCCTGGCCAAATGGTTTAACTTTGGCAGGTCCCTGCTGTTCTGTTATGAAACTAGAATATCTTTTGCACATTCTGGAAGTGATTGCTATCGCAAAGCTCTATTAGTTGCTGTGGAATCGACTTTTAAAAATGAGAGGGCGTAAAATTCGCCAAAAAAATTTCGCGACGAAATCGAGCACATGCCTTCATAAAAGGGCTCTCCTGGCCAAATGGTTTAACTTTGGCAGGTCCCTCGTGCTTTATCAGGAAAGTAGACTTCGTGGGGCAGATTCTGGAAGTGATTGCGATCGCAAAGCTCTATTAGTTGCTTTGGAATCGGCTTTCGAAAAAAAATCTGTGAAAATCGCAAAAATTTTGGGTATCGAAATCTGGCAAAAGTCTGCATAAAAGGTCTCTCCTGGCCAAATGGTTTAACTTTGGCAGGTCCCTGCTGTTCTGTTATGAAACTAGAATATCTTTTGCACATTCTGGAAGTGATTGCGATCGCAAAGCTCTATTAGTTGCTGTGGAATCGACTTTTAAAAATGAGAGGGCGTAAAATTCGCCAAAAAAATTTCGCGACGAAATCGAGCACATGCCTTCATAAAAGGGCTCTCCTGGCCAAATGGTTTAACTTTGGCAGGTCCCTCGTGCTTTATCAGGAAAGTAGACTTCGTGGGGCAGATTCTGGAAGTGATTGCGATCGCAAAGCTCTATTAGTTGCTTTGGAATCGGCTTTTGAAAAAAAATCTGTGAAAATCGCAAAAATTTTGGGTATCGAAATCTGGCAAAAGTCTGCATAAAAGGGCTCTCCTGGCCAAATGGTTTAACTTTGGCAGGTCCCTGCTGTTCTGTTATGAAACTAGAATATCTTTTGCACATTCTGGAAGTGATTGCGATCGCAAAGCTCTATTAGTTGCTGTGGAATCGACTTTTAAAAATGAGAGGGCGTAAAATTCGCCAAAAAAATTTCGCGACGAAATCGAGCACATGCCTTCATAAAAGGGCTCTCCTGGCCAAATGGTTTAACTTTGGCAGGTCCCTCGTGCTTTATCAGGAAAGTAGACTTCGTGGGGCAGATTCTGGAAGTGATTGCGATCGCAAAGCTCTATTAGTTGCTTTGGAATCGGCTTTTGAAAAAAAATCTGTGAAAATCGCAAAAATTTTGGGTATCGAAATCTGGCAAAAGTCTGCATAAAAGGGCTCTCCTGGCCAAATGGTTTAACTTTGGCAGGTCCCTGATGATCTGTTATGAAACTAGAATATCTTTTGCACATTCTGGAAGTGATTGCGATCGCAAAGCTCTATTAGTTGCTGTGGAATCGACTTTTAAAAATGAGAGGGCGTAAAATTCGCCAAAAAAATTTCGCGACGAAATCGAGCACATGCCTTCATAAAAGGGCTCTCCTGGCCAAATGGTTTAACTTTGGCAGGTCCCTCGTGCTTTATTAGGAAAGTAGACTTCGTGGGGCAGATTCTGGAAGTGATTGCGATCGCAAAGCTCTATTAGTTGCTTTGGAATCGGCTTTTGAAAAAAAATCTGTGAAAATCGCAAAAATTTTGGGTATCGAAATCTGGCAAAAGTCTGCATAAAAGGGCTCTCCTGGCCAAATGGTTTAACTTTGGCAGGTCCCTGCTGTTCTGTTATGAAACTAGAATATCTTTTGCACATTCTGGAAGTGATTGCGATCGCAAAGCTCTATTAGTTGCTGTGGAATCGACTTTTAAAAATGAGAGGGCGTAAAATTCGCCAAAAAAATTTCGCGACGAAATCGAGCACATGCCTTCATAAAAGGGCTCTCCTGGCCAAATGGTTTAACTTTGGCAGGTCCCTCGTGCTTTATCAGGAAAGTAGACTTCGTGGGGCAGATTCTGGAAGTGATTGCGATCGCAAAGCTCTATTAGTTGCTTTGGAATCGGCTTTTGAAAAAAAATCTGTGAAAATCGCAAAAATTTTGGGTATCGAAATCTGGCAAAAGTCTGCATAAAAGGGCTCTCCTGGCCAAATGGTTTAACTTTGGCAGGTCCCTGCTGTTCTGTTATGAAACTAGAATATCTTTTGCACATTCTGGAAGTAATTGCGATCGCAAAGGTCTATTAGTTGCTGTGGAATCGACTTTTAAAAATGAGAGGGCGTAAAATTCGCCAAAAAAATTTCGCGACGAAATCGAGCACATGCCTTCATAAAAGGGCTCTCCTGGCCAAATGGTTTAACTTTGGCAGGTCCCTCGTGCTTTATCAGGAAAGTAGACTTCGTGGGGCAGATTCTGGAAGTGATTGCGATCGCAAAGCTCTATTAGTTGCTTTGGAATCGGCTTTTGAAAAAAAATCTGTGAAAATCGCAAAAATTTTGGGTATCGAAATCTGGCAAAAGTCTGCATAAAAGGGCTCTCCTGGCCAAATGGTTTAACTTTGGCAGGTCCCTGCTGTTCTGTTATGAAACTAGAATATCTTTTGCACATTCTGGAAGTGATTGCGATCGCAAAGCTCTATTAGTTGCTGTGGAATCGACTTTTAAAAATGAGAGGGCGTAAAATTCGCCAAAAAAATTTCGCGACGAAATCGAGCACATGCCTTCATAAAAGGGCTCTCCTGGCCAAATGGTTTAACTTTGGCAGGTCCCTCGTGCTTTATCAGGAAAGTAGACTTCGTGGGGCAGATTCTGGAAGTGATTGCGATCGCAAAGCTCTATTAGTTGCTTTGGAATCGGCTTTTGAAAAAAAATCTGTGAAAATCGCAAAAATTTTGGGTATCGAAATCTGGCAAAAGTCTGCATAAAAGGGCTCTCCTGGCCAAATGGTTTAACTTTGGCAGGTCCCTGCTGTTCTGTTATGAAACTAGAATATCTTTTGCACATTCTGGAAGTGATTGCGATCGCAAAGGTCTATTAGTTGCTGTGGAATCGACTTTTAAAAATGAGAGGGCGTAAAATTCGCCAAAAAAATTTCGCGACGAAATCGAGCACATGCCTTCATAAAAGGGCTCTCCTGGCCAAATGGTTTAACTTTGGCAGGTCCCTCGTGCTTTATCAGGAAAGTAGACTTCGTGGGGCAGATTCTGGAAGTGATTGCGATCGCAAAGCTCTATTAGTTGCTTTGGAATCGGCTTTTGAAAAAAAATCTGTGAAAATCGCAAAAATTTTGGGTATCGAAATCTGGCAAAAGTCTGCATAAAAGGGCTCTCCTGGCCAAATGGTTTAACTTTGGCAGGTCCCTGCTGTTCTGTTATGAAACTAGAATATCTTTTGCACATTCTGGAAGTGATTGCGATCGCAAAGCTCTATTAGTTGCTGTGGAATCGACTTTTAAAAATGAGAGGGCGTAAAATTCGCCAAAAAAATTTCGCGACGAAATCGAGCACATGCCTTCATAAAAGGGCTCTCCTGGCCAAATGGTTTAACTTTGGCAGGTCCCTCGTGCTTTATCAGGAAAGTAGACTTCGTGGGGCAGATTCTGGAAGTGATTGCGATCGCAAAGCTCTATTAGTTGCTTTGGAATCGGCTTTTGAAAAAAAATCTGTGAAAATCGCAAAAATTTTGGGTATCGAAATCTGGCAAAAGTCTGCATAAAAGGGCTCTCCTGGCCAAATGGTTTAACTTTGGCAGGTCCCTGCTGTTCTGTTATGAAACTAGAATATCTTTTGCACATTCTGGAAGTGATTGCGATCGCAAAGCTCTATTAGTTGCTGTGGAATCGACTTTTAAAAATGAGAGGGCGTAAAATTCGCCAAAAAAATTTCGCGACGAAATCGAGCACATGCCTTCATAAAAGGGCTCTCCTGGCCAAATGGTTTAACTTTGGCAGGTCCCTCGTGCTTTATCATGAAAGTAGACTTCGTGGGGCAGATTCTGGAAGTGATTGCGATCGCAAAGCTCTATTAGTTGCTTTGGAATCGGCTTTTGTAAAAAAATCTGTGAAAATCGCAAAAATTTTGGGTATCGAAATCTGGCAAAAGTCTGCATAAAAGGGCTCTCCTGGCCAAATGGTTTAACTTTGGCAGGTCCCTGCTGTTCTGTTATGAAACTAGAATATCTTTTGCACATTCTGGAAGTGATTGCGATCGCAAAGCTCTATTAGTTGCTGTGGAATCGACTTTTAAAAATGAGAGGGCGTAAAATTCGCCAAAATAATTTCGCGACGAAATCGAGCACACGCCTTCATAAAAGGGCTCTCCTGGCCAAATGGTTTAACTTTGGCAGGTCCCTCGTGCTTTATCAGGAAAGTAGACTTCGTGGGGCAGATTCTGGAAGTGATTGCGATCGCAAAGCTCTATTAGTTGCTTTGGAATCGGCTTTTGAAAAAAAATCTGTGAAAATCGCAAAAATTTTGGGTATCGAAATCTGGCAAAAGTCTGCATAAAAGGGCTCTCCTGGCCAAATGGTTTAACTTTGGCAGGTCCCTGCTGTTCTGTTATGAAACTAGAATATCTTTTGCACATTCTGGAAGTGATTGCGATCGCAAAGCTCTATTAGTTGCTGTGGAATCGACTTTTAAAAATGAGAGGGCGTAAAATTCGCCAAAAAAATTTCGCGACGAAATCGAGCACACGCCTTCATAAAAGAGCTCTCCTGGCCAAATGGTTTAACTTTGGCAGGTCCCTCGTGCTTTATCAGGAAAGTAGACTTCGTGGGGCAGATTCTGGAAGTGATTGCGATCGCAAAGCTCTATTAGTTGCATTGGAATCGGCTTTTGAAAAAAAATCTGTGAAAATCGCAAAAATTTTGGGTATCGAAATCTGGCAAAAGTCTGCATAAAAGGGCTCTCCTGGCCAAATGGTTTAACTTTGGCAGGTCCCTGCTGTTCTGTTGTGAAACTAGAATATCTTTTGCACATTCTGGAAGTGATTGCGATCGCAAAGCTCTATTAGTTGCTGTGGAATCGACTTTTAAAAATGAGAGGGCGTAAAATTCGCCAAAAAAATTTCGCGACGAAATCGAGCACACGCCTTCATAAAAGGGCTCTCCTGGCCAAATGGTTTAACTTTGGCAGGTCCCTCGTGCTTTATCAGGAAAGTAGACTTCGTGGGGCAGATTCTGGAAGTGATTGCGATCGCAAAGCTCTATTAGTTGCTTTGGAATCGGCTTTTGAAAAAAAATCTGTGAAAATCGCAAAAATTTTGGGTATCGAAATCTGGCAAAAGTCTGCATAAAAGGGCTCTCCTGGCCAAATGGTTTAACTTTGGCAGGTCCCTGCTGTTCTGTTATGAAACTAGAATATCTTTTGCACATTCTGGAAGTGATTGCGATCGCAAAGCTCTATTAGTTGCTGTGGAATCGACTTTTAAAAATGAGAGGGCGTAAAATTCGCCAAAAAAATTTCGCGACGAAATCGAGCACACGCCTTCATAAAAGGGCTCTCCTGGCCAAATGGTTTAACTTTGGCAGGTCCCTCGTGCTTTATCAGGAAAGTAGACTTCGTGGGGCAGATTCTGGAAGTGATTGCGATCGCAAAGCTCTATTAGTTGCTTTGGAATCAGCTTTTGAAAAAAAATCTGTGAAAATCGCAAAAATTTTGGGTATCGAAATCTGGCAAAAGTCTGCATAAAAGGGCTCTCCTGGCCAAATGGTTTAACTTTGGCAGGTCCCTGCTGTTCTGTTATGAAACTAGAATATCTTTTGCACATTCTGGAAGTGATTGCGATCGCAAAGCTCTATTAGTTGCTGTGGAATCGACTTTTAAAAATGAGAGGGCGTAAAATTCGCCAAAAAAATTTCGCGACGAAATCGAGCACATGCCTTCATAAAAGGGCTCTCCTGGCCAAATGGTTTAACTTTGGCAGGTCCCTCGTGCTTTATCAGGAAAGTAGACTTCGTGGGGCAGATTCTGGAAGTGATTGCGATCGCAAAGCTCTATTAGTTGCTTTGGAATCGGCTTTTGAAAAAAAATCTGTGAAAATCGCAAAAATTTTGGGTATCGAAATCTGGCAAAAGTCTGCATAAAAGGGCTCTCCTGGCCAAATGGTTTAACTTTGGCAGGTCCCTGCTGTTCTGTTGTGAAACTAGAATATCTTTTGCACATTCTGGAAGTGATTGCGATCGCAAACCTTTATTAGTTGCTGTGGAATCGACTTTTAAAAATGAGAGGGCGTAAAATTCGCCAAAAAAATTTCGCGACGAAATCGAGCACATGCCTTCATAAAAGGGCTCTCCTGGCCAAATGGTTTAACTTTGGCAGGTCCCTCGTGCTTTATCAGGAAAGTAGACTTCGTGGGGCAGATTCTGGAAGTGATTGCGATCGCAAAGCTCTATTAGTTGCTTTGGAATCGGCTTTTGAAAAAAAATCTGTGAAAATCGCAAAAATTTTGGGTATCGAAATCTGGCAAAAGTCTGCATAAAAGGGCTCTCCTGGCCAAATGGTTTAACTTTGGCAGGTCCCTGCTGTTCTGTTATGAAACTAGAATATCTTTTGCACATTCTGGAAGTGATTGCGATCGCAAAGCTCTATTAGTTGCTGTGGAATCGACTTTTAAAAATGAGAGGGCGTAAAATTCGCCAAAAAAATTTCGCGACGAAATCGAGCACATGCCTTCATAAAAGGGCTCTCCTGGCCAAATGGTTTAACTTTGGCAGGTCCCTCGTGCTTTATGAGGAAAGTAGACTTCGTGGGGCAGATTCTGGAAGTGATTGCGATCGCAAAGCTCTATTAGTTGCTTTGGAATCGGCTTTTAAAAATGAGAGGGCGTAAAATTCGCCAAAAAAATTTCGCGACGAAATCGAGCACATGCCTTCATAAAAGGGCTCTCCTGGCCAAATGGTTTAACTTTGGCAGGTCCCTCGTGCTTTATCAGGAAAGTAGACTTCGTGGGGCAGATTCTGGAAGTGATTGCGATCGCAAAGCTCTATTAGTTGCTTTGGAATCGGCTTTTGAAAAAAAATCTGTGAAAATCGCAAAAATTTTGGGTATCGAAATCTGGCAATAGTCTGCATAAAAGGGCTCTCCTGGCCAAATGGTTTAACTTTGGAAGGTCCCTGCTGTTCTGTTATGAAACTAGAATATCTTTTGCACATTCTGGAAGTGATTGCGATCGCAAAGCTCTATTAGTTGCTGTGGAATCGACTTTTAAAAATGAGAGGGCGTAAAATTCGCCAAAAAAATTTCGCGACGAAATCGAGCACATGCCTTCATAAAAGGGCTCTCCTGGCCAAATGGTTTAACTTTGGCAGGTCCCTCGTGCTTTATCAGGAAAGTAGACTTCGTGGGGCAGATTCTGGAAGTGATTGCGATCGCAAAGCTCTATTAGTTGCTTTGGAATCGGCTTTTGAAAAAAAATCTGTGAAAATCGCAAAAATTTTGGGTATCGAAATCTGGCAAAAGTCTGCATAAAAGGGCTCTCCTGGCCAAATGGTTTAACTTTGGCAGGTCCCTGCTGTTCTGTTATGAAACTAGAATATCTTTTGCACATTCTGGAAGTGATTGCGATCGCAAAGCTCTATTAGTTGCTGTGGAATCGACTTTTAAAAATGAGAGGGCGTAAAATTCGCCAAAAAAATTTCGCGACGAAATCGAGCACATGCCTTCATAAAAGGGCTCTCCTGGCCAAATGGTTTAACTTTGGCAGGTCCCTCGTGCTTTATCAGGAAAGTAGACTTCGTGGGGCAGATTCTGGAAGTGATTGCGATCGCAAAGCTCTATTAGTTGCTTTGGAATCGGCTTTTGAAAAAAAATCTGTGAAAATCGCAAAAATTTTGGGTATCGAAATCTGGCAAAAGTCTGCATAAAAGGGCTCTCCTGGCCAAATGGTTTAACTTTGGCAGGTCCCTGCTGTTCTGTTATGAAACTAGAATATCTTTTGCACATTCTGGAAGTGATTGCGATCGCAAAGCTCTATTAGTTGCTGTGGAATCGACTTTTAAAAATGAGAGGGCGTAAAATTCGCCAAAAAAATTTCGTGACGAAATCGAGCACATGCCTTCATAAAAGGGCTCTCCTGGCCAAATGGTTTAACTTTGGCAGGTCCCTCGTGCTTTATCAGGAAAGTAGACTTCGTGGGGCAGATTCTGGAAGTGATTGCGATCGCAAAGCTCTATTAATTGCTTTGGAATCGGCTTTTGAAAAAAAATCTGTGAAAATCGCAAAAATTTTGGGTATCGAAATCTGGCAAAAGTCTGCATAAAAGGGCTCTCCTGGCCAAATGGTTTAACTTTGGCAGGTCCCTGCTGTTCTGTTATGAAACTAGAATATCTTTTGCACATTCTGGAAGTGATTGCGATCTCAAAGCTCTATTAGTTGCTGTGGAATCGACTTTTAAAAATGAGAGGGCTTAAAATTCGCCAAAAAAATTTCGCGACGAAATCGAACACATGCCTTCTTAAAAGGGCTCTCCTGGCCAAATGGTTTAACTTTGGCAGGTCCCTCGTGCTTTATCAGGAAAGTAGACTTCGTGGGGCAGATTCTGGAAGTGATTGCGATCGCAAAGCTCTATTAGTTGCTTTGGAATCGGCTTTTGAAAAAAAATCTGTGAAAATCGCAAAAATTTTGGGTATCGAAATCTGGCAAAAGTCTGCATAAAAGGGCTCTCCTGGCCAAATGGTTTAACTTTGGCAGGTCCCTGCTGTTCTGTTATGAAACTAGAATATCTTTTGCACATTCTGGAAGTGATTGCGATCGCAAAGCTCTATTAGTTGCTGTGGAATCGACTTTTAAAAATGAGAGGGCGTAAAATTCGCCAAAAAAATTTCGCGACGAAATCGAGCATATGCCTTCATAAAAGGGCACTCCTGGCCAAATGGTTTAACTTTGGCAGGTCCCTCGTGCTTTATCAGGAAAGTAGACTTCGTGGGGCAGATTCTGGAAGTGATTGCGATCGCAAAGCTCTATTAGTTGCTTTGGAATCGGCTTTTGAAAAAAAATCTGTGAAAATCGCAAAAATTTTTGGTATCGAAATCTGGCAAAAGTCTGCATAAAAGGGCTCTCCTGGCGAAATGGTTTAACTTTGGCAGGTCCCTGCTGTTCTGTTATGAAACTAGAATATCTTTTGCACATTCTGGAAGTGATTGCGATCGCAAAGCTCTATTAGTTGCTGTGGAATCGACTTTTAAAAATGAGAGGGCGTAAAATTCGCCAAAAAAATTTCGCGACGAAATCGAGCACATGCCTTCATAAAAGGGCTCTCCTGGCCAAATGGTTTAACTTTGGCAGGTCCCTCGTGCTTTATCAGGAAAGTAGACTTCGTGGGGCAGATTCTGGAAGTGATTGCGATCGCAAAGCTCTATTAGTTGCTTTGGAATCGGCTTTTGAAAAAAAATCTGTGAAAATCGCAAAAATTTTGGGTATCGAAATCTGGCAAAAGTCTGCATAAAAGGGCTCTCCTGGCCAAATGGTTTAACTTTGGCAGGTCCCTGCTGTTCTGTTATGAAACTAGAATATCTTTTGCACATTCTGGAAGTGATTGCGATCGCAAAGCTCTATTAGTTGCTGTGGAATCGACTTTTAAAAATGAGAGGGCGTAAAATTCGCCAAAAAAATTTCGCGACGAAATCGAGCACATGCCTCCATAAAAGGGCTCTCCTGGCCAAATGGTTTAACTTTGGCAGGTCCCTCGTGCTTTATCAGGAAAGTAGACTTCGTGGGGCAGATTCTGGAAGTGATTGCGATCGCAAAGCTCTATTAGTTGCTTTGGAATCGGCTTTTGAAAAAAAATCTGTGAAAATCGCAAAAATTTTGGGTATCGAAATCTGGCAAATGTCTGCATAAAAGGGCTCTCCTGGTAAAATGGTTTAACTTTGGCAGGTCCCTGCTGTTCTGTTATGAAACTAGAATATCTTTTGCACATTCTGGAAGTGATTGCGATCGCAAAGCTCTATTAGTTGCTGTGGAATCGACTTTTAAAAATGAGAGGGCGTAAAATTCGCCAAAAAATTTCGCGACGAAATCGAGCACATGCCTTCATAAAAGGGCTCTCCTGGCCAAATGGTTTAACTTTGGCAGGTCCCTCGTGCTTTATCAGGAAAGTAGACTTCGTGGGGCAGATTCTGGAAGTGATTGCGATCGCAAAGCTCTATTAGTTGCTTTGGAATCGGCTTTTGAAAAAAAATCTGTGAAAATCGCAAAAATTTTGGGTATCGAAATCTGGCAAAAGTCTGCATAAAAGGGCTCTCCTGGCCAAATGGTTTAACTTTGGCAGGTCCCTGCTGTTCTGTTATGAAACTAGAATATCTTTTGCACATTCTGGAAGTGATTGCGATCGCAAAGCTCTATTAGTTGCTGTGGAATCGACTTTTAAAAATGAGAGGGCGTAAAATTCGCCAAAAAAATTTCGCGACGAAATCGAGCACATGCCTTCATAAAAGGGCTCTCCTGGCCAAATGGTTTAACTTTGGCAGGTCCCTCGTGCTTTATCAGGAAAGTAGACTTCGTGAGGCAGATTCTGGAAGTGATTGCGATCGCAAAGCTCTATTAGTTGCTTTGGAATCGGCTTTTGAAAAAAAATCTGTGAAAATCGCAAAAATTTTGGGTATCGAAATCTGGCAAAAGTCTGCATAAAAGGGCTCTCCTGGCCAAATGGTTTAACTTTGGCAGGTCCCTGCTGTTCTGTTATGAAACTAGAATATCTTTTGCATATTCTGGAAGTGATTGCGATCGCAAAGCTCTATTAGTTGCTGTGGAATCGACTTTTAAAAATGAGAGGGCGTAAAATTCGCCAAAAAAATTTCGCGACGAAATCGAGCACATGCCTTCATAAAAGGGCTCTCCTGGCCAAATGGTTTAACTTTGGCAGGTCCCTCGTGCTTTATCAGGAAAGTAGACTTCGTGGGGCAGATTCTGGAAGTGATTGCGATCGCAAAGCTCTATTAGTTGCTTTGGAATCGGCTTTTGAAAAAAAATCTGTGAAAATCGCAAAAATTTTGGGTATCGAAATCTGGCAAAAGTCTGCATAAAAGGGCTCTCCTGGCCAAATGGTTTAACTTTGGCAGGTCCCTGCTGTTCTGTTATGAAACTAGAATATCTTTTGCACATTCTGGAAGTGATTGCGATCGCAAAGCTCTATTAGTTGCTGTGGAATCGACTTTTAAAAATGAGAGGGCGTAAAATTCGCCAAAAAAATTTCGCGACGAAATCGAGCACATGCCTTCATAAAAGGGCTCTCCTGGCCAAATGGTTTAACTTTGGCAGGTCCCTCGTGCTTTATCAGGAAAGTAGACTTCGTGGGGCAGATTCTGGAAGTGATTGCGATCGCAAAGCTCTATTAGTTGCTTTGGAATCGGCTTTTGAAAAAAAATCTGTGAAAATCGCAAAAATTTTGGGTATCGAAATCTGGCAAAAGTCTGCATAAAAGGGCTCTCCTGGCCAAATGGTTTAACTTTGGCAGGTCCCTGGTGTTCTGTTATGAAACTAGAATATCTTTTGCACATTCTGGAAGTGATTGCGATCGCAAAGCTCTATTAGTTGCTGTGGAATCGACTTTTAAAAATGAGAGGGCGTAAAATTCGCCAAAAAAATTTCGCGACGAAATCGAGCACATGCCTTCATAAAAGGGCTCTCCTGGCCAAATGGTTTAACTTTGGCAGGTCCCTCGTGCTTTATCAGGAAAGTAGACTTCGTGGGGCAGATTCTGGAAGTGATTGCGATCGCAAAGCTCTATTAGTTGCTTTGGAATCGGCTTTTGAAAAAAAATCTGTGAAAATCGCAAAAATTTTGGGTATCGAAATCTGGCAAAAGTCTGCATAAAAGGGCTCTCCTGGCCAAATGGTTTAACTTTGGCAGGTCCCTGCTGTTCTGTTATGAAACTAGAATATCTTTTGCACATTCTGGAAGTGATTGCGATCGCAAAGCTCTATTAGTTGCTGTGGAATCGACTTTTAAAAATGAGAGGGCGTAAAATTCGCCAAAAAAATTTCGCGACGAAATCGAGCACATGCCTTCATAAAAGGGCTCTCCTGGCCAAATGGTTTAACTTTGGCAGGTCCCTCGTGCTTTATCAGGAAAGTAGACTTCGTGGGGCAGATTCTGGAAGTGATTGCGATCGCAAAGCTCTATTAGTTGCTTTGGAATCGGCTTTTGAAAAAAAATCTGTGAAAATCGCAAAAATTTTGGGTATCGAAATCTGGCAAAAGTCTGCATAAAAGGGCTCTCCTGGCCAAATGGTTTAACTTTGGCAGGTCCCTGCTGTTCTGTTATGAAACTAGAATATCTTTTGCACATTCTGGAAGTGATTGCGATCGCAAAGCTCTATTAGTTGCTGTGGAATCGACTTTTAAAAATGAGAGGGCGTAAAATTCGCCAAAAAAATTTCGCGACGAAATCGAGCACATGCCTTCATAAAAGGGCTCTCCTGGCCAAATGGTTTAACTTTGGCAGGTCCCTCGTGCTTTATCAGGAAAGTAGACTTCGTGGGGCAGATTCTGGAAGTGATTGCGATCGCAAAGCTCTATTAGTTGCTTTGGAATCGGCTTTTGAAAAAAAATCTGTGAAAATCGCAAAAATTTTGGGTATCGAAATCTGGCAAAAGTCTGCATAAAAGGGCTCTCCTGGCCAAATGGTTTAACTTTGGCAGGTCCCTGCTGTTCTGTTATGAAACTAGAATATCTTTTGCACATTCTGGAAGTGATTGCGATCGCAAAGCTCTATTAGTTGCTGTGGAATCGACTTTTAAAAATGAGAGGGCGTAAAATTCGCCAAAAAAATTTCGCGACGAAATCGAGCACATGCCTTCATAAAAGGGCTCTCCTGGCCAAATGGTTTAACTTTGGCAGGTCCCTCGTGCTTTATCAGGAAAGTAGACTTCGTGGGGCAGATTCTGGAAGTGATTGCGATCGCAAAGCTCTATTAGTTGCTTTGGAATCGGCTTTTGAAAAAAAATCTGTGAAAATCGCAAAAATTTTGGGTATCGAAATCTGGCAAAAGTCTGCATAAAAGGGCTCTCCTGGCCAAATGGTTTAACTTTGGCAGGTCCCTGCTGTTCTGTTATGAAACTAGAATATCTTTTGCACATTCTGGAAGTGATTGCGATCGCAAAGCTCTGATAGTTGCTGTGGAATCGACTTTTAAAAATGAGAGGGCGTAAAATTCGCCAAAAAAATTTCGCGACGAAATCGAGCACATGCCTTCATAAAAGGGCTCTCCTGGCCAAATGGTTTAACTTTGGCAGGTCCCTCGTGCTTTATCAGGAAAGTAGACTTCGTGGGGCAGATTCTGGAAGTGATTGCGATCGCAAAGCTCTATTAGTTGCTTTGGAATCGGCTTTTGAAAAAAAATCTGTGAAAATCGCAAAAATTTTGGGTATCGAAATCTGGCAAAAGTCTGCATAAAAGGGCTCTCCTGGCCAAATGGTTTAACTTTGGCAGGTCCCTGCTGTTCTGTTATGAAACTAGAATATCTTTTGCACATTCTGGAAGTGATTGCGATCGCAAAGCTCTATTAGTTGCTGTGGAATCGACTTTTAAAAATGAGAGGGCGTAAAATTCGCCAAAAAAATTTCGCGACGAAATCGAGCACATGCCTTCATAAAAGGGCTCTCCTGGCCAAATGGTTTAACTTTGGCAGGTCCCTCGTGCTTTATCAGGAAAGTAGACTTCGTGGGGCAGATTCTGGAAGTGATTGCGATCGCAAAGCTCTATTAGTTGCTTTGGAATCGGCTTTTAAAAATGAGAGGGCGTAAAATTCGCCAAAAAAATTTCGCGACGAAATCGAGCACATGCCTTCATAAAAGGGCTCTCCTGGCCAAATGGTTTAACTTTGGCAGGTCCCTCGTGCTTTATCAGGAAAGTAGACTTCGTGGGGCAGATTCTGGAAGTGATTGCGATCGCAAAGCTCTATTAGTTGCTTTGGAATCGGCTTTTGAAAAAAAATCTGTGAAAATCGCAAAAATTTTGGGTATCGAAATCTGGCAAAAGTCTGCATAAAAGGGCTCTCCTGTCCAAATGGTTTAACTTTGGCAGGTCCCTGCTGTTCTGTTATGAAACTAGAATATCTTTTGCACATTCTGGAAGTGATTGCGATCGCAAAGCTCTATTAGTTGCTGTGGAATCGACTTTTAAAAATGAGAGGGCGTAAAATTCGCCAAAAAAATTTCGCGACGAAATCGAGCACATGCCTCCATAAAAGGGCTCTCCTGGCCAAATGGTTTAACTTTGGCAGTTCCCTCGTGCTTTATCAGGAAAGTAGACTTCGTGGGGCAGATTCTGGAAGTGATTGCGATCGCAAAGCTCTATTAGTTGCTTTGGAATCGGCTTTTGAAAAAAAATCTGTGAAAATCGCAAAAATTTTGGGTATCGAAATCTGGCAAATGTCTGCATAAAAGGGCTCTCCTGGCCAAATGGTTTAACTTTGGCAGGTCCCTGCTGTTCTGTTATGAAACTAGAATATCTTTTGCACATTCTGGAAGTGATTGCGGTCGCAAAGCTCTATTAGTTGCTGTGGAATCGACTTTTAAAAATGAGAGGGCGTAAAATTCGCCAAAAAATTTCGCGACGAAATCGAGCACATGCCTTCATAAAAGGGCTCTCCTGGCCAAATGGTTTAACTTTGGCAGGTCCCTCGTGCTTTATCAGGAAAGTAGACTTCGTGGGGCAGATTCTGGAAGTGATTGCGATCGCAAAGCTCTATTAGTTGCTTTGGAATCGGCTTTTGAAAAAAAATCTGTGAAAATCGCAAAAATTTTGGGTATCGAAATCTGGCAAAAGTCTGCATAAAAGGGCTCTCCTGGCCAAATGGTTTAACTTTGGCAGGTCCCTGCTGTTCTGTTATGAAACTAGAATATCTTTTGCACATTCTGGAAGTGATTGCGATCGCAAAGCTCTATTAGTTGCTGTGGAATCGACTTTTAAAAATGAGAGGGCGTAAAATTCGCCAAAAAAATTTCGCGACGAAATCGAGCACATGCCTTCATAAAAGGGCTCTCCTGGCCAAATGGTTTAACTTTGGCAGGTCCCTCGTGCTTTATCAGGAAAGTAGACTTCGTGGGGCAGATTCTGGAAGTGATTGCGATCGCAAAGCTCTATTAGTTGCTTTGGAATCGGCTTTTGAAAAAAAATCTGTGAAAATCGCAAAAATTTTGGGTATCGAAATCTGGCAAAAGTCTGCATAAAAGGGCTCTCCTGGCCAAATGGTTTAACTTTGGCAGGTCCCTGCTGTTCTGTTATGAAACTAGAATATCTTTTGCACATTCTGGAAGTGATTGCGATCGCAAAGCTCTATTAGTTGCTGTGGAATCGACTTTTAAAAATGAGAGGGCGTAAAATTCGCCAAAAAAATTTCGCGACGAAATCGAGCACATGCCTTCATAAAAGGGCTCTCCTGGCCAAATGGTTTAACTTTGGCAGGTCCCTCGTGCTTTATCAGGAAAGTAGACTTCGTGGGACAGATTCTGGAAGTGATTGCGATCGCAAAGCTCTATTAGTTGCTTTGGAATCGGCTTTTGAAAAAAAATCTGTGAAAATCGCAAAAATTTTGGGTATCGAAATCTGGCAAAAGTCTGCATAAAAGGGCTCTCCTGGCCAAATGGTTTAACTTTGGCAGGTCCCTGCTGTTCTGTTATGAAACTAGAATATCTTTTGCACATTCTGGAAGTGATTGCGATCGCAAAGCTCTATTAGTTGCTGTGGAATCGACTTTTAAAAATGAGAGGGCGTAAAATTCGCCAAAAAAATTTCGCGACGAAATCGAGCACATGCCTTCATAAAAGGGCTCTCCTGGCCAAATGGTTTAACTTTGGCAGGTCCCTCGTGCTTTATCAGGAAAGTAGACTTCGTGGGGCAGATTCTGGAAGTGATTGCGATCGCAAAGCTCTATTAGTTGCTTTGGAATCGGCTTTTGAAAAAAAATCTGTGAAAATCGCAAAAATTTTGGGTATCGAAATCTGGCAAAAGTCTGCATAAAAGGGCTCTCCTGGCCAAATGGTTTAACTTTGGCAGGTCCCTGCTGTTCTGTTATGAAACTAGAATATCTTTTGCACATTCTGGAAGTGATTGCGATCGCAAAGCTCTATTAGTTGCTGTGGAATCGACTTTTAAAAATGAGAGGGCGTAAAATTCGCCAAAAAAATTTCGCGACGAAATCGAGCACATGCCTTCATAAAAGGGCTCTCCTGGCCAAATGGTTTAACTTTGGCAGGTCCCTCGTGCTTTATCAGGAAAGTAGACTTCGTGGGGCAGATTCTGGAAGTGATTGCGATCGCAAAGCTCTATTAGTTGCTTTGGAATCGGCTTTTGAAAAAAAATCTGTGAAAATCGCAAAAATTTTGGGTATCGAAATCTGGCAAAAGTCTGCATAAAAGGGCTCTCCTGGCCAAATGGTTTAACTTTGGCAGGTCCGTGCTGTTCTGTTATGAAACTAGAATATCTTTTGCACATTCTGGAAGTGATTGCGATCGCAAAGCTCTATTAGTTGCTGTGGAATCGACTTTTAAAAATGAGAGGGCGTAAAATTCGCCAAAAAAATTTCGCGACGAAATCGAGCACATGCCTTCATAAAAGGGCTCTCCTGGCCAAATGGTTTAACTTCGGCAGGTCCCTCGTGCTTTATCAGGAAAGTAGACTTCGTGGGGCAGATTCTGGAAGTGATTGCGATCGCAAAGCTCTATTAGTTGCTTTGGAATCGGCTTTTGAAAAAAAATCTGTGAAAATCGCAAAAATTTTGGGTATCGAAATCTGGCAAAAGTCTGCATAAAAGGGCTCTCCTGGCCAAATGGTTTAACTTTGGCAGGTCCCTGCTGTTCTGTTATGAAACTAGAATATCTTTTGCACATTCTGGAAGTGATTGCGATCGCAAAGCTCTGTTAGTTGCTGTGGAATCGACTTTTAAAAATGAGAGGGCGTAAAATTCGCCAAAAAAATTTCGCGACGAAATCGAGCACATGCCTTCATAAAAGGGCTCTCCTGGCCAAATGGTTTAACTTTGGCAGGTCCCTCGTGCTTTATCAGGAAAGTAGACTTCGTGGGGCAGATTCTGGAAGTGATTGCGATCGCAAAGCTCTATTAGTTGCTTTGGAATCGGCTTTTGAAAAAAAATCTGTGAAAATCGCAAAAATTTTGGGTATCGAAATCTGGCAAAAGTCTGCATAAAAGGGCTCTCCTGGCCAAATGGTTTAACTTTGGCAGGTCCCTGCTGTTCTGTTATGAAACTAGAATATCTTTTGCACATTCTGGAAGTGATTGCGATCGCAAAGCTCTATTAGTTGCTGTGGAATCGACTTTTAAAAATGAGAGGGCGTAAAATTCGCCAAAAAAATTTCGCGACGAAATCGAGCACATGCCTTCATAAAAGGGCTCTCCTGGCCAAATGTTTTAACTTTGGCAGGTCCCTCGTGCTTTATCAGGAAAGTAGACTTCGTGGGGCAGATTCTGGAAGTGATTGCGATCGCAAAGCTCTATTAGTTGCTTTGGAATCGGCTTTTAAAAATGAGAGGGCGTAAAATTCGCCAAAAAAATTTCGCGACGAAATCGAGCACATGCCTTCATAAAAGGGCTCTCCTGGCCAAATGGTTTAACTTTGGCAGGTCCCTCGTGCTTTATCAGGAAAGTAGACTTCGTGGGGCAGATTCTGGAAGTGATTGCGATCGCAAAGTTCTATTAGTTGCTTTGGAATCGGCTTTTGAAAAAAAATCTGTGAAAATCGCAAAAATTTTGGGTATCAAAATCTGGCAAAAGTCTGCATAAAAGGGCTCTCCTGGCCAAATGGTTTAACTTTGGCAGGTCCCTGCTGTTCTGTTATGAAACTAGAATATCTTTTGCACATTCTGGAAGTGATTGCGATCGCAAAGCTCTATTAGTTGCTGTGGAATCGACTTTTAAAAATGAGAGGGCGTAAAATTCGCCAAAAAAATTTCGCGACGAAATCGAGCACATGCCTTCATAAAAGGGCTCTCCTGGCCAAATGGTTTAACTTTGGCAGGTCGCTCGTGCTTTATCAGGAAAGTAGACTTCGTGGGGCAGATTCTGGAAGTGATTGCGATCGCAAAGCTCTATTAGTTACTTTGGAATCGGCTTTTGAAAAAAAATCTGTGAAAATCGCAAAAATTTTGGGTATCGAAATCTGGCAAAAGTCTGCATAAAAGGGCTCTCCTGGCCAAATGGTTTAACTTTGGCAGGTCCCTGCTGTTCTGTTATGAAACTAGAATATCTTTTGCACATTCTGGAAGTGATTGCGATCGCAAAGCTCTATTAGTTGCTGTGGAATCGACTTTTAAAAATGAGAGGGCGTAAAATTCGCCAAAAAAATTTCGCGACGAAATCGAGCACATGCCTTCATAAAAGGGCTCTCCTGGCCAAATGGTTTAACTTTGGCAGGTCCCTCGTGCTTTATCAGGAAAGTAGACTTCGTGGGGCAGAATCTGGAAGTGATTGCGATCGCAAAGCTCTATTAGTTGCTTTGGAATCGGCTTTTGAAAAAAAATCTGTGAAAATCGCAAAAATTTTGGGTATCGAAATCTGGCAAAAGTCTGCATAAAAGGGCTCTCCTGGCCAAATGGTTTAACTTTGGCAGGTCCCTGCTGTTCTGTTGTGAAACTAGAATATCTTTTGCACATTCTGGAAGTGATTGCGATCGCAAAGCTCTATTAGTTGCTGTGGAATCGACTTTTAAAAATGAGAGGGCGTAAAATTCGCCAAAAAAATTTCGCGACGAAATCGAGCACATGCCTTCATAAAAGGGCTCTCCTGGCCAAATGGTTTTACTTTGGCAGGTCCCTCGTGCTTTATCAGGAAAGTAGACTTCGTGGGGCAGATTCTGGAAGTGATTGCGATCGCAAAGCTCTATTAGTTGCTTTGGAATCGGCTTTTGAAAAAAAATCTGTGAAAATCGCAAAAATTTTGGGTATCGAAATCTGGCAAAAGTCTGCATAAAAGGGCTCTCCTGGCCAAATGGTTTAACTTTGGCAGGTCCCTGCTGTTCTGTTATGAAACTAGAATATCTTTTGCACATTCTGGAAGTGATTGCGATCGCAAAGCTCTATTAGTTGCTGTGGAATCGACTTTTAAAAATGAGAGGGCGTAAAATTCGCCAAAAAAATTTCGCGACGAAATCGAGCACATGCCTTCATAAAAGGGCTCTCCTGGCCAAATGGTTTAACTTTGGCAGGTCCCTCGTGCTTTATGAGGAAAGTAGACTTCGTGGGGCAGATTCTGGAAGTGATTGCGATCGCAAAGCTCTATTAGTTGCTTTGGAATCGGCTTTTGAAAAAAAATCTGTGAAAATCGCAAAAATTTTGGGTATCGAAATCTGGCAAAAGTCTGCATAAAAGGGCTCTCCTGGCCAAATGGTTTAACTTTGGCAGGTCCCTGCTGTTCTGTTATGAAACTAGAATATCTTTTGCACATTCTGGAAGTGATTGCGATCGCAAAGCTCTATTAGTTGCTGTGGAATCGACTTTTAAAAATGAGAGGGCGTAAAATTCGCCAAAAAAATTTCGCGACGAAATCGAGCACATGCCTTCATAAAAGGGCTCTCCTGGCCAAATGGTTTAACTTTGGCAGGTCCCTCGTGCTTTATCAGGAAAGTAGACTTCGTGGGGCAGATTCTGGAAGTGATTGCGATCGCAAAGCTCTATTAGTTGCTTTGGAATCGGCTTTTGAAAAAAAATCTGTGAAAATCGCAAAAATTTTGGGTATCGAAATCTGGCAAAAGTCTGCATAAAAGGGCTCTCCTGGCCAAATGGTTTAACTTTGGCAGGTCGTCCCTGCTGTTCTGTTATGAAACTAGAATATCTTTTGCACATTCTGGAAGTGATTGCGATCGCAAAGCTCTGTTAGTTGCTGTGGAATCGACTTTTAAAAATGAGAGGGCGTAAAATTCGCCAAAAAAATTTCGCGACGAAATCGAGCACATGCCTTCATAAAAGGGCTCTCCTGGCCAAATGGTTTAACTTTGGCAGGTCCCTCGTGCTTTATCAGGAAAGTAGACTTCGTGGGGCAGATTCTGGAAGTGATTGCGATCGCAAAGCTCTATTAGTTGCTTTGGAATCGGCTTTTGAAAAAAAATCTGTGAAAATCGCAAAAATTTTGGGTATCGAAATCTGGCAAAAGTCTGCATAAAAGGGCTCTCCTGGCCAAATGGTTTAACTTTGGCAGGTCCCTGCTGTTCTGTTATGAAACTAGAATATCTTTTGCACATTCTGGAAGTGATTGCGATCGCAAAGCTCTATTAGTTGCTGTGGAATCGACTTTTAAAAATGAGAGGGCGTAAAATTCGCCAAAAAAATTTCGCGACGAAATCGAGCACATGCCTTCATAAAAGGGCTCTCCTGGCCAAATGGTTTAACTTTGGCAGGTCCCTCGTGCTTTATCAGGAAAGTAGACTTCGTGGGGCAGATTCTGGAAGTGATTGCGATCGCAAAGCTCTATTAGTTGCTTTGGAATCGGCTTTTAAAAATGAGAGGGCGTAAAATTCGCCAAAAAAATTTCGCGACGAAATCGAGCACATGCCTTCATAAAAGGGCTCTCCTGGCCAAATGGTTTAACTTTGGCAGGTCCCTCGTGCTTTATCAGGAAAGTAGACTTCGTGGGGCAGATTCTGGAAGTGATTGCGATCGCAAAGTTCTATTAGTTGCTTTGGAATCGGCTTTTGAAAAAAAATCTGTGAAAATCGCAAAAATTTTGGGTATCGAAATCTGGCAAAAGTCTGCATAAAAGGGCTCTCCTGGCCAAATGGTTTAACTTTGGCAGGTCCCTGCTGTTCTGTTATGAAACTAGAATATCTTTTGCACATTCTGGAAGTGATTGCGATCGCAAAGCTCTATTAGTTGCTGTGGAATCGACTTTTAAAAATGACAGGGCGTAAAATTCGCCAAAAAAATTTCGCGACGAAATCGAGCACATGCCTTCATAAAAGGGCTCTCCTGGCCAAATGGTTTAACTTTGGCAGGTCCCTCGTGCTTTAGCAGGAAAGTAGACTTCGTGGGGCAGATTCTGGAAGTGATTGCGATCGCAAAGCTCTATTAGTTGCTTTGGAATCGGCTTTTGAAAAAAAATCTGTGAAAATCGCAAAAATTTTGGGTATCGAAATCTGGCAAAAGTCTGCATAAAAGGGCTCTCCTGGCCAAATGGTTTAACTTTGGCAGGTCCCTGCTGTTCTGTTATGAAACTAGAATATCTTTTGCACATTCTGGAAGTGATTGCGATCGCAAAGCTCTATTAGTTGCTGTGGAATCGACTTTTAAAAATGAGAGGGCGTAAAATTCGCCAAAAAAATTTCGCGACGAAATCGAGCACATGCCTTCATAAAAGGGCTCTCCTGGCCAAATGGTTTAACTTTGGCAGGTCCCTCGTGCTTTATCAGGAAAGTAGACTTCGTGGGGCAGATTCTGGAAGTGATTGCGATCGCAAAGCTCTATTAGTTGCTTTGGAATCGGCGTTTGAAAAAAAATCTGTGAAAATCGCAAAAATTTTGGGTATCGAAATCTGGCAAAAGTCTGCATAAAAGGGCTCTCCTGGCCAAATGGTTTAACTTTGGCAGGTCCCTGCTGTTCTGTTGTGAAACTAGAATATCTTTTGCACATTCTGGAAGTGATTGCGATCGCAAAGCTCTATTAGTTGCTGTGGAATCGACTTTTAAAAATGAGAGGGCGTAAAATTCGCCAAAAAAATTTCGCGACGAAATCGAGCACATGCCTTCATAAAAGGGCTCTCCTGGCCAAATGGTTTAACTTTGGCAGGTCCCTCGTGCTTTATCAGGAAAGTAGACTTCGTGGGGCAGATTCTGGAAGTGATTGCGATCGCAAAGCTCTATTAGTTGCTTTGGAATCGGCTTTTGAAAAAAAATCTGTGAAAATCGCAAAAATTTTGGGTATCGAAATCTGGCAAAAGTCTGCATAAAAGGGCTCTCCTGGCCAAATGGTTTAACTTTGGCAGGTCCCTGCTGTTCTGTTATGAAACTAGAATATCTTTTGCACATTCTGGAAGTGATTGCGATCGCAAAGCTCTATTAGTTGCTGTGGAATCGACTTTTAAAAATGAGAGGGCGTAAAATTCGCCAAAAAAATTTCGCGACGAAATCGAGCACATGCCTTCATAAAAGGGCTCTCCTGGCCAAATAGTTTAACTTTGGCAGGTCCCTCGTGCTTTATGAGGAAAGTAGACTTCGTGGGGCAGATTCTGGAAGTGATTGCGATCGCAAAGCTCTATTAGTTGCTTTGGAATCGGCTTTTAAAAATGAGAGGGCGTAAAATTCGCCAAAAAAATTTCGCGACGAAATCGAGCACATGCCTTCATAAAAGGGCTCTCCTGGCCAAATGGTTTAACTTTGGCAGGTCCTTCGTGCTTTATCAGGAAAGTAGACTTCGTGGGGCAGATTCTGGAAGTGATTGCGATCGCAAAGTTCTATTAGTTGCTTTGGAATCGGCTTTTGAAAAAAAATCTGTGAAAATCGCAAAAATTTTGGGTATCGAAATCTGGCAAAAGTCTGCATAAAAGGGCTCTCCTGGCCAAATGGTTTAACTTTGGAAGGTCCCTGCTGTTCTGTTATGAAACTAGAATATCTTTTGCACATTCTGGAAGTGATTGCGATCGCAAAGCTCTATTAGTTGCTGTGGAATCGACTTTTAAAAATGAGAGGGCGTAAAATTCGCCAAAAAAATTTCGCGACGAAATCGAGCACATGCCTTCATAAAAGGGCTCTCCTGGCCAAATGGTTTAACTTTGGCAGGTCCCTCGTGCTTTATCAGGAAAGTAGACTTCGTGGGGCAGATTCTGGAAGTGATTGCGATCGCAAAGCTCTATTAGTTGCTTTGGAATCGGCTTTTGAAAAAAAATCTGTGAAAATCGCAAAAATTTTGGGTATCGAAATCTGGCAAAAGTCTGCATAAAAGGGCTCTCCTGGCCAAATGGTTTAACTTTGGAAGGTCCCTGCTGTTCTGTTATGAAACTAGAATATCTTTTGCACATTCTGGAAGTGATTGCGATCGCAAAGCTCTATTAGTTGCTGTGGAATCGACTTTTAAAAATGAGAGGGCGTAAAATTCGCCAAAAAAATTTCGCGACGAAATCGAGCACATGCCTTCATAAAAGGGCTCTCCTGGCCAAATGGTTTAACTTTGGCAGGTCCCTCGTGCTTTATCAGGAAAGTAGACTTCGTGGGGCAGATTCTGGAAGTGATTGCGATCGCAAAGCTCTATTAGTTGCTTTGGAATCGGCTTTTGAAAAAAAATCTGTGAAAATCGCAAAAATTTTGGGTATCGAAATCTGGCAAAAGTCTGCATAAAAGGGCTCTCCTGGCCAAATGGTTTAACTTTGGCAGGTCCCTGCTGTTCTGTTATGAAACTAGAATATCTTTTGCACATTCTGGAAGTGATTGCGATCGCAAAGCTCTATTAGTTGCTGTGGAATTGACTTTTAAAAATGAGAGGGCGTAAAATTCGCCAAAAAAATTTCGCGACGAAATCGAGCACATGCCTTCATAAAAGGGCTCTCCTGGCCAAATGGTTTAACTTTGGCAGGTCCCTCGTGCTTTATCAGGAAAGTAGACTTCGTGGGGCAGATTCTGGAAGTGATTGCGATCGCAAAGCTCTATTAGTTGCTTTGGAATCGGCTTTTGAAAAAAAATCTGTGAAAATCGCAAAAATTTTGGGTACCGAAATCTGGCAAAAGTCTGCATAAAAGGGCTCTCCTGGCCAAATGGTTTAACTTTGGCAGGTCCCTGCTGTTCTGTTATGAAACTAGAATATCTTTTGCACATTCTGGAAGTGATTGCGATCGCAAAGCTCTATTAGTTGCTGTGGAATCGACTTTTAAAAATGAGAGGAAGTAAAATTCGCCAAAAAATTTCGCGACGAAATCGAGCACATGCCTTCATAAAAGGGCTCTCCTGGCCAAATGGTTTAACTTTGGCAGGTCCCTCGTGCTTTATCAGGAAAGTAGACTTCGTGGGGCAGATTCTGGAAGTGATTGCGATCGCAAAGCTCTATTAGTTGCTTTGGAATCGGCTTTTGAAAAAAAATCTGTGAAAATCGCAAAAATTTTGGGTATCGAAATCTGGCAAATGTCTGCATAAAAGGGCTCTCCTGGCCAAATGGTTTAACTTTGGCAGGTCCCTGCTGTTCTGTTATGAAACTAGAATATCTTTTGCACATTCTGGAAGTGATTGCGATCGCAAAGCTCTATTAGTTGCTGTGGAATCGACTTTTAAAAATGAGAGGGCGTAAAATTCGCCAAAAAATTTCGCGACGAAATCGAGCACATGCCTTCACAAAAGGGCTCTCCTGGCCAAATGGTTTAACTTTGGCAGGTCCCTCGTGCTTTATCAGGAAAGTAGACTTCGTGGGGCAGATTCTGGAAGTGATTGCGATCGCAAAGCTCTATTAGTTGCTTTGGAATCGGCTTTTGAAAAAAAATCTGTGAAAATCGCAAAAATTTTGGGTATCGAAATCTGGCAAAAGTCTGCATAAAAGGGCTCTCCTGGCCAAATGGTTTAACTTTGGCAGGTCCCTGCTGTTCTGTTATGAAACTAGAATATCTTTTGCACATTCTGGAAGTGATTGCGATCGCAAAGCTCTATTAGTTGCTGTGGAATCGAATTTTAAAAATGAGAGGGCGTAAAATTCGCCAAAAAAATTTCGCGACGAAATCGAGCACATGCCTTCATAAAAGGGCTCTCCTGGCCAAATGGTTTAACTTTGGCAGGTCCCTCGTGCTTTATCAGGAAAGTAGACTTCGTGGGGCAGATTCTGGAAGTGATTGCGATCGCAAAGCTCTATTAGTTGCTTTGGAATCGGCTTTTGAAAAAAAATCTGTGAAAATCGCAAAAATTTTGGGTATCGAAATCTGGCAAAAGTCTGCATAAAAGGGCTCTCCTGGCCAAATGGTTTAACTTTGGCAGGTCCCTGCTGTTCTGTTATGAAACTAGAATATCTTTTGCACATTCTGGAAGTGATTGCGATCGCAAAGCTCTATTAGTTGCTGTGGAATCGACTTTTAAAAATGAGAGGGCGTAAAATTCGCCAAAAAAATTTCGCGACGAAATCGAGCACATGCCTTCATAAAAGGGCTCTCCTGGCCAAATGGTTTAACTTTGGCAGGTCCCTCGTGCTTTATCAGGAAAGTAGACTTCGTGGGGCAGATTCTGGAAGTGATTGCGATCGCAAAGCTCTATTAGTTGCTTTGGAATCGGCTTTTGAAAAAAAATCTGTGAAAATCGCAAAAATTTTGGGTATCGAAATCTGGCAAAAGTCTGCATAAAAGGGCTCTCCTGGCCAAATGGTTTAACTTTGGCAGGTCCCTGCTGTTCTGTTATGAAACTAGAATATCTTTTGCACATTCTGGAAGTGATTGCGATCGCAAAGCTCTATTAGTTGCTGTGGAATCGACTTTTAAAAATGAGAGGGCGTAAAATTCGCCAAAAAAATTTCGCGACGAAATCGAGCACATGCCTTCATAAAAGGGCTCTCCTGGCCAAATGGTTTAACTTTGGCAGGTCCCTCGTGGTTTATCAGGAAAGTAGACTTCGTGGGGCAGATTCTGGAAGTGATTGCGATCGCAAAGCTCTATTAGTTGCTTTGGAATCGGCTTTTGAAAAAAAATCTGTGAAAATCGCAAAAATTTTGGGTATCGAAATCTGGCAAAAGTCTGCATAAAAGGGCTCTCCTGGCCAAATGGTTTAACTTTGGCAGGTCCCTGCTGTTCTGTTATGAAACTAGAATATCTTTTGCACATTCTGGAAGTGATTGCGATCGCAAAGCTCTATTAGTTGCTGTGGAATCGACTTTTAAAAATGAGAGGGCGTAAAATTCGCCAAAAAAATTTCGCGACGAAATCGAGCACATGCCTTCATAAAAGGGCTCTCCTGGCCAAATGGTTTAACTTTGGCAGGTCCCTCGTGCTTTATCAGGAAAGTAGACTTCGTGGGGCAGATTCTGGAAGTGATTGCGATCGCAAAGCTCTATTAGTTGCTTTGGAATCGGCTTTTGAAAAAAAATCTGTGAAAATCGCAAAAATTTTGGGTATCGAAATCTGGCAAAAGTCTGCATAAAAGGGCTCTCCTGGCCAAATGGTTTAACTTTGGCAGGTCCCTGCTGTTCTGTTATGAAACTAGAATATCTTTTGCACATTCTGGAAGTGATTGCGATCGCAAAGCTCTATTAGTTGCTGTGGAATCGACTTTTAAAAATGAGAGGGCGTAAAATTCGCCAAAAAAATTTCGCGACGAAATCGAGCACATGCCTTCATAAAAGGGCTCTCCTGGCCAAATGGTTTAACTTTGGCAGGTCCCTCGTGCTTTATCAGGAAAGTAGACTTCGTGGGGCAGATTCTGGAAGTGATTGCGATCGCAAAGCTCTATTAGTTGCTTTGGAATCGGCTTTTAAAAATGAGAGGGCGTAAAATTCGCCAAAAAAATTTCGCGACGAAATCGAGCACATGCCTTCATAAAAGGGCTCTCCTGGCCAAATGGTTTAACTTTGGCAGGTCCCTCGTGCTTTATCAGGAAAGTAGACTTCGTGGGGCAGATTCTGGAAGTGATTGCGATCGCAAAGTTCTATTAGTTGCTTTGGAATCGGCTTTTGAAAAAAAATCTGTGAAAATCGCAAAAATTTTGGGTATCGAAATCTGGCAAAAGTCTGCATAAAAGGGCTCTCCTGGCCAAATGGTTTAACTTTGGCAGGTCCCTGCTGTTCTGTTATGAAACTAGAATATCTTTTGCACATTCTGGAAGTGATTGCGATCGCAAAGCTCTATTAGTTGCTGTGGAATCGACTTTTAAAAATGAGAGGGCGTAAAATTCGCCAAAAAAATTTCGCGACGAAATCGAGCACATGCCTTCATAAAAGGGCTCTCCTGGCCAAATGGTTTAACTTTGGCAGGTCCCTCGTGCTTTATCAGGAAAGTAGACTTTGTGGGGCAGATTCTGGAAGTGATTGCGATCGCAAAGCTCTATTAGTTGCTTTGGAATCGGCTTTTGAAAAAAAATCTGTGAAAATCGCAAAAATTTTGGGTATCGAAATCTGGCAAAAGTCTGCATAAAAGGGCTCTCCTGGCCAAATGGTTTAACTTTGGCAGGTCCCTGCTGTTCTGTTATGAAACTAGAATATCTTTTGCACATTCTGGAAGTGATTGCGATCGCAAAGCTCTATTAGTTGCTGTGGAATCGACTTTTAAAAATGAGAGGGCGTAAAATTCGCCAAAAAAATTTCGCGACGAAATCGAGCACATGCCTTCATAAAAGGGCTCTCCTGGCCAAATGGTTTAACTTTGGCAGGTCCCTCGTGCTTTATCAGGAAAGTAGACTTCGTGGGGCAGATTCTGGAAGTGATTGCGATCGCAAAGCTCTATTAGTTGCTTTGGAATCGGCTTTTGAAAAAAAATCTGTGAAAATCGCAAAAATTTTGGGTATCGAAATCTGGCAAAAGTCTGCATAAAAGGGCTCTCCTGGCCAAATGGTTTAACTTTGGCAGGTCCCTGCTGTTCTGTTATGAAACTAGAATATCTTTTGCACATTCTGGAAGTGATTGCGATCGCAAAGCTCTATTAGTTGCTGTGGAATAGACTTTTAAAAATGAGAGGGCGTAAAATTCGCCAAAAAAATTTCGCGACGAAATCGAGCACATGCCTTCATAAAAGGGCTCTCCTGGCCAAATGGTTTAACTTTGGCAGGTCCCTCGTGCTTTATCAGGAAAGTAGACTTCGTGGGGCAGATTCTGGAAGTGATTGCGATCGCAAAGCTCTATTAGTTGCTTTGGAATCGGCTTTTAAAAATGAGAGGGCGTAAAATTCGCCAAAAAAATTTTGCGACGAAATCGAGCACATGCCTTCATAAAAGGGCTCTCCTGGCCAAATGGTTTAACTTTGGCAGGTCCCTCGTGCTTTATCAGGAAAGTAGACTTCGTGGGGCAGATTCTGGAAGTGATTGCGATCGCAAAGCTCTATTAGTTGCTTTGGAATCGGCTTTTGAAAAAAAATCTGTGAAAATCGCAAAAATTTTGGGTATCGAAATCTGGCAAAAGTCTGCATAAAAGGGCTCTCCTGGCCAAATGGTTTAACTTTGGCAGGTCCCTGCTGTTCTGTTATGAAACTAGAATATCTTTTGCACATTCTGGAAGTGATTGCGATCTCAAAGCTCGATTAGTTGCTGTGGAATCGACTTTTAAAAATGAGAGGGCGTAAAATTCGCCAAAAAAATTTCGCGACGAAATCGAACACATGCCTTCATAAAAGGGCTCTCCTGGCCAAATGGTTTAACTTTGGCAGGTCCCTCGTGCTTTATCAGGAAAGTAGACTTCGTGGGGCAGATTCTGGAAGTGATTGCGATCGCAAAGCTCTATTAGTTGCTTTGGAATCGGCTTTTGAAAAAAAATCTGTGAAAATCGCAAAAATTTTGGGTATCGAAATCTGGCAAAAGTCTGCATAAAAGGGCTCTCCTGGCCAAATGGTTTAACTTTGGCAGGTCCCTGCTGTTCTGTTATGAAACTAGAATATCTTTTGCACATTCTGGAAGTGATTGCGATCGCAAAGCTCTATTAGTTGCTGTGGAATCGACTTTTAAAAATGAGAGGGCGTAAAATTCGCCAAAAAAATTTCGCGACGAAATCGAGCACATGCCTTCATAAAAGGGCACTCCTGGCCAAATGGTTTAACTTTGGCAGGTCCCTCGTGCTTTATCAGGAAAGTAGACTTCGTGGGGCAGATTCTGGAAGTGATTGCGATCGCAAAGCTCTATTAGTTGCTTTGGAATCGGCTTTTGAAAAAAAATCTGTGAAAATCGCAAAAATTTTTGGTATCGAAATCTGGCAAAAGTCTGCATAAAAGGGCTCTCCTGGCCAAATGGTTTAACTTTGGCAGGTCCCTGCTGTTCTGTTATGAAACAAGAATATCTTTTGCACATTCTGGAAGTGATTGCGATCGCAAAGCTCTATTAGTTGCTGTGGAATCGACTTTTAAAAATGAGAGGGCGTAAAATTCGCCAAAAAAATTTCGCGACGATATCGAGCACATGCCTTCATAAAAGGGCTCTCCTGGCCAAATGGTTTAACTTTAGCAGGTCCCTCGTGCTTTATCAGGAAAGTAGACTTCGTGGGGCAGATTCTGGAAGTGATTGCGATCGCAAAGCTCTATTAGTTGCTTTGGAATCGGCTTTTGAAAAAAAATCTGTGAAAATCGCAAAAATTTTGGGTATCGAAATCTGGCAAAAGTCTGCATAAAAGGGCTCTCCTGGCCAAATGGTTTAACTTTGGCAGGTCCCTGCTGTTCTGTTATGAAACTAGAATATCTTTTGCACATTCTGGAAGTGATTGCGATCGCAAAGCTCTATTAGTTGCTGTGGAATCGACTTTTAAAAATGAGAGGGCGTAAAATTCGCCAAAAAAATTTCGCGACGAACTCGAGCACATGCCTCCATAAAAGGGCTCTCCTGGCCAAATGGTTTAACTTTGGCAGGTCCCTCGTGCTTTATCAGGAAAGTAGACTTCGTGGGGCAGATTCTGGAAGTGATTGCGATCGCAAAGCTCTATTAGTTGCTTTGGAATCGGCTTTTGAAAAAAAATCTGTGAAAATCGCAAAAATTTTGGGTATCGAAATCTGGCAAATGTCTGCATAAAAGGGCTCTCCTGGCCAAATGGTTTAACTTTGGCAGGTCCCTGCTGTTCTGTTATGAAACTAGAATATCTTTTGCACATTCTGGAAGTGATTGCGATCGCAAAGCTCTATTAGTTGCTGTGGAATCGACTTTTAAAAATGAGAGGGCGTAAAATTCGCCAAAAAATTTCGCGACGAAATCGAGCACATGCCTTCACAAAAGGGCTCTCCTGGCCAAATGGTTTAACTTTGGCAGGTCCCTCGTGCTTTATCAGGAAAGTAGACTTCGTGGGGCAGATTCTGGAAGTGATTGCGATCGCAAAGCTCTATTAGTTGCTTTGGAATCGGCTTTTGAAAAAAAATCTGTGAAAATCGCAAAAATTTTGGGTATCGAAATCTGGCAAAAGTCTGCATAAAAGGGCTCTCCTGGCCAAATGGTTTAACTTTGGCAGGTCCCTGCTGTTCTGTTATGAAACTAGAATATCTTTTGCACATTCTGGAAGTGATTGCGATCGCAAAGGTCTATTAGTTGCTGTGGAATCGAATTTTAAAAATGAGAGGGCGTAAAATTCGCCAAAAAAATTTCGCGACGAAATCGAGCACATGCCTTCATAAAAGGGCTCTCCTGGCCAAATGGTTTAACTTTGGCAGGTCCCTCGTGCTTTATCAGGAAAGTAGACTTCGTGGGGCAGATTCTGGAAGTGATTGCGATCGCAAAGCTCTATTAGTTGCTTTGGAATCGGCTTTTGAAAAAAAATCTGTGAAAATCGCAAAAATTTTGGGTATCGAAATCTGGCAAAAGTCTGCATAAAAGGGCTCTCCTGGCCAAATGGTTTAACTTTGGCAGGTCCCTGCTGTTCTGTTATGAAACTAGAATATCTTTTGCACATTCTGGAAGTGATTGCGATCGCAAAGCTCTATTAGTTGCTGTGGAATCGACTTTTAAAAATGAGAGGGCGTAAAATTCGCCAAAAAAATTTCGCGACGAAATCGAGCACATGCCTTCATAAAAGGGCTCTCCTGGCCAAATGGTTTAACTTTGGCAGGTCCCTCGTGCTTTATCAGGAAAGTAGACTTCGTGGGGCAGATTCTGGAAGTGATTGCGATCGCAAAGCTCTATTAGTTGCTTTGGAATCGGCTTTTGAAAAAAAATCTGTGAAAATCGCAAAAATTTTGGGTATCGAAATCTGGCAAAAGTCTGCATAAAAGGGCTCTCCTGGCCAAATGGTTTAACTTTGGCAGGTCCCTGCTGTTCTGTTATGAAACTAGAATATCTTTTGCACATTCTGGAAGTGATTGCGATCGCAAAGCTCTATTAGTTGCTGTGGAATCGACTTTTAAAAATGAGAGGGCGTAAAATTCGCCAAAAAAATTTCGCGACGAAATCGAGCACATGCCTTCATAAAAGGGCTCTCCTGGCCAAATGGTTTAACTTTGGCAGGTCCCTCGTGCTTTATCAGGAAAGTAGACTTCGTGGGGCAGATTCTGGAAGTGATTGCGATCGCAAAGCTCTATTAGTTGCTTTGGAATCGGCTTTTGAAAAAAAATCTGTGAAAATCGCAAAAATTTTGGGTATCGAAATCTGGCAAAAGTCTGCATAAAAGGGCTCTCCTGGCCAAATGGTTTAACTTTGGCAGGTCCCTGCTGTTCTGTTATGAAACTAGAATATCTTTTGCACATTCTGGAAGTGATTGCGATCGCAAAGCTCTATTAGTTGCTGTGGAATCGACTTTTAAAAATGAGAGGGCGTAAAATTCGCCAAAAAAATTTCGCGACGAAATCGAGCACATGCCTTCATAAAAGGGCTCTCCTGGCCAAATGGTTTAACTTTGGCAGGTCCCTCGTGCTTTATCAGGAAAGTAGACTTCGTGGGGCAGATTCTGGAAGTGATTGCGATCGCAAAGCTCTATTAGTTGCTTTGGAATCGGCTTTTAAAAATGAGAGGGCGTAAAATTCGCCAAAAAAATTTCGCGACGAAATCGAGCACATGCCTTCATAAAAGGGCTCTCCTGGCCAAATGGTTTAACTTTGGCAGGTCCCTCGTGCTTTATCAGGAAAGTAGACTTCGTGGGGCAGATTCTGGAAGTGATTGCGATCGCAAAGTTCTATTAGTTGCTTTGGAATCGGCTTTTGAAAAAAAATCTGTGAAAATCGCAAAAATTTTGGGTATCGAAATCTGGCAAAAGTCTGCATAAAAGGGCTCTCCTGGCCAAATGGTTTAACTTTGGCAGGTCCCTGCTGTTCTGTTATGAAACTAGAATATCTTTTGCACATTCTGGAAGTGATTGCGATCGCAAAGCTCTATTAGTTGCTGTGGAATCGACTTTTAAAAATGAGAGGGCGTAAAAGTCGCCAAAAAAATTTCGCGACGAAATCGAGCACATGCCTTCATAAAAGGGCTCTCCTGGCCAAATGGTTTAACTTTGGCAGGTCCCTCGTGCTTTATCAGGAAAGTAGACTTCGTGGGGCAGATTCTGGAAGTGATTGCGATCGCAAAGCTCTATTAGTTGCTTTGGAATCGGCTTTTGAAAAAAAATCTGTGAAAATCGCAAAAATTTTGGGTATCGAAATCTGGCAAAAGTCTGCATAAAAGGGCTCTCCTGGCCAAATGGTTTAACTTTGGCAGGTCCCTGCTGTTCTGTTATGAAACTAGAATATCTTTTGCACATTCTGGAAGTGATTGCGATCGCAAAGCTCTATTAGTTGCTGTGGAATCGACTTTTAAAAATGAGAGGGCGTAAAATTCGCCAAAAAAATTTCGCGACGAAATCGAGCACATGCCTTCATAAAAGGGCTCTCCTGGCCAAATGGTTTAACTTTGGCAGGTCCCTCGTGCTTTATCAGGAAAGTAGACTTCGTGGGGCAGATTCTGGAAGTGATTGCGATCGCAAAGCTCTATTAGTTGCTTTGGAATCGGCTTTTGAAAAAAAATCTGTGAAAATCGCAAAAATTTTGGGTATCGAAATCTGGCAAAAGTCTGCATAAAAGGGCTCTCCTGGCCAAATGGTTTAACTTTGGCAGGTCCCTGCTGTTCTGTTATGAAACTAGAATATCTTTTGCACATTCTGGAAGTGATTGCGATCGCAAAGCTCTATTAGTTGCTGTGGAATCGACTTTTAAAAATGAGAGGGCGTAAAATTCGCCAAAAAAATTTCGCGACGAAATCGAGCACATGCCTTCATAAAAGGGCTCTCCTGGCCAAATGGTTTAACTTTGGCAGGTCCCTCGTGCTTTATCAGGAAAGTAGACTTCGTGGGGCAGATTCTGGAAGTGATTGCGATCGCAAAGCTCTATTAGTTGCTTTGGAATCGGCTTTTGAAAAAAAATCTGTGAAAATCGCAAAAATTTTGGGTATCGAAATCTGGCAAAAGTCTGCATAAAAGGGCTCTCCTGGCCAAATGGTTTAACTTTGGCAGGTCCCTGCTGTTCTGTTATGAAACTAGAATATCTTTTGCACATTCTGGAAGTGATTGCGATCGCAAAGCTCTATTAGTTGCTGTGGAATCGACTTTTAAAAATGAGAGGGCGTAAAATTCGCCAAAAAAATTTCGCGACGAAATCGAGCACATGCCTTCATAAAAGGGCTCTCCTGGCCAAATGGTTTAACTTTGGCAGGTCCCTCGTGCTTTATCAGGAAAGTAGACTTCGTGGGGCAGATTCTGGAAGTGATTGCGATCGCAAAGCTCTATTAGTTGCTTTGGAATCGGCTTTTAAAAATGAGAGGGCGTAAAATTCGCCAAAAAAATTTCGCGACGAAATCGAGCACATGCCTTCATAAAAGGGCTCTCCTGGCCAAATGGTTTAACTTTGGCAGGTCCCTCGTGCTTTATCAGGAAAGTAGACTTCGTGGGGCAGATTCTGGAAGTGATTGCGATCGCAAAGCTCTATTAGTTGCTTTGGAATCGGCTTTTGAAAAAAAATCTGTGAAAATCGCAAAAATTTTGGGTATCGGAATCTGGCAAAAGTCTGCATAAAAGGGCTCTCCTGGCCAAATGGTTTAACTTTGGCAGGTCCCTGCTGTTCTGTTATGAAACTAGAATATCTTTTGCACAATCTGGAAGTGATTGCGATCGCAAAGCTCTATTAGTTGCTGTGGAATCGACTTTTAAAAATGAGAGGGCGTAAAATTCGCCAAAAAAATTTCGCGACGAAATCGAGCACATGCCTTCATAAAAGGGCTCTCCTGGCCAAATGGTTTAACTTTGGCAGGTCCCTCGTGCTTTATCAGGAAAGTAGACTTCGTGGGGCAGATTCTGGAAGTGATTGCGATCGCAAAGCTCTATTAGTTGCTTTGGAATCGGCTTTTGAAAAAAAATCTTTGAAAATCGCAAAAATTTTGGGTATCGAAATCTGGCAAAAGTCTGCATAAAAGGGCTCTCCTGGCCAAATGGTTTAACTTTGGCAGGTCCCTGCTGTTCTGTTATGAAACTAGAATATCTTTTGCACATTCTGGAAGTGATTGCGATCGCAAAGCTCTATTAGTTGCTGTGGAATCGACTTTTAAAAATGAGAGGGCGTAAAATTCGCCAAAAAAATTTCGCGACGAAATCGAGCACATGCCTTCATAAAAGGGCTCTCCTGGCCAAATGGTTTAACTTTGGCAGGTCCCTCGTGCTTTATCAGGAAAGTAGACTTCGTGGGGCAGATTCTGGAAGTGATTGCGATCGCAAAGCTCTATTAGTTGCTTTGGAATCGGCTTTTGAAAAAAAATCTGTGAAAATCGCAAAAATTTTGGGTATCGAAATCTGGCAAAAGTCTGCATAAAAGGGCTCTCCTGGCCAAATGGTTTAACTTTGGAAGGTCCCTGCTGTTCTGTTATGAAACTAGAATATCTTTTGCACATTCTGGAAGTGATTGCGATCGCAAAGCTCTATTAGTTGCTGTGGAATCGACTTTTAAAAATGAGAGGGCGTAAAATTCGCCAAAAAAATTTCGCGACGAAATCGAGCACATGCCTTCATAAAAGGGCTCTCCTGGCCAAATGGTTTAACTTTGGTAGGTCCCTCGTGCTTTATCAGGAAAGTAGACTTCGTGGGGCAGATTCTGGAAGTGATTGCGATCGCAAAGCTCTATTAGTTGCTTTGGAATCGGCTTTTGAAAAAAAATCTGTGAAAATCGCAAAAATTTTGGGTATCGAAATCTGGCAAAAGTCTGCATAAAAGGGCTCTCCTGGCCAAATGGTTTAACTTTGGCAGGTCCCTGCTGTTCTGTTATGAAACTAGAATATCTTTTGCACATTCTGGAAGTGATTGCGATCGCAAAGCTCTATTAGTTGCTGTGGAATCGACTTTTAAAAATGAGAGGGCGTAAAATTCGCCAAAAAAATTTCGCGACGAAATCGAGCACATGCCTTCATAAAAGGGCTCTCCTGGCCAAATGGTTTAACTTTGGCAGGTCCCTCGTGCTTTATCAGGAAAGTAGACTTCGTGGGGCAGATTCTGGAAGTGATTGCGATCGCAAAGCTCTATTAGTTGCTTTGGAATCGGCTTTTGAAAAAAAATCTGTGAAAATCGCAAAAATTTTGGGTATCGAAATCTGGCAAAAGTCTGCATAAAAGGGCTCTCCTGGCCAAATGGTTTAACTTTGGCAGGTCCCTGCTGTTCTGTTATGAAACTAGAATATCTTTTGCACATTCTGGAAGTGATTGCGATCGCAAAGCTCTATTAGTTGCTGTGGAATCGACTTTTAAAAATGAGAGGGCGTAAAATTCGCCAAAAAAATTTCGCGACGAAATCGAGCACATGCCTTCATAAAAGGGCTCTCCTGGCCAAATGGTTTAACTTTGGCAGGTCCCTCGTGCTTTATCAGGAAAGTAGACTTCGTGGGGCAGATTCTGGAAGTGATTGCGATCGCAAAGCTCTATTAGTTGCTTTGGAATCGGCTTTTGAAAAAAAATCTGTGAAAATCGCAATAATTTTGGGTATCGAAATCTGGCAAAAGTCTGCATAAAAGGGCTCTCCTGGCCAAATGGTTTAACTTTGGCAGGTCCCTGCTGTTCTGTTATGAAACTAGAATATCTTTTGCACATTCTGGAAGTGATTGCGATCGCAAAGCTCTATTAGTTGCTGTGGAATCGACTTTTAAAAATGAGAGGGCGTAAAATTCGGCAAAAAAATTTCGCGACGAAATCGAACACATGCCTCCATAAAAGGGCTCTCCTGGCCAAATGGTTTAACTTTGGCAGGTCCCTCGTGCTTTATCAGGAAAGTAGACTTCGTGGGGCAGATTCTGGAAGTGATTGCGATCGCAAAGCTCTATTAGTTGCTTTGGAATCGGCTTTTGAAAAAAAGTCTGTGAAAATCGCAAAAATTTTGGGTATCGAAATCTGGCAAAAGTCTGCATAAAAGGGCTCTCCTGGCCAAATGGTTTAACTTTGGCAGGTCCCTGCTGTTCTGTTATGAAACTAGAATATCTTTTGCACATTCTGGAAGTGATTGCGATCGCAAAGCTCTATTAGTTGGTGTGGAATCGACTTTTAAAAATGAGAGGGCGTAAAATTCGCCAAAAAAATTTCGCGACGAAATCGAGCACATGCCTTCATAAAAGGGCTCTCCTGGCCAAATGGTTTAACTTTGGCAGGTCCCTCGTGCTTTATCAGGAAAGTAGACTTCGTGGGGCAGATTCTGGAAGTGATTGCGATCGCAAAGCTCTATTAGTTGCTTTGGAATCGGCTTTTGAAAAAAAATCTGTGAAAATCGCAAAAATTTTGGGTATCGAAATCTGGCAAAAGTCTGCATAAAAGGGCTCTCCTGGCCAAATGGTTTAACTTTGGCAGGTCCCTGCTGTTCTGTTATGAAACTAGAATATCTTTTGCACATTCTGGAAGTGATTGCGATCGCAAAGCTCTATTAGTTGCTGTGGAATCGACTTTTAAAAATGAGAGGGCGTAAAATTCGCCAAAAAAATTTCGCGACGAAATCGAGCACATGCCTTCATAAAAAGGCTCTCCTGGCCAAATGGTTTAACTTTGGCAGGTCCCTCGTGCTTTATCAGGAAAGTAGACTTCGTGGGGCAGATTCTGGAAGTGATTGCGATCGCAAAGCTCTATTAGTTGCTTTGGAATCGGCTTTTGAAAAAAAATCTGTGAAAATCGCAAAAATTTTGGGTATCGAAATCTGGCAAAAGTCTGCATAAAAGGGCTCTCCTGGCCAAATGGTTTAACTTTGGCAGGTCCCTGCTGTTCTGTTATGAAACTAGAATATCTTTTGCACATTCTGGAAGTGATTGCGATCGCAAAGCTCTATTAGTTGCTGTGGAATCGACTTTTAAAAATGAGAGGGCGTAAAATTCGCCAAAAAAATTTCGCGACGAAATCGAGCACATGCCTTCATAAAAGGGCTCTCCTGGCCAAATGGTTTAACTTTGGCAGGTCCCTCGTGCTTTATCAGGAAAGTAGACTTCGTGGGGCAGATTCTGGAAGTGATTGCGATCGCAAAGCTCTATTAGTTGCTTTGGAATCGGCTTTTGAAAAAAAATCTGTGAAAATCGCAAAAATTTTGGGTATCGAAATCTGGCAAAAGTCTGCATAAAAGGGCTCTCCTGGCCAAATGGTTTAACTTTGGCAGGTCCCTGCTGTTCTGTTATGAAACTAGAATATCTTTTGCACATTCTGGAAGTGATTGCGATCGCAAAGCTCTATTAGTTGCTGTGGAATCGACTTTTAAAAATGAGAGGGCGTAAAATTCGCCAAAAAAATTTCGCGACGAAATCGAGCACATGCCTTCATAAAAGGGCTCTCCTGGCCAAATGGTTTAACTTTGGCAGGTCCCTCGTGCTTTATCAGGAAAGTAGACTTCGTGGGGCAGATTCTGGAAGTGATTGCGATCGCAAAGCTCTATTAGTTGCTTTGGAATCGGCTTTTGAAAAAAAATCTGTGAAAATCGCAATAATTTTGGGTATCGAAATCTGGCAAAAGTCTGCATAAAAGGGCTCTCCTGGCCAAATGGTTTAACTTTGGCAGGTCCCTGCTGTTCTGTTATGAAACTAGAATATCTTTTGCACATTCTGGAAGTGATTGCGATCGCAAAGCTCTATTAGTTGCTGTGGAATCGACTTTTAAAAATGAGAGGGCGTAAAATTCGGCAAAAAAATTTCGCGACGAAATCGAACACATGCCTCCATAAAAGGGCTCTCCTGGCCAAATGGTTTAACTTTGGCAGGTCCCTCGTGCTTTATCAGGAAAGTAGACTTCGTGGGGCAGATTCTGGAAGTGATTGCGATCGCAAAGCTCTATTAGTTGCTTTGGAATCGGCTTTTGAAAAAAAGTCTGTGAAAATCGCAAAAATTTTGGGTATCGAAATCTGGCAAAAGTCTGCATAAAAGGGCTCTCCTGGCCAAATGGTTTAACTTTGGCAGGTCCCTGCTGTTCTGTTATGAAACTAGAATATCTTTTGCACATTCTGGAAGTGATTGCGATCGCAAAGCTCTATTAGTTGGTGTGGAATCGACTTTTAAAAATGAGAGGGCGTAAAATTCGCCAAAAAAATTTCGCGACGAAATCGAGCACATGCCTTCATAAAAGGGCTCTCCTGGCCAAATGGTTTAACTTTGGCAGGTCCCTCGTGCTTTATCAGGAAAGTAGACTTCGTGGGGCAGATTCTGGAAGTGATTGCGATCGCAAAGCTCTATTAGTTGCTTTGGAATCGGCTTTTGAAAAAAAATCTGTGAAAATCGCAAAAATTTTGGGTATCGAAATCTGGCAAAAGTCTGCATAAAAGGGCTCTCCTGGCCAAATGGTTTAACTTTGGCAGGTCCCTGCTGTTCTGTTATGAAACTAGAATATCTTTTGCACATTCTGGAAGTGATTGCGATCGCAAAGCTCTATTAGTTGCTGTGGAATCGACTTTTAAAAATGAGAGGGCGTAAAATTCGCCAAAAAAATTTCGCGACGAAATCGAGCACATGCCTTCATAAAAAGGCTCTCCTGGCCAAATGGTTTAACTTTGGCAGGTCCCTCGTGCTTTATCAGGAAAGTAGACTTCGTGGGGCAGATTCTGGAAGTGATTGCGATCGCAAAGCTCTATTAGTTGCTTTGGAATCGGCTTTTGAAAAAAAATCTGTGAAAATCGCAAAAATTTTGGGTATCGAAATCTGGCAAAAGTCTGCATAAAAGGGCTCTCCTGGCCAAATGGTTTAACTTTGGCAGGTCCCTGCTGTTCTGTTATGAAACTAGAATATCTTTTGCACATTCTGGAAGTGATTGCGATCGCAAAGCTCTATTAGTTGCTGTGGAATCGACTTTTAAAAATGAGAGGGCGTAAAATTCGCCAAAAAAATTTCGCGACGAAATCGAGCACATGCCTTCATAAAAGGGCTCTCCTGGCCAAATGGTTTAACTTTGGCAGGTCCCTCGTGCTTTATCAGGAAAGTAGACTTCGTGAGGCAGATTCTGGAAGTGATTGCGATCGCAAAGCTCTATTAGTTGCTTTGGAATCGGCTTTTGAAAAAAAATCTGTGAAAATCGCAAAAATTTTGGGTATCGAAATCTGGCAAAAGTCTGCATAAAAGGGCTCTCCTGGCCAAATGGTTTAACTTTGGCAGGTCCCTGCTGTTCTGTTATGAAACTAGAATATCTTTTGCACATTCTGGAAGTGATTGCGATCGCAAAGCTCTATTAGTTGCTGTGGAATCGACTTTTAAAAATGAGAGGGCGTAAAATTCGCCAAAAAAATTTCGCGACGAAATCGAGCACATGCCTTCATAAAAGGGCTCTCCTGGCCAAATGGTTTAACTTTGGCAGGTCCCTCGTGCTTTATCAGGAAAGTAGACTTCGTGGGGCAGATTCTGGAAGTGATTGCGATCGCAAAGCTCTATTAGTTGCTTTGGAATCGGCTTTTGAAAAAAAATCTGTGAAAATCGCAAAAATTTTGGGTATCGAAATCTGGCAAAAGTCTGCATAAAAGGGCTCTCCTGGCCAAATGGTTTAACTTTGGCAGGTCCCTGCTGTTCTGTTATGAAACAAGAATATCTTTTGCACATTCTGGAAGTGATTGCGATCGCAAAGCTCTATTAGTTGCTGTGGAATCGACTTTTAAAAATGAGAGGGCGTAAAATTCGCCAAAAAAATTTCGCGACGAAATCGAACACATGCCTTCATAAAAGGGCTCTCCTGGCCAAATGGTTTAACTTTGGCAGGTCCCTCGTGCTTTATCAGGAAAGTAGACTTCGTGGGGCAGATTCTGGAAGTGATTGCGATCGCAAAGCTCTATTAGTTGCTTTGGAATCGGCTTTTGAAAAAAAATCTGTGAAAATCGCAAAAATTTTGGGTATCGAAATCTGGCAAAAGTCTGCATAAAAGGGCTCTCCTGGCCAAATGGTTTAACTTTGGCAGGTCCCTGCTGTTCTGTTATGAAACTAGAATATCTTTTGCACATTCTGGAAGTGATTGCGATCGCAAAGCTCTATTAGTTGCTGTGGAATCGACTTTTAAAAATGAGAGGGCGTAAAATTCGCCAAAAAAATTTCGCGACGAAATCGAGCACATGCCTTCATAAAAGGGCTCTCCTGGCCAAATGGTTTAACTTTGGCAGGTCCCTCGTGCTTTATCAGGAAAGTAGACTTCGTGGGGCAGATTCTGGAAGTGATTGCGATCGCAAAGCTCTATTAGTTGCTTTGGAATCGGCTTTTGAAAAAAAATCTGTGAAAATCGCAAAAATTTTGGGTATCGAAATCTGGCAAAAGTCTGCATAAAAGGGCTCTCCTGGCCAAATGGTTTAACTTTGGCAGGTCCCTGCTGTTCTGTTATGAAACTAGAATATCTTTTGCACATTCTGGAAGTGATTGCGATCGCAAAGCTCTATTAGTTGCTGTGGAATCGACTTTTAAAAATGAGAGGGCGTAAAATTCGCCAAAAAAATTTCGCGACGAAATCGAGCACATGCCTTCATAAAAGGGCTCTCCTGGCCAAATGGTTTAACTTTGGCAGGTCCCTCGTGCTTTATCAGGAAAGTAGACTTCGTGGGGCAGATTCTGGAAGTGATTGCGATCGCAAAGCTCTATTAGTTGCTTTGGAATCGGCTTTTGAAAAAAAATCTGTGAAAATCGCAAAAATTTTGGGTATCGAAATCTGGCAAAAGTCTGCATAAAAAGGCTCTCCTGGCCAAATGGTTTAACTTTGGCAGGTCCCTGCTGTTCTGTTATGAAACTAGAATATCTTTTGCACATTCTGGAAGTGATTGCGATCGCAAAGCTCTATTAGTTGCTGTGGAATCGACTTTTAAAAATGAGAGGGCGTAAAATTCGCCAAAAAAATTTCGCGACGAAATCGAGCACATGCCTTCATAAAAGGGCTCTCCTGGCCAAATGGTTTAACTTTGGCAGGTCCCTCGTGCTTTATCAGGAAAGTAGACTTCGTGGGGCAGATTCTGGAAGTGATTGCGATCGCAAAGCTCTATTAGTTGCTTTGGAATCGGCTTTTGAAAAAAAATCTGTGAAAATCGCAAAAATTTTGGGTATCGAAATCTGGCAAAAGTCTGCATAAAAGGGCTCTCCTGGCCAAATGGTTTAACTTTGGCAGGTCCCTGCTGTTCTGTTATGAAACTAGAATATCTTTTGCACATTCTGGAAGTGATTGCGATCGCAAAGCTCTATTAGTTGCTGTGGAATCGACTTTTAAAAATGAGAGGGCGTAAAATTCGCCAAAAAAATTTCGCGACGAAATCGAGCACATGCCTTCATAAAAGGGCTCTCCTGGCCAAATGGTTTAACTTTGGCAGGTCCCTCGTGCTTTATCAGGAAAGTAGACTTCGTGGGGCAGATTCTGGAAGTGATTGCGATCGCAAAGCTCTATTAGTTGCTTTGGAATCGGCTTTTGAAAAAAAATCTGTGAAAATCGCAAAAATTTTGGGTATCGAAATCTGGCAAAAGTCTGCATAAAAGGGCTCTCCTGGCCAAATGGTTTAACTTTGGCAGGTCCCTGCTGTTCTGTTATGAAACTAGAATATCTTTTGCACATTCTGGAAGTGATTGCGATCGCAAAGCTCTATTAGTTGCTGTGGAATCGACTTTTAAAAATGAGAGGGCGTAAAATTCGCCAAAAAAATTTCGCGACGAAATCGAGCACATGCCTCCATAAAAGGGCTCTCCTGGCCAAATGGTTTAACTTTGGCAGGTCCCTCGTGCTTTATCAGGAAAGTAGACTTCGTGGGGCAGATTCTGGAAGTGATTGCGATCGCAAAGCTCTATTAGTTGCTTTGGAATCGGCTTTTGAAAAAAAATCTGTGAAAATCGCAAAAATTTTGGGTATCGAAATCTGGCAAAAGTCTGCATAAAAGGGCTCTCCTGGCCAAATGGTTTAACTTTGGCAGGTCCCTGCTGTTCTGTTATGAAACTAGAATATCTTTTGCACATTCTGGAAGTGATTGCGATCGCAAAGCTCTATTAGTTGCTGTGGAATCGACTTTTAAAAATGAGAGGGCGTAAAATTCGCCAAAAAAATTTCGCGACGAAATCGAGCACATGCCTTCATAAAAGGGCTCTCCTGGCCAAATGGTTTAACTTTGGCAGGTCCCTCGTGCTTTATCAGGAAAGTAGACTTCGTGGGGCAGATTCTGGAAGTGATTGCGATCGCAAAGCTCTATTAGTTGCTTTGGAATCGGCTTTTGAAAAAAAATCTGTGAAAATCGCAAAAATTTTGGGTATCGGAATCTGGCAAAAGTCTGCATAGAAGGGCTCTCCTGGCCAAATGGTTTAACTTTGGCAGGTCCCTGCTGTTCTGTTATGAAACTAGAATATCTTTTGCACATTCTGGAAGTGATTGCGATCGCAAAGCTCTATTAGTTGCTGTGGAATCGACTTTTAAAAATGAGAGGGCGTAAAATTCGCCAAAAAAATTTCGCGACGAAATCGAGCACATGCCTCCATAAAAGGGCTCTCCTGGCCAAATGGTTTAACTTTGGCAGGTCCCTCGTGCTTTATCAGGAAAGTAGACTTCGTGGGGCAGATTCTGGAAGTGATTGCGATCGCAAAGCTCTATTAGTTGCTTTGGAATCGGCTTTTGAAAAAAAATCTGTGAAAATCGCAAAAATTTTGGGTATCGAAATCTGGCAAAAGTCTGCATAAAAGGGCTCTCCTGGCCAAATGGTTTAACTTTGGCAGGTCCCTGCTGTTCTGTTATGAAACTAGAATATCTTTTGCACATTCTGGAAGTGATTGCGATCGCAAAGCTCTATTAGTTGCTGTGGAATCGACTTTTAAAAATGAGAGGGCGTAAAATTCGCCAAAAAAATTTCGCGACGAAATCGAGCACATGCCTTCATAAAAGGGCTCTCCTGGCCAAATGGTTTAACTTTGGCAGGTCCCTCGTGCTTTATCAGGAAAGTAGACTTCGTGGGGCAGATTCTGGAAGTGATTGCGATCGCAAAGCTCTATTAGTTGCTTTGGAATCGGCTTTTGAAAAAAAATCTGTGAAAATCGCAAAAATTTTGGGTATCGAAATCTGGCAAAAGTCTGCATAAAAGGGCTCTCCTGGCCAAATGGTTTAACTTTGGCAGGTCCCTGCTGTTCTGTTATGAAACTAGAATATCTTTTGCACATTCTGGAAGTGATTGCGATCGCAAAGCTCTATTAGTTGCTGTGGAATCGACTTTTAAAAATGAGAGGGCGTAAAATTCGCCAAAAAAATTTCGCGACGAAATCGAGCACATGCCTTCATAAAAGGGCTCTCCTGGCCAAATGGTTTAACTTTGGCAGGTCCCTCGTGCTTTATCAGGAAAGTAGACTTCGTGGGGCAGATTCTGGAAGTGATTGCGATCGCAAAGCTCTATTAGTTGCTTTGGAATCGGCTTTTGAAAAAAAATCTGTGAAAATCGCAAAAATTTTGGGTATCGAAATCTGGCAAAAGTCTGCATAAAAGGGCTCTCCTGGCCAAATGGTTTAACTTTGGCAGGTCCCTGCTGTTCTGTTATGAAACTAGAATATCTTTTGCACATTCTGGAAGTGATTGCGATCGCAAAGCTCTATTAGTTGCTGTGGAATCGACTTTTAAAAATGAGAGGGCGTAAAATTCGCCAAAAAAATTTCGCGACGAAATCGAGCACATGCCTTCATAAAAGGGCTCTCCTGGCCAAATGGTTTAACTTTGGCAGGTCCCTCGTGCTTTATCAGGAAAGTAGACTTCGTGGGGCAGATTCTGGAAGTGATTGCGATCGCAAAGCTCTATTAGTTGCTTTGGAATCCGCTTTTGAAAAAAAATTTGTGAAAATCGCAAAAATTTTGGGTATCGAAATCTGGCAAAAGTCTGCATAAAAGGGCTCTCCTGGCCAAATGGTTTAACTTTGGCAGGTCCCTGCTGTTCTGTTATGAAACTAGAATATCTTTTGCACATTCTGGAAGTGATTGCGATCGCAAAGCTCTATTAGTTGCTGTGGAATCGACTTTTAAAAATGAGAGGGCGTAAAATTCGCCAAAAAAATTTCGCGACGAAATCGAGCACATGCCTTCATAAAAGGGCACTCCTGGCCAAATGGTTTAACTTTGGCAGGTCCCTCGTGCTTTATCAGGAAAGTAGACTTCGTGGGGCAGATTCTGGAAGTGATTGCGATCGCAAAGCTCTATTAGTTGCTTTGGAATCGGCTTTTGAAAAAAAATCTGTGAAAATCGCAATAATTTTGGGTATCGAAATCTGGCAAAAGTCTGCATAAAAGGGCTCTCCTGGCCAAATGGTTTAACTTTGGCAGGTCCCTGCTGTTCTGTTATGAAACTAGAATATCTTTTGCACATTCTGGAAGTGATTGCGATCGCAAAGCTCTATTAGTTGCTGTGGAATCGACTTTTAAAAATGAGAGGGCGTAAAATTCGCCAAAAAAATTTCGCGACGAAATCGAGCACATGCCTTCATAAAAGGGCTCTCCTGGCCAAATGGTTTAACTTTGGCAGGTCCCTCGTGCTTTATCAGGAAAGTAGACTTCGTGGGGCAGATTCTGGAAGTGATTGCGATCGCAAAGCTCTATTAGTTGCTTTGGAATCCGCTTTTGAAAAAAAATTTGTGAAAATCGCAAAAATTTTGGGTATCGAAATCTGGCAAAAGTCTGCATAAAAGGGCTCTCCTGGCCAAATGGTTTAACTTTGGCAGGTCCCTGCTGTTCTGTTATGAAACTAGAATATCTTTTGCACATTCTGGAAGTGATTGCGATCGCAAAGCTCTATTAGTTGCTGTGGAATCGACTTTTAAAAATGAGAGGGCGTAAAATTCGCCAAAAAAATTTCGCGACGAAATCGAGCACATGCCTTCATAAAAGGGCTCTCCTGGCCAAATGGTTTAACTTTGGCAGGTCCCTCGTGCTTTATCAGGAAAGTAGACTTCGTGGGGCAGATTCTGGAAGTGATTGCGATCGCAAAGCTCTATTAGTTGCTTTGGAATCGGCTTTTGAAAAAAAATCTGTGAAAATCGCAAAAATTTTGGGTATCGAAATCTGGCAAAAGTCTGCATAAAAGGGCTCTCCTGGCCAAATGGTTTAACTTTGGCAGGTCCCTGCTGTTCTGTTATGAAACTAGAATATCTTTTGCACATTCTGGAAGTGATTGCGATCGCAAAGCTCTATTAGTTGCTGTGGAATCGACTTTTAAAAATGAGAGGGCGTAAAATTCGCAGAAAAAATTTCGCGACGAAATCGAGCACATGCCTTCATAAAAGGGCTCTCCTGGCCAAATGGTTTAACTTTGGCAGGTCCCTCGTGCTTTATCAGGAAAGTAGACTTCGTGGGGCAGATTCTGGAAGTGATTGCGATCGCAAAGCTCTATTAGTTGCTTTGGAATCGGCTTTTGAAAAAAAATCTGTGAAAATCGCAAAAATTTTGGGTATCGAAATCTGGCAAAAGTCTGCATAAAAGGGCTCTCCTGGCCAAATGGTTTAACTTTGGCAGGTCCCTGCTGTTCTGTTATGAAACTAGAATATCTTTTGCACATTCTGGAAGTGATTGCGATCGCAAAGCTCTATTAGTTGCTGTGGAATCGACTTTTAAAAATGAGAGGGCGTAAAATTCGCCAAAAAAATTTCGCGACGAAATCGAGCACATGCCTTCATAAAAGGGCTCTCCTGGCCAAATGGTTTAACTTTGGCAGGTCCCTCGTGCTTTATCAGGAAAGTAGACTTCGTGGGGCAGATTCTGGAAGTGATTGCGATCGCAAAGCTCTATTAGTTGCTTTGGAATCGGCTTTTGAAAAAAAATCTGTGAAAATCGCAAAAATTTTGGGTATCGAAATCTGGCAAAAGTCTGCATAAAAGGGCTCTCCTGGCCAAATGGTTTAACTTTGGCAGGTCCCTGCTGTTCTGTTATGAAACTAGAATATCTTTTGCACATTCTGGAAGTGATTGCGATCGCAAAGCTCTATTAGTTGCTGTGGAATCGACTTTTAAAAATGAGAGGGCGTAAAATTCGCCAAAAAAATTTCGCGACGAAATCGAGCACATGCCTTCATAAAAGGGCTCTCCTGGCCAAATGGTTTAACTTTGGCAGGTCCCTCGTGCTTTATCAGGAAAGTAGACTTCGTGGGGCAGATTCTGGAAGTGATTGCGATCGCAAAGCTCTATTAGTTGCTTTGGAATCGGCTTTTGAAAAAAAATCTGTGAAAATCGCAAAAATTTTGGGTATCGGAATCTGGCAAAAGTCTGCATAGAAGGGCTCTCCTGGCCAAATGGTTTAACTTTGGCAGGTCCCTGCTGTTCTGTTATGAAACTAGAATATCTTTTGCACATTCTGGAAGTGATTGCGATCGCAAAGCTCTATTAGTTGCTGTGGAATCGACTTTTAAAAATGAGAGGGCGTAAAATTCGCCAAAAAAATTTCGCGACGAAATCGAGCACATGCCTCCATAAAAGGGCTCTCCTGGCCAAATGGTTTAACTTTGGCAGGTCCCTCGTGCTTTATCAGGAAAGTAGACTTCGTGGGGCAGATTCTGGAAGTGATTGCGATCGCAAAGCTCTATTAGTTGCTTTGGAATCGGCTTTTGAAAAAAAATCTGTGAAAATCGCAAAAATTTTGGGTATCGAAATCTGGCAAAAGTCTGCATAAAAGGGCTCTCCTGGCCAAATGGTTTAACTTTGGCAGGTCCCTGCTGTTCTGTTATGAAACTAGAATATCTTTTGCACATTCTGGAAGTGATTGCGATCGCAAAGCTCTATTAGTTGCTGTGGAATCGACTTTTAAAAATGAGAGGGCGTAAAATTCGCCAAAAAAATTTCGCGACGAAATCGAGCACATGCCTTCATAAAAGGGCTCTCCTGGCCAAATGGTTTAACTTTGGCAGGTCCCTCGTGCTTTATCAGGAAAGTAGACTTCGTGGGGCAGATTCTGGAAGTGATTGCGATCGCAAAGCTCTATTAGTTGCTTTGGAATCGGCTTTTGAAAAAAAATCTGTGAAAATCGCAAAAATTTTGGGTATCGAAATCTGGCAAAAGTCTGCATAAAAGGGCTCTCCTGGCCAAATGGTTTAACTTTGGCAGGTCCCTGCTGTTCTGTTATGAAACTAGAATATCTTTTGCACATTCTGGAAGTGATTGCGATCGCAAAGCTCTATTAGTTGCTGTGGAATCGACTTTTAAAAATGAGAGGGCGTAAAATTCGCCAAAAAAATTTCGCGACGAAATCGAGCACATGCCTTCATAAAAGGGCTCTCCTGGCCAAATGGTTTAACTTTGGCAGGTCCCTCGTGCTTTATCAGGAAAGTAGACTTCGTGGGGCAGATTCTGGAAGTGATTGCGATCGCAAAGCTCTATTAGTTGCTTTGGAATCGGCTTTTGAAAAAAAATCTGTGAAAATCGCAAAAATTTTGGGTATCGAAATCTGGCAAAAGTCTGCATAAAAGGGCTCTCCTGGCCAAATGGTTTAACTTTGGCAGGTCCCTGCTGTTCTGTTATGAAACTAGAATATCTTTTGCACATTCTGGAAGTGATTGCGATCGCAAAGCTCTATTAGTTGCTGTGGAATCGACTTTTAAAAATGAGAGGGCGTAAAATTCGCCAAAAAAATTTCGCGACGAAATCGAGCACATGCCTTCATAAAAGGGCTCTCCTGGCCAAATGGTTTAACTTTGGCAGGTCCCTCGTGCTTTATCAGGAAAGTAGACTTCGTGAGGCAGATTCTGGAAGTGATTGCGATCGCAAAGCTCTATTAGTTGCTTTGGAATCGGCTTTTGAAAAAAAATCTGTGAAAATCGCAAAAATTTTGGGTATCGAAATCTGGCAAAAGTCTGCATAAAAGGGCTCTCCTGGCCAAATGGTTTAACTTTGGCAGGTCCCTGCTGTTCTGTTATGAAACTAGAATATCTTTTGCACATTCTGGAAGTGATTGCGATCGCAAAGCTCTATTAGTTGCTGTGGAATCGACTTTTAAAAATGAGAGGGCGTAAAATTCGCCAAAAAAATTTCGCGACGAAATCGAGCACATGCCTTCATAAAAGGGCTCTCCTGGCCAAATGGTTTAACTTTGGCAGGTCCCTCGTGCTTTATCAGGAAAGTAGACTTCGTGGGGCAGATTCTGGAAGTGATTGCGATCGCAAAGCTCTATTAGTTGCTTTGGAATCGGCTTTTGAAAAAAAATCTGTGAAAATCGCAAAAATTTTGGGTATCGAAATCTGGCAAAAGTCTGCATAAAAGGGCTCTCCTGGCCAAATGGTTTAACTTTGGCAGGTCCCTGCTGTTCTGTTATGAAACTAGAATATCTTTTGCACATTCTGGAAGTGATTGCGATCGCAAAGCTCTATTAGTTGCTGTGGAATCGACTTTTAAAAATGAGAGGGCGTAAAATTCGCCAAAAAAATTTCGCGACGAAATCGAGCACATGCCTTCATAAAAGGGCTCTCCTGGCCAAATGGTTTAACTTTGGCAGGTCCCTCGTGCTTTATCAGGAAAGTAGACTTCGTGGGGCAGATTCTGGAAGTGATTGCGATCGCAAAGCTCTATTAGTTGCTTTGGAATCCGCTTTTGAAAAAAAATTTGTGAAAATCGCAAAAATTTTGGGTATCGAAATCTGGCAAAAGTCTGCATAAAAGGGCTCTCCTGGCCAAATGGTTTAACTTTGGCAGGTCCCTGCTGTTCTGTTATGAAACTAGAATATCTTTTGCACATTCTGGAAGTGATTGCGATCGCAAAGCTCTATTAGTTGCTGTGGAATCGACTTTTAAAAATGAGAGGGCGTAAAATTCGCCAAAAAAATTTCGCGACGAAATCGAGCACATGCCTTCATAAAAGGGCACTCCTGGCCAAATGGTTTAACTTTGGCAGGTCCCTCGTGCTTTATCAGGAAAGTAGACTTCGTGGGGCAGATTCTGGAAGTGATTGCGATCGCAAAGCTCTATTAGTTGCTTTGGAATCGGCTTTTGAAAAAAAATCTGTGAAAATCGCAAAAATTTTGGGTATCGAAATCTGGCAAAAGTCTGCATAAAAGGGCTCTCCTGGCCAAATGGTTTAACTTTGGCAGGTCCCTGCTGTTCTGTTATGAAACTAGAATATCTTTTGCACATTCTGGAAGTGATTGCGATCGCAAAGCTCTATTAGTTGCTGTGGAATCGACTTTTAAAAATGAGAGGGCGTAAAATTCGCCAAAAAAATTTCGCGACGAAATCGAGCACATGCCTTCATAAAACGGCTCTCCTGGCCAAATGGTTTAACTTTGGCAGGTCCCTCGTGCTTTATCAGGAAAGTAGACTTCGTGGGGCAGATTCTGGAAGTGATTGCGATCGCAAAGCTCTATTAGTTGCTTTGGAATCCGCTTTTGAAAAAAAATCTGTGAAAATCGCAAAAATTTTGGGTATCGAAATCTGGCAAAAGTCTGCATAAAAGGGCTCTCCTGGCCAAATGGTTTAACTTTGGCAGGTCCCTGCTGTTCTGTTATGAAACTAGAATATCTTTTGCACATTCTGGAAGTGATTGCGATCGCAAAGCTCTATTAGTTGCTGTGGAATCGACTTTTAAAAATGAGAGGGCGTAAAATTCGCCAAAAAAATTTCGCGACGAAATCGAGCACATGCCTCCATAAAAGGGCTCTCCTGGCCAAATGGTTTAACTTTGGCAGGTCCCTCGTGCTTTATCAGGAAAGTAGACTTCGTGGGGCAGATTCTGGAAGTGATTGCGATCGCAAAGCTCTATTAGTTGCTTTGGAATCGGCTTTTGAAAAAAAATCTGTGAAAATCGCAAAAATTTTGGGTATCGAAATCTGGCAAAAGTCTGCATAAAAGGGCTCTCCTGGCCAAATGGTTTAACTTTGGCAGGTCCCTGCTGTTCTGTTATGAAACTAGAATATCTTTTGCACATTCTGGAAGTGATTGCGATCGCAAAGCTCTATTAGTTGCTGTGGAATCGACTTTTAAAAATGAGAGGGCGTAAAATTCGCCAAAAAAATTTCGCGACGAAATCGAGCACATGCCTTCATAAAAGGGCTCTCCTGGCCAAATGGTTTAACTTTGGCAGGTCCCTCGTGCTTTATCAGGAAAGTAGACTTCGTGGGGCAGATTCTGGAAGTGATTGCGATCGCAAAGCTCTATTAGTTGCTTTGGAATCGGCTTTTGAAAAAAAATCTGTGAAAATCGCAAAAATTTTGGGTATCGAAATCTGGCAAAAGTCTGCATAAAAGGGCTCTCCTGGCCAAATGGTTTAACTTTGGCAGGTCCCTGCTGTTCTGTTATGAAACTAGAATATCTTTTGCACATTCTGGAAGTGATTGCGATCGCAAAGCTCTATTAGTTGCTGTGGAATCGACTTTTAAAAATGAGAGGGCGTAAAATTCGCCAAAAAAATTTCGCGACGAAATCGAGCACATGCCTTCATAAAAGGGCTCTCCTGGCCAAATGGTTTAACTTTGGCAGGTCCCTCGTGCTTTATCAGGAAAGTAGACTTCGTGGGGCAGATTCTGGAAGTGATTGCGATCGCAAAGCTCTATTAGTTGCTTTGGAATCGGCTTTTGAAAAAAAATCTGTGAAAATCGCAAAAATTTTGGGTATCGAAATCTGGCAAAAGTCTGCATAAAAGGGCTCTCCTGGCCAAATGGTTTAACTTTGGCAGGTCCCTGCTGTTCTGTTATGAAACTAGAATATCTTTTGCACATTCTGGAAGTGATTGCGATCGCAAAGCTCTATTAGTTGCTGTGGAATCGACTTTTAAAAATGAGAGGGCGTAAAATTCGCCAAAAAAATTTCGCGACGAAATCGAGCACATGCCTTCATAAAAGGGCTCTCCTGGCCAAATGGTTTAACTTTGGCAGGTCCCTCGTGCTTTATCAGGAAAGTAGACTTCGTGGGGCAGATTCTGGAAGTGATTGCGATCGCAAAGCTCTATTAGTTGCTTTGGAATCGGCTTTTGAAAAAAAATCTGTGAAAATCGCAAAAATTTTTGGTATCGAAATCTGGCAAAAGTCTGCATAAAAGGGCTCTCCTCGCCAAATGGTTTAACTTTGGCAGGTCCCTGCTGTTCTGTTATGAAACTAGAATATCTTTTGCACATTCTGGAAGTGATTGCGATCGCAAAGCTCTATTAGTTGCTGTGGAATCGACTTTTAAAAATGAGAGGGCGTAAAATTCGCCAAAACAATTTCGCGACGAAATCGAGCACATGCCTTCATAAAAGGGCTCTCCTGGCCAAATGGTTTAACTTTGGCAGGTCCCTCGTGCTTTATCAGGAAAGTAGACTTCGTGGGGCAGATTCTGGAAGTGATTGCGATCGCAAAGCTCTATTAGTTGCTTTGGAATCGGCTTTTGAAAAAAAATCTGTGAAAATCGCAAAAATTTTGGGTATCGAAATCTGGCAAAAGTCTGCATAAAAGGGCTCTCCTGGCCAAATGGTTTAACTTTGGCAGGTCCCTGCTGTTCTGTTATGAAACTAGAATATCTTTTGCACATTCTGGAAGTGATTGCGATCGCAAAGCTCTATTAGTTGCTGTGGAATCGACTTTTAAAAATGAGAGGGCGTAAAATTCGCCAAAAAAATTTCGCGACGAAATCGAGCACATGCCTTCATAAAAGGGCTCTCCTGGCCAAATGGTTTAACTTTGGCAGGTCCCTCGTGCTTTATCAGGAAAGTAGACTTCGTGGGGCAGATTCTGGAAGTGATTGCGATCGCAAAGCTCTATTAGTTGCTTTGGAATCGGCTTTTGAAAAAAAATCTGTGAAAATCGCAAAAATTTTGGGTATCGAAATCTGGCAAAAGTCTGCATAAAAGGGCTCTCCTGGCCAAATGGTTTAACTTTGGCAGGTCCCTGCTGTTCTGTTATGAAACTAGAATATCTTTTGCACATTCTGGAAGTGATTGCGATCGCAAAGCTCTATTAGTTGCTGTGGAATCGACTTTTAAAAATGAGAGGGCGTAAAATTCGCCAAAAAAATTTCGCGACGAAATCGAGCACATGCCTTCATAAAAGGGCTCTCCTGGCCAAATGGTTTAACTTTGGCAGGTCCCTCGTGCTTTATCAGGAAAGTAGACTTCGTGGGGCAGATTCTGGAAGTGATTGCGATCGCAAAGCTCTATTAGTTGCTTTGGAATCGGCTTTTGAAAAAAAATCTGTGAAAATCGCAAAAATTTTGGGTATCGAAATCTGGCAAAAGTCTGCATAAAAGGGCTCTCCTGGCCAAATGGTTTAACTTTGGCAGGTCCCTGCTGTTCTGTTATGAAACTAGAATATCTTTTGCACATTCTGGAAGTGATTGCGATCGCAAAGCTCTATTAGTTGCTGTGGAATCGACTTTTAAAAATGAGAGGGCGTAAAATTCGCCAAAAAAATTTCGCGACGAAATCGAGCACATGCCTTCATAAAAGGGCTCTCCTGGCCAAATGGTTTAACTTTGGCAGGTCCCTCGTGCTTTATCAGGAAAGTAGACTTCGTGGGGCAGATTCTGGAAGTGATTGCGATCGCAAAGCTCTATTAGTTGCTTTGGAATCGGCTTTTGAAAAAAAATCTGTGAAAATCGCAAAAATTTTGGGTATCGAAATCTGGCAAAAGTCTGCATAAAAGGGCTCTCCTGGCCAAATGGTTTAACTTTGGCAGGTCCCTGCTGTTCTGTTATGAAACTAGAATATCTTTTGCACATTCTGGAAGTGATTGCGATCGCAAAGCTCTATTAGTTGCTGTGGAATCGACTTTTAAAAATGAGAGGGCGTAAAATTCGCCAAAAAAATTTCGCGACGAAATCGAGCACATGCCTTCATAAAAGGGCTCTCCTGGCCAAATGGTTTAACTTTGGCAGGTCCCTCGTGCTTTATCAGGAAAGTAGACTTCGTGGGGCAGATTCTGGAAGTGATTGCGATCGCAAAGCTCTATTAGTTGCTTTGGAATCGGCTTTTGAAAAAAAATCTGTGAAAATCGCAAAAATTTTGGGTAGCGAAATCTGGCAAAAGTCTGCATAAAAGGGCTCTCCTGGCCAAATGGTTTAACTTTGGCAGGTCCCTGCTGTTCTGTTATGAAACTAGAATATCTTTTGCACATTCTGGAAGTGATTGCGATCGCAAAGCTCTATTAGTTGCTGTGGAATCGACTTTTAAAAATGAGAGGGCGTAAAATTCGCCAAAAAAATTTCGCGACGAAATCGAGCACATGCCTTCATAAAAGGGCTCTCCTGGCCAAATGGTTTAACTTTGGCAGGTCCCTCGTGCTTTATCAGGAAAGTAGACTTCGTGGGGCAGATTCTGGAAGTGATTGCGATCGCAAAGCTCTATTAGTTGCTTTGGAATCGGCTTTTGAAAAAAAATCTGTGAAAATCGCAAAAATTTTGGGTATCGAAATCTGGCAAAAGTCTGCATAAAAGGGCTCTCCTGGCCAAATGGTTTATCTTTGGCAGGTCCCTCGTGCTTTATCAGGAAAGTAGACTTCGTGGGGCAGATTCTGGAAGTGATTGCGATCGCAAAGCTCTATTAGTTGCTTTGGAATCGGCTTTTGAAAAAAAATCTGTGAAAATCGCAAAAATTTTGGGTATCGAAATCTGGCAAAAGTCTGCATAAAAGGGCTCTCCTGGCCAAATGGTTTAACTTTGGCAGGTCCCTGCTGTTCTGTTATGAAACTAGAATATCTTTTGCACATTCTGGAAGTGATTGCGATCGCAAAGCTCTATTAGTTGCTGTGGAATCGACTTTTAAAAATGAGAGGGCGTAAAATTCGCCAAAAACATTTCGCGACGAAATCGAGCACATGCCTTCATAAAAGGGCTCTCCTGGCCAAATGGTTTAACTTTGGCAGGTCCCTCGTGCTTTATCAGGAAAGTAGACTTCGTGGGGCAGATTCTGGAAGTGATTGCGATCGCAAAGCTCTATTAGTTGCTTTGGAATCGGCTTTTGAAAAAAAATCTGTGAAAATCGCAAAAATTTTGGGTATCGAAATCTGGCAAAAGTCTGCATAAAAGGGCTCTCCTGGCCAAATGGTTTAACTTTGGCAGGTCCCTGCTGTTCTGTTATGAAACTAGAATATCTTTTGCACATTCTGGAAGTGATTGCGATCGCAAAGCTCTATTAGTTGCTGTGGAATCGACTTTTAAAAATGAGAGGGCGTAAAATTCGCCAAAAAAATTTCGCGACGAAATCGAGCACATGCCTTCATAAAAGGGCTCTCCTGGCCAAATGGTTTAACTTTGGCAGGTCCCTCGTGCTTTATCAGGAAAGTAGACTTCGTGGGGCAGATTCTGGAAGTGATTGCGATCGCAAAGCTCTATTAGTTGCTTTGGAATCGGCTTTTGAAAAAAAATCTGTGAAAATCGCAAAAATTTTGGGTATCAATATCTGGCAAAAGTCTGCATAAAAGGGCTCTCCTGGCCAAATGGTTTAACTTTGGCAGGTCCCTGCTGTTCTGTTATGAAACTAGAATATCTTTTGCACATTCTGGAAGTGATTGCGATCGCAAAGCTCTATTAGTTGCTGTGGAATCGACTTTTAAAAATGAGAGGGCGTAAAATTCGCCAAAAAAATTTCGCGACGAAATCGAGCACATGCCTTCATAAAAGGGCTCTCCTGGCCAAATGGTTTAACTTTGGCAGGTCCCTCGTGCTTTATCAGGAAAGTAGACTTCGTGGGGCAGATTCTGGAAGTGATTGCGATCGCAAAGCTCTATTAGTTGCTTTGGAATCGGCTTTTGAAAAAAAATCTGTGAAAATCGCAGAAATTTTGGGTATCGAAATCTGGCAAAAGTCTGCATAAAAGGGCTCTCCTGGCCAAATGGTTTAACTTTGGCAGGTCCCTGCTGTTCTGTTATGAAACTAGAATATCTTTTGCACATTCTGGAAGTGATTGCGATCGCAAAGCTCTATTAGTTGCTGTGGAATCGACTTTTAAAAATGAGAGGGCGTAAAATTCGCCAAAAAAATTTCGCGACGAAATCGAGCACATGCCTTCATAAAAGGGCTCTCCTGGCCAAATGGTTTAACTTTGGCAGGTCCCTCGTGCTTTATCAGGAAAGTAGACTTCGTGGGGCAGATTCTGGAAGTGATTGCGATCGCAAAGCTCTATTAGTTGCTTTGGAATCGGCTTTTGAAAAAAAATCTGTGAAAATCGCAAAAATTTTGGGTATCGAAATCTGGCAAAAGTCTGCATAAAAGGGCTCTCCTGGCCAAATGGTTTAACTTTGGCAGGTCCCTGCTGTTCTGTTATGAAACTAGAATATCTTTTGCACATTCTGGAAGTGATTGCGATCGCAAAGCTCTATTAGTTGCTGTGGAATCGACTTTTAAAAATGAGAGGGCGTAAAATTCGCCAAAAAAATTTCGCGACGAAATCGAGCACATGCCTTCATAAAAGGGCTCTCCTGGCCAAATGGTTTAACTTTGGCAGGTCCCTCGTGCTTTATCAGGAAAGTAGACTTCGTGGGGCAGATTCTGGAAGTGATTGCGATCGCAAAGCTCTATTAGTTGCTTTGGAATCGGCTTTTGAAAAAAAATCTGTGAAAATCGCAAAAATTTTGGGTAGCGAAATCTGGCAAAAGTCTGCATAAAAGGGCTCTCCTGGCCAAATGGTTTAACTTTGGCAGGTCCCTGCTGTTCTGTTATGAAACTAGAATATCTTTTGCACATTCTGGAAGTGATTGCGATCGCAAAGCTCTATTAGTTGCTGTGGAATCGACTTTTAAAAATGAGAGGGCGTAAAATTCGCCAAAAAAATTTCGCGACGAAATCGAGCACATGCCTTCATAAAAGGGCTCTCCTGGCCAAATGGTTTAACTTTGGCAGGTCCCTCGTGCTTTATCAGGAAAGTAGACTTCGTGGGGCAGATTCTGGAAGTGATTGCGATCGCAAAGCTCTATTAGTTGCTTTGGAATCGGCTTTTGAAAAAAAATCTGTGAAAATCGCAAAAATTTTGGGTATCGAAATCTGGCAAAAGTCTGCATAAAAGGGCTCTCCTGGCCAAATGGTTTATCTTTGGCAGGTCCCTCGTGCTTTATCAGGAAAGTAGACTTCGTGGGGCAGATTCTGGAAGTGATTGCGATCGCAAAGCTCTATTAGTTGCTTTGGAATCGGCTTTTGAAAAAAAATCTGTGAAAATCGCAAAAATTTTGGGTATCGAAATCTGGCAAAAGTCTGCATAAAAGGGCTCTCCTGGCCAAATGGTTTAACTTTGGCAGGTCCCTGCTGTTCTGTTATGAAACTAGAATATCTTTTGCACATTCTGGAAGTGATTGCGATCGCAAAGCTCTATTAGTTGCTGTGGAATCGACTTTTAAAAATGAGAGGGCGTAAAATTCGCCAAAAACATTTCGCGACGAAATCGAGCACATGCCTTCATAAAAGGGCTCTCCTGGCCAAATGGTTTAACTTTGGCAGGTCCCTCGTGCTTTATCAGGAAAGTAGACTTCGTGGGGCAGATTCTGGAAGTGATTGCGATCGCAAAGCTCTATTAGTTGCTTTGGAATCGGCTTTTGAAAAAAAATCTGTGAAAATCGCAAAAATTTTGGGTATCGAAATCTGGCAAAAGTCTGCATAAAAGGGCTCTCCTGGCCAAATGGTTTAACTTTGGCAGGTCCCTGCTGTTCTGTTATGAAACTAGAATATCTTTTGCACATTCTGGAAGTGATTGCGATCGCAAAGCTCTATTAGTTGCTGTGGAATCGACTTTTAAAAATGAGAGGGCGTAAAATTCGCCAAAAAAATTTCGCGACGAAATCGAGCACATGCCTTCATAAAAGGGCTCTCCTGGCCAAATGGTTTAACTTTGGCAGGTCCCTCGTGCTTTATCAGGAAAGTAGACTTCGTGGGGCAGATTCTGGAAGTGATTGCGATCGCAAAGCTCTATTAGTTGCTTTGGAATCGGCTTTTGAAAAAAAATCTGTGAAAATCGCAAAAATTTTGGGTATCAATATCTGGCAAAAGTCTGCATAAAAGGGCTCTCCTGGCCAAATGGTTTAACTTTGGCAGGTCCCTGCTGTTCTGTTATGAAACTAGAATATCTTTTGCACATTCTGGAAGTGATTGCGATCGCAAAGCTCTATTAGTTGCTGTGGAATCGACTTTTAAAAATGAGAGGGCGTAAAATTCGCCAAAAAAATTTCGCGACGAAATCGAGCACATGCCTTCATAAAAGGGCTCTCCTGGCCAAATGGTTTAACTTTGGCAGGTCCCTCGTGCTTTATCAGGAAAGTAGACTTCGTGGGGCAGATTCTGGAAGTGATTGCGATCGCAAAGCTCTATTAGTTGCTTTGGAATCGGCTTTTGAAAAAAAATCTGTGAAAATCGCAGAAATTTTGGGTATCGAAATCTGGCAAAAGTCTGCATAAAAGGGCTCTCCTGGCCAAATGGTTTAACTTTGGCAGGTCCCTGCTGTTCTGTTATGAAACTAGAATATCTTTTGCACATTCTGGAAGTGATTGCGATCGCAAAGCTCTATTAGTTGCTGTGGAATCGACTTTTAAAAATGAGAGGGCGTAAAATTCGCCAAAAAAATTTCGCGACGAAATCGAGCACATGCCTTCATAAAAGGGCTCTCCTGGCCAAATGGTTTAACTTTGGCAGGTCCCTCGTGCTTTATCAGGAAAGTAGACTTCGTGGGGCAGATTCTGGAAGTGATTGCGATCGCAAAGCTCTATTAGTTGCTTTGGAATCGGCTTTTGAAAAAAAATCTGTGAAAATCGCAAAAATTTTGGGTATCGAAATCTGGCAAAAGTCTGCATAAAAGGGCTCTCCTGGCCAAATGGTTTAACTTTGGCAGGTCCCTGCTGTTCTGTTATGAAACTAGAATATCTTTTGCACATTCTGGAAGTGATTGCGATCGCAAAGCTCTATTAGTTGCTGTGGAATCGACTTTTAAAAATGAGAGGGCGTAAAATTCGCCAAAAAAATTTCGCGACGAAATCGAGCACATGCCTTCATAAAAGGGCTCTCCTGGCCAAATGGTTTAATTTTGGCAGGTCCCTCGTGCTTTATCAGGAAAGTAGACTTCGTGGGGCAGATTCTGGAAGTGATTGCGATCGCAAAGCTCTATTAGTTGCTTTGGAATCGGCATTTGAAAAAAAATCTGTGAAAATCGCAAAAATTTTGGGTATCGAAATCTGGCAAAAGTCTGCATAAAAGGGCTCTCCTGGCCAAATGGTTTAACTTTGGCAGGTCCCTGCTGTTCTGTTATGAAACTAGAATATCTTTTGCACATTCTGGAAGTGATTGCGATCGCAAAGCTTTATTAGTTGCTGTGGAATCGACTTTTAAAAATGAGAGGGCGTAAAATTCGCCAAAAAAATTTCGCGACGAAATCGAGCACATGCCTTCATAAAAGGGCTCTCCTGGCCAAATGGTTTAACTTTGGCAGGTCCCTCGTGCTTTATCAGGAAAGTAGACTTCGTGGGGCAGATTCTGGAAGTGATTGCGATCGCAAAGCTCTATTAGTTGCTTTGGAATCGGCTTTTGAAAAAAAATCTGTGAAAATCGCAAAAATTTTGGGTATCGAAATCTGGCAAAAGTCTGCATAAAAGGGCTCTCCTGGCCAAATGGTTTAACTTTGGCAGGTCCCTGCTGTTCTGCTATGAAACTAGAATATCTTTTGCAGATTCTGGAAGTGATTGCGATCGCAAAGCTTTATTAGTTGCTGTGGAATCGACTTTTAAAAATGAGAGGGCGTAAAATTCGCCAAAAAAATTTCGCGACGAAATCGAGCACATGCCTTCATAAAAGGGCTCTCCTGGCCAAATGGTTTAACTTTGGCAGGTCCCTCGTGCTTTATCAGGAAAGTAGACTTCGTGGGGCAGATTCTGGAAGTGATTGCGATCGCAAAGCTCTATTAGTTGCTTTGGAATCGGCTTTTTAAAAAAAATCTGTGAAAATCGCAAAAATTTTGGGTATCGAAATCTGGCAAAAGTCTGCATAAAAGGGCTCTCCTGGCCAAATGGTTTAACTTTGGCAGGTCCCTCGTGCTTTATCAGGAAAGTAGACTTCGTGGGGCAGATTCTGGAAGTGATTGCGATCGCAAAGCTCTATTAGTTGCTTTGGAATCGGCTTTTGAAAAAAAATCTGTGAAAATCGCAAAAATTTTGGGTATCGAAATCTGGCAAAAGTCTGCATAAAAGGGCTCTCCTGGCCAAATGGTTTAACTTTGGCAGGTCCCTGCTGTTCTGTTATGAAACTAGAATATCTTTTGCACATTCTGGAAGTGATTGCGATCGCAAAGCTCTATTAGTTGCTGTGGAATCGACTTTTAAAAATGAGAGGGCGTAAAATTCGCCAAAAACATTTCGCGACGAAATCGAGCACATGCCTTCATAAAAGGGCTCTCCTGGCCAAATGGTTTAACTTTGGCAGGTCCCTCGTGCTTTATCAGGAAAGTAGACTTCGTGGGGCAGATTCTGGAAGTGATTGCGATCGCAAAGCTCTATTAGTTGCTTTGGAATCGGCATTTGAAAAAAAATCTGTGAAAATCGCAAAAATTTTGGGTATCGAAATCTGGCAAAAGTCTGCATAAAAGGGCTCTCCTGGCCAAATGGTTTAACTTTGGCAGGTCCCTGCTGTTCTGTTATGAAACTAGAATATCTTTTGCACATTCTGGAAGTGATTGCGATCGCAAAGCTCTATTAGTTGCTGTGGAATCGACTTTTAAAAATGAGAGGGCGTAAAATTCGCCAAAAAAATTTCGCGACGAAATCGAGCACATGCCTTCATAAAAGGGCTCTCCTGGCCAAATGGTTTAACTTTGGCAGGTCCCTCGTGCTTTATCAGGAAAGTAGACTTCGTGGGGCAGATTCTGGAAGTGATTGCGATCGCAAAGCTCTATTAGTTGCTTTGGAATCGGCTTTTGAAAAAAAATCTGTGAAAATCGCAAAAATTTTGGGTATCGAAATCTGGCAAAAGTCTGCATAAAAGGGCTCTCCTGGCCAAATGGTTTAACTTTGGCAGGTCCCTGCTGTTCTGTTATGAAACTAGAATATCTTTTGCACATTCTGGAAGTGATTGCGATCGCAAAGCTCTATTAGTTGCTGTGGAATCGACTTTTAAAAATGAGAGGGCGTAAAATTCGCCAAAAAAATTTCGCGACGAAATCGAGCACATGCCTTCATAAAAGGGCTCTCCTGGCCAAATGGTTTAACTTTGGCAGGTCCCTCGTGCTTTATCAGGAAAGTAGACTTCGTGGGGCAGATTCTGGAAGTGATTGCGATCGCAAAGCTCTATTAGTTGCTTTGGAATCGGCTTTTGAAAAAAAATCTGTGAAAATCGCAAAAATTTTGGGTATCGAAATCTGGCAAAAGTCTGCATAAAAGGGCTCTCCTGGCCAAATGGTTTAACTTTGGCAGGTCCCTGCTGTTCTGTTATGAAACTAGAATATCTTTTGCACATTCTGGAAGTGATTGCGATCGCAAAGCTCAATTAGTTGCAGTGGAATCGACTTTTAAAAATGAGAGGGCGTAAAATTCGCCAAAAAAATTTCGCGACGAAATCGAGCACATGCCTTCATAAAAGGGCTCTCCTGGCCAAATGGTTTAACTTTGGCAGGTCCCTCGTGCTTTATCAGGAAAGTAGACTTCGTGGGGCAGATTCTGGAAGTGATTGCGATCGCAAAGCTCTATTAGTTGCTTTGGAATCGGCTTTTGAAAAAAAATCTGTGAAAATCGCAAAAATTTTGGGTATCGAAATCTGGCAAAAGTCTGCATAAAAGGGCTCTCCTGGCCAAATGGTTTAACTTTGGCAGGTCCCTGCTGTTCTGTTATGAAACTAGAATATCTTTTGCACATTCTGGATGTGATTGCGATCGCAAAGCTCTATTAGTTGCTGTGGAATCGACTTTTAAAAATGAGAGGGCGTAAAATTCGCCAAAAAAATTTCGCGACGAAATCGAGCACATGCCTTCATAAAAGGGCTCTCCTGGCCAAATGGTTTAACTTTGCCAGGTCCCTCGTGCTTTATCAGGAAAGTAGACTTCGTGGGGCAGATTCTGGAAGTGATTGCGATCGCAAAGCTCTATTAGTTGCTTTGGAATCGGCTTTTGAAAAAAAATCTGTGAAAATCGCAAAAATTTTGGGTATCGAAATCTGGCAAAAGTCTGCATAAAAGGGCTCTCCTGGCCAAATGGTTTAACTTTGGCAGGTCCCTGCTGTTCTGTTATGAAACTAGAATATCTTTTGCACATTCTGGAAGTGATTGCGATCGCAAAGCTCTATTAGTTGCTGTGGAATCGACTTTTAAAAATGAGAGGGCGTAAAATTCGCCAAAAAAATTTCGCGACGAAATCGAGCACATGCCTTCATAAAAGGGCTCTCCTGGCCAAATGGTTTAACTTTGGCAGGTCCCTCGTGCTTTATCAGGAAAGTAGACTTCGTGGGGCAGATTCTGGAAGTGATTGCGATCGCAAAGCTCTATTAGTTGCTTTGGAATCGGCTTTTGAAAAAAAATCTGTGAAAATCGCAAAAATTTTGGGTATCGAAATCTGGCAAAAGTCTGCATAAAAGGGCTCTCCTGGCCAAATGGTTTAACTTTGGCAGGTCCCTGCTGTTCTGTTATGAAACTAGAATATCTTTTGCACATTCTGGAAGTGATTGCGATCGCAAAGCTCTATTAGTTGCTGTGGAATCGACTTTTAAAAATGAGAGGGCGTAAAATTCGCCAAAAAAATTTCGCGACGAAATCGAGCACATGCCTTCATAAAAGGGCTCTCCTGGCCAAATGGTTTAACTTTGGCAGGTCCCTCGTGCTTTATCAGGAAAGTAGACTTCGTGGGGCAGATTCTGGAAGTGATTGCGATCGCAAAGCTCTATTAGTTGCTTTGGAATCGGCTTTTGAAAAAAAATCTGTGAAAATCGCAAAAATTTTGGGTATCGAAATCTGGCAAAGGTCTTCATAAAAATGCTCTCCTAGCCAAATGGTTTAACTTTGGCAGGTCCCTGCTGTTCTGTTATGAAACTAGAATATCTTTTGCACATTCTGGAAGTGATTGCGATCGCAAAGCTCTATTAGTTGCTGTGGAATCGACTTTTAAAAATGAGAGGGCGTAAAATTCGCCAAAAAAATTTCGCGACGAAATCGAGCACATGCCTTCATAAAAGGGCTCTCCTGGCCAAATGGTTTAACTTTGGCAGGTCCCTCGTGCTTTATCAGGAAAGTAGACTTCGTGGGGCAGATTCTGGAAGTGATTGCGATCGCAAAGCTCTATTAGTTGCTTTGGAATCGGCTTTTGAAAAAAAATCTGTGAAAATCGCAAAAATTTTGGGTATCGAAATCTGGCAAAAGTCTGCATAAAAGGGCTCTCCTGGCCAAATGGTTTAACTTTGGCAGGTCCCTGCTGTTCTGTTATGAAACTAGAATATCTTTTGCACATTCTGGAAGTGATTGCGATCGCAAAGCTCTATTAGTTGCTGTGGAATCGACTTTTAAAAATGAGAGGGCGTAAAATTCGCCAAAAAAATTTCGCGACGAAATCGAGCACATGCCTTCATAAAAGGGCTCTCCTGGCCAAATGGTTTAACTTTGGCAGGTCCCTCGTGCTTTATCAGGAAAGTAGACTTCGTGGGGCAGATTCTGGAAGTGATTGCGATCGCAAAGCTCTATTAGTTGCTTTGGAATCGGCTTTTGAAAAAATATCTGTGAAAATCGCAAAAATTTTGGGTATCGAAATCTGGCAAAAGTCTGCATAAAAGGGCTCTCCTGGCCAAATGGTTTAACTTTGGCAGGTCCCTGCTGTTCTGTTATGAAACTAGAATATCTTTTGCACATTCTGGAAGTGATTGCGATCGCAAAGCTCTATTAGTTGCTGTGGAATCGACTTTTAAAAATGAGAGGGCGTAAAATTCGCCAAAAAAATTTCGCGACGAAATCGAGCACATGCCTTCATAAAAGGGCTCTCCTGGCCAAATGGTTTAACTTTGGCAGGTCCCTCGTGCTTTATCAGGAAAGTAGACTTCGTGGGGCAGATTCTGGAAGTGATTGCGATCGCAAAGCTCTATTAGTTGCTTTGGAATCGGCTTTTGAAAAAAAATCTGTGAAAATCGCAAAAATTTTGGGTATCGAAATCTGGCAAAAGTCTGCATAAAAGGGCTCTCCTGGCCAAATGGTTTAACTTTGGCAGGTCCCTGCTGTTCTGTTATGAAACTAGAATATCTTTTGCACATTCTGGATGTGATTGCGATCGCAAAGCTCTATTAGTTGCTGTGGAATCGACTTTTAAAAATGAGAGGGCGTAAAATTCGCCAAAAAAATTTCGCGACGAAATCGAGCACATGCCTTCATAAAAGGGCTCTCCTGCCAAATGGTTTAACTTTGGCAGGTCCCTCGTGCTTTATCAGGAAAGTAGACTTCGTGGGGCAGATTCTGGAAGTGATTGCGATCGCAAAGCTCTATTAGTTGCTTTGGAATCGGCTTTTGAAAAAAAATCTGTGAAAATCGCAAAAATTTTGGGTATCGAAATCTGGCAAAAGTCTGCATAAAAGGGCTCTCCTGGCCAAATGGTTTAACTTTGGCAGGTCCCTGCTGTTCTGTTATGAAACTAGAATATCTTTTGCACATTCTGGAAGTGATTGCGATCGCAAAGCTCTATTAGTTGCTGTGGAAACGACTTTTAAAAATGAGAGGGCGTAAAATTCGCCAAAAAAATTTCGCGACGAAATCGAGCACATGCCTTCATAAAATGGCTCTCCTGGCCAAATGGTTTAACTTTGGCAGGTCCCTCGTGCTTTATCAGGAAAGTAGACTTCGTGGGGCAGATTCTGGAAGTGATTGCGATCGCAAAGCTCTATTAGTTGCTTTGGAATCGGCTTTTGAAAAAAAATCTGTGAAAATCGCAAAAATTTTGGGTATCGAAATCTGGCAAAAGTCTGCATAAAAGGGCTCTCCTGGCCAAATGGTTTAACTTTGGCAGGTCCCTGCTGTTCTGTTATGAAACTAGAATATCTTTTGCACATTCTGGAAGTGATTGCGATCGCAAAGCTCTATTAGTTGCTGTGGAATCGACTTTTAAATATGAGAGGGCGTAAAATTCGCCAAAAAAATTTTGCGACGAAATCGAGCACATGCCTTCATAAAAGGGCTCTCCTGGCCAAATGGTTTAACTTTGGCAGGTCCCTCGTGCTTTATCAGGAAAGTAGACTTCGTGGGGCAGATTCTGGAAGTGATTGCGATCGCAAAGCTCTATTAGTTGCTTTGGAATCGGCTTTTGAAAAAAAATCTGTGAAAATCGCAAAAATATTGGGTATCGAAATCTGGCAAAAGTCTTCATAAAAGGGCTCTCCTGGCCAAATGGTTTAACTTTGGCAGGTCCCTGCTGTTCTGTTATGAAACTAGAATATGATTTGCACATTCTGGAAGTGATTGCGATCGCAAAGCTCTATTAGTTGCTGTGGAATCGACTTTTAAAAATGAGAGGGCGTAAAATTCGCCAAAAAAATTTCGCGACGAAATCGAGCACATGCCTTCATAAAAGGGCTCTCCTGGCCAAATGGTTTAACTTTGGCAGGTCCCTCGTGCTTTATCAGGAAAGTAGACTTCGTGGGGCAGATTCTGGAAGTGATTGCGATCGCAAAGCTCTATTAGTTGCTTTGGAATCGGCTTTTGAAAAAAAATCTGTGAAAATCGCTAAAATTTTGGGTATCGAAATCTGGCAAAAGTCTGCATAAAAGGGCTCTCCTGGCCAAATGGTTTAACTTTGGCAGGTCCCTGCTGTTCTGTTATGAAACTAGAATATCTTTTGCACATTCTGGAAGTGATTGCGATCGCAAAGCTCTATTAGTTGCTGTGGAATCGACTTTTAAAAATGAGAGGGCGTAAAATTCGCCAAAAAAATTTCGCGACGAAATCGAGCACATGCCTTCATAAAAGGGCTCTCCTGGCCAAATGGTTTAACTTTGGCAGGTCCCACGTGCTTTATCAGGAAAGTAGACTTCGTGGGGCAGATTCTGGAAGTGATTGCGATCGCAAAGCTCTATTAGTTGCTTTGGAATCGGCTTTTGAAAAAATATCTGTGAAAATCGCAAAAATTTTGGGTATCGAAATCTGGCAAAAGTCTGCATAAAAGCGCTCTCCTGGCCAAATGGTTTAACTTTGGCAGGTCCCTGCTGTTCTGTTATGAAACTAGAATATCTTTTGCACATTCTGGAAGTGATTGCGATCGCAAAGCTCTATTAGTTGCTGTGGAATCGACTTTTAAAAATGAGAGGGCGTAAAATTCGCCAAAAAAATTTCGCGACGAAATCGAGCACATGCCTTCATAAAAGGGCTCTCCTGGCCAAATGGTTTAACTTTGGCAGGTCCCTCGTGCTTTATCAGGAAAGTAGACTTCGTGGGGCAGATTCTGGAAGTGATTGCGATCGCAAAGCTCTATTAGTTGCTTTGGAATCGGCTTTTGAAAAAAAATCTGTGAAAATCGCAAAAATTTTGGGTATCGAAATCTGGCAAAAGTCTGCATAAAAGGGCTCTCCTGGCCAAATGGTTTAACTTTGGCAGGTCCCTGCTGTTCTGTTATGAAACTAGAATATCTTTTGCACATTCTGGATGTGATTGCGATCGCAAAGCTCTATTAGTTGCTGTGGAATCGACTTTTAAAAATGAGAGGGCGTAAAATTCGCCAAAAAAATTTCGCGACGAAATCGAGCACATGCCTTCATAAAAGGGCTCTCCTGGCCAAATGGTTTAACTTTGGCAGGTCCCTCGTGCTTTATCAGGAAAGTAGACTTCGTGGGGCAGATTCTGGAAGTGATTGCGATCGCAAAGCTCTATTAGTTGCTTTGGAATCGGCTTTTGAAAAAAAATCTGTGAAAATCGCAAAAATTTTGGGTATCGAAATCTGGCAAAAGTCTGCATAAAAGGGCTCTCCTGGCCAAATGGTTTAACTTTGGCAGGTCCCTGCTGTTCTGTTATGAAACTAGAATATCTTTTGCACATTCTGGAAGTGATTGCGATCGCAAAGCTCTATTAGTTGCTGTGGAATCGACTTTTAAAAATGAGAGGGCGTAAAATTCGCCAAAAAAATTTCGCGACGAAATCGAGCACATGCCTTCATAAAAGGGCTCTCCTGGCCAAATGGTTTAACTTTGGCAGGTCCCTCGTGCTTTATCAGGAAAGTAGACTTCGTGGGGCAGATTCTGGAAGTGATTGCGATCGCAAAGCTCTATTAGTTGCTTTGGAATCGGCTTTTGAAAAAAAATCTGTGAAAATCGCAAAAATTTTGGGTATCGAAATCTGGCAAAAGTCTGCATAAAAGGGCTCTCCTGGCCAAATGGTTTAACTTTGGCAGGTCCCTGCTGTTCTGTTATGAAACTAGAATATCTTTTGCACATTCTGGAAGTGATTGCGATCGCAAAGCTCTATTAGTTGCTGTGGAATCGACTTTTAAAAATGAGAGGGCGTAAAATTCGCCAAAAAAATTTCGCGACGAAATCGAGCACATGCCTTCATAAAAGGGCTCTCCTGGCCAAATGGTTTAACTTTGGCAGGTCCCTCGTGCTTTATCAGGAAAGTAGACTTCGTGGGGCAGATTCTGGAAGTGATTGCGATCGCAAAGCTCTATTAGTTGCTTTGGAATCGGCTTTTGAAAAAAAATCTGTGAAAATCGCAAAAATTTTGGGTATCGAAATCTGGCAAAAGTCTTCATAAAAGGGCTCTCCTAGCCAAATGGTTTAACTTTGGCAGGTCCCTGCTGTTCTGTTATGAAACTAGAATATCTTTTGCACATTCTGGAAGTGATTGCGATCGCAAAGCTCTATTAGTTGCTGTGGAATCGACTTTTAAAAATGAGAGGGCGTAAAATTCGCCAAAAAAATTTCGCGACGAAATCGAGCACATGCCTTCATAAAAGGGCTCTCCTGGCCAAATGGTTTAACTTTGGCAGGTCCCTCGTGCTTTATCAGGAAAGTAGACTTCGTGGGGCAGATTCTGGAAGTGATTGCGATCGCAAAGCTCTATTAGTTGCTTTGGAATCGGCTTTTGAAAAAAAATCTGTGAAAATCGCAAAAATTTTGGGTATCGAAATCTGGCAAAAGTCTGCATAAAAGGGCTCTCCTGGCCAAATGGTTTAACTTTGGCAGGACCCTGCTGTTCTGTTATGAAACTAGAATATCTTTTGCACATTCTGGAAGTGATTGCGATCGCAAAGCTCTATTAGTTGCTGTGGAATCGACTTTTAAAAATGAGAGGGCGTAAAATTCGCCAAAAAAATTTCGCGACGAAATCGAGCACATGCCTTCATAAAAGGGCTCTCCTGGCCAAATGGTTTAACTTTGGCAGGTCCCTCGTGCTTTATCAGGAAAGTAGACTTCGTGGGGCAGATTCTGGAAGTGATTGCGATCGCAAAGCTCTATTAGTTGCTTTGGAATCGGCTTTTGAAAAAAAATCTGTGAAAATCGCTAAAATTTTGGGTATCGAAATCTGGCAAAAGTCTGCATAAAAGGGCTCTCCTGGCCAAATGGTTTAACTTTGGCAGGTCCCTGCTGTTCTGTTATGAAACTAGAATATCTTTTGCACATTCTGGAAGTGATTGCGATCGCAAAGCTCTATTAGTTGCTGTGGAATCGACTTTTAAAAATGAGAGGGCGTAAAATTCGCCAAAAAAATTTCGCGACGAAATCGAGCACATGCCTTCATAAAAGGGCTCTCCTGGCCAAATGGTTTAACTTTGGCAGGTCCCACGTGCTTTATCAGGAAAGTAGACTTCGTGGGGCAGATTCTGGAAGTGATTGCGATCGCAAAGCTCTATTAGTTGCTTTGGAATCGGCTTTTGAAAAAATATCTGTGAAAATCGCAAAAATTTTGGGTATCGAAATCTGGCAAAAGTCTGCATAAAAGCGCTCTCCTGGCCAAATGGTTTAACTTTGGCAGGTCCCTGCTGTTCTGTTATGAAACTAGAATATCTTTTGCACATTCTGGAAGTGATTGCGATCGCAAAGCTCTATTAGTTGCTGTGGAATCGACTTTTAAAAATGAGAGGGCGTAAAATTCGCCAAAAAAATTTCGCGACGAAATCGAGCACATGCCTTCATAAAAGGGCTCTCCTGGCCAAATGGTTTAACTTTGGCAGGTCCCTCGTGCTTTATCAGGAAAGTAGACTTCGTGGGGCAGATTCTGGAAGTGATTGCGATCGCAAAGCTCTATTAGTTGCTTTGGAATCGGCTTTTGAAAAAAAATCTGTGAAAATCGCAAAAATTTTGGGTATCGAAATCTGGCAAAAGTCTGCATAAAAGGGCTCTCCTGGCCAAATGGTTTAACTTTGGCAGGTCCCTGCTGTTCTGTTATGAAACTAGAATATCTTTTGCACATTCTGGATGTGATTGCGATCGCAAAGCTCTATTAGTTGCTGTGGAATCGACTTTTAAAAATGAGAGGGCGTAAAATTCGCCAAAAAAATTTCGCGACGAAATCGAGCACATGCCTTCATAAAAGGGCTCTCCTGGCCAAATGGTTTAACTTTGGCAGGTCCCTCGTGCTTTATCAGGAAAGTAGACTTCGTGGGGCAGATTCTGGAAGTGATTGCGATCGCAAAGCTCTATTAGTTGCTTTGGAATCGGCTTTTGAAAAAAAATCTGTGAAAATCGCAAAAATTTTGGGTATCGAAATCTGGCAAAAGTCTGCATAAAAGGGCTCTCCTGGCCAAATGGTTTAACTTTGGCAGGTCCCTGCTGTTCTGTTATGAAACTAGAATATCTTTTGCACATTCTGGAAGTGATTGCGATCGCAAAGCTCTATTAGTTGCTGTGGAATCGACTTTTAAAAATGAGAGGGCGTAAAATTCGCCAAAAAAATTTCGCGACGAAATCGAGCACATGCCTTCATAAAAGGGCTCTCCTGGCCAAATGGTTTAACTTTGGCAGGTCCCTCGTGCTTTATCAGGAAAGTAGACTTCGTGGGGCAGATTCTGGAAGTGATTGCGATCGCAAAGCTCTATTAGTTGCTTTGGAATCGGCTTTTGAAAAAAAATCTGTGAAAATCGCAAAAATTTTGGGTATCGAAATCTGGCAAAAGTCTGCATAAAAGGGCTCTCCTGGCCAAATGGTTTAACTTTGGCAGGTCCCTGCTGTTCTGTTATGAAACTAGAATATCTTTTGCACATTCTGGAAGTGATTGCGATCGCAAAGCTCTATTAGTTGCTGTGGAATCGACTTTTAAAAATGAGAGGGCGTAAAATTCGCCAAAAAAATTTCGCGACGAAATCGAGCACATGCCTTCATAAAAGGGCTCTCCTGGCCAAATGGTTTAACTTTGGCAGGTCCCTCGTGCTTTATCAGGAAAGTAGACTTCGTGGGGCAGATTCTGGAAGTGATTGCGATCGCAAAGCTCTATTAGTTGCTTTGGAATCGGCTTTTGAAAAAAAATCTGTGAAAATCGCAAAAATTTTGGGTATCGAAATCTGGCAAAAGTCTTCATAAAAGGGCTCTCCTAGCCAAATGGTTTAACTTTGGCAGGTCCCTGCTGTTCTGTTATGAAACTAGAATATCTTTTGCACATTCTGGAAGTGATTGCGATCGCAAAGCTCTATTAGTTGCTGTGGAATCGACTTTTAAAAATGAGAGGGCGTAAAATTCGCCAAAAAAATTTCGCGACGAAATCGAGCACATGCCTTCATAAAAGGGCTCTCCTGGCCAAATGGTTTAACTTTGGCAGGTCCCTCGTGCTTTATCAGGAAAGTAGACTTCGTGGGGCAGATTCTGGAAGTGATTGCGATCGCAAAGCTCTATTAGTTGCTTTGGAATCGGCTTTTGAAAAAAAATCTGTGAAAATCGCAAAAATTTTGGGTATCGAAATCTGGCAAAAGTCTGCATAAAAGGGCTCTCCTGGCCAAATGGTTTAACTTTGGCAGGACCCTGCTGTTCTGTTATGAAACTAGAATATCTTTTGCACATTCTGGAAGTGATTGCGATCGCAAAGCTCTATTAGTTGCTGTGGAATCGACTTTTAAAAATGAGAGGGCGTAAAATTCGCCAAAAAAATTTCGCGACGAAATCGAGCACATGCCTTCATAAAAGGGCTCTCCTGGCCAAATGGTTTAACTTTGGCAGGTCCCTCGTGCTTTATCAGGAAAGTAGACTTCGTGGGGCAGATTCTGGAAGTGATTGCGATCGCAAAGCTCTATTAGTTGCTTTGGAATCGGCTTTTGAAAAAATATCTGTGAAAATCGCAAAAATTTTGGGTATCGAAATCTGGCAAAAGTCTGCATAAAAGGGCTCTCCTGGCCAAATGGTTTAACTTTGGCAGGTCCCTGCTGTTCTGTTATGAAACTAGAATATCTTTTGCACATTCTGGAAGTGATTGCGATCGCAAAGCTCTATTAGTTGCTGTGGAATCGACTTTTAAAAATGAGAGGGCGTAAAATTCGCCAAAAAAATTTCGCGACGAAATCGAGCACATGCCTTCATAAAAGGGCTCTCCTGGCCAAATGGTTTAACTTTGGCAGGTCCCTCGTGCTTTATCAGGAAAGTAGACTTCGTGGGGCAGATTCTGGAAGTGATTGCGATCGCAAAGCTCTATTAGTTGCTTTGGAATCGGCTTTTGAAAAAAAATCTGTGAAAATCGCAAAAATTTTGGGTATCGAAATCTGGCAAAAGTCTGCATAAAAGGGCTCTCCTGGCCAAATGGTTTAACTTTGGCAGGTCCCTGCTGTTCTGTTATGAAACTAGAATATCTTTTGCACATTCTGGATGTGATTGCGATCGCAAAGCTCTATTAGTTGCTGTGGAATCGACTTTTAAAAATGAGAGGGCGTAAAATTCGCCAAAAAAATTTCGCGACGAAATCGAGCACATGCCTTCATAAAAGGGCTCTCCTGGCCAAATGGTTTAACTTTGGCAGGTCCCTCGTGCTTTATCAGGAAAGTAGACTTCGTGGGGCAGATTCTGGAAGTGATTGCGATCGCAAAGCTCTATTAGTTGCTTTGGAATCGGCTTTTGAAAAAAAATCTGTGAAAATCGCAAAAATTTTGGGTATCGAAATCTGGCAAAAGTCTGCATAAAAGGGCTCTCCTGGCCAAATGGTTTAACTTTGGCAGGTCCCTGCTGTTCTGTTATGAAACTAGAATATCTTTTGCACATTCTGGAAGTGATTGCGATCGCAAAGCTCTATTAGTTGCTGTGGAATCGACTTTTAAAAATGAGAGGGCGTAAAATTCGCCAAAAAAATTTCGCGACGAAATCGAGCACATGCCTTCATAAAAGGGCTCTCCTGGTCAAATGGTTTAACTTTGGCAGGTCCCTCGTGCTTTATCAGGAAAGTAGACTTCGTGGGGCAGATTCTGGAAGTGATTGCGATCGCAAAGCTCTATTAGTTGCTTTGGAATCGGCTTTTGAAAAAAAATCTGTGAAAATCGCAAAAATTTTGGGTATCGAAATCTGGCAAAAGTCTGCATAAAAGGGCTCTCCTGGCCAAATGGTTTAACTTTGGCAGGTCCCTGCTGTTCTGTTATGAAACTAGAATATCTTTTGCACATTCTGGATGTGATTGCGATCGCAAAGCTCTATTAGTTGCTGTGGAATCGACTTTTAAAAATGAGAGGGCGTAAAATTCGCCAAAAAAATTTCGCGACGAAATCGAGCACATGCCTTCATAAAAGGGCTCTCCTGGCCAAATGGTTTAACTTTGGCAGGTCCCTCGTGCTTTATCAGGAAAGTAGACTTCGTGGGGCAGATTCTGGAAGTGATTGCGATCGCAAAGCTCTATTAGTTGCTTTGGAATCGGCTTTTGAAAAAAAATCTGTGAAAATCGCAAAAATTTTGGGTATCGAAATCTGGCAAAAGTCTGCATAAAAGGGCTCTCCTGGCCAAATGGTTTAACTTTGGCAGGTCCCTGCTGTTCTGTTATGAAACTAGAATATCTTTTGCACATTCTGGAAGTGATTGCGATCGCAAAGCTCTATTAGTTGCTGTGGAATCGACTTTTAAAAATGAGAGGGCGTAAAATTCGCCAAAAAAATTTCGCGACGAAATCGAGCACATGCCTTCATAAAAGGGCTCTCCTGGCCAAATGGTTTAACTTTGGCAGGTCCCTCGTGCTTTATCAGGAAAGTAGACTTCGTGGGGCAGATTCTGGAAGTGATTGCGATCGCAAAGCTCTATTAGTTGCTTTTTAATCGGCTTTTGAAAAAATATCTGTGAAAATCGCAAAAATTTTGGGTATCGAAATCTGGCAAAAGTCTGCATAAAAGGGCTCTCCTGGCCAAATGGTTTAACTTTGGCAGGTCCCTGCTGTTCTGTTATGAAACTAGAATATCTTTTGCACATTCTGGAAGTGATTGCGATCGCAAAGCTCTATTAGTTGCTGTGGAATCGACTTTTAAAAATGAGAGGGCGTAAAATTCGCCAACAAAATTTCGCGACGAAATCGAGCACATGCCTTCATAAAAGGGCTCTCCTGGCCAAATGGTTTAACTTTGGCAGGTCCCTCGTGCTTTATCAGGAAAGTAGACTTCGTGGGGCAGATTCTGGAAGTGATTGCGATCGCAAAGCTCTATTAGTTGCTTTGGAATCGGCTTTTGAAAAAAATCTGTGAAAATCGCAAAAATTTTGGGTATCGAAATCTGGCAAAAGTCTGCATAAAAGGGCTCTCCTGGCCAAATGGTTTAACTTTGGCAGGTCCCTGCTGCTCTGTTATGAAACTAGAATATCTTTTGCACATTCTGGAAGTGATTGCGATCGCAAAGCTCTATTAGTTGCTGTGGAATCGACTTTTAAAAATGAGAGGGCGTAAAATTCGCCAAAAAAATTTCGCGACGAAATCGAGCACATGCCTTCATAAAAGGGCTCTCCTGGCCAAATGGTTTAACTTTGGCAGGTCCCTCGTGCTTTATCAGGAAAGTAGACTTCGTGGGGCAGATTCTGGAAGTGATTGCGATCGCAAAGCTCTATTAGTTGCTTTGGAATCGGCTTTTGAAAAAAAATCTGTGAAAATCGCAAAAATATTGGGTATCGAAATCTGGCAAAAGTCTTCATAAAAGGGCTCTCCTGGCCAAATGGTTTAACTTTGGCAGGTCCCTGCTGTTCTGTTATGAAACTAGAATATCTTTTGCACATTCTGGAAGTGATTGCGATCGCAAAGCTCTATTAGTTGCTGTGGAATCGACTTTTAAAAATGAGAGGGCGTAAAATTCGCCAAAAAAATTTCGCGACGAAATCGAGCACATGCCTTCATAAAAGGGCTCTCCTGGCCAAATGGTTTAACTTTGGCAGGTCCCTGCTGTTCTGTTATGAAACTAGAATATCTTTTGCACATTCTGGAAGTGATTGCGATCGCAAAGCTCTATTAGTTGCTGTGGAATCCACTTTTAAAAATGAGAGGACGTAAAATTCGCCAAAAAAATTTCGCGACGAAATCGAGCACATGCCTTCATAAAAGGGCTCTCCTGGCCAAATGGTTTAACTTTGGCAGGTCCCTCGTGCTTTATCAGGAAAGTAGACTTCGTGGGGCAGATTGTGGAAGTGATTACGATCGCAAAGCTCTATTTGTTGCTTTGGAATCGGCTTTTGAAAAAAAATCTGTGAAAATCGCAAAAATTTTGGGTATCGAAATCTGGCAAAAGTCTGCATAAAAGGGCTCTCCTGGCCAAATGGTTTAACTTTGGCAGGTCCCTGCTGTTCTGTTATGAAACTAGAATATCTTTTGCACATTCTGGAAGTGATTGCGATCGCAAAGCTCTATTAGTTGCTGTGGAATCGACTTTTAAAAATGAGAGGGCGTAAAATTCGCCAAAAAAATTTCGCGACGAAATCGAGCACATGCCTTCATAAAAGGGCTCTCCTGGCCTAATGGTTTAACTTTGGCAGGTCCCTCGTGCTTTATCAGGAAAGTAGACTTCGTGGGGCAGATTCTGGAAGTGATTGCGATCGCAAAGCTCTATTAGTTGCTTTGGAATCGGCATTTGAAAAAAAATCTGTGAAAATCGCAAAAATTTTGGGTATCGAAATCTGGCAAAAGTCTGCATAAAAGGGCTCTCCTGGCCAAATGGTTTAACTTTGGCAGGTCCCTGCTGTTCTGTTATGAAACTAGAATATCTTTTGCACATTCTGGAAGTGATTGCGATCGCAAAGCTCTATTAGTTGCTGTGGAATCGACTTTTAAAAATGAGAGGGCGTAAAATTCGCCAAAAAAATTTCGCGACGAAATCGAGCACATGCCTTCATAAAAGGGCTCTCCTGGCCAAATGGTTTAACTTTGGCAGGTCCCTCGTGCTTTATCAGGAAAGTAGACTTCGTGGGGCAGATTCTGGAAGTGATTGCGATCGCAAAGCTCTATTAGTTGCTTTGGAATCGGCTTTTGAAAAAAAATCTGTGAAAATCGCAAAAATTTTGGGTATCGAAATCTGGCAAAAGTCTGCATAAAAGGGCTCTCCTGGCCAAATGGTTTAACTTTGGCAGGTCCCTGCTGTTCTGTTATGAAACTAGAATATCTTTTGCACATTCTGGAAGTGATTGCGATCGCAAAGCTCTATTAGTTGCTGTGGAATCGACTTTTAAAAATGAGAGGGCGTAAAATTCGCCAAAAAAATTTCGCGACGAAATCGAGCACATGCCTTCATAAAAGGGCTCTCCTGGCCAAATGGTTTAACTTTGGCAGGTCCCTCGTGCTTTATCAGGAAAGTAGACTTCGTGGGGCAGATTCTGGAAGTGGTTGCGATCGCAAAGCTCTATTAGTTGCTTTGGAATCGGCTTTTGAAAAAAAATCTGTGAAAATCGCAAAAATTTTGGGTATCGAAATCTGGCAAAAGTCTGCATAAAAGGGCTCTCCTGGCCAAATGGTTTAACTTTGGCAGGTCCCTGCTGTTCTGTTATGAAACTAGAATATGTTTTGCACATTCTGGAAGTGATTGCGATCGCAAAGCTCTATTAGTTGCTGTGGAATCGACTTTTAAAAATGAGAGGGCGTAAAATTCGCCAAAAAAATTTCGCGACGAAATCGAGCACATGCCTTCATAAAAGGGCTCTCCTGGCCAAATGGTTTAACTTTGGCAGGTCCCTCGTGCTTTATCAGGAAAGTAGACTTCGTGGGGCAGATTCTGGAAGTGATTGCGATCGCAAAGCTCTATTAGTTGCTTTGGAATCGGCTTTTGAAAAAAAAACTGTGAAAATCGCAAAAATTTTGGGTATCGATATCTGGCAAAAGTCTGCATAAAAGGGCTCTCCTGGCCAAATGGTTTAACGTTGGCAGGTCCCTGCTGTTCTGTTATGAAACTAGAATATCTTTTGCACATTCTGGAAGTGATTGCGATCGCAAAGCTCTATTAGTTGCTGTTGAATCGACTTTTAAAAATGAGAGGGCGTAAAATTCGCCAAAAAAATTTCGCGACGAAATCGAGCACATGCCTTCATAAAAGGGCTCTCCTGGCCAAATGGTTTAACTTTGGCAGGTCCCTCGTGCTTTATCAGGAAAGTAGACTTCGTGGGGCAGATTCTGGAAGTGATTGCGATCGCAAAGCTCTATTAGTTGCTTTGGAATCGGCTTTTGAAAAAAAATCTGTGAAAATCGCAAAAATTTTGGGTATCGAAATCTGGCAAAAGTCTGCATAAAAGGGCTCTCCTGGCCAAATGGTTTAACTTTGGCAGGTCCCTGCTGTTCTGTTATGAAACTAGAATATCTTTTGCACATTCTGGAAGTGATTGCGATCGCAAAGCTCTATTAGTTGCTGTGGAATCGACTTTTAAAAATGAGAGGGCGTAAAATTCGCCAAAAAAATTTCGCGACGAAATCGAGCACATGCCTTCATAAAAGGGCTCTCCTGGATAAATGGTTTAACTTTGGCAGGTCCCTCGTGCTTTATCAGGAAAGTAGACTTCGTGGGGCAGATTCTGGAAGTGATTGCGATCGCAAAGCTCTATTAGTTGCTTTGGAATCGGCTTTTGAAAAAAAATCTGTGAAAATCGCAAAAATTTTGGGTATCGAAATCTGGCAAAAGTCTGCATAAAAGGGCTCTCCTGGCCAAATGGTTTAACTTTGGCAGGTCCCTGCTGTTCTGTTATGAAACTAGAATATCTTTTGCACATTCTGGAAGTGATTGCGATCGCAAAGCTCTATTAGTTGCTGTGGAATCGACTTTTAAAAATGAGAGGGCGTAAAATTCGCCAAAAAAATTTCGCGACGAAATCGAGCACATGCCTTCATAAAAGGGCTCTCCTGGCCAAATGGTTTAACTTTGGCAGGTCCCTCGTGCTTTATCAGGAAAGTAGACTTCGTGGGGCAGATTCTGGAAGTGATTGCGATCGCAAAGCTCTATTAGTTGCTTTGGAATCGGCTTTTGAAAAAAAATCTGTGAAAATCGCAAAAATTTTGGGTATCGAAATCTGGCAAAAGTCTGCATAAAAGGGCTCTCCTGGCCAAATGGTTTAACTTTGGCAGGTCCCTGCTGTTCTGTTATGAAACTAGAATATCTTTTGCACATTCTGGAAGTGATTGCGATCGCAAAGCTCTATTAGTTGCTGTGGAATCGACTTTTAAAAATGAGAGGGCGTAAAATTCGCCAAAAAAATTTCGCGACGAAATCGAGCACATGCCTTCATAAAAGGGCTCTCCTGGCCAAATGGTTTAACTTTGGCAGGTCCCTCGTGCTTTATCAGGAAAGTAGACTTCGTGGGGCAGATTCTGGAAGTGATTGCGATCGCAAAGCTCTATTAGTTGCTTTGGAATCGGCTTTTGAAAAAAAATCTGTGAAAATCGCAAAAATTTTGGATATCGAAATCTGGCAAAAGTCTGCATAAAAGGGCTCTCCTGGCCAAATGGTTTAACTTTGGCAGGTCCCTGCTGTTCTGTTATGAAACTAGAATATCTTTTGCACATTCTGGAAGTGATTGCGATCGCAAAGCTCTATTAGTTGCTGTGGAATCGACTTTTAAAAATGAGAGGGCGTAAAATTCGCCAAAAAAATTTCGCGACGAAATCGAGCACATGCCTTCATAAAAGGGCTCTCCTGGCCAAATGGTTTAACTTTGGCAGGTCCCTCATGCTTTATCAGGAAAGTAGACTTCGTGGGGCAGATTCTGGAAGTGATTGCGATCGCAAAGCTCTATTAGTTGCTTTGGAATCGGCTTTTGAAAAAAAATCTGTGAAAATCGCAAAAATTTTGGGTATCGAAATCTGGCAAAAGTCTGCATAAAAGGGCTCTCCTGGCCAAATGATTTAACTTTGGCAGGTCCCTGCTGTTCTGTTATGAAACTAGAATATCTTTTGCACATTCTGGAAGTGATTGCGATCGCAAAGCTCTATTAGTTGCTGTGGAATCGACTTTTAAAAATGAGAGGGCGTAAAATTCGCCAAAAAAATTTCGCGACGAAATCGAGCACATGCCTTCATAAAAGGGCTCTCCTGGCCAAATGGTTTAACTTTGGCAGGTCCCTCATGCTTTATCAGGAAAGTAGACTTCGTGGGGCAGATTCTGGAAGTGATTGCGATCGCAAAGCTCTATTAGTTGCTTTGGAATCGGCTTTTGAAAAAAAATCTGTGAAAATCGCAAAAATTTTGGGTATCGAAATCTGGCAAAAGTCTGCATAAAAGGGCTCTCCTGGCCAAATGGTTTAACTTTGGCAGGTCCCTGCTGTTCTGTTATGAAACTAGAATATCTTTTGCACATTCTGGAAGTGATTGCGATCGCAAAGCTCTATTAGTTGCTGTGGAATCGACTTTTAAAAATGAGAGGGCGTAAAATTCGCCAAAAAAATTTCGCGACGAAATCGAGCACATGCCTTCATAAAAGGGCTCTCCTGGCCAAATGGTTTAACTTTGGCAGGTCCCTCGTGCTTTATCAGGAAAGTAGACTTCGTGGGGCAGATTCTGGAAGTGATTGCGATCGCAAAGCTCTATTAGTTGCTTTGGAATCGGCTTTTGAAAAAAAATCTGTGAAAATCGCAAAAATTTTGGGTATCGAAATCTGGCAAAAGTCTGCATAAAAGGGCTCTCCTGGCCAAATGGTTTAACTTTGGCAGGTCCCTGCTGTTCTGTTATGAAACTAGAATATCTTTTGCACATTCTGGAAGTGATTGCGATCGCAAAGCTCTATTAGTTGCTGTGGAATCGACTTTTAAAAATGAGAGGGCGTAAAATTCGCCAAAAAAATTTCGCGACGAAATCGAGCACATGCCTTCATAAAAGGGCTCTCCTGGCCAAATGGTTTAACTTTGGCAGGTCCCTCGTGCTTTATCAGGAAAGTAGACTTCGTGGGGCAGATTCTGGAAGTGATTGCGATCGCAAAGCTCTATTAGTTGCTTTGGAATCGGCTTTTGAAAAAAAATCTGTGAAAATCGCAAAAATTTTGGGTATCGAAATCTGGCAAAAGTCTGCATAAAAGGGCTCTCCTGGCCAAATGGTTTAACTTTGGCAGGTCCCTGCTGTTCTGTTATGAAACTACAATATCTTTTGCACATTCTGGAAGTGATTGCGATCGCAAAGCTCTATTAGTTGCTGTGGAATCGACTTTTAAAAATGAGAGGGCGTAAAATTCGCCAAAAAAATTTCGCGACGAAATCGAGCACATGCCTTCATAAAAGGGCTCTCCTGGCCAAATGGTTTAACTTTGGCAGGTCCCTCGTGCTTTATCAGGAAAGTAGACTTCGTGGGGCAGATTCTGGAAGTGATTGCGATCGCAAAGCTCTATTAGTTGCTTTGGAATCGGCTTTTGAAAAAAAATCTGTGAAAATCGCAAAAATTTTGGGTATCGAAATCTGGCAAAAGTCTGCATAAAAGGGCTCTCCTGGCCAAATGGTTTAACTTTGGCAGGTCCCTGCTGTTCTGTTATGAAACTAGAATATCTTTTGCACATTCTGGAAGTGATTGCGATCGCAAAGCTCTATTAGTTGCTGTGGAATCGACTTTTAAAAATGAGAGGGCGTAAAATTCGCCAAAAAAATTTCGCGACGAAATCGAGCACATGCCTTCATAAAAGGGCTCTCCTGGCCAAATGGTTTAACTTTGGCAGGTCCCTCGTGCTTTATCAGGAAAGTAGACTTCGTGGGGCAGATTCTGGAAGTGATTGCGATCGCAAAGCTCTATTAGTTGCTTTGGAATCGGCTTTTGAAAAAATATCTGTGAAAATCGCAAAAATTTTGGGTATCGAAATCTGGCAAAAGTCTGCATAAAAGGGCTCTCCTGGCCAAATGGTTTAACTTTGGCAGGTCCCTGCTGTTCTGTTATGAAACTAGAATATCTTTTGCACATTCTGGAAGTGATTGCGATCGCAAAGCTCTATTAGTTGCTGTGGAATCGACTTTTAAGAATGAGAGGGCGTAAAATTCGCCAAAAAAATTTCGCGACGAAATCGAGCACATGCCTTCATAAAAGGGCTCTCCTGGCCAAATGGTTTAACTTTGGCAGGTCCCTCGTGCTTTATCAGGAAAGTAGACTTCGTGGGGCAGATTCTGGAAGTGATTGCGATCGCAAAGCTCTATTAGTTGCTTTGGAATCGGCTTTTGAAAAAAAATCTGTGAAAATCGCAAAAATTTTGGGTATCGAAATCTGGCAAAAGTCTGCATAAAAGGGCTCTCCTGGCCAAATGGTTTAACTTTGGCAGGTCCCTGCTGTTCTGTTATGAAACTAGAATATCTTTTGCACATTCTGGATGTGATTGCGATCGCAAAGCTCTATTAGTTGCTGTGGAATCGACTTTTAAAAATGAGAGGGCGTAAAATTCGCCAAAAAAATTTCGCGACGAAATCGAGCACATGCCTTCATAAAAGGGCTCTCCTGGCCAAATGGTTTAACTTTGGCAGGTCCCTCGTGCTTTATCAGGAAAGTAGACTTCGTGGGGCAGATTCTGGAAGTGATTGCGATCGCAAAGCTCTATTAGTTGCTTTGGAATCGGCTTTTGAAAAAAAATCTGTGAAAATCGCAAAAATTTTGGGTATCGAAATCTGGCAAAAGTCTGCATAAAAGGGCTCTCCTGGCCAAATGGTTTAACTTTGGCAGGTCCCTGCTGTTCTGTTATGAAACTAGAATATCTTTTGCACATTCTGGAAGTGATTGCGATCGCAAAGCTCTATTAGTTGCTGTGGAATCGACTTTTAAAAATGAGAGGGCGTAAAATTCGCCAAAAAAATTTCGCGACGAAATCGAGCACATGCCTTCATAAAAGGGCTCTCCTGGCCAAATGGTTTAACTTTGGCAGGTCCCTCGTGCTTTATCAGGAAAGTAGACTTCGTGGGGCAGATTCTGGAAGTGATTGCGATCGCAAAGCTCTATTAGTTGCTTTGGAATCGGCTTTTGAAAAAAAATCTGTGAAAATCGCAAAAATTTTGGGTATCGAAATCTGGCAAAAGTCTGCATAAAAGGGCTCTCCTGGCCAAATGGTTTAACTTTGGCAGGTCCCTGCTGTTCTGTTATGAAACTAGAATATCTTTTGCACATTCTGGAAGTGATTGCGATCGCAAAGCTCTATTAGTTGCTGTGGAATCGACTTTTAAAAATGAGAGGGCGTAAAATTCGCCAAAAAAATTTCGCGACGAAATCGAGCACATGCCTTCATAAAAGGGCTCTCCTGGCCAAATGGTTTAACTTTGGCAGGTCCCTCGTGCTTTATCAGGAAAGTAGACTTCGTGGGGCAGATTCTGGAAGTGATTGCGATCGCAAAGCTCTATTAGTTGCTTTGGAATCGGCTTTTGAAAAAAAATCTGTGAAAATCGCAAAAATTTTGGGTATCGAAATCTGGCAAAAGTCTGCATAAAAGGGCTCTCCTGGCCAAATGGTTTAACTTTGGCAGGTCCCTGCTGTTCTGTTATGAAACTAGAATATCTTTTGCACATTCTGGAAGTGATTGCGATCGCAAAGCTCTATTAGTTGCTGTGGAATCGACTTTTAAAAATGAGAGGGCGTAAAATTCGCCAAAAAAATTTCGCGACGAAATCGAGCACATGCCTTCATAAAAGGGCTCTCCTGGCCAAATGGTTTAACTTTGGCAGGTCCCTCGTGCTTTATCAGGAAAGTAGACTTCGTGGGGCAGATTCTGGAAGTGATTGCGATCGCAAAGCTCTATTAGTTGCTTTGGAATCGGCTTTTGAAAAAAAATCTGTGAAAATCGCAAAAATTTTGGGTATCGAAATCTGGCAAAAGTCTGCATAAAAGGGCTCTCCTGGCCAAATGGTTTAACTTTGGCAGGTCCCTGCTGTTCTGTTATGAAACTAGAATATCTTTTGCACATTCTGGAAGTGATTGCGATCGCAAAGCTCTATTAGTTGCTGTGGAATCGACTTTTAAAAATGAGAGGGCGTAAAATTCGCCAAAAAAATTTCGCGACGAAATCGAGCACATGCCTTCATAAAAGGGCTCTCCTGGCCAAATGGTTTAACTTTGGCAGGTCCCTCGTGCTTTATCAGGAAAGTAGACTTCGTGGGGCAGATTCTGGAAGTGATTGCGATCGCAAAGCTCTATTAGTTGCTTTGGAATCGGCTTTTGAAAAAAAATCTGTGAAAATCGCAAAAATTTTGGGTATCGAAATCTGGCAAAAGTCTGCATAAAAGGGCTCTCCTGGCCAAATGGTTTAACTTTGGCAGGTCCCTGCTGTTCTGTTATGAAACTAGAATATCTTTTGCACATTCTGGAAGTGATTGCGATCGCAAAGCTCTATTAGTTGCTGTGGAATCGACTTTTAAAAATGAGAGGGCGTAAAATTCGCCAAAAAAATTTCGCGACGAAATCGAGCACATGCCTTCATAAAAGGGCTCTCCTGGCCAAATGGTTTAACTTTGGCAGGTCCCTCGTGCTTTATCAGGAAAGTAGACTTCGTGGGGCAGATTCTGGAAGTGATTGCGATCGCAAAGCTCTATTAGTTGCTTTGGAATCGGCTTTTGAAAAAATATCTGTGAAAATCGCAAAAATTTTGGGTATCGAAATCTGGCAAAAGTCTGCATAAAAGGGCTCTCCTGGCCAAATGGTTTAACTTTGGCAGGTCCCTGCTGTTCTGTTATGAAACTAGAATATCTTTTGCACATTCTGGAAGTGATTGCGATCGCAAAGCTCTATTAGTTGCTGTGGAATCGACTTTTAAAAATGAGAGGGCGTAAAATTCGCCAAAAAAATTTCGCGACGAAATCGAGCACATGCCTTCATAAAAGGGCTCTCCTGGCCAAATGGTTTAACTTTGGCAGGTCCCTCGTGCTTTATCAGGAAAGTAGACTTCGTGGGGCAGATTCTGGAAGTGATTGCGATCGCAAAGCTCTATTAGTTGCTTTGGAATCGGCTTTTGAAAAAAAATCTGTGAAAATCGCAAAAATTTTGGGTATCGAAATCTGGCAAAAGTCTGCATAAAAGGGCTCTCCTGGCCAAATGGTTTAACTTTGGCAGGTCCCTGCTGTTCTGTTATGAAACTAGAATATCTTTTGCACATTCTGGATGTGATTGCGATCGCAAAGCTCTATTAGTTGCTGTGGAATCGACTTTTAAAAATGAGAGGGCGTAAAATTCGCCAAAAAAATTTCGCGACGAAATCGAGCACATGCCTTCATAAAAGGGCTCTCCTGGCCAAATGGTTTAACTTTGGCAGGTCCCTCGTGCTTTATCAGGAAAGTAGACTTCGTGGGGCAGATTCTGGAAGTGATTGCGATCGCAAAGCTCTATTAGTTGCTTTGGAATCGGCTTTTGAAAAAAAATCTGTGAAAATCGCAAAAATTTTGGGTATCGAAATCTGGCAAAAGTCTGCATAAAAGGGCTCTCCTGGCCAAATGGTTTAACTTTGGCAGGTCCCTGCTGTTCTGTTATGAAACTAGAATATCTTTTGCACATTCTGGAAGTGATTGCGATCGCAAAGCTCTATTAGTTGCTGTGGAATCGACTTTTAAAAATGAGAGGGCGTAAAATTCGCCAAAAAAATTTCGCGACGAAATCGAGCACATGCCTTCATAAAAGGGCTCTCCTGGCCAAATGGTTTAACTTTGGCAGGTCCCTCGTGCTTTATCAGGAAAGTAGACTTCGTGGGGCAGATTCTGGAAGTGATTGCGATCGCAAAGCTCTATTAGTTGCTTTGGAATCGGCTTTTGAAAAAAAATCTGTGAAAATCGCAAAAATTTTGGGTATCGAAATCTGGCAAAAGTCTGCATAAAAGGGCTCTCCTGGCCAAATGGTTTAACTTTGGCAGGTCCCTGCTGTTCTGTTATGAAACTAGAATATCTTTTGCACATTCTGGAAGTGATTGCGATCGCAAAGCTCTATTAGTTGCTGTGGAATCGACTTTTAAAAATGAGAGGGCGTAAAATTCGCCAAAAAAATTTCGCGACGAAATCGAGCACATGCCTTCATAAAAGGGCTCTCCTGGCCAAATGGTTTAACTTTGGCAGGTCCCTCGTGCTTTATCAGGAAAGTAGACTTCGTGGGGCAGATTCTGGAAGTGATTGCGATCGCAAAGCTCTATTAGTTGCTTTGGAATCGGCTTTTGAAAAAAAATCTGTGAAAATCGCAAAAATTTTGGGTATCGAAATCTGGCAAAAGTCTGCATAAAAGGGCTCTCCTGGCCAAATGGTTTAACTTTGGCAGGTCCCTGCTGTTCTGTTATGAAACTAGAATATCTTTTGCACATTCTGGAAGTGATTGCGATCGCAAAGCTCTATTAGTTGCTGTGGAATCGACTTTTAAAAATGAGAGGGCGTAAAATTCGCCAAAAAAATTTCGCGACGAAATCGAGCACATGCCTTCATAAAAGGGCTCTCCTGGCCAAATGGTTTAACTTTGGCAGGTCCCTCGTGCTTTATCAGGAAAGTAGACTTCGTGGGGCAGATTCTGGAAGTGATTGCGATCGCAAAGCTCTATTAGTTGCTTTGGAATCGGCTTTTGAAAAAAAATCTGTGAAAATCGCAAAAATTTTGGGTATCGAAATCTGGCAAAAGTCTGCATAAAAGGGCTCTCCTGGCCAAATGGTTTAACTTTGGCAGGTCCCTGCTGTTCTGTTATGAAACTAGAATATCTTTTGCACATTCTGGAAGTGATTGCGATCGCAAAGCTCTATTAGTTGCTGTGGAATCGACTTTTAAAAATGAGAGGGCGTAAAATTCGCCAAAAAAATTTCGCGACGAAATCGAGCACATGCCTTCATAAAAGGGCTCTCCTGGCCAAATGGTTTAACTTTGGCAGGTCCCTCGTGCTTTATCAGGAAAGTAGACTTCGTGGGGCAGATTCTGGAAGTGATTGCGATCGCAAAGCTCTATTAGTTGCTTTGGAATCGGCTTTTGAAAAAATATCTGTGAAAATCGCAAAAATTTTGGGTATCGAAATCTGGCAAAAGTCTGCATAAAAGGGCTCTCCTGGCCAAATGGTTTAACTTTGGCAGGTCCCTGCTGTTCTGTTATGAAACTAGAATATCTTTTGCACATTCTGGAAGTGATTGCGATCGCAAAGCTCTATTAGTTGCTGTGGAATCGACTTTTAAAAATGAGAGGGCGTAAAATTCGCCAAAAAAATTTCGCGACGAAATCGAGCACATGCCTTCATAAAAGGGCTCTCCTGGCCAAATGGTTTAACTTTGGCAGGTCCCTCGTGCTTTATCAGGAAAGTAGACTTCGTGGGGCAGATTCTGGAAGTGATTGCGATCGCAAAGCTCTATTAGTTGCTTTGGAATCGGCTTTTGAAAAAAAATCTGTGAAAATCGCAAAAATTTTGGGTATCGAAATCTGGCAAAAGTCTGCATAAAAGGGCTCTCCTGGCCAAATGGTTTAACTTTGGCAGGTCCCTGCTGTTCTGTTATGAAACTAGAATATCTTTTGCACATTCTGGATGTGATTGCGATCGCAAAGCTCTATTAGTTGCTGTGGAATCGACTTTTAAAAATGAGAGGGCGTAAAATTCGCCAAAAAAATTTCGCGACGAAATCGAGCACATGCCTTCATAAAAGGGCTCTCCTGGCCAAATGGTTTAACTTTGGCAGGTCCCTCGTGCTTTATCAGGAAAGTAGACTTCGTGGGGCAGATTCTGGAAGTGATTGCGATCGCAAAGCTCTATTAGTTGCTTTGGAATCGGCTTTTGAAAAAAAATCTGTGAAAATCGCAAAAATTTTGGGTATCGAAATCTGGCAAAAGTCTGCATAAAAGGGCTCTCCTGGCCAAATGGTTTAACTTTGGCAGGTCCCTGCTGTTCTGTTATGAAACTAGAATATCTTTTGCACATTCTGGAAGTGATTGCGATCGCAAAGCTCTATTAGTTGCTGTGGAATCGACTTTTAAAAATGAGAGGGCGTAAAATTCGCCAAAAAAATTTCGCGACGAAATCGAGCACATGCCTTCATAAAAGGGCTCTCCTGGCCAAATGGTTTAACTTTGGCAGGTCCCTCGTGCTTTATCAGGAAAGTAGACTTCGTGGGGCAGATTCTGGAAGTGATTGCGATCGCAAAGCTCTATTAGTTGCTTTGGAATCGGCTTTTGAAAAAAAATCTGTGAAAATCGCAAAAATTTTGGGTATCGAAATCTGGCAAAAGTCTGCATAAAAGGGCTCTCCTGGCCAAATGGTTTAACTTTGGCAGGTCCCTGCTGTTCTGTTATGAAACTAGAATATCTTTTGCACATTCTGGAAGTGATTGCGATCGCAAAGCTCTATTAGTTGCTGTGGAATCGACTTTTAAAAATGAGAGGGCGTAAAATTCGCCAAAAAAATTTCGCGACGAAATCGAGCACATGCCTTCATAAAAGGGCTCTCCTGGCCAAATGGTTTAACTTTGGCAGGTCCCTCGTGCTTTATCAGGAAAGTAGACTTCGTGGGGCAGATTCTGGAAGTGATTGCGATCGCAAAGCTCTATTAGTTGCTTTGGAATCGGCATTTGAAAAAAAATCTGTGAAAATCGCAAAAATTTTGGGTATCGAAATCTGGCAAAAGTCTGCATAAAAGGGCTCTCCTGGCCAAATGGTTTAACTTTGGCAGGTCCCTGCTGTTCTGTTATGAAACTAGAATATCTTTTGCACATTCTGGAAGTGATTGCGATCGCAAAGCTCTATTAGTTGCTGTGGAATCGACTTTTAAAAATGAGAGGGCGTAAAATTCGCCAAAAAAATTTCGCGACAAAATCGATCACATGCCTTCATAAAAGGGCTCTCCTGGCCAAATGGTTTAACTTTGGCAGGTCCCTCGTGCTTTATCAGGAAAGTAGACTTCGTGGGGCAGATTCTGGAAGTGATTGCGATCGCAAAGCTCTATTAGTTGCTTTGGAATCGGCTTTTGAAAAAATATCTGTGAAAATCGCAAAAATTTTGGGTATCGAAATCTGGCAAAAGTCTGCATAAAAGGGCTCTCCTGGCCAAATGGTTTAACTTTGGCAGGTCCCTGCTGTTCTGTTATGAAACTAGAATATCTTTTGCACATTCTGGAAGTGATTGCGATCGCAAAGCTCTATTAGTTGCTGTGGAATCGACTTTTAAAAATGAGAGGGCGTAAAATTCGCCAAAAAAATTTCGCGACGAAATCGAGCACATGCCTTCATAAAAGGGCTCTCCTGGCCAAATGGTTTAACTTTGGCAGGTCCCTCGTGCTTTATCAGGAAAGTAGACTTCGTGGGGCAGATTCTGGAAGTGATTGCGATCGCAAAGCTCTATTAGTTGCTTTGGAATCGGCTTTTGAAAAAAAATCTGTGAAAATCGCAAAAATTTTGGGTATCGAAATCTGGCAAAAGTCTGCATAAAAGGGCTCTCCTGGCCAAATGGTTTAACTTTGGCAGGTCCCTGCTGTTCTGTTATGAAACTAGAATATCTTTTGCACATTCTGGATGTGATTGCGATCGCAAAGCTCTATTAGTTGCTGTGGAATCGACTTTTAAAAATGAGAGGGCGTAAAATTCGCCAAAAAAATTTCGCGACGAAATCGAGCACATGCCTTCATAAAAGGGCTCTCCTGGCCAAATGGTTTAACTTTGGCAGGTCCCTCGTGCTTTATCAGGAAAGTAGACTTCGTGGGGCAGATTCTGGAAGTGATTGCGATCGCAAAGCTCTATTAGTTGCTTTGGAATCGGCTTTTGAAAAAAAATCTGTGAAAATCGCAAAAATTTTGGGTATCGAAATCTGGCAAAAGTCTGCATAAAAGGGCTCTCCTGGCCAAATGGTTTAACTTTGGCAGGTCCCTGCTGTTCTGTTATGAAACTAGAATATCTTTTGCACATTCTGGAAGTGATTGCGATCGCAAAGCTCTATTAGTTGCTGTGGAATCGACTTTTAAAAATGACAGGGCGTAAAATTCGCCAAAAAAATTTCGCGACGAAATCGAGCACATGCCTTCATAAAAGGGCTCTCCTGGCCAAATGGTTTAACTTTGGCAGGTCCCTCGTGCTTTATCAGGAAAGTAGACTTCGTGGGGCAGATTCTGGAAGTGATTGCGATCGCAAAGCTCTATTAGTTGCTTTGGAATCGGCTTTTGAAAAAAAATCTGTGAAAATCGCAAAAATTTTGGGTATCGAAATCTGGCAAAAGTCTGCATAAAAGGGCTCTCCTGGCCAAATGGTTTAACTTTGGCAGGTCCCTGCTGTTCTGTTATGAAACTAGAATATCTTTTGCACATTCTGGAAGTGATTGCGATCGCAAAGCTCTATTAGTTGCTGTGGAATCGACTTTTAAAAATGACAGGGCGTAAAATTCGCCAAAAAAATTTCGCGACGAAATCGAGCACATGCCTTCATAAAAGGGCTCTCCTGGCCAAATGGTTTAACTTTGGCAGGTCCCTCGTGCTTTATCAGGAAAGTAGACTTCGTGGGGCAGATTCTGGAAGTGATTGCGATCGCAAAGCTCTATTAGTTGCTTTGGAATCGGCTTTTGAAAAAAAATCTGTGAAAATCGCAAAAATTTTGGGTATCGAAATCTGGCAAAAGTCTTCATAAAAGGGCTCTCCTGGCCAAATGGTTTAACTTTGGCAGGTCCCTGCTGTTCTGTTATGAAACTAGAATATCTTTTGCACATTCTGGAAGTGATTGCGATCGCAAAGCTCTATTAGTTGCTGTGGAATCGACTTTTAAAAATGAGAGGGCGTAAAATTCGCCAAAAAAATTTCGCGACGAAATCGAGCACATGCCTTCATAAAAGGGCTCTCCTGGCCAAATGGTTTAACTTTGGCAGGTCCCTGCTGTTCTGTTATGAAACTAGAATATCTTTTGCACATTCTGGAAGTGATTGCGATCGCAAAGCTCTATTAGTTGCTGTGGAATCCACTTTTAAAAATGAGAGGACGTAAAATTCGCCAAAAAAATTTCGCGACGAAATCGAGCACATGCCTTCATAAAAGGGCTCTCCTGGCCAAATGGTTTAACTTTGGCAGGTCCCTCGTGCTTTATCAGGAAAGTAGACTTCGTGGGGCAGATTCTGGAAGTGATTGCGATCGCAAAGCTCTATTAGTTGCTTTGGAATCGGCTTTTGAAAAAAAATCTGTGAAAATCGCAAAAATTTTGGGTATCGAAATCTGGCAAAAGTCTGCATAAAAGGGCTCTCCTGGCCAAATGGTTTAACTTTGGCAGGTCCCTGCTGTTCTGTTATGAAACTAGAATATCTTTTGCACATTCTGGAAGTGATTGCGATCGCAAAGCTCTATTAGTTGCTGTGGAATCGACTTTTAAAAATGAGAGGGCGTAAAATTCGCCAAAAAAATTTCGCGACGAAATCGAGCACATGCCTTCATAAAAGGGCTCTCCTGGCCAAATGGTTTAACTTTGGCAGGTCCCTCGTGCTTTATCAGGAAAGTAGACTTCGTGGGGCAGATTCTGGAAGTGATTGCGATCGCAAAGCTCTATTAGTTGCTTTGGAATCGGCTTTTGAAAAAAAATCTGTGAAAATCGCAAAAATTTTGGGTATCGAAATCTGGCAAAAGTCTGCATAAAAGGGCTCTCCTGGCCAAATGGTTTAACTTTGGCAGGTCCCTGCTGTTCTGTTATGAAACTAGAATATCTTTTGCACATTCTGGAAGTGATTGCGATCGCAAAGCTCTATTAGTTGCTGTGGAATCGACTTTTAAAAATGAGAGGGCGTAAAATTCGCCAAAAAAATTTCGCGACGAAATCGAGCACATGCCTTCATAAAAGGGCTCTCCTGGCCAAATGGTTTAACTTTGGCAGGTCCCTCGTGCTTTATCAGGAAAGTAGACTTCGTGGGGCAGATTCTGGAAGTGATTGCGATCGCAAAGCTCTATTAGTTGCTTTGGAATCGGCTTTTGAAAAAATATCTGTGAAAATCGCAAAAATTTTGGGTATCGAAATCTGGCAAAAGTCTGCATAAAAGGGCTCTCCTGGCCAAATGGTTTAACTTTGGCAGGTCCCTGCTGTTCTGTTATGAAACTAGAATATCTTTTGCACATTCTGGAAGTGATTGCGATCGCAAAGCTCTATTAGTTGCTGTGGAATCGACTTTTAAAAATGAGAGGGCGTAAAATTCGCCAAAAAAATTTCGCGACGAAATCGAGCACATGCCTTCATAAAAGGGCTCTCCTGGCCAAATGGTTTAACTTTGGCAGGTCCCTCGTGCTTTATCAGGAAAGTAGACTTCGTGGGGCAGATTCTGGAAGTGATTGCGATCGCAAAGCTCTATTAGTTGCTTTGGAATCGGCTTTTGAAAAAAAATCTGTGAAAATCGCAAAAATTTTGGGTATCGAAATCTGGCAAAAGTCTGCATAAAAGGGCTCTCCTGGCCAAATGGTTTAACTTTGGCAGGTCCCTGCTGTTCTGTTATGAAACTAGAATATCTTTTGCACATTCTGGATGTGATTGCGATCGCAAAGCTCTATTAGTTGCTGTGGAATCGACTTTTAAAAATGAGAGGGCGTAAAATTCGCCAAAAAAATTTCGCGACGAAATCGAGCACATGCCTTCATAAAAGGGCTCTCCTGGCCAAATGGTTTAACTTTGGCAGGTCCCTCGTGCTTTATCAGGAAAGTAGACTTCGTGGGGCAGATTCTGGAAGTGATTGCGATCGCAAAGCTCTATTAGTTGCTTTGGAATCGGCTTTTGAAAAAAAATCTGTGAAAATCGCAAAAATTTTGGGTATCGAAATCTGGCAAAAGTCTGCATAAAAGGGCTCTCCTGGCCAAATGGTTTAACTTTGGCAGGTCCCTGCTGTTCTGTTATGAAACTAGAATATCTTTTGCACATTCTGGAAGTGATTGCGATCGCAAAGCTCTATTAGTTGCTGTGGAATCGACTTTTAAAAATGAGAGGGCGTAAAATTCGCCAAAAAAATTTCGCGACGAAATCGAGCACATGCCTTCATAAAAGGGCTCTCCTGGCCAAATGGTTTAACTTTGGCAGGTCCCTCGTGCTTTATCAGGAAAGTAGACTTCGTGGGGCAGATTCTGGAAGTGATTGCGATCGCAAAGCTCTATTAGTTGCTTTGGAATCGGCTTTTGAAAAAAAATCTGTGAAAATCGCAAAAATTTTGGGTATCGAAATCTGGCAAAAGTCTGCATAAAAGGGCTCTCCTGGCCAAATGGTTTAACTTTGGCAGGTCCCTGCTGTTCTGTTATGAAACTAGAATATCTTTTGCACATTCTGGAAGTGATTGCGATCGCAAAGCTCTATTAGTTGCTGTGGAATCGACTTTTAAAAATGAGAGGGCGTAAAATTCGCCAAAAAAATTTCGCGACGAAATCGAGCACATGCCTTCATAAAAGGGCTCTCCTGGCCAAATGGTTTAACTTTGGCAGGTCCCTCGTGCTTTATCAGGAAAGTAGACTTCGTGGGGCAGATTCTGGAAGTGATTGCGATCGCAAAGCTCTATTAGTTGCTTTGGAATCGGCATTTGAAAAAAAATCTGTGAAAATCGCAAAAATTTTGGGTATCGAAATCTGGCAAAAGTCTGCATAAAAGGGCTCTCCTGGCCAAATGGTTTAACTTTGGCAGGTCCCTGCTGTTCTGTTATGAAACTAGAATATCTTTTGCACATTCTGGAAGTGATTGCGATCGCAAAGCTCTATTAGTTGCTGTGGAATCGACTTTTAAAAATGAGAGGGCGTAAAATTCGCCAAAAAAATTTCGCGACAAAATCGATCACATGCCTTCATAAAAGGGCTCTCCTGGCCAAATGGTTTAACTTTGGCAGGTCCCTCGTGCTTTATCAGGAAAGTAGACTTCGTGGGGCAGATTCTGGAAGTGATTGCGATCGCAAAGCTCTATTAGTTGCTTTGGAATCGGCTTTTGAAAAAATATCTGTGAAAATCGCAAAAATTTTGGGTATCGAAATCTGGCAAAAGTCTGCATAAAAGGGCTCTCCTGGCCAAATGGTTTAACTTTGGCAGGTCCCTGCTGTTCTGTTATGAAACTAGAATATCTTTTGCACATTCTGGAAGTGATTGCGATCGCAAAGCTCTATTAGTTGCTGTGGAATCGACTTTTAAAAATGAGAGGGCGTAAAATTCGCCAAAAAAATTTCGCGACGAAATCGAGCACATGCCTTCATAAAAGGGCTCTCCTGGCCAAATGGTTTAACTTTGGCAGGTCCCTCGTGCTTTATCAGGAAAGTAGACTTCGTGGGGCAGATTCTGGAAGTGATTGCGATCGCAAAGCTCTATTAGTTGCTTTGGAATCGGCTTTTGAAAAAAAATCTGTGAAAATCGCAAAAATTTTGGGTATCGAAATCTGGCAAAAGTCTGCATAAAAGGGCTCTCCTGGCCAAATGGTTTAACTTTGGCAGGTCCCTGCTGTTCTGTTATGAAACTAGAATATCTTTTGCACATTCTGGATGTGATTGCGATCGCAAAGCTCTATTAGTTGCTGTGGAATCGACTTTTAAAAATGAGAGGGCGTAAAATTCGCCAAAAAAATTTCGCGACGAAATCGAGCACATGCCTTCATAAAAGGGCTCTCCTGGCCAAATGGTTTAACTTTGGCAGGTCCCTCGTGCTTTATCAGGAAAGTAGACTTCGTGGGGCAGATTCTGGAAGTGATTGCGATCGCAAAGCTCTATTAGTTGCTTTGGAATCGGCTTTTGAAAAAAAATCTGTGAAAATCGCAAAAATTTTGGGTATCGAAATCTGGCAAAAGTCTGCATAAAAGGGCTCTCCTGGCCAAATGGTTTAACTTTGGCAGGTCCCTGCTGTTCTGTTATGAAACTAGAATATCTTTTGCACATTCTGGAAGTGATTGCGATCGCAAAGCTCTATTAGTTGCTGTGGAATCGACTTTTAAAAATGACAGGGCGTAAAATTCGCCAAAAAAATTTCGCGACGAAATCGAGCACATGCCTTCATAAAAGGGCTCTCCTGGCCAAATGGTTTAACTTTGGCAGGTCCCTCGTGCTTTATCAGGAAAGTAGACTTCGTGGGGCAGATTCTGGAAGTGATTGCGATCGCAAAGCTCTATTAGTTGCTTTGGAATCGGCTTTTGAAAAAAAATCTGTGAAAATCGCAAAAATTTTGGGTATCGAAATCTGGCAAAAGTCTGCATAAAAGGGCTCTCCTGGCCAAATGGTTTAACTTTGGCAGGTCCCTGCTGTTCTGTTATGAAACTAGAATATCTTTTGCACATTCTGGAAGTGATTGCGATCGCAAAGCTCTATTAGTTGCTGTGGAATCGACTTTTAAAAATGACAGGGCGTAAAATTCGCCAAAAAAATTTCGCGACGAAATCGAGCACATGCCTTCATAAAAGGGCTCTCCTGGCCAAATGGTTTAACTTTGGCAGGTCCCTCGTGCTTTATCAGGAAAGTAGACTTCGTGGGGCAGATTCTGGAAGTGATTGCGATCGCAAAGCTCTATTAGTTGCTTTGGAATCGGCTTTTGAAAAAAAATCTGTGAAAATCGCAAAAATTTTGGGTATCGAAATCTGGCAAAAGTCTTCATAAAAGGGCTCTCCTGGCCAAATGGTTTAACTTTGGCAGGTCCCTGCTGTTCTGTTATGAAACTAGAATATCTTTTGCACATTCTGGAAGTGATTGCGATCGCAAAGCTCTATTAGTTGCTGTGGAATCGACTTTTAAAAATGAGAGGGCGTAAAATTCGCCAAAAAAATTTCGCGACGAAATCGAGCACATGCCTTCATAAAAGGGCTCTCCTGGCCAAATGGTTTAACTTTGGCAGGTCCCTGCTGTTCTGTTATGAAACTAGAATATCTTTTGCACATTCTGGAAGTGATTGCGATCGCAAAGCTCTATTAGTTGCTGTGGAATCCACTTTTAAAAATGAGAGGACGTAAAATTCGCCAAAAAAATTTCGCGACGAAATCGAGCACATGCCTTCATAAAAGGGCTCTCCTGGCCAAATGGTTTAACTTTGGCAGGTCCCTCGTGCTTTATCAGGAAAGTAGACTTCGTGGGGCAGATTCTGGAAGTGATTGCGATCGCAAAGCTCTATTAGTTGCTTTGGAATCGGCTTTTGAAAAAAAATCTGTGAAAATCGCAAAAATTTTGGGTATCGAAATCTGCCAAAAGTCTGCATAAAAGGGCTCTCCTGGCCAAATGGTTTAACTTTGGCAGGTCCCTGCTGTTCTGTTATGAAACTAGAATATCTTTTGCACATTCTGGAAGTGATTGCGATCGCAAAGCTCTATTAGTTGCTGTGGAATCGACTTTTAAAAATGAGAGGGCGTAAAATTCGCCAAAAAAATTTCGCGACGAAATCGAGCACATGCCTTCATAAAAGGGCTCTCCTGGCCAAATGGTTTAACTTTGGCAGGTCCCTCGTGCTTTATCAGGAAAGTAGACTTCGTGGGGCAGATTCTGGAAGTGATTGCGATCGCAAAGCTCTATTAGTTGCTTTGGAATCGGCTTTTGAAAAAAAATCTGTGAAAATCGCAAAAATTTTGGGTATCGAAATCTGGCAAAAGTCTGCATAAAAGGGCTCTCCTGGCCAAATGGTTTAACTTTGGCAGGTCCCTGCTGTTCTGTTATGAAACTAGAATATCTTTTGCACATTCTGGAAGTGATTGCGATCGCAAAGCTCTATTAGTTGCTGTGGAATCGACTTTTAAAAATGAGAGGGCGTAAAATTCGCCAAAAAAATTTCGCGACGAAATCGAGCACATGCCTTCATAAAAGGGCTCTCCTGGCCAAATGGTTTAACTTTGGCAGGTCCCTCGTGCTTTATCAGGAAAGTAGACTTCGTGGGGCAGATTCTGGAAGTGATTGCGATCGCAAAGCTCTATTAGTTGCTTTGGAATCGGCATTTGAAAAAAAATCTGTGAAAATCGCAAAAATTTTGGGTATCGAAATCTGGCAAAAGTCTGCATAAAAGGGCTCTCCTGGCCAAATGGTTTAACTTTGGCAGGTCCCTGCTGTTCTGTTATGAAACTAGAATATCTTTTGCACATTCTGGAAGTGATTGCGATCGCAAAGCTCTATTAGTTGCTGTGGAATCGACTTTTAAAAATGAGAGGGCGTAAAATTCGCCAAAAAAATTTCGCGACGAAATCGAGCACATGCCTTCATAAAAGGGCTCTCCTGGCCAAATGGTTTAACTTTGGCAGGTCCCTCGTGCTTTATCAGGAAAGTAGACTTCGTGGGGCAGATTCTGGAAGTGATTGCGATCGCAAAGCTCTATTAGTTGCTTTGGAATCGGCTTTTGAAAAAATATCTGTGAAAATCGCAAAAATTTTGGGTATCGAAATCTGGCAAAAGTCTGCATAAAAGGGCTCTCCTGGCCAAATGGTTTAACTTTGGCAGGTCCCTGCTGTTCTGTTATGAAACTAGAATATCTTTTGCACATTCTGGAAGTGATTGCGATCGCAAAGCTCTATTAGTTGCTGTGGAATCGACTTTTAAAAATGAGAGGGCGTAAAATTCGCCAAAAAAATTTCGCGACGAAATCGAGCACATGCCTTCATAAAAGGGCTCTCCTGGCCAAATGGTTTAACTTTGGCAGGTCCCTCGTGCTTTATCAGGAAAGTAGACTTCGTGGGGCAGATTCTGGAAGTGATTGCGATCGCAAAGCTCTATTAGTTGCTTTGGAATCGGCTTTTGAAAAAAAATCTGTGAAAATCGCAAAAATTTTGGGTATCGAAATCTGGCAAAAGTCTGCATAAAAGGGCTCTCCTGGCCAAATGGTTTAACTTTGGCAGGTCCCTGCTGTTCTGTTATGAAACTAGAATATCTTTTGCACATTCTGGATGTGATTGCGATCGCAAAGCTCTATTAGTTGCTGTGGAATCGACTTTTAAAAATGAGAGGGCGTAAAATTCGCCAAAAAAATTTCGCGACGAAATCGAGCACATGCCTTCATAAAAGGGCTCTCCTGGACAAATGGTTTAACTTTGGCAGGTCCCTCGTGCTTTATCAGGAAAGTAGACTTCGTGGGGCAGATTCTGGAAGTGATTGCGATCGCAAAGCTCTATTAGTTGCTTTGGAATCGGCTTTTGAAAAAAAATCTGTGAAAATCGCAAAAATTTTGGGTATCGAAATCTGGCAAAAGTCTGCATAAAAGGGCTCTCCTGGCCAAATGGTTTAACTTTGGCAGGTCCCTGCTGTTCTGTTATGAAACTAGAATATCTTTTGCACATTCTGGAAGTGATTGCGATCGCAAAGCTCTATTAGTTGCTGTGGAATCGACTTTTAAAAATGAGAGGGCGTAAAATTCGCCAAAAAAATTTCGCGACGAAATCGAGCACATGCCTTCATAAAAGGGCTCTCCTGGCCAAATGGTTTAACTTTGGCAGGTCCCTCGTGCTTTATCAGGAAAGTAGACTTCGTGGGGCAGATTCTGGAAGTGATTGCGATCGCAAAGCTCTATTAGTTGCTTTGGAATCGGCTTTTGAAAAAAAATCTGTGAAAATCGCAAAAATTTTGGGTATCGAAATCTGGCAAAAGTCTGCATAAAAGGGCTCTCCTGGCCAAATGGTTTAACTTTGGCAGGTCCCTGCTGTTCTGTTATGAAACTAGAATATCTTTTGCACATTCTGGAAGTGATTGCGATCGCAAAGCTCTATTAGTTGCTGTGGAATCGACTTTTAAAAATGAGAGGGCGTAAAATTCGCCAAAAAAATTTCGCGACGAAATCGAGCACATGCCTTCATAAAAGGGCTCTCCTGGCCAAATGGTTTAACTTTGGCAGGTCCCTCGTGCTTTATCAGGAAAGTAGACTTCGTGGGGCAGATTCTGGAAGTGATTGCGATCGCAAAGCTCTATTAGTTGCTTTGGAATCGGCTTTTGAAAAAAAATCTGTGAAAATCGCAAAAATATTGGGTATCGAAATCTGGCAAAAGTCTTCATAAAAGGGCTCTCCTGGCCAAATGGTTTAACTTTGGCAGGTCCCTGCTGTTCTGTTATGAACTAGAATATCTTTTGCACATTCTGGAAGTGATTGCGATCGCAAAGCTCTATTAGTTGCTGTGGAATCCACTTTTAAAAATGAGAGGACGTAAAATTCGCCAAAAAAATTTCGCGACGAAATCGAGCACATGCCTTCATAAAAGGGCTCTCCTGGCCAAATGGTTTAACTTTGGCAGGTCCCTCGTGCTTTATCAGGAAAGTAGACTTCGTGGGGCAGATTCTGGAAGTGATTGCGATCGCAAAGCTCTATTAGTTGCTTTGGAATCGGCTTTTGAAAAAAAATCTGTGAAAATCGCAAAAATTTTGGGTATCGAAATCTGGCAAAAGTCTGCATAAAAGGGCTCTCCTGGCCAAATGGTTTAACTTTGGCAGGTCCCTGCTGTTCTGTTATGAAACTAGAATATCTTTTGCACATTCTGGAAGTGATTGCGATCGCAAAGCTCTATTAGTTGCTGTGGAATCGACTTTTAAAAATGAGAGGGCGTAAAATTCGCCAAAAAAATTTCGCGACGAAATCGAGCACATGCCTTCATAAAAGGGCTCTCCTGGCCAAATGGTTTAACTTTGGCAGGTCCCTCGTGCTTTATCAGGAAAGTAGACTTCGTGGGGCAGATTCTGGAAGTGATTGCGATCGCAAAGCTCTATTAGTTGCTTTGGAATCGGCATTTGAAAAAAAATCTGTGAAAATCGCAAAAATTTTGGGTATCGAAATCTGGCAAAAGTCTGCATAAAAGGGCTCTCCTGGCCAAATGGTTTAACTTTGGCAGGTCCCTGCTGTTCTGTTATGAAACTAGAATATCTTTTGCACATTCTGGAAGTGATTGCGATCGCAAAGCTCTATTAGTTGCTGTGGAATCGACTTTTAAAAATGAGAGGGCGTAAAATTCGCCAAAAAAATTTCGCGACGAAATCGAGCACATGCCTTCATAAAAGGGCTCTCCTGGCCAAATGGTTTAACTTTGGCAGGTCCCTCGTGCTTTATCAGGAAAGTAGACTTCGTGGGGCAGATTCTGGAAGTGATTGCGATCGCAAAGCTCTATTAGTTGCTTTGGAATCGGCTTTTGAAAAAATATCTGTGAAAATCGCAAAAATTTTGGGTATCGAAATCTGGCAAAAGTCTGCATAAAAGGGCTCTCCTGGCCAAATGGTTTAACTTTGGCAGGTCCCTGCTGTTCTGTTATGAAACTAGAATATCTTTTGCACATTCTGGAAGTGATTGCGATCGCAAAGCTCTATTAGTTGCTGTGGAATCGACTTTTAAAAATGAGAGGGCGTAAAATTCGCCAAAAAAATTTCGCGACGAAATCGAGCACATGCCTTCATAAAAGGGCTCTCCTGGCCAAATGGTTTAACTTTGGCAGGTCCCTCGTGCTTTATCAGGAAAGTAGACTTCGTGGGGCAGATTCTGGAAGTGATTGCGATCGCAAAGCTCTATTAGTTGCTTTGGAATCGGCTTTTGAAAAAAAATCTGTGAAAATCGCAAAAATTTTGGGTATCGAAATCTGGCAAAAGTCTGCATAAAAGGGCTCTCCTGGCCAAATGGTTTAACTTTGGCAGGTCCCTGCTGTTCTGTTATGAAACTAGAATATCTTTTGCACATTCTGGATGTGATTGCGATCGCAAAGCTCTATTAGTTGCTGTGGAATCGACTTTTAAAAATGAGAGGGCGTAAAATTCGCCAAAAAAATTTCGCGACGAAATCGAGCACATGCCTTCATAAAAGGGCTCTCCTGGCCAAATGGTTTAACTTTGGCAGGTCCCTCGTGCTTTATCAGGAAAGTAGACTTCGTGGGGCAGATTCTGGAAGTGATTGCGATCGCAAAGCTCTATTAGTTGCTTTGGAATCGGCTTTTGAAAAAAAATCTGTGAAAATCGCAAAAATTTTGGGTATCGAAATCTGGCAAAAGTCTGCATAAAAGGGCTCTCCTGGCCAAATGGTTTAACTTTGGCAGGTCCCTGCTGTTCTGTTATGAAACTAGAATATCTTTTGCACATTCTGGAAGTGATTGCGATCGCAAAGCTCTATTAGTTGCTGTGGAATCGACTTTTAAAAATGAGAGGGCGTAAAATTCGCCAAAAAAATTTCGCGACGAAATCGAGCACATGCCTTCATAAAAGGGCTCTCCTGGCCAAATGGTTTAACTTTGGCAGGTCCCTCGTGCTTTATCAGGAAAGTAGACTTCGTGGGGCAGATTCTGGAAGTGATTGCGATCGCAAAGCTCTATTAGTTGCTTTGGAATCGGCTTTTGAAAAAAAATCTGTGAAAATCGCAAAAATTTTGGGTATCGAAATCTGGCAAAAGTCTGCATAAAAGGGCTCTCCTGGCCAAATGGTTTAACTTTGGCAGGTCCCTGCTGTTCTGTTATGAAACTAGAATATCTTTTGCACATTCTGGAAGTGATTGCGATCGCAAAGCTCTATTAGTTGCTGTGGAATCGACTTTTAAAAATGAGAGGGCGTAAAATTCGCCAAAAAAATTTCGCGACGAAATCGAGCACATGCCTTCATAAAAGGGCTCTCCTGGCCAAATGGTTTAACTTTGGCAGGTCCCTCGTGCTTTATCAGGAAAGTAGACTTCGTGGGGCAGATTCTGGAAGTGATTGCGATCGCAAAGCTCTATTAGTTGCTTTGGAATCGGCTTTTGAAAAAAAATCTGTGAAAATCGCAAAAATATTGGGTATCGAAATCTGGCAAAAGTCTTCATAAAAGGGCTCTCCTGGCCAAATGGTTTAACTTTGGCAGGTCCCTGCTGTTCTGTTATGAAACTAGAATATCTTTTGCACATTCTGGAAGTGATTGCGATCGCAAAGCTCTATTAGTTGCTGTGGAATCCACTTTTAAAAATGAGAGGACGTAAAATTCGCCAAAAACATTTCGCGACGAAATCGAGCACATGCCTTCATAAAAGGGCTCTCCTGGCCAAATGGTTTAACTTTGGCAGGTCCCTCGTGCTTTATCAGGAAAGTAGACTTCGTGGGGCAGATTCTGGAAGTGATTGCGATCGCAAAGCTCTATTAGTTGCTTTGGAATCGGCTTTTGAAAAAAAATCTGTGAAAATCGCAAAAATTTTGGGTATCGAAATCTGGCAAAAGTCTGCATAAAAGGGCTCTCCTGGCCAAATGGTTTAACTTTGGCAGGTCCCTGCTGTTCTGTTATGAAACTAGAATATCTTTTGCACATTCTGGAAGTGATTGCGATCGCAAAGCTCTATTAGTTGCTGTGGAATCGACTTTTAAAAATGAGAGGGCGTAAAATTCGCCAAAAAAATTTCGCGACGAAATCGAGCACATGCCTTCATAAAAGGGCTCTCCTGGCCAAATGGTTTAACTTTGGCAGGTCCCTCGTGCTTTATCAGGAAAGTAGACTTCGTGGGGCAGATTCTGGAAGTGATTGCGATCGCAAAGCTCTATTAGTTGCTTTGGAATCGGCATTTGAAAAAAAATCTGTGAAAATCGCAAAAATTTTGGGTATCGAAATCTGGCAAAAGTCTGCATAAAAGGGCTCTCCTGGCCAAATGGTTTAACTTTGGCAGGTCCCTGCTGTTCTGTTATGAAACTAGAATATCTTTTGCACATTCTGGAAGTGATTGCGATCGCAAAGCTCTATTAGTTGCTGTGGAATCGACTTTTAAAAATGAGAGGGCGTAAAATTCGCCAAAAAAATTTCGCGACGAAATCGAGCACATGCCTTCATAAAAGGGCTCTCCTGGCCAAATGGTTTAACTTTGGCAGGTCCCTCGTGCTTTATCAGGAAAGTAGACTTCGTGGGGCAGATTCTGGAAGTGATTGCGATCGCAAAGCTCTATTAGTTGCTTTGGAATCGGCTTTTGAAAAAAAATCTGTGAAAATCGCAAAAATTTTGGGTATCGAAATCTGGCAAAAGTCTGCATAAAAGGGCTCTCCTGGCCAAATGGTTTAACTTTGGCAGGTCCCTGCTGTTCTGTTATGAAACTAGAATATCTTTTGCACATTCTGGAAGTGATTGCGATCGCAAAGCTCTATTAGTTGCTGTGGAATCGACTTTTAAAAATGAGAGGGCGTAAAATTCGCCAAAAAAATTTCGCGACGAAATCGAGCACATGCCTTCATAAAAGGGCTCTCCTGGCCAAATGGTTTAACTTTGGCAGGTCCCTCGTGCTTTATCAGGAAAGTAGACTTCGTGGGGCAGATTCTGGAAGTGGTTGCGATCGCAAAGCTCTATTAGTTGCTTTGGAATCGGCTTTTGAAAAAAAATCTGTGAAAATCGCAAAAATTTTGGGTATCGAAATCTGGCAAAAGTCTGCATAAAAGGGCTCTCCTGGCCAAATGGTTTAACTTTGGCAGGTCCCTGCTGTTCTGTTATGAAACTAGAATATCTTTTGCACATTCTGGAAGTGATTGCGATCGCAAAGCTCTATTAGTTGCTGTGGAATCGACTTTTAAAAATGAGAGGGCGTAAAATTCGCCAAAAAAATTTCGCGACGAAATCGAGCACATGCCTTCATAAAAGGGCTCTCCTGGCCAAATGGTTTAACTTTGGCAGGTCCCTCGTGCTTTATCAGGAAAGTAGACTTCGTGGGGCAGATTCTGGAAGTGATTGCGATCGCAAAGCTCTATTAGTTGCTTTGGAATCGGCTTTTGAAAAAAAATCTGTGAAAATCGCAAAAATTTTGGGTATCGAAATCTGGCAAAAGTCTGCATAAAAGGGCTCTCCTGGCCAAATGGTTTAACGTTGGCAGGTCCCTGCTGTTCTGTTATGAAACTAGAATATCTTTTGCACATTCTGGAAGTGATTGCGATCGCAAAGCTCTATTAGTTGCTGTTGAATCGACTTTTAAAAATGAGAGGGCGTAAAATTCGCCAAAAAAATTTCGCGACGAAATCGAGCACATGCCTTCATAAAAGGGCTCTCCTGGCCAAATGGTTTAACTTTGGCAGGTCCCTCGTGCTTTATCAGGAAAGTAGACTTCGTGGGGCAGATTCTGGAAGTGATTGCGATCGCAAAGCTCTATTAGTTGCTTTGGAATCGGCTTTTGAAAAAAAATCTGTGAAAATCGCAAAAATTTTGGGTATCGAAATCTGGCAAAAGTCTGCATAAAAGGGCTCTCCTGGCCAAATGGTTTAACTTTGGCAGGTCCCTGCTGTTCGGTTATGAAACTAGAATATCTTTTGCACATTCTGGAAGTGATTGCGATCGCAAAGCTCTATTAGTTGCTGTGGAATCGACTTTTAAAAATGAGAGGGCGTAAAATTCGCCAAAAAAATTTCGCGACGAAATCGAGCACATGCCTTCATAAAAGGGCTCTCCTGGCCAAATGGTTTAACTTTGGCAGGTCCCTCGTGCTTTATCAGGAAAGTAGACTTCGTGGGGCAGATTCTGGAAGTGATTGCGATCGCAAAGCTCTATTAGTTGCTTTGGAATCGGCATTTGAAAAAAAATCTGTGAAAATCGCAAAAATTTTGGGTATCGAAATCTGGCAAAAGTCTGCATAAAAGGGCTCTCCTGGCCAAATGGTTTAACTTTGGCAGGTCCCTGCTGTTCTGTTATGAAACTAGAATATCTTTTGCACATTCTGGAAGTGATTGCGATCGCAAAGCTCTATTAGTTGCTGTGGAATCGACTTTTAAAAATGAGAGGGCGTAAAATTCGCCAAAAAAATTTCGCGACGAAATCGAGCACATGCCTTCATAAAAGGGCTCTCCTGGCCAAATGGTTTAACTTTGGCAGGTCCCTCGTGCTTTATCAGGAAAGTAGACTTCGTGGGGCAGATTCTGGAAGTGATTGCGATCGCAAAGCTCTATTAGTTGCTTTGGAATCGGCTTTTGAAAAAAAATCTGTGAAAATCGCAAAAATTTTGGGTATCGAAATCTGGCAAAAGTCTGCATAAAAGGGCTCTCCTGGCCAAATGGTTTAACTTTGGCAGGTCCCTGCTGTTCTGTTATGAAACTAGAATATCTTTTGCACATTCTGGAAGTGATTGCGATCGCAAAGCTCTATTAGTTGCTGTGGAATCGACTTTTAAAAATGAGAGGGCGTAAAATTCGCCAAAAAAATTTCGCGACGAAATCGAGCACATGCCTTCATAAAAGGGCTCTCCTGGCCAAATGGTTTAACTTTGGCAGGTCCCTCGTGCTTTATCAGGAAAGTAGACTTCGTGGGGCAGATTCTGGAAGTGGTTGCGATCGCAAAGCTCTATTAGTTGCTTTGGAATCGGCTTTTGAAAAAAAATCTGTGAAAATCGCAAAAATTTTGGGTATCGAAATCTGGCAAAAGTCTGCATAAAAGGGCTCTCCTGGCCAAATGGTTTAACTTTGGCAGGTCCCTGCTGTTCTGTTATGAAACTAGAATATCTTTTGCACATTCTGGAAGTGATTGCGATCGCAAAGCTCTATTAGTTGCTGTGGAATCGACTTTTAAAAATGAGAGGGCGTAAAATTCGCCAAAAAAATTTCGCGACGAAATCGAGCACATGCCTTCATAAAAGGGCTCTCCTGGCCAAATGGTTTAACTTTGGCAGGTCCCTCGTGCTTTATCAGGAAAGTAGACTTCGTGGGGCAGATTCTGGAAGTGATTGCGATCGCAAAGCTCTATTAGTTGCTTTGGAATCGGCTTTTGAAAAAAAATCTGTGAAAATCGCAAAAATTTTGGGTATCGAAATCTGGCAAAAGTCTGCATAAAAGGGCTCTCCTGGCCAAATGGTTTAACGTTGGCAGGTCCCTGCTGTTCTGTTATGAAACTAGAATATCTTTTGCACATTCTGGAAGTGATTGCGATCGCAAAGCTCTATTAGTTGCTGTTGAATCGACTTTTAAAAATGAGAGGGCGTAAAATTCGCCAAAAAAATTTCGCGACGAAATCGAGCACATGCCTTCATAAAAGGGCTCTCCTGGCCAAATGGTTTAACTTTGGCAGGTCCCTCGTGCTTTATCAGGAAAGTAGACTTCGTGGGGCAGATTCTGGAAGTGATTGCGATCGCAAAGCTCTATTAGTTGCTTTGGAATCGGATTTTGAAAAAAAATCTGTGAAAATCGCAAAAATTTTGGGTATCGAAATCTGGCAAAAGTCTGCATAAAAGGGCTCTCCTGGCCAAATGGTTTAACTTTGGCAGGTCCCTGCTGTTCGGTTATGAAACTAGAATATCTTTTGCACATTCTGGAAGTGATTGCGATCGCAAAGCTCTATTAGTTGCTGTGGAATCGACTTTTAAAAATGAGAGGGCGTAAAATTCGCCAAAAAAATTTCGCGACGAAATCGAGCACATGCCTTCATAAAAGGGCTCTCCTGGCTAAATGGTTTAACTTTGGCAGGTCCCTCGTGCTTTATCAGGAAAGTAGACTTCGTGGGGCAGATTCTGGAAGTGATTGCGATCGCAAAGCTCTATTAGTTGCTTTGGAATCGGCTTTTGAAAAAAAATCTGTGAAAATCGCAAAAATTTTGGGTTTCGAAATCTGGCAAAAGTCTGCATAAAAGGGCTCTCCTGGCCAAATGGTTTAACTTTGGCAGGTCCCTGCTGTTCTGTTATGAAACTAGAATATCTTTTGCACATTCTGGAAGTGATTGCGATCGCAAAGCTCTATTAGTTGCTGTGGAATCGACTTTTAAAAATGAGAGGGCGTAAAATTCGCCAAAAAAATTTCGCGACGATATCGAGCACATGCCTTCATAAAAGGGCTCTCCTGGCCAAATGGTTTAACTTTGGCAGGTCCCTCGTGCTTTATCAGGAAAGTAGACTTCGTGGGGCAGATTCTGGAAGTGATTGCGATCGCAAAGCTCTATTAGTTGCTTTGGAATCGGCTTTTGAAAAAAAATCTGTGAAAATCGCAAAAATTTTGGGTATCGAAATCTGGCAAAAGTCTGCATAAAAGGGCTCTCCTGGCCAAATGGTTTAACTTTGGCAGGTCCCTGCTGTTCTGTTATGAAACTAGAATATCTTTTGCACATTCTGGAAGTGATTGCGATCGCAAAGCTCTATTAGTTGCTGTGGAATCGACTTTTAAAAATGAGAGGGCGTAAAATTCGCCAAAAAAATTTCGCGACGAAATCGAGCACATGCCTTCATAAAAGGGCTCTCCTGGCCAAATGGTTTAACTTTGGCAGGTCCCTCATGCTTTATCAGGAAAGTAGACTTCGTGGGGCAGATTCTGGAAGTGATTGCGATCGCAAAGCTCTATTAGTTGCTTTGGAATCGGCTTTTGAAAAAAAATCTGTGAAAATCGCAAAAATTTTGGGTATCGAAATCTGGCAAAAGTCTGCATAAAAGGGCTCTCCTGGCCAAATGGTTTAACTTTGGCAGGTCCCTGCTGTTCTGTTATGAAACTAGAATATCTTTTGCACATTCTGGAAGTGATTGCGATCGCAAAGCTCTATTAGTTGCTGTGGAATCGACTTTTAAAAATGAGAGGGCGTAAAATTCGCCTAAAAAATTTCGCGACGAAATCGAGCACATGCCTTCATAAAAGGGCTCTCCTGGCCAAATGGTTTAACTTTGGCAGGTCCCTCGTGCTTTATCAGGAAAGTAGACTTCGTGGGGCAGATTCTGGAAGTGATTGCGATCGCAAAGCTCTATTAGTTGCTTTGGAATCGGCTTTTGAAAAAAAATCTGTGAAAATCGCAAAAATTTTGGGTATCGAAATCTGGCAAAAGTCTGCATAAAAGGGCTCTCCTGGCCAAATGGTTTAACTTTGGCAGGTCCCTGCTGTTCTGTTATGAAACTAGAATATCTTTTACACATTCTGGAAGTGATTGCGATCGCAAAGCTCTATTAGTTGCTGTGGAATCGACTTTTAAAAATGAGAGGGCGTAAAATTCGCCAAAAAAATTTCGCGACGAAATCGAGCACATGCCTTCATAAAAGGGCTCTCCTGACCAAATGGTTTAACTTTGGCAGGTCCCTCGTGCTTTATCAGGAAAGTAGACTTCGTGGGGCAGATTCTGGAAGTGATTGCGATCGCAAAGCTCTATTAGTTGCTTTGGAATCGGCTTTTGAAAAAAAATCTGTGAAAATCGCAAAAATTTTGGGTATCGAAATCTGGCAAAAGTCTGCATAAAAGGGCTCTCCTGGCCAAATGGTTTAACTTTGGCAGGTCCCTGCTGTTCTGTTATGAAACTAGAATATCTTTTGCACATTCTGGAAGTGATTGCGATCGCAAAGCTCTATTAGTTGCTGTGGAATCGACTTTTAAAAATGAGAGGGCGTAAAATTCGCCAAAAAAATTTCGCGACGAAATCGAGCACATGCCTTCATAAAAGGGCTCTCCTGGCCAAATGGTTTAACTTTGGCAGGTCCCTCGTGCTTTATCAGGAAAGTAGACTTCGTGGGGCAGATTCTGGAAGTGATTGCGATCGCAAAGCTCTATTAGTTGCTTTGGAATCGGCTTTTGAAAAAAAATCTGTGAAAATCGCAAAAATTTTGGGTATCGAAATCTGGCAAAAGTCTGCATAAAAGGGCTCTCCTGGCCAAATGGTTTAACTTTGGCAGGTCCCTGCTGTTCTGTTATGAAACTAGAATATCTTTTGCACATTCTGGAAGTGATTGCGATCGCAAAGCTCTATTAGTTGCTGTGGAATCGACTTTTAAAAATGAGAGGGCGTAAAATTCGCCAAAAAAATTTCGCGACGAAATCGAGCACATGCCTTCATAAAAGGGCTCTCCTGGCCATATGGTTTAACTTTGGCAGGTCCCTCGTGCTTTATCAGGAAAGTAGACTTCGTGGGGCAGATTCTGGAAGTGATTGCGATCGCAAAGCTCTATTAGTTGCTTTGGAATCGGCTTTTGAAAAAAAATCTGTGAAAATCGCAAAAATTTTGGGTATCGAAATCTGGCAAAAGTCTGCATAAAAGGGCTCTCCTGGCCAAATGGTTTAACTTTGGCAGGTCCCTGCTGTTCTGTTATGAAACTAGAATATCTTTTGCACATTCTGGAAGTGATTGCGATCGCAAAGCTCTATTAGTTGCTGTGGAATCGACTTTTAAAAATGAGAGGGCGTAAAATTCGCCAAAAAAATTTCGCGACGAAATCGAGCACATGCCTTCATAAAAGGGCTCTCCTGGCCAAATGGTTTAACTTTGGCAGGTCCCTTGTGCTTTATCAGGAAAGTAGACTTCGTGGGGCAGATTCTGGAAGTGATTGCGATCGCAAAGCTCTATTAGTTGCTTTGGAATCGGCTTTTGAAAAAAAATCTGTGAAAATCGCAAAAATTTTGGGTATCGAAATCTGGCAAAAGTCTGCATAAAAGGGCTCTCCTGGCCAAATGGTTTAACTTTGGCAGGTCCCTGCTGTTCTGTTATGAAACTATAATATCTTTTGCACATTCTGGAAGTGATTGCGATCGCAAAGCTCTATAAATTGCTGTGGAATCGACTTTTAAAAATGAGAGGGCGTAAAATTCGCCAAAAAAATTTCGCGACGAAATCGAGCACATGCCTTCATAAAAGGGCTCTCCTGGCCAAATGGTTTAACTTTGGCAGGTCCCTCGTGCTTTATCAGGAAAGTAGACTTCGTGGGGCAGATTCTGGAAGTGATTGCGATCGCAAAGCTCTATTAGTTGCTTTGGAATCGGCTTTTGAAAAAAAATCTGTGAAAATCGCAAAAATTTTGGGTATCGAAATCTGGCAAAAGTCTGCATAAAAGGGCTCTCCTGGCCAAATGGTTTAACTTTGGCAGGTCCCTGCTGTTCTGTTATGAAACTAGAATATCTTTTGCACATTCTGGAAGTGATTGCGATCGCAAAGCTCTATTAGTTGCTGTGGAATCAACTTTTAAAAATGAGAGGGCGTAAAATTCGCCAAAAAAATTTCGCGACGAAATCGAGCACATGCCTTCATAAAAGGGCTCTCCTGGCCAAATGGCTTAACTTTGGCAGGTCCCTGCTGTTCTGTTATGAAACTAGAATATCTTTTGCACATTCTGGAAGTGATTGCGATCGCAAAGCTCTATTAGTTGCTGTGGAATCGACTTTTAAAAATGAGAGGGCGAAAATTCGCCAAAAAAATTTCGCGACGAAATCGAGCACATGCCTTCATAAAAGGGCTCTCCTGGCCAAATAGTTTAACTTTGGCAGGTCCCTCGTGCTTTATCAGGAAAGTAGACTTCGTGGGGCAGATTCTGGAAGTGATTGCGATCGCAAAGCTCTATTAGTTGCTTTGGAATCGGCTTTTGAAAAAAAATCTGTGAAAATCGCAAAAATTTTGGGTATCGAAATCTGGCAAAAGTCTGCATAAAAGGGCTCTCCTGGCCAAATGGTTTAACTTTGGCAGGTCCCTGCTGTTCTGTTATGAAACTATAATATCTTTTGCACATTCTGGAAGTGATTGCGATCGCAAAGCTCTATTAGTTGCTGTGGAATCGACTTTTAAAAATGAGAGGGCGTAAAATTCGCCAAAAAAATTTCGCGACGAAATCGAGCACATGCCTTCATAAAAGGGCTCTCCTGGCCAAATGGTTTAACTTTGGCAGGTCCCTCGTGCTTTATCAGGAAAGTAGACTTCGTGGGGCAGATTCTGGAAGTGATTGCGATCGCAAAGCTCTATTAGTTGCTTTGAAATCGGCTTTTGAAAAAAAATCTGTGAAAATCGCAAAAATTTTGGGTATCAAAATCTGGCAAAAGTCTGCATAAAAGGGCTCTCCTGGCCAAATGGTTTAACTTTGGCAGGTCCCTGCTGTTCTGTTATGAAACTAGAATATCTTTTGCACATTCTGGAAGTGATTGCGATCGCAAAGCTCTATTAGTTGCTGTGGAATCGACTTTTAAAAATGAGAGGGCGTAAAATTCGCCAAAAAAATTTCGCGACGAAATCGAGCACATGCCTTCATAAAAGGGCTCTCCTGGCCAAATGGTTTAACTTTGGCAGCTCCCTCGTGCTTTATCAGGAAAGTAGACTTCGTGGGGCAGATTCTGGAAGTGATTGCGATCGCAAAGCTCTATTAGTTGCTTTGGAATCGGCTTTTGAAAAAAAATCTGTGAAAATCGCAAAAATTTTGGGTATCGAAATCTGGCAAAAGTCTGCATAAAAGGGCTCTCCTGGCCAAATGGTTTAACTTTGGCAGGTCCCTGCTGTTCTGTTATGAAACTAGAATATCTTTTGCACATTCTGGAAGTGATTGCGATCGCAAAGCTCTATTAGTTGCTGTGGAATCGACTTTTAAAAATGAGAGGGCGTAAAATTCGCCAAAAAAATTTCGCGACGAAATCGAGCACATGCCTTCATAAAAGGGCTCTCCTGGCCAAATGGTTTAACTTTGGCAGGTCCCTCGTGCTTTATCAGGAAAGTAGACTTCGTGGGGCAGATTCTGGAAGTGATTGCGATCGCAAAGCTCTATTAGTTGCTTTGGAATCGGCTTTTGAAAAAAAATCTGTGAAAATCGCAAAAATTTTGGGTATCGAAATCTGGCAAAAGTCTGCATAAAAGGGCTCTCCTGGCCAAATGGTTTAACTTTGGCAGGTCCCTGCTGTTCTGTTATGAAACTAGAATATCTTTTGCACATTCTGGAAGTGATTGCGATCGCAAAGCTCTATTAGTTGCTGTGGAATCGACTTTTAAAAATGAGAGGGCGTAAAATTCGCCTAAAAAATTTCGCGACGAAATCGAGCACATGCCTTCATAAAAGGGCTCTCCTGGCCAAATGGTTTAACTTTGGCAGGTCCCTCGTGCTTTATCAGGAAAGTAGACTTCGTGGGGCAGATTCTGGAAGTGATTGCGATCGCAAAGCTCTATTAGTTGCTTTGGAATCGGCTTTTGAAAAAAAATCTGTGAAAATCGCAAAAATTTTGGGTATCGAAATCTGGCAAAAGTCTGCATAAAAGGGCTCTCCTGGCCAAATGGTTTAACTTTGGCAGGTCCCTGCTGTTCTGTTATGAAACTAGAATATCTTTTACACATTCTGGAAGTGATTGCGATCGCAAAGCTCTATTAGTTGCTGTGGAATCGACTTTTAAAAATGAGAGGGCGTAAAATTCGCCAAAAAAATTTCGCGACGAAATCGAGCACATGCCTTCATAAAAGGGCTCTCCTGACCAAATGGTTTAACTTTGGCAGGTCCCTCGTGCTTTATCAGGAAAGTAGACTTCGTGGGGCAGATTCTGGAAGTGATTGCGATCGCAAAGCTCTATTAGTTGCTTTGGAATCGGCTTTTGAAAAAAAATCTGTGAAAATCGCAAAAATTTTGGGTATCGAAATCTGGCAAAAGTCTGCATAAAAGGGCTCTCCTGGCCAAATGGTTTAACTTTGGCAGGTCCCTGCTGTTCTGTTATGAAACTAGAATATCTTTTGCACATTCTGGAAGTGATTGCGATCGCAAAGCTCTATTAGTTGCTGTGGAATCGACTTTTAAAAATGAGAGGGCGTAAAATTCGCCAAAAAAATTTCGCGACGAAATCGAGCACATGCCTTCATAAAAGGGCTCTCCTGGCCAAATGGTTTAACTTTGGCAGGTCCCTCGTGCTTTATCAGGAAAGTAGACTTCGTGGGGCAGATTCTGGAAGTGATTGCGATCGCAAAGCTCTATTAGTTGCTTTGGAATCGGCTTTTGAAAAAAAATCTGTGAAAATCGCAAAAATTTTGGGTATCGAAATCTGGCAAAAGTCTGCATAAAAGGGCTCTCCTGGCCAAATGGTTTAACTTTGGCAGGTCCCTGCTGTTCTGTTATGAAACTAGAATATCTTTTGCACATTCTGGAAGTGATTGCGATCGCAAAGCTCTATTAGTTGCTGTGGAATCGACTTTTAAAAATGAGAGGGCGTAAAATTCGCCAAAAAAATTTCGCGACGAAATCGAGCACATGCCTTCATAAAAGGGCTTTCCTGGCCATATGGTTTAACTTTGGCAGGTCCCTCGTGCTTTATCAGGAAAGTAGACTTCGTGGGGCAGATTCTGGAAGTGATTGCGATCGCAAAGCTCTATTAGTTGCTTTGGAATCGGCTTTTGAAAAAAAATCTGTGAAAATCGCAAAAATTTTGGGTATCGAAATCTGGCAAAAGTCTGCATAAAAGGGCTCTCCTGGCCAAATGGTTTAACTTTGGCAGGTCCCTGCTGTTCTGTTATGAAACTAGAATATCTTTTGCACATTCTGGAAGTGATTGCGATCGCAAAGCTCTATTAGTTGCTGTGGAATCGACTTTTAAAAATGAGAGGGCGTAAAATTCGCCAAAAAAATTTCGCGACGAAATCGAGCACATGCCTTCATAAAAGGGCTCTCCTGGCCAAATGGTTTAACTTTGGCAGGTCCCTTGTGCTTTATCAGGAAAGTAGACTTCGTGGGGCAGATTCTGGAAGTGATTGCGATCGCAAAGCTCTATTAGTTGCTTTGGAATCGGCTTTTGAAAAAAAATCTGTGAAAATCGCAAAAATTTTGGGTATCGAAATCTGGCAAAAGTCTGCATAAAAGGGCTCTCCTGGCCAAATGGTTTAACTTTGGCAGGTCCCTGCTGTTCTGTTATGAAACTAGAATATCTTTTGCACATTCTGGAAGTGATTGCGATCGCAAAGCTCTATTAATTGCTGTGGAATCGACTTTTAAAAATGAGAGGGCGTAAAATTCGCCAAAAAAATTTCGCGACGAAATCGAGCACATGCCTTCATAAAAGGGCTCTCCTGGCCAAATGGTTTAACTTTGGCAGGTCCCTCGTGCTTTATCAGGAAAGTAGACTTCGTGGGGCAGATTCTGGAAGTGATTGCGATCGCAAAGCTCTATTAGTTGCTTTGGAATCGGCTTTTGAAAAAAAATCTGTGAAAATCGCAAAAATTTTGGGTATCGAAATCTGGCAAAAGTCTGCATAAAAGGGCTCTCCTGGCCAAATGGTTTAACTTTGGCAGGTCCCTGCTGTTCTGTTATGAAACTAGAATATCTTTTGCACATTCTGGAAGTGATTGCGATCGCAAAGCTCTATTAGTTGCTGTGGAATCGACTTTTAAAAATGAGAGGGCGTAAAATTCGCCAAAAAAATTTCGCGACGAAATCGAGCACATGCCTTCATAAAAGGGCTCTCCTGGCCAAATGGCTTAACTTTGGCAGGTCCCTGCTGTTCTGTTATGAAACTAGAATATCTTTTGCACATTCTGGAAGTGATTGCGATCGCAAAGCTCTATTAGTTGCTGTGGAATCGACTTTTAAAAATGAGAGGGCGAAAATTCGCCAAAAAAATTTCGCGACGAAATCGAGCACATGCCTTCATAAAAGGGCTCTCCTGGCCAAATAGTTTAACTTTGGCAGGTCCCTCGTGCTTTATCAGGAAAGTAGACTTCGTGGGGCAGATTCTGGAAGTGATTGCGATCGCAAAGCTCTATTAGTTGCTTTGGAATCGGCTTTTGAAAAAAAATCTGTGAAAATCGCAAAAATTTTGGGTATCGAAATCTGGCAAAAGTCTGCATAAAAGGGCTCTCCTGGCCAAATGGTTTAACTTTGGCAGGTCCCTGCTGTTCTGTTATGAAACTAGAATATCTTTTGCACATTCTGGAAGTGATTGCGATCGCAAAGCTCTATTAGTTGCTGTGGAATCGACTTTTAAAAATGAGAGGGCGTAAAATTCGCCAAAAAAATTTCGCGACGAAATCGAGCACATGCCTTCATAAAAGGGCTCTCCTGGCCAAATGGTTTAACTTTGGCAGGTCCCTCGTGCTTTATCAGGAAAGTAGACTTCGTGGGGCAGATTCTGGAAGTGATTGCGATCGCAAAGCTCTATTAGTTGCTTTGAAATCGGCTTTTGAAAAAAAATCTGTGAAAATCGCAAAAATTTTGGGTATCAAAATCTGGCAAAAGTCTGCATAAAAGGGCTCTCCTGGCCAAATGGTTTAACTTTGGCAGGTCCCTGCTGTTCTGTTATGAAACTAGAATATCTTTTGCACATTCTGGAAGTGATTGCGATCGCAAAGCTCTATTAGTTGCTGTGGAATCGACTTTTAAAAATGAGAGGGCGTAAAATTCGCCAAAAAAATTTCGCGACGAAATCGAGCACATGCCTTCATAAAAGGGCTCTCCTGGCCAAATGGTTTAACTTTGGCAGCTCCCTCGTGCTTTATCAGGAAAGTAGACTTCGTGGGGCAGATTCTGGAAGTGATTGCGATCGCAAAGCTCTATTAGTTGCTTTGGAATCGGCTTTTGAAAAAAAATCTGTGAAAATCGCAAAAATTTTGGGTATCGAAATCTGGCAAAAGTCTGCATAAAAGGGCTCTCCTGGCCAAATGGTTTAACTTTGGCAGGTCCCTGCTGTTCTGTTATGAAACTAGAATATCTTTTGCACATTCTGGAAGTGATTGCGATCGCAAAGCTCTATTAGTTGCTGTGGAATCGACTTTTAAAAATGAGAGGGCGTAAAATTCGCCAAAAAAATTTCGCGACGAAATCGAGCACATGCCTTCATAAAAGGGCTCTCCTGGCCAAATGGTTTAACTTTGGCAGGTCCCTCGTGCTTTATCAGGAAAGTAGACTTCGTGGGGCAGATTCTGGAAGTGATTGCGATCGCAAAGCTCTATTAGTTGCTTTGGAATCGGCTTTTGAAAAAAAATCTGTGAAAATCGCAAAAATTTTGGGTATCGAAATCTGGCAAAAGTCTGCGTAAAAGGGCTCTCCTGGCCAAATGGTTTAACTTTGGCAGGTCCCTCGTGCTTTATCAGGAAAGTAGACTTCGTGGGGTAGATTCTGGAAGTGATTGCGATCGCAAAGCTCTATTAGTTGCTTTGGAATCGGCTTTTGAAAAAAAATCTGTGAAAATCGCAAAAATTTTGGGTATCGAAATCTGGCAAAAGTCTGCATAAAAGGGCTCTCCTGGCGAAATGGTTTAACTTTGGCAGGTCCCTGCTGTTCTGTTATGAAACTAGAATATCTTTTGCACATTCTGGAAGTGATTGCGATCGCAAAGCTCTATTAGTTGCTGTGGAATCGACTTTTAAAAATGAGAGGGCGTAAAATTCGCCAAAAAAATTTCGCGACGAAATCGAGCACATGCCTTCATAAAAGGGCTCTCCTGGCCAAATGGTTTAACTTTGGCAGGTCCCTCATGCTTTATCAGGAAAGTAGACTTCGTGGGGCAGATTCTGGAAGTGATTGCGATCGCAAAGCTCTATTAGTTGCTTTGGAATCGGCTTTTGAAAAAAAATCTGTGAAAATCGCAAAAATTTTGGGTATCGAAATCTGGCAAAAGTCTGCATAAAAGGGCTCTCCTGGCCAAATGGTTTAACTTTGGCAGGTCCCTGCTGTTCTGTTATGAAACTAGAATATCTTTTGCACATTCTGGAAGTGATTGCGATCGCAAAGCTCTATTAGTTGCTGTGGAATCGACTTTTAAAAATGAGAGGGCGTAAAATTCGCCAAAAAAATTTCGCGACGAAATCGAGCACATGCCTTCATAAAAGGGCTCTCCTGGCCAAATGGTTTAACTTTGGCAGGTCCCTCGTGCTTTATCAGGAAAGTAGACTTCGTGGGGCAGATTCTGGAAGTGATTGCGATCGCAAAGCTCTATTAGTTGCTTTGGAATCGGCTTTTGAAAAAAAATCTGTGAAAATCGCAAAAATTTTGGGTATCGAAATCTGGCAAAAGTCTGCATAAAAGGGCTCTCCTGGCCAAATGGTTTAACTTTGGCAGGTCCCTCGTGCTTTATCAGGAAAGTAGACTTCGTGGGGTAGATTCTGGAAGTGATTGCGATCGCAAAGCTCTATTAGTTGCTTTGGAATCGGCTTTTGAAAAAAAATCTGTGAAAATCGCAAAAATTTTGGGTATCGAAATCTGGCAAAAGTCTGCATAAAAGGGCTCTCCTGGCCAAATGGTTTAACTTTGGCAGGTCCCTGCTGTTCTGTTATGAAACTAGAATATCTTTTGCACATTCTGGAAGTGATTGCGATCGCAAAGCTCTATTAGTTGCTGTGGAATCGACTTTTAAAAATGAGAGGGCGTAAAATTCGCCAAAAAAATTTCGCGACGAAATCGAGCACATGCCTTCATAAAAGGGCTCTCCTGGCCAAATGGTTTAACTTTGGCAGGTCCCTCATGCTTTATCAGGAAAGTAGACTTCGTGGGGCAGATTCTGGAAGTGATTGCGATCGCAAAGCTCTATTAGTTGCTTTGGAATCGGCTTTTGAAAAAAAATCTGTGAAAATCGCAAAAATTTTGGGTATCGAAATCTGGCAAAAGTCTGCATAAAAGGGCTCTCCTGGCCAAATGGTTTAACTTTGGCAGGTCCCTGCTGTTCTGTTATGAAACTAGAATATCTTTTGCACATTCTGGAAGTGATTGCGATCGCAAAGCTCTATTAGTTGCTGTGGAATCGACTTTTAAAAATGAGAGGGCGTAAAATTCGCCAAAAAAATTTCGCGACGAAATCGAGCACATGCCTTCATAAAAGGGCTCTCCTGGCCAAATGGTTTAACTTTGGCAGGTCCCTCGTGCTTTATCAGGAAAGTAGACTTCGTGGGGCAGATTCTGGAAGTGATTGCGATCGCAAAGCTCTATTAGTTGCTTTGGAATCGGCTTTTGAAAAAAAATCTGTGAAAATCGCAAAAATTTTGGGTATCGAAATCTGGCAAAAGTCTGCATAAAAGGGCTCTCCTGGCCAAATGGTTTAACTTTGGCAGGTCCCTGCTGTTCTGTTATGAAACTAGAATATCTTTTGCACATTCTGGAAGTGATTGCGATCGCAAAGCTCTATTAGTTGCTGTGGAATCGACTTTTAAAAATGAGAGGGCGTAAAATTCGCCAAAAAAATTTCGCGACGAAATCGAGCACATGCCTTCATAAAAGGGCTCTCCTGGCCAAATGGTTTAACTTTGGCAGGTCCCTCGTGCTTTATCAGGAAAGTAGACTTCGTGGGGCAGATTCTGGAAGTGATTGCGATCGCAAAGCTCTATTAGTTGCTTTGGAATCGGCTTTTGAAAAAAAATCTGTGAAAATCGCAAAAATTTTGGGTATCGAAATCTGGCAAAAGTCTGCATAAAAGGGCTCTCCTGGCCAAATGGTTTAACTTTGGCAGGTCCCTGCTGTTCTGTTATGAAACTAGAATATCTTTTGCACATTCTGGAAGTGATTGCGATCGCAAAGCTCTATTAGTTGCTGTGGAATCGACTTTTAAAAATGAGAGGGCGTAAAATTCGCCAAAAAAATTTCGCGACGAAATCGAGCACATGCCTTCATAAAAGGGCTCTCCTGGCCAAATGGTTTAACTTTGGCAGGTCCCTCGTGCTTTATCAGGAAAGTAGACTTCGTGGGGCAGATTCTGGAAGTGATTGCGATCGCAAAGCTCTATTAGTTGCTTTGGAATCGGCTTTTGAAAAAAAATCTGTGAAAATCGCAAAAATTTTGGGTATCGAAATCTGGCAAAAGTCTGCATAAAAGGGCTCTCCTGGCCAAATGGTTTAACTTTGGCAGGTCCCTGCTGTTCTGTTATGAAACTAGAATATCTTTTGCACATTCTGGAAGTGATTGCGATCGCAAAGCTCTATTAGTTGCTGTGGAATCGACTTTTAAAAATGAGAGGGCGTAAAATTCGCCAAAAAAATTTCGCGACGAAATCGAGCACATGCCTTCATAAAAGGGCTCTCCTGGCCAAATGGTTTAACTTTGGCAGGTCCCTCGTGCTTTATCAGGAAAGTAGACTTCGTGGGGCAGATTCTGGAAGTGATTGCGATCGCAAAGCTCTATTAGTTGCTTTGGAATCGGCTTTTGAAAAAAAATCTGTGAAAATCGCAAAAATTTTGGGTATCGAAATCTGGCAAAAGTCTGCATAAAAGGGCTCTCCTGGCCAAATGGTTTAACTTTGGCAGGTCCCTGCTGTTCTGTTATGAAACTAGAATATCTTTTGCACATTCTGGAAGTGATTGCGATCGCAAAGCTCTATTAGTTGCTGTGGAATCGACTTTTAAAAATGAGAGGGCGTAAAATTCGCCAAAAAAATTTCGCGACGAAATCGAGCACATGCCTTCATAAAAGGGCTCTCCTGGCCAAATGGTTTAACTTTGGCAGGTCCCTCGTGCTTTATCAGGAAAGTAGACTTCGTGGGGCAGATTCTGGAAGTGATTGCGATCGCAAAGCTCTATTAGTTGCTTTGGAATCGGCTTTTGAAAAAAAATCTGTGAAAATCGCAAAAATTTTGGGTATCGAAATCTGGCAAAAGTCTGCATAAAAGGGCTCTCCTGGCCAAATGGTTTAACTTTGGCAGGTCCCTGCTGTTCTGTTATGAAACTAGAATATCTTTTGCACATTCTGGAAGTGATTGCGATCGCAAAGCTCTATTAGTTGCTGTGGAATCGACTTTTAAAAATGAGAGGGCGTAAAATTCGCCAAAAACTTTTCGCGACGAAATCGAGCACATGCCTTCATAAAAGGGCTCTCCTGGCCAAATGGTTTAACTTTGGCAGCTCCCTCGTGCTTTATCAGGAAAGTAGACTTCGTGGGGCAGATTCTGGAAGTGATTGTGATCGCAAAGCTCTATTAGTTGCTTTGGAATCGGCTTTTGAAAAAAAATCTGTGAAAATCGCAAAAATTTTGGGTATCGAAATCTGGCAAAAGTCTGCATAAAAGGGCTCTCCTGGCCAAATGGTTTAACTTTGGCAGGTCCCTGCTGTTCTGTTATGAAACTAGAATATCTTTTGCACATTCTGGAAGTGATTGCGATCGCAAAGCTCTATTAGTTGCTGTGGAATCGACTTTTAAAAATGAGAGGGCGTAAAATTCGCCAAAAAAATTTCGCGACGAAATCGAGCACATGCCTTCATAAAAGGGCTCTCCTGGCCAAATGGTTTAACTTTGGCAGGTCCCTCGTGCTTTATCAGGAAAGTAGACTTCGTGGGGCAGATTCTGGAAGTGATTGCGATCGCAAAGCTCTATTAGTTGCTTTGGAATCGGCTTTTGAAAAAAAATCTGTGAAAATCGCAAAAATTTTGGGTATCGAAATCTGGCAAAAGTCTGCATAAAAGGGCTCTCCTGGCCAAATGGTTTAACTTTGGCAGGTCCCTCGTGCTTTATCAGGAAAGTAGACTTCGTGGGGTAGATTCTGGAAGTGATTGCGATCGCAAAGCTCTATTAGTTGCTTTGGAATCGGCTTTTGAAAAAAAATCTGTGAAAATCGCAAAAATTTTCGGTATCGAAATCTGGCAAAAGTCTGCATAAAAGGGCTCTCCTGGCCAAATGGTTTAACTTTGGCAGGTCCCTGCTGTTCTGTTATGAAACTAGAATATCTTTTGCACATTCTGGAAGTGATTGCGATCGCAAAGCTCTATTAGTTGCTGTGGAATCGACTTTTAAAAATGAGAGGGCGTAAAATTCGCCAAAAAAATTTCGCGACGAAATCGAGCACATGCCTTCATAAAAGGGCTCTCCTGGCCAAATGGTTTAACTTTGGCAGGTCCCTCGTGCTTTATCAGGAAAGTAGACTTCGTGGGGCAGATTCTGGAAGTGATTGCGATCGCAAAGCTCTATTAGTTGCTTTGGAATCGGCTTTTGAAAAAAAATCTGTGAAAATCGCAAAAATTTTGGGTATCGAAATCTGGCAAAAGTCTGCATAAAAGGGCTCTCCTGGCCAAATGGTTTAACTTTGGCAGGTCCCTGCTGTTCTGTTATGAAACTAGAATATCTTTTGCACATTCTGGAAGTGATTGCGATCGCAAAGCTCTATTAGTTGCTGTGGAATCGACTTTTAAAAATGAGAGGGCGTAAAATTCGCCAAAAAAATTTCGCGACGAAATCGAGCACATGCCTTCATAAAAGGGCTCTCCTGGCCAAATGGTTTAACTTTGGCAGGTCCCTCGTGCTTTATCAGGAAAGTAGACTTCGTGGGGCAGATTCTGGAAGTGATTGCGATCGCAAAGCTCTATTAGTTGCTTTGGAATCGGCTTTTGAAAAAAAATCTGTGAAAATCGCAAAAATTTTGGGTATCGAAATCTGGCAAAAGTCTGCATAAAAGGGCTCTCCTGGCCAAATGGTTTAACTTTGGCAGGTCCCTGCTGTTCTGTTATGAAACTAGAATATCTTTTGCACATTCTGGAAGTCATTGCGATCGCAAAGCTCTATTAGTTGCTGTGGAATCGACTTTTAAAAATGAGAGGGCGTAAAATTCGCCAAAAAAATTTCGCGACGAAATCGAGCACATGCCTTCATAAAAGGGCTCTCCTGGCCAAATGGTTTAACTTTGGCAGGTCCCTCGTGCTTTATCAGGAAAGTAGACTTCGTGGGACAGATTCTGGAAGTGATTGCGATCGCAAAGCTCTATTAGTTGCTTTGGAATCGGCTTTTGAAAAAAAATCTGTGAAAATCGCAAAAATTTTGGGTATCGAAATCTGGCAAAAGTCTGCATAAAAGGGCTCTCCTGGCCAAATGGTTTAACTTTGGCAGGTCCCTGCTGTTCTGTTATGAAACTAGAATATCTTTTGCACATTCTGGAAGTGATTGCGATCGCAAAGCTCTATTAGTTGCTGTGGAATCGACTTTTAAAAATGAGAGGGCGTAAAATTCGCCAAAAAAATTTCGCGACGAAATCGAGCACATGCCTTCATAAAAGGGCTCTCCTGGCCAAATGGTTTAACTTTGGCAGGTCCCTCGTGCTTTATCAGGAAAGTAGACTTCGTGGGGCAGATTCTGGAAGTGATTGCGATCGCAAAGCTCTATTAGTTGCTTTGGAATCGGCTTTTGAAAAAAAATCTGTGAAAATCGCAAAAATTTTGGGTATCGAAATCTGGCAAAAGTCTGCATAAAAGGGCTCTCCTGGCCAAATGGTTTAACTTTGGCAGGTCCCTGCTGTTCTGTTATGAAACTAGAATATCTTTTGCACATTCTGGAAGTGATTGCGATCGCAAAGCTCTATTAGTTGCTGTGGAATCGACTTTTAAAAATGAGAGGGCGTAAAATTCGCCAAAAAAATTTCGCGACGAAATCGAGCACATGCCTTCATAAAAGGGCTCTCCTGGCCAAATGGTTTAACTTTGGCAGGTCCCTCGTGCTTTATCAGGAAAGTAGACTTCGTGGGGCAGATTCTGGAAGTGATTGCGATCACAAAGCTCTATTAGTTGCTTTGGAATCGGCTTTTGAAAAAAAATCTGTGAAAATCGCAAAAATTTTGGGTATCGAAATCTGGCAAAAGTCTGCATAAAAGGGCTCTCCTGGCCAAATGGTTTAACTTTGGCAGGTCCCTGCTGTTCTGTTATGAAACTAGAATATCTTTTGCACATTCTGGAAGTGATTGCGATCGCAAAGCTCTATTAGTTGCTGTGGAATCGACTTTTAAAAATGAGAGGGCGTAAAATTCGCCAAAAAAATTTCGCGACGAAATCGAGCACATGCCTTCATAAAAGGGCTCTCCTGGCCAAATGGTTTAACTTTGGCAGGTCCCTCGTGCTTTATCAGGAAAGTAGACTTCGTGGGGCAGATTCTGGAAGTGATTGCGATCGCAAAGCTCTATTAGTTGCTTTGGAATCGGCTTTTGAAAAAAAATCTGTGAAAATCGCAAAAATTTTGGGTATCGAAATCTGGCAAAAGTCTGCATAAAAGGGCTCTCCTGGCCAAATGGTTTAACTTTGGCAGGTCCCTGCTGTTCTGTTATGAAACTAGAATATCTTTTGCACATTCTGGAAGTGATTGCGATCGCAAAGCTCTATTAGTTGCTGTGGAATCGACTTTTAAAAATGAGAGGGCATAAAATTCGCCAAAAAAATTTCGCGACGAAATCGAGCACATGCCTTCATAAAAGGGCTCTCCTGGCCAAATGGTTTAACTTTGGCAGGTCCCTCGTGCTTTATCAGGAAAGTAGACTTCGTGGGGCAGATTCTGGAAGTGATTGCGATCGCAAAGCTCTATTAGTTGCTTTGGAATCGGCTTTTGAAAAAAAATCTGTGAAAATCGCAAAAATTTTGGGTATCGAAATCTGGCAAAAGTCTGCATAAAAGGGCTCTCCTGGCCAAATGGTTTAACTTTGGCAGGTCCCTGCTGTTCTGTTATGAAACTAGAATATCTTTTGCACATTCTGGAAGTGATTGCGATCGCAAAGCTCTATTAGTTGCTGTGGAATCGACTTTTAAAAATGAGAGGGCGTAAAATTCGCCAAAAAAATTTCGCGACGAAATCGAGCACATGCCTTCATAAAAGGGCTCTCCTGGCCAAATGGTTTAACTTTGGCAGGTCCCTCGTGCTTTATCAGGAAAGTAGACTTCGTGGGGCAGATTCTGGAAGTGATTGAGATCGCAAAGCTCTATTAGTTGCTTTGGAATCGGCTTTTGAAAAAAAATCTGTGAAAATCGCAAAAATTTTGGGTATCGAAATCTGGCAAAAGTCTGCATAAAAGGGCTCTCCTGGCCAAATGGTTTAACTTTGGCAGGTCCCTGCTGTTCTGTTATGAAACTAGAATATCTTTTGCACATTTTGGAAGTGATTGCGATCGCAAAGCTCTATTAGTTGCTGTGGAATCGACTTTTAAAAATGAGAGGGCGTAAAATTCGCCAAAAAAATTTCGCGACGAAATCGAGCACATGCCTTCATAAAAGGGCTCTCCTGGCCAAATGGTTTAACTTTGGCAGGTCCCTCGTGCTTTATCAGGAAAGTAGACTTCGTGGGGCAGATTCTGGAAGTGATTGCGATCGCAAAGCTCTATTAGTTGCTTTGGAATCGGCTTTTAAAAAAAATCTGTGAAAATCGCAAATTTTTGGGTATCGAAATCTGGCAAAAGTCTGCATAAAAGGGCTCTCCTGGCCAAATGGTTTAACTTTGGCAGGTCCCTGCTGTTCTGTTATGAAACTAGAATATCTTTTGCACATTCTGGAAGTGATTGCGATCGCAAAGCTCTATTAGTTGCTGTGGAATCGACTTTTAAAAATGAGAGGGCGTAAAATTCGCCAAAAAAATTTCGCGACGAAATCGAGCACATGCCTTCATAAAAGGGCTCTCCTGGCCAAATGGTTTAACTTTGGCAGGTCCCTCGTGCTTTATCAGGAAAGTAGACTTCGTGGGGCAGATTCTGGAAGTGATTGCGATCGCAAAGCTCTATTAGTTGCTTTGGAATCGGCTTTTGAAAAAAAATCTGTGAAAATCGCAAAAATTTTGGGTATCGAAATCTGGCAAATGTCTGCATAAAAGGGCTCTCCTGGCCAAATGGTTTAACTTTGGCAGGTCCCTGCTGTTCTGTTATGAAACTAGAATATCTTTTGCACATTCTGGAAGTGATTGCGATCGCAAAGCTCTATTAGTTGCTGTGGAATCGACTTTTAAAAATGAGAGGGCGTAAAATTCGCCAAAAAAATTTCGCGACGAAATCGAGCACATGCCTTCATAAAAGGGCTCTCCTGGCCAAATGGTTTAACTTTGGCAGGTCCCTCGTGCTTTATCAGGAAAGTAGACTTCGTGGGGCAGATTCTGGAAGTGATTGCGATCGCAAAGCTCTATTAGTTGCTTTGGAATCGGCTTTTGAAAAAAAATCTGTGAAAATCGCAAAAATTTTGGGTATCGAAATCTGGCAAAAGTCTGCATAAAAGGGCTCTCCTGGCCAAATGGTTTAACTTTGGCAGGTCCCTGCTGTTCTGTTATGAAACTAGAATATCTTTTGCACATTCTGGAAGTGATTGCGATCGCAAAGCTCTATTAGTTGCTGTGGAATCGACTTTTAAAAATGAGAGGGCGTAAAATTCGCCAAAAAAATTTCGCGACGAAATCGAGCACATGCCTTCATAAAAGGGCTCTCCTGGCCAAATGGTTTAACTTTGGCAGGTCCCTCGTGCTTTATCAGGAAAGTAGACTTCGTGGGGCAGATTCTGGAAGTGATTGCGATCGCAAAGCTCTATTAGTTGCTTTGGAATCGGCTTTTGAAAAAAAATCTGTGAAAATCGCAAAAATTTTGGGTATCGAAATCTGGCAAAAGTCTGCATAAAAGGGCTCTCCTGGCCAAATGGTTTAACTTTGGCAGGTCCCTGCTGTTCTGTTATGAAACTAGAATATCTTTTGCACATTCTGGAAGTGATTGCGATCGCAAAGCTCTATTAGTTGCTGTGGAATCGACTTTTAAAAATGAGAGGGCGTAAAATTTCCCCAAAAAAATTTCGCGACGAAATCGAGCACATGCCTTCATAAAAGGGCTCTCCTGGCCAAATGGTTTAACTTTGGCAGGTCCCTCGTGCTTTATCAAGAAAGTAGACTTCGTGGGGCAGATTCTGGAAGTGATTGCGATCGCAAAGCTCTATTAGTTGCTTTGGAATCGGCTTTTGAAAAAAAATCTGTGAAAATCGCAAAAATTTTGGGTATCGAAATCTGGCAAAAGTCTGCATAAAAGGGCTCTCCTGGCCAAATGGTTTAACTTTGGCAGGTCCCTGCTGTTCTGTTATGAAACTAGAATATCTTTTGCACATTCTGGAAGTGATTGCGATCGCAAAGCTCTATTAGTTGCTGTGGAATCGACTTTTAAAAATGAGAGGGCGTAAAATTCGCCAAAAAAATTTCGCGACGAAATCGAGCACATGCCTTCATAAAAGGGCTCTCCTGGCCAAATGGTTTAACTTTGGCAGGTCCCTCGTGCTTTATCAGGAAAGTAGACTTCGTGGGGCAGATTCTGGAAGTGATTGCGATCGCAAAGCTCTATTAGTTGCTTTGGAATCGGCTTTTGAAAAAAAATCTGCGAAAATCGCAAAAATTTTGGGTATCGAAATCTGGCAAAAGTCTGCATAAAAGGGCTCTCCTGGCCAAATGGTTTAACTTTGGCAGGTCCCTGCTGTTCTGTTATGAAACTAAAATATCTTTTGCACATTCTGGAAGTGATTGCGATCGCAAAGCTCTATTAGTTGCTGTGGAATCGACTTTTAAAAATGAGAGGGCGTAAAATTCGCCAAAAAAATTTCGCGACGAAATCGAGCACATGCCTTCATAAAAGGGCTCTCCTGGCCAAATGGTTTAACTTTGGCAGGTCCCTCGTGCTTTATCAGGAAAGTAGACTTCGTGGGGCAGATTCTGGAAGTGATTGCGATCGCAAAGCTCTATTAGTTGCTTTGGAATCGGCTTTTGAAAAAAAATCTGTGAAAATCGCAAAAATTTTGGGTATCGAAATCTGGCAAAAGTCTGCATAAAAGGGCTCTCCTGGCCAAATGGTTTAACTTTGGCAGGTCCCTGCTGTTCTGTTATGAAACTAGAATATCTTTTGCACATTCTGGAAGTGATTGCGATCGCAAAGCTCTATTAGTTGCTGTGGAATCGACTTTTAAAAATGAGAGGGCGTAAAATTCGCCAAAAAAATTTCGCGACGAAATCGAGCACATGCCTTCATAAAAGGGCTCTCCTGGCCAAATGGTTTAACTTTGGCAGGTCCCTCGTGCTTTATCAGGAAAGTAGACTTCGTGGGGCAGATTCTGGAAGTGATTGCGATCGCAAAGCTCTATTAGTTGCTTTGGAATCGGCTTTTGAAAAAAAATCTGTGAAAATCGCAAAAATTTTGGGTATCGAAATCTGGCAAAAGTCTGCATAAAAGGGCTCTCCTGGCCAAATGGTTTAACTTTGGCAGGTCCCTGCTGTTCTGTTATGAAACTAAAATATCTTTTGCACATTCTGGAAGTGATTGCGATCGCAAAGCTCTATTAGTTGCTGTGGAATCGACTTTTAAAAATGAGAGGGCGTAAAATTCGCCAAAAAAATTTCGCGACGAAATCGAGCACATGCCTTCACAAAAGGGCTCTCCTGGCCAAATGGTTTAACTTTGGCAGGTCCCTCGTGCTTTATCAGGAAAGTAGACTTCGTGGGGCAGATTCTGGAAGTGATTGCGATCGCAAAGCTCTATTAGTTGCTTTGGAATCGGCTTTTGAAAAAAAATCTGTGAAAATCGCAAAAATTTTGGGTATCGAAATCTGGCAAAAGTCTGCATAAAAGGGCTCTCCTGGCCAAATGGTTTAACTTTGGCAGGTCCCTGCTGTTCTGTTATGAAACTAGAATATCTTTTGCACATTCTGGAAGTGATTGCGATCGCAAAGCTCTATTAGTTGCTGTGGAATCGACTTTTAAAAATGAGAGGGCGTAAAATTCGCCAAAAAAATTTCGCGACGAAATCGAGCACATGCCTTCATAAAAGGGCTCTCCTGGCCAAATGGTTTAACTTTGGCAGGTCCCTCGTGCTTTATCAGGAAAGTAGACTTCGTGGGGCAGATTCTGGAAGTGATTGCGATCGCAAAGCTCTATTAGTTGCTTTGGAATCGGCTTTTGAAAAAAAATCTGTGAAAATCGCAAAAATTTTGGGTATCGAAATCTGGCAAAAGTCTGCATAAAAGGGCTCTCCTGGCCAAATGGTTTAACTTTGGCAGGTCCCTGCTGTTCTGTTATGAAACTAGAATATCTTTTGCACATTCTGGAAGTGATTGCGATCGCAAAGCTCTATTAGTTGCTGTGGAATCGACTTTTAAAAATGAGAGGGCGTAAAATTCGCCAAAAAAATTTCGCGACGAAATCGAGCACATGCCTTCATAAAAGGGCTCTCCTGGCCAAATGGTTTAACTTTGGCAGGTCCCTCGTGCTTTATCAGGAAAGTAGACTTCGTGGGGCAGATTCTGGAAGTGATTGCGATCGCAAAGCTCTATTAGTTGCTTTGGAATCGGCTTTTGAAAAAAAATCTGCGAAAATCGCAAAAATTTTGGGTATCGAAATCTGGCAAAAGTCTGCATAAAAGGGCTCTCCTGGCCAAATGGTTTAACTTTGGCAGGTCCCTGCTGTTCTGTTATGAAACTAGAATATCTTTTGCACATTCTGGAAGTGATTGCGATCGCAAAGCTCTATTAGTTGCTGTGGAATCGACTTTTAAAAATGAGAGGGCGTAAAATTCGCCAAAAAAATTTCGCGACGAAATCGAGCACATGCCTTCATAAAAGGGCTCTCCTGACCAAATGGTTTAACTTTGGCAGGTCCCTCGTGCTTTATCAGGAAAGTAGACTTCGTGGGGCAGATTCTGGAAGTGATTGCGATCGCAAAGCTCTATTAGTTGCTTTGGAATCGGCTTTTGAAAAAAAATCTGTGAAAATCGCAAAAATTTTGGGTATCGAAATCTGGCAAAAGTCTGCATAAAAGGGCTCTCCTGGCCAAATGGTTTAACTTTGGCAGGTCCCTGCTGTTCTGTTATGAAACTAGAATATCTTTTGCACATTCTGGAAGTGATTGAGATCGCAAAGCTCTATTAGTTGCTGTGGAATCGACTTTTAAAAATGAGAGGGCGTAAAATTCGCCAAAAAAATTTCGCGACGAAATCGAGCACATGCCTTCATAAAAGGGCTCTCCTGGCCAAATGGTTTAACTTTGGCAGGTCCCTCGTGCTTTATCAGGAAAGTAGACTTCGTGGGGCAGATTCTGGAAGTGATTGCGATCGCAAAGCTCTATTAGTTGCTTTGGAATCGGCTTTTGAAAAAAAATCTGTGAAAATCGCAAAAATTTTGGGTATCGAAATCTGGCAAAAGTCTGCATAAAAGGGCTCTCCTGGCCAAATGGTTTAACTTTGGCAGGTCCCTGCTGTTCTGTTATGAAACTAGAATATCTTTTGCACATTCTGGAAGTGATTGCGATCGCAAAGCTCTATTAGTTGCTGTGGAATCGACTTTTAAAAATGAGAGGGCGTAAAATTCGCCAAAAAAATTTCGCGACGAAATCGAGCACATGCCTTCATAAAAGGGCTCTCCTGGCCAAATGGTTTAACTTTGGCAGGTCCCTCGTGCTTTATCAGGAAAGTAGACTTCGTGGGGCAGATTCTGGAAGTGATTGCGATCGCAAAGCTCTATTAGTTGCTTTGGAATCGGCTTTTGAAAAAAAATCTGTGAAAATCGCAAAAATTTTGGGTATCGAAATCTGGCAAAAGTCTGCATAAAAGGGCTCTCCTGGCCAAATGGTTTAACTTTGGCAGGTCCCTGCTGTTCTGTTATGAAACTAGAATATCTTTTGCACATTCTGGAAGTGATTGCGATCGCAAAGCTCTATTAGTTGCTGTGGAATCGACTTTTAAAAATGAGAGGGCGTAAAATTCGCCAAAAAAATTTCGCGACGAAATCGAGCACATGCCTTCATAAAAGGGCTCTCCTGGCCAAATGGTTTAACTTTGGCAGGTCCCTCGTGCTTTATCAGGAAAGTAGACTTCGTGGGGCAGATTCTGGAAGTGATTGCGATCGCAAAGCTCTATTAGTTGCTTTGGAATCGGCTTTTGAAAAAAAATCTGTGAAAATCGCAAAAATTTTGGGTATCGAAATCTGGCAAAAGTCTGCATAAAAGGGCTCTCCTGGCCAAATGGTTTAACTTTGGCAGGTCCCTGCTGTTCTGTTATGAAACTAGAATATCTTTTGCACATTCTGGAAGTGATTGCGATCGCAAAGCTCTATTAGTTGCTGTGGAATCGACTTTTAAAAATGAGAGGGCGTAAAATTTCCCCAAAAAAATTTCGCGACGAAATCGAGCACATGCCTTCATAAAAGGGCTCTCCTGGCCAAATGGTTTAACTTTGGCAGGTCCCTCGTGCTTTATCAGGAAAGTAGACTTCGTGGGGCAGATTCTGGAAGTGATTGCGATCGCAAAGCTCTATTAGTTGCTTTGGAATCGGCTTTTGAAAGAAAATCTGTGAAAATCGCAAAAATTTTGGGTATCGAAATCTGGCAAAAGTCTGCATAAAAGGGCTCTCCTGGCCAAATGGTTTAACTTTGGCAGGTCCCTGCTGTTCTGTTATGAAACTAGAATATCTTTTGCACATTCTGGAAGTGATTGCGATCGCAAAGCTCTATTAGTTGCTGTGGAATCGACTTTTAAAAATGAGAGGGCGTAAAATTCGCCAAAAAAATTTCGCGACGAAATCGAGCACATGCCTTCATAAAAGGGCTCTCCTGGCCAAATGGTTTAACTTTGGCAGGTCCCTCGTGCTTTATCAGGAAAGTAGACTTCGTGGGGCAGATTCTGGAAGTGATTGCGATCGCAAAGCTCTATTAGTTGCTTTGGAATCGGCTTTTGAAAAAAAATCTGCGAAAATCGCAAAAATTTTGGGTATCAAAATCTGGCAAAAGTCTGCATAAAAGGGCTCTCCTGGCCAAATGGTTTAACTTTGGCAGGTCCCTGCTGTTCTGTTATGAAACTAGAATATCTTTTGCACATTCTGGAAGTGATTTCGATCGCAAAGCTCTATTAGTTGCTGTGGAATCGACTTTTAAAAATGAGAGGGCGTAAAATTCGCCAAAAAAATTTCGCGACGAAATCGAGCACATGCCTTCATAAAAGGGCTCTCCTGGCCAAATGGTTTAACTTTGGCAGGTCCCTCGTGCTTTATCAGGAAAGTAGACTTCGTGGGGCAGATTCTGGAAGTGATTGCGATCGCAAAGCTCTATTAGTTGCTTTGGAATCGGCTTTTGAAAAAAAATCTGTGAAAATCGCAAAAATTTTGGGTATCGAAATCTGGCAAAAGTCTGCATAAAAGGGCTCTCCTGGCCAAATGGTTTAACTTTGGCAGGTCCCTGCTGTTCTGTTATGAAACTAGAATATCTTTTGCACATTCTGGAAGTGATTGCGATCGCAAAGCTCTATTAGTTGCTGTGGAATCGACTTTTAAAAATGAGAGGGCGTAAAATTCGCCAAAAAAATTTCGCGACGAAATCGAGCACATGCCTTCATAAAAGGGCTCTCCTGGCCAAATGGTTTAACTTTGGCAGGTCCCTCGTGCTTTATCAGGAAAGTAGACTTCGTGGGGCAGATTCTGGAAGTGATTGCGATCGCAAAGCTCTATTAGTTGCTTTGGAATCGGCTTTTGAAAAAAAATCTGTGAAAATCGCAAAAATTTTGGGTATCGAAATCTGGCAAAAGTCTGCATAAAAGGGCTCTCCTGGCCAAATGGTTTAACTTTGGCAGGTCCCTGCTGTTCTGTTATGAAACTAGAATATCTTTTGCACATTCTGGAAGTGATTGCGATCGCAAAGCTCTATTAGTTGCTGTGGAATCGACTTTTAAAAATGAGAGGGCGTAAAATTCGCCAAAAAAATTTCGCGACGAAATCGAGCACATGCCTTCATAAAAGGGCTCTCCTGGCCAAATGGTTTAACTTTGGCAGGTCCCTCGTGCTTTATCAGGAAAGTAGACTTCGTGGGGCAGATTCTGGAAGTGATTGCGATCGCAAAGCTCTATTAGTTGCTTTGGAATCGGCTTTTGAAAAAAAATCTGTGAAAATCGCAAAAATTTTGTTTATCGAAATCTGGCAAAAGTCTGCATAAAAGGGCTCTCCTGGCCAAATGGTTTAACTTTGGCAGGTCCCTGCTGTTCTGTTATGAAACTAGACTATCTTTTGCACATTCTGGAAGTGATTGCGATCGCAAAGCTCTATTAGTTGCTGTGGAATCGACTTTTAAAAATGAGAGGGCGTAAAATTCGCCAAAAAAATTTCGCGACGAAATCGAGCACATGCCTTCATAAAAGGGCTCTCCTGGCCAAATGGTTTAACTTTGGCAGGTCCCTCGTGCTTTATCAGGAAAGTAGACTTCGTGGGGCAGATTCTGGAAGTGATTGCGATCGCAAAGCTCTATTAGTTGCTTTGGAATCGGCTTTTGAAAAAAAATCTGTGAAAATCGCAAAAATTTTGGGTATCGAAATCTGGCAAAAGTCTGCATAAAAGGGCTCTCCTGGCCAAATGGTTTAACTTTGGCAGGTCCCTGCTGTTCTGTTATGAAACTAGAATATCTTTTGCACATTTTGGAAGTGATTGCGATCGCAAAGCTCTATTAGTTGCTGTGGAATCGACTTTTAAAAATGAGAGGGCGTAAAATTCGCCAAAAAAATTTCGCGACGAAATCGAGCACATGCCTTCATAAAAGGGCTCTCCTGGCCAAATGGTTTAACTTTGGCAGGTCCCTCGTGCTTTATCAGGAAAGTAGACTTCGTGGGGCAGATTCTGGAAGTGATTGCGATCGCAAAGCTCTATTAGTTGCTTTGGAATCGGCTTTTGAAAAAAAATCTGTGAAAATCGCAAAAATTTTGGGTATCGAAATCTGGCAAAAGTCTGCATAAAAGGGCTCTCCTGGCCAAATGGTTTAACTTTGGCAGGTCCCTGCTGTTCTGTTATGAAACTAGAATATCTTTTGCACATTCTGGAAGTGATTGCGATCGCAAAGCTCTATTAGTTGCTGTGGAATCGACTTTTAAAAATGAGAGGGCGTAAAATTCGCCAAAAAAATTTCGCGACGAAATCGAGCACATGCCTTCATAAAAGGGCTCTCCTGGCCAAATGGTTTAACTTTGGCAGGTCCCTCGTGCTTTATCAGGAAAGTAGACTTCGTGGGGCAGATTCTGGAAGTGATTGCGATCGCAAAGCTCTATTAGTTGCTTTGGAATCGGCTTTTGAAAAAAAATCTGTGAAAATCGCAAAAATTTTGGGTATCGAAATCTGGCAAAAGTCTGCATAAAAGGGCTCTCCTGGCCAAATGGTTTAACTTTGGCAGGTCCCTGCTGTTCTGTTATGAAACTAGAATATCTTTTGCACATTCTGGAAGTGATTGCGATCGCAAAGCTCTATTAGTTGCTGTGGAATCGACTTTTAAAAATGAGAGGGCGTAAAATTCGCCAAAAAAATTTCGCGACGAAATCGAGCACATGCCTTCATAAAAGGGCTCTCCTGGCCAAATGGTTTAACTTTGGCAGGTCCCTCGTGCTTTATCAGGAAAGTAGACTTCGTGGGGCAGATTCTGGAAGTGATTGCGATCGCAAAGCTCTATTAGTTGCTTTGGAATCGGCTTTTGAAAAAAAATCTGTGAAAATCGCAAAAATTTTGGGTATCGAAATCTGGCAAAAGTCTGCATAAAAGGGCTCTCCTGGCCAAATGGTTTAACTTTGGCAGGTCCCTGCTGTTCTGTTATGAAACTAGAATATCTTTTGCACATTCTGGAAGTGATTGCGATCGCAAAGCTCTATTAGTTGCTGTGGAATCGACTTTTAAAAATGAGAGGGCGTAAAATTCGCCAAAAAAATTTCGCGACGAAATCGAGCACATGCCTTCATAAAAGGGCTCTCCTGGCCAAATGGTTTAACTTTGGCAAGTCCCTCGTGCTTTATCAGGAAAGTAGACTTCGTGGGGCAGATTCTGGAAGTGATTGCGATCGCAAAGCTCTATTAGTTGCTTTGGAATCGGCTTTTGAAAAAAAATCTGTGAAAATCGCAAAAATTTTGGGTATCGAAATCTGGCAAAAGTCTGCATAAAAGGGCTCTCCTGGCCAAATGGTTTAACTTTGGCAGGTCCCTGCTGTTCTGTTATGAAACTAGAATATCTTTTGCACATTCTGGAAGTGATTGCGATCGCAAAGCTCTATTAGTTGCTGTGGAATCGACTTTTAAAAATGAGAGGGCGTAAAATTTCCCCAAAAAAATTTCGCGACGAAATCGAGCACATGCCTTCATAAAAGGGCTCTCCTGGCCAAATGGTTTAACTTTGGCAGGTCCCTGCTGTTCTGTTATGAAACTAGAATATCTTTTGCACATTCTGGAAGTGATTTCGATCGCAAAGCTCTATTAGTTGCTGTGGAATCGACTTTTAAAAATGAGAGGGCGTAAAATTCGCCAAAAAAATTTCGCGACGAAATCGAGCACATGCCTTCATAAAAGGGCTCTCCTGGCCAAATGGTTTAACTTTGGCAGGTCCCTCGTGCTTTATCAGGAAAGTAGACTTCGTGGGGCAGATTCTGGAAGTGATTGCGATCGCAAAGCTCTATTAGTTGCTTTGGAATCGGCTTTTGAAAAAAAATCTGTGAAAATCGCAAAAATTTTGGGTATCGAAATCTGGCAAAAGTCTGCATAAAAGGGCTCTCCTGGCCAAATGGTTTAACTTTGGCAGGTCCCTGCTGTTCTGTTATGAAACTAGAATATCTTTTGCACATTCTGGAAGTGATTGCGATCGCAAAGCTCTATTAGTTGCTGTGGAATCGACTTTTAAAAATGAGAGGGCGTAAAATTCGCCAAAAAAATTTCGCGACGAAATCGAGCACATGCCTTCATAAAAGGGCTCTCCTGGCCAAATGGTTTAACTTTGGCAGGTCCCTCGTGCTTTATCAGGAAAGTAGACTTCGTGGGGCAGATTCTGGAAGTGATTGCGATCGCAAAGCTCTATTAGTTGCTTTGGAATCGGCTTTTGAAAAAAAATCTGTGAAAATCGCAAAAATTTTGGGTATCGAAATCTGGCAAAAGTCTGCATAAAAGGGCTCTCCTGGCCAAATGGTTTAACTTTGGCAGGTCCCTGCTGTTCTGTTATGAAACTAGAATATCTTTTGCACATTCTGGAAGTGATTGCGATCGCAAAGCTCTATTAGTTGCTGTGGAATCGACTTTTAAAAATGAGAGGGCGTAAAATTCGCCAAAAAAATTTCGCGACGAAATCGAGCACATGCCTTCATAAAAGGGCTCTCCTGGCCAAATGGTTTAACTTTGGCAGGTCCCTCGTGCTTTATCAGGAAAGTAGACTTCGTGGGGCAGATTCTGGAAGTGATTGCGATCGCAAAGCTCTATTAGTTGCTTTGGAATCGGCTTTTGAAAAAAAATCTGTGAAAATCGCAAAAATTTTGTTTATCGAAATCTGGCAAAAGTCTGCATAAAAGGGCTCTCCTGGCCAAATGGTTTAACTTTGGCAGGTCCCTGCTGTTCTGTTATGAAACTAGACTATCTTTTGCACATTCTGGAAGTGATTGCGATCGCAAAGCTCTATTAGTTGCTGTGGAATCGACTTTTAAAAATGAGAGGGCGTAAAATTCGCCAAAAAAATTTCGCGACGAAATCGAGCACATGCCTTCATAAAAGGGCTCTCCTGGCCAAATGGTTTAACTTTGGCAGGTCCCTCGTGCTTTATCAGGAAAGTAGACTTCGTGGGGCAGATTCTGGAAGTGATTGCGATCGCAAAGCTCTATTAGTTGCTTTGGAATCGGCTTTTGAAAAAAAATCTGTGAAAATCGCAAAAATTTTGGGTATCGAAATCTGGCAAAAGTCTGCATAAAAGGGCTCTCCTGGCCAAATGGTTTAACTTTGGCAGGTCCCTGCTGTTCTGTTATGAAACTAGAATATCTTTTGCACATTTTGGAAGTGATTGCGATCGCAAAGCTCTATTAGTTGCTGTGGAATCGACTTTTAAAAATGAGAGGGCGTAAAATTCGCCAAAAAAATTTCGCGACGAAATCGAGCACATGCCTTCATAAAAGGGCTCTCCTGGCCAAATGGTTTAACTTTGGCAGGTCCCTCGTGCTTTATCAGGAAAGTAGACTTCGTGGGGCAGATTCTGGAAGTGATTGCGATCGCAAAGCTCTATTAGTTGCTTTGGAATCGGCTTTTGAAAAAAAATCTGTGAAAATCGCAAAAATTTTGGGTATCGAAATCTGGCAAAAGTCTGCATAAAAGGGCTCTCCTGGCCAAATGGTTTAACTTTGGCAGGTCCCTGCTGTTCTGTTATGAAACTAGAATATCTTTTGCACATTCTGGAAGTGATTGCGATCGCAAAGCTCTATTAGTTGCTGTGGAATCGACTTTTAAAAATGAGAGGGCGTAAAATTCGCCAAAAAAATTTCGCGACGAAATCGAGCACATGCCTTCATAAAAGGGCTCTCCTGGCCAAATGGTTTAACTTTGGCAGGTCCCTCGTGCTTTATCAGGAAAGTAGACTTCGTGGGGCAGATTCTGGAAGTGATTGCGATCGCAAAGCTCTATTAGTTGCTTTGGAATCGGCTTTTGAAAAAAAATCTGTGAAAATCGCAAAAATTTTGGGTATCGAAATCTGGCAAAAGTCTGCATAAAAGGGCTCTCCTGGCCAAATGGTTTAACTTTGGCAGGTCCCTGCTGTTCTGTTATGAAACTAGAATATCTTTTGCACATTCTGGAAGTGATTGCGATCGCAAAGCTCTATTAGTTGCTGTGGAATCGACTTTTAAAAATGAGAGGGCGTAAAATTCGCCAAAAAAATTTCGCGACGAAATCGAGCACATGCCTTCATAAAAGGGCTCTCCTGGCCAAATGGTTTAACTTTGGCAGGTCCCTCGTGCTTTATCAGGAAAGTAGACTTCGTGGGGCAGATTCTGGAAGTGATTGCGATCGCAAAGCTCTATTAGTTGCTTTGGAATCGGCTTTTGAAAAAAAATCTGTGAAAATCGCAAAAATTTTGGGTATCGAAATCTGGCAAAAGTCTGCATAAAAGGGCTCTCCTGGCCAAATGGTTTAACTTTGGCAGGTCCCTGCTGTTCTGTTATGAAACTAGAATATCTTTTGCACATTCTGGAAGTGATTGCGATCGCAAAGCTCTATTAGTTGCTGTGGAATCGACTTTTAAAAATGAGAGGGCGTAAAATTCGCCAAAAAAATTTCGCGACGAAATCGAGCACATGCCTTCATAAAAGGGCTCTCCTGGCCAAATGGTTTAACTTTGGCAGGTCCCTCGTGCTTTATCAGGAAAGTAGACTTCGTGGGGCAGATTCTGGAAGTGATTGCGATCGCAAAGCTCTATTAGTTGCTTTGGAATCGGCTTTTGAAAAAAAATCTGTGAAAATCGCAAAAATTTTGGGTATCGAAATCTGGCAAAAGTCTGCATAAATGGGCTCTCCTGGCCAAATGGTTTAACTTTGGCAGGTCCCTGCTGTTCTGTTATGAAACTAGAATATCTTTTGCACATTTTGGAAGTGATTGCGATCGCAAAGCTCTATTAGTTGCTGTGGAATCGACTTTTAAAAATGAGAGGGCGTAAAATTCGCCAAAAAAATTTCGCGACGAAGTCGAGCACATGCCTTCATAAAAGGGCTCTCCTGGCCAAATGGTTTAACTTTGGCAGGTCCCTCGTGCTTTATCAGAAAAGTAGACTTCGTGGGGCAGATTCTGGAAGTGATTGCGATCGCAAAGCTCTATTAGTTGCTTTGGAATCGGCTTTTGAAAAAAAATCTGCGAAAATCGCAAAAATTTTGGGTATCGAAATCTGGCAAAAGTCTGCATAAAAGGGCTCTCCTGGCCAAATGGTTTAACTTTGGCAGGTCCCTGCTGTTCTGTTATGAAACTAGAATATCTTTTGCACATTCTGGAAGTGATTGCGATCGCAAAGCTCTATTAGTTGCTGTGGAATCGACTTTTAAAAATGAGAGGGCGTAAAATTCGCCAAAAAAATTTCGCGACGAAATCGAGCACATGCCTTCATAAAAGGGCTCTCCTGGCCAAATGGTTTAACTTTGGCAGGTCCCTCGTGCTTTATCAGGAAAGTAGACTTCGTGGGGCAGATTCTGGAAGTGATTGCGATCGCAAAGCTCTATTAGTTGCTTTGGAATCGGCTTTTGAAAAAAAATCTGTGAAAATCGCAAAAATTTTGGGTATCGAAATCTGGCAAAAGTCTGCATAAAAGGGCTCTCCTGGCCAAATGGTTTAACTTTGGCAGGTCCCTGCTGTTCTGTTATGAAACTAGAATATCTTTTGCACATTCTGGAAGTGATTGCGATCGCAAAGCTCTATTAGTTGCTGTGGAATCGACTTTTAAAAATGAGAGGGCGTAAAATTCGCCAAAAAAATTTCGCGACGAAATCGAGCACATGCCTTCATAAAAGGGCTCTCCTGGCCAAATGGTTTAACTTTGGCAGGTCCCTCGTGCTTTATCAGGAAAGTAGACTTCGTGGGGCAGATTCTGGAAGTGATTTCGATCGCAAAGCTCTATTAGTTGCTTTGGAATCGGCTTTTGAAAAAAAATCTGTGAAAATCGCAAAAATTTTGGGTATCGAAATCTGGCAAAAGTCTGCATAAAAGGGCTCTCCTGGCCAAATGGTTTAACTTTGGCAGGTCCCTGCTGTTCTGTTATGAAACTAGAATATCTTTTGCATATTCTGGAAGTGATTGCGATCGCAAAGCTCTATTAGTTGCTGTGGAATCGACTTTTAAAAATGAGAGGGCGTAAAATTCGCCAAAAAAATTTCGCGACGAAATCGAGCACATGCCTTCATAAAAGGGCTCTCCTGGCCAAATGGTTTAACTTTGGCAGGTCCCTCGTGCTTTATCAGGAAAGTAGACTTCGTGGGGCAGATTCTGGAAGTGATTGCGATCGCAAAGCTCTATTAGTTGCTTTGGAATCGGCTTTTGAAAAAGAATCTGTGAAAATCGCAAAAATTTTGGGTATCGAAATCTGGCAAAAGTCTGCATAAAAGGGCTCTCCTGGCCAAATGGTTTAACTTTGGCAGGTCCCTGCTGTTCTGTTATGAAACTAGAATATCTTTTGCACATTCTGGATGTGATTGCGATCGCAAAGCTCTATTAGTTGCTGTGGAATCGACTTTTAAAAATGAGAGGGCGTAAAATTCGCCAAAAAAATTTCGCGACGAAATCGAGCACATGCCTTCATAAAAGGGCTCCCTGGCCAAATGGTTTAACTTTGGCAGGTCCCTCGTGCTTTATCAGGAAAGTAGACTTCGTGGGGCAGATTCTGGAAGTGATTGCGATCGCAAAGCTCTATTAGTTGCTTTGGAATCGGCTTTTGAAAAAAAATCTGTGAAAATCGCAAAAATTTTGGGTATCGAAATCTGGCAAAAGTCTGCATAAAAGGGCTCTCCTGGCCAAATGGTTTAACTTTGGCAGGTCCCTGCTGTTCTGTTATGAAACTAGAATATCTTTTGCACATTCTGGAAGTGATTGCGATCGCAAAGCTCTATTAGTTGCTGTGGAATCGACTTTTAAAAATGAGAGGGCGTAAAATTCGCCAAAAAAATTTCGCGACGAAATCGAGCACATGCCTTCATAAAAGGGCTCTCCTGGCCAAATGGTTTAACTTTGGCAGGTCCCTCGTGCTTTATCAGGAAAGTAGACTTCGTGGGGCAGATTCTGGAAGTGATTGCGATCGCAAAGCTCTATTAGTTGCTTTGGAATCGGCTTTTGAAAAAAAATCTGTGAAAATCGCAAAAATTTTGGGTATCGAAATCTGGCAAAAGTCTGCATAAAAGGGCTCTCCTGGCCAAATGGTTTAACTTTGGCAGGTCCCTGCTGTTCTGTTATGAAACTAGAATATCTTTTGCACATTCTGGAAGTGATTGCGATCGCAAAGCTCTATTAGTTGCTGTGGAATCGACTTTTAAAAATGAGAGGGCGTAAAATTCGCCAAAAAAATTTCGCGACGAAATCGAGCACATGCCTTCATAAAAGGGCTCTCCCCATATAACAGTGATCTTCCCGCTTCGCTCCCTGGGACCTCCTGGATTCTTCCCGGAAGAATCCAGGAGCCCCCAGGGAACGAAGAGGGAAGATCACTGTTATATGTGTCCTTGCCAAATGGTTTAACTTTGGCAGGTCCCTCGTGCTTTATCAGGAAAGTAGACTTCGTGGGGCAGATTCTGGAAGTGATTGCGATCGCAAAGCTCTATTAGTTGCTTTGGAATCGGCTTTTGAAAAAAAATCTGTGAAAATCGCAAAAATTTTGGGTATCGAAATCTGGCAAAAGTCTGCATAAAAGGGCTCTCCTGGCCAAATGGTTTAACTTTGGCAGGTCCCTGCTGTTCTGTTATGAAACTAGAATATCTTTTGCACATTCTGGAAGTGATTGCGATCGCAAAGCTCTATTAGTTGCTGTGGAATCGACTTTTAAAAATGAGAGGGCGTAAAATTCGCCAAAAAAATTTCGCGACGAAATCGAGCACATGCCTTCATAAAAGGGCTCTCCTGGCCAAATGGTTTAACTTTGGCAGGTCCCTCGTGCTTTATCAGGAAAGTAGACTTCGTGGGGCAGATTCTGGAAGTGATTGCGATCGCAAAGCACTAGTTGCTTTGGAATCGGCTTTTGAAGAAAAATCTGTGAAAATCGCAAAAATTTTGGGTATCGAAATCTGGCAAAAGTCTGCATAAAAGGGCTCTCCTGGCCAAATGGTTTAACTTTGGCAGGTCCCTGCTGTTCTGTTATGAAACTAGAATATCTTTTGCACATTCTGGAAGTGATTGCGATCGCAAAGCTCTATTAGTTGCTTTGGAATCGACTTTTAGAAATGAGAGGGCGTAAAATTCGCCAAAAAAATTTCGCGACGAAATCGAGCACATGCCTTCATAAAAGGGCTCTCCTGGCCAAATGGTTTAACTTTGGCAGGTCCCTCGTGCTTTATCGCTAAAGTAGACTTCGTGGGGCAGATTCTGGAAGTGATTGCGATCGCAAAGCTCTATTAGTTGCTTTGGAATCGGCTTTTGAAAAAAAATCTGTGAAAATCGCAAAAATTTTGGGTATCGAAATCTGGCAAAAGTCTGCATAAAAGGGCTCTCCTGGCCAAATGGTTTAACTTTGGCAGGTCCCTGCTGTTCTGTTATGAAACTAGAATATCTTTTGCACATTCTGGAAGTGATTGCGATCGCAAAGCTCTATTAGTTGCTGTGGAATCGACTTTTAAAAATGAGAGGGCGTAAAATTCGCCAAAAAAATTTCGCGACGAAATCGAGCACATGCCTTCATAAAAGGGCTCTCCTGGGCAAATGGTTTAACTTTGGCAGGTCCCTCGTGCTTTATCAGGAAAGTAGACTTCGTGGGGCAGATTCTGGAAGTGATTGCGATCGCAAAGCTCTATTAGTTGCTTTGGAATCGGCTTTTGAAAAAAAATCTGTGAAAATCGCAAAAATTTTGGGTATCGAAATCTGGCAAAAGTCTGCATAAAAGGGCTCTCCTGGCCAAATGGTTTAACTTTGGCAGGTCCCTGCTGTTCTGTTATGAAACTAGAATATCTTTTGCACATTCTGGAAGTGATTGCGATCGCAAAGCTCTATTAGTTGCTGTGGAATCGACTTTTAAAAATGAGAGGGCGTAAAATTCGCCAAAAAAATTTCGCGACGAAATCGAGCACATGCCTTCATAAAAGGGCTCTCCTGGCCAAATGGTTTAACTTTGGCAGGTCCCTCGTGCTTTATCAGGAAAGTAGACTTCGTGGGGCAGATTCTGGAAGTGATTGCGATCGCAAAGCACTAGTTGCTTTGGAATCGGCTTTTGAAAAAAAATCTGTGAAAATCGCAAAAATTTTGGGTATCGAAATCTGGCAAAAGTCTGCATAAAAGGGCTCTCCTGGCCAAATGGTTAAACTTTGGCAGGTCCCTGCTGTTCTGTTATGAAACTAGAATATCTTTTGCACATTCTGGAAGTGATTGCGATCGCAAAGCTCTATTAGTTGCTGTGGAATCGACTTTTAGAAATGAGAGGGCGTAAAATTCGCCAAAAAAATTTCGCGACGAAATCGAGCACATGCCTTCATAAAAGGGCTCTCCTGGCCAAATGGTTTAACTTTGGCAGGTCCCTCGTGCTTTATCAGGAAAGTAGACTTCGTGGGGCAGATTCTGGAAGTGATTGCGATCGCAAAGCTCTATTAGTTGCTTTGGAATCGGCTTTTGAAAAAAAATCTGTGAAAATCGCAAAAATTTTGGGTATCGAAATCTGGCAAAAGTCTGCATAAAAGGGCTCTCCTGGCCAAATGGTTTAACTTTGGCAGGTCCCTGCTGTTCTGTTATGAAACTAGAATATCTTTTGCACATTCTGGAAGTGATTGCGATCGCAAAGCTCTATTAGTTGCTGTGGAATCGACTTTTAAAAATGAGAGGGCGTAAAATTCGCCAAAAAAATTTCGCGACGAAATCGAGCACATGCCTTCATAAAAGGGTTCTCCTGGGCAAATGGTTTAACTTTGGCAGGTCCCTCGTGCTTTATCAGGAAAGTAGACTTCGTGGGGCAGATTCTGGAAGTGATTGCGATCGCAAAGCTCTATTAGTTGCTTTGGAATCGGCTTTTGAAAAAAAATCTGTGAAAATCGCAAAAATTTTGGGTATCGAAATCTGGCAAAAGTCTGCATAAAAGGGCTCTCCTGGCCAAATGGTTTAACTTTGGCAGGTCCCTGCTGTTCTGTTATGAAACTAGAATATCTTTTGCACATTCTGGAAGTGATTGCGATCGCAAAGCTCTATTAGTTGCTGTGGAATCGACTTTTAAAAATGAGAGGGCGTAAAATTCGCCAAAAAAATTTCGCGACGAAATCGAGCACATGCCTTCATAAAAGGGCTCTCCTGGCCAAATGGTTTAACTTTGGCAGGTCCCTCGTGCTTTATCAGAAAAGTAGACTTCGTGGGGCAGATTCTGGAAGTGATTGCGATCGCAAAGCTCTATTAGTTGCTTTGGAATCGGCTTTTGAAAAAAAATCTGCGAAAATCGCAAAAATTTTGGGTATCGAAATCTGGCAAAAGTCTGCATAAAAGGGCTCTCCTGGCCAAATGGTTTAACTTTGGCAGGTCCCTGCTGTTCTGTTATGAAACTAGAATATCTTTTGCACATTCTGGAAGTGATTGCGATCGCAAAGCTCTATTAGTTGCTGTGGAATCGACTTTTAAAAATGAGAGGGCGTAAAATTCGCCAAAAAAATTTCGCGACGAAATCGAGCACATGCCTTCATAAAAGGGCTCTCCTGGCCAAATGGTTTAACTTTGGCAGGTCCCTCGTGCTTTATCAGGAAAGTAGACTTCGTGGGGCAGATTCTGGAAGTGATTGCGATCGCAAAGCTCTATTAGTTGCTTTGGAATCGGCTTTTGAAAAAAAATCTGTGAAAATCGCAAAAATTTTGGGTATCGAAATCTGGCAAAAGTCTGCATAAAAGGGCTCTCCTGGCCAAATGGTTTAACTTTGGCAGGTCCCTGCTGTTCTGTTATGAAACTAGAATATCTTTTGCACATTCTGGAAGTGATTGCGATCGCAAAGCTCTATTAGTTGCTGTGGAATCGACTTTTAAAAATGAGAGGGCGTAAAATTCGCCAAAAAAATTTCGCGACGAAATCGAGCACATGCCTTCATAAAAGGGCTCTCCTGGCCAAATGGTTTAACTTTGGCAGGTCCCTCGTGCTTTATCAGGAAAGTAGACTTCGTGGGGCAGATTCTGGAAGTGATTGCGATCGCAAAGCTCTATTAGTTGCTTTGGAATCGGCTTTTGAAAAAAAATCTGTGAAAATCGCAAAAATTTTGGGTATCGAAATCTGGCAAAAGTCTGCATAAAAGGGCTCTCCTGGCCAAATGGTTTAACTTTGGCAGGTCCCTGCTGTTCTGTTATGAAACTAGAATATCTTTTGCACATTCTGGAAGTGATTGCGATCGCAAAGCTCTATTAGTTGCTGTGGAATCGACTTTTAAAAATGAGAGGGCGTAAAATTCGCCAAAAAAATTTCGCGACGAAATCGAGCACATGCCTTCATAAAAGGGCTCTCCTGGCCAAATGGTTTAACTTTGGCAGGTCCCTCGTGCTTTATCAGGAAAGTAGACTTCGTGGGGCAGATTCTGGAAGTGATTGCGATCGCAAAGCTCTATTAGTTGCTTTGGAATCGGCTTTTGAAAAAGAATCTGTGAAAATCGCAAAAATTTTGGGTATCGAAATCTGGCAAAAGTCTGCATAAAAGGGCTCTCCTGGCCAAATGGTTTAACTTTAGCAGGTCCCTGCTGTTCTGTTATGAAACTAGAATATCTTTTGCACATTCTGGAAGTGATTGCGATCGCAAAGCTCTATTAGTTGCTGTGGAATCGACTTTTAAAAATGAGAGGGCGTAAAATTCGCCAAAAAAATTTCGCGACGAAATCGAGCACATGCCTTCATAAAAGGGCTCTCCTGGCCAAATGGTTTAACTTTGGCAGGTCCCTCGTGCTTTATCACTAAAGTAGACTTCGTGGGGCAGATTCTGGAAGTGATTGCGATCGCAAAGCTCTATTAGTTGCTTTGGAATCGGCTTTTGAAAAAAAATCTGTGAAAATCGCAAAAATTTTGGGTATCGAAATCTGGCAAAAGTCTGCATAAAAGGGCTCTCCTGGCCAAATGGTTTAACTTTGGCAGGTCCCTGCTGTTCTGTTATGAAACTAGAATATCTTTTGCACATTCTGGAAGTGATTGCGATCGCAAAGCTCTATTAGTTGCTGTGGAATCGACTTTTAAAAATGAGAGGGCGTAAAATTCGCCAAAAAAATTTCGCGACGAAATCGAGCACATGCCTTCATAAAAGGGCTCTCCTGGGCAAATGGTTTAACTTTGGCAGGTCCCTCGTGCTTTATCAGGAAAGTAGACTTCGTGGGGCAGATTCTGGAAGTGATTGCGATCGCAAAGCTCTATTAGTTGCTTTGGAATCGGCTTTTGAAAAAAAATCTGTGAAAATCGCAAAAATTTTGGGTATCGAAATCTGGCAAAAGTCTGCATAAAAGGGCTCTCCTGGCCAAATGGTTTAACTTTGGCAGGTCCCTGCTGTTCTGTTATGAAACTAGAATATCTTTTGCACATTCTGGAAGTGATTGCGATCGCAAAGCTCTATTAGTTGCTGTGGAATCGACTTTTAAAAATGAGAGGGCGTAAAATTCGCCAAAAAAATTTCGCGACGAAATCGAGCACATGCCTTCATAAAAGGGCTCTCCTGGCCAAATGGTTTAACTTTGGCAGGTCCCTCGTGCTTTATCAGGAAAGTAGACTTCGTGGGGCAGATTCTGGAAGTGATTGCGATCGCAAAGCTCTATTAGTTGCTTTGGAATCGGCTTTTGAAAAAAAATCTGTGAAAATCGCAAAAATTTTGGGTATCGAAATCTGGCAAATGTCTGCATAAAAGGGCTCTCCTGGCCAAATGGTTTAACTTTGGCAGGTCCCTGCTGTTCTGTTATGAAACTAGAATATCTTTTGCACATTCTGGAAGTGATTGCGATCGCAAAGCTCTATTAGTTGCTGTGGAATCGACTTTTAAAAATGAGAGGGCGTAAAATTCGCCAAAAAAATTTCGCGACGAAATCGAGCACATGCCTTCATAAAAGGGCTCTCCTGGCCAAATGGTTTAACTTTGGCAGGTCCCTCGTGCTTTATCAGGAAAGTAGACTTCGTGGGGCAGATTCTGGAAGTGATTGCGATCGCAAAGCTCTATTAGTTGCTTTGGAATCGGCTTTTGAAAAAAAATCTGTGAAAATCGCAAAAATTTTGGGTATCGAAATCTGGCAAAAGTCTGCATAAAAGGGCTCTCCTGGCCAAATGGTTTAACTTTGGCAGGTCCCTGCTGTTCTGTTATGAAACTAGAATATCTTTTGCACATTCTGGAAGTGATTGCGATCGCAAAGCTCTATTAGTTGCTGTGGAATCGACTTTTAAAAATGAGAGGGCGTAAAATTCGCCAAAAAAATTTCGCGACGAAATCGAGCACATGCCTTCATAAAAGGGCTCTCCTGGCCAAATGGTTTAACTTTGGCAGGTCCCTCGTGCTTTATCAGGAAAGTAGACTTCGTGGGGCAGATTCTGGAAGTGATTGCGATCGCAAAGCACTAGTTGCTTTGGAATCGGCTTTTGAAAAAAAATCTGTGAAAATCGCAAAAATTTTGGGTATCGAAATCTGGCAAAAGTCTGCATAAAAGGGCTCTCCTGGCCAAATGGTTTAACTTTGGCAGGTCCCTGCTGTTCTGTTATGAAACTAGAATATCTTTTGCACATTCTGGAAGTGATTGCGATCGCAAAGCTCTATTAGTTGCTGTGGAATCGACTTTTAGAAATGAGAGGGCGTAAAATTCGCCAAAAAAATTTCGCGACGAAATCGAGCACATGCCTTCATAAAAGGGCTCTCCTGGCCAAATGGTTTAACTTTGGCAGGTCCCTCGTGCTTTATCAGGAAAGTAGACTTCGTGGGGCAGATTCTGGAAGTGATTGCGATCGCAAAGCTCTATTAGTTGCTTTGGAATCGGCTTTTGAAAAAAAATCTGTGAAAATCGCAAAAATTTTGGGTATCGAAATCTGGCAAAAGTCTGCATAAAAGGGCTCTCCTGGCCAAATGGTTTAACTTTGGCAGGTCCCTGCTGTTCTGTTATGAAACTAGAATATCTTTTGCACATTCTGGAAGTGATTGCGATCGCAAAGCTCTATTAGTTGCTGTGGAATCGACTTTTAAAAATGAGAGGGCGTAAAATTCGCCAAAAAAATTTCGCGACGAAATCGAGCACATGCCTTCATAAAAGGGCTCTCCTGGCCAAATGGTTTAACTTTGGCAGGTCCCTCGTGCTTTATCAGAAAAGTAGACTTCGTGGGGCAGATTCTGGAAGTGATTGCGATCGCAAAGCTCTATTAGTTGCTTTGGAATCGGCTTTTGAAAAAAAATCTGCGAAAATCGCAAAAATTTTGGGTATCAAAATCTGGCAAAAGTCTGCATAAAAGGGCTCTCCTGGCCAAATGGTTTAACTTTGGCAGGTCCCTGCTGTTCTGTTATGAAACTAGAATATCTTTTGCACATTCTGGAAGTGATTGCGATCGCAAAGCTCTATTAGTTGCTGTGGAATCGACTTTTAAAAATGAGAGGGCGTAAAATTCGCCAAAAAAATTTCGCGACGAAATCGAGCACATGCCTTCATAAAAGGGCTCTCCTGGCCAAATGGTTTAACTTTGGCAGGTCCCTCGTGCTTTATCAGGAAAGTAGACTTCGTGGGGCAGATTCTGGAAGTGATTGCGATCGCAAAGCTCTATTAGTTGCTTTGGAATCGGCTTTTGAAAAAAAATCTGTGAAAATCGCAAAAATTTTGGGTATCGAAATCTGGCAAAAGTCTGCATAAAAGGGCTCTCCTGGCCAAATGGTTTAACTTTGGCAGGTCCCTGCTGTTCTGTTATGAAACTAGAATATCTTTTGCACATTCTGGAAGTGATTGCGATCGCAAAGCTCTATTAGTTGCTGTGGAATCGACTTTTAAAAATGAGAGGGCGTAAAATTCGCCAAAAAAATTTCGCGACGAAATCGAGCACATGCCTTCATAAAAGGGCTCTCCTGGCCAAATGGTTTAACTTTGGCAGGTCCCTCGTGCTTTATCAGGAAAGTAGACTTCGTGGGGCAGATTCTGGAAGTGATTGCGATCGCAAAGCACTAGTTGCTTTGGAATCGGCTTTTGAAAAAAAATCTGTGAAAATCGCAAAAATTTTGGGTATCGAAATCTGGCAAAAGTCTGCATAAAAGGGCTCTCCTGGCCAAATGGTTTAACTTTGGCAGGTCCCTGCTGTTCTGTTATGAAACTAGAATATCTTTTGCACATTCTGGAAGTGATTGCGATCGCAAAGCTCTATTAGTTGCTGTGGAATCGACTTTTAGAAATGAGAGGGCGTAAAATTCGCCAAAAAAATTTCGCGACGAAATCGAGCACATGCCTTCATAAAAGGGCTCTCCTGGCCAAATGGTTTAACTTTGGCAGGTCCCTCGTGCTTTATCAGGAAAGTAGACTTCGTGGGGCAGATTCTGGAAGTGATTGCGATCGCAAAGCTCTATTAGTTGCTTTGGAAACGGCTTTTGAAAAAAAATCTGTGAAAATCGCAAAAATTTTGGGTATCGAAATCTGGCAAAAGTCTGCATAAAAGGGCTCTCCTGGCCAAATGGTTTAACTTTGGCAGGTCCCTGCTGTTCTGTTATGAAACTAGAATATCTTTTGCACATTCTGGAAGTGATTGCGATCGCAAAGCTCTATTAGTTGCTGTGGAATCGACTTTTAAAAATGAGAGGGCGTAAAATTCGCCAAAAAAATTTCGCGACGAAATCGAGCACATGCCTTCATAAAAGGGCTCTCCTGGCCAAATGGTTTAACTTTGGCAGGTCCCTCGTGCTTTATCAGAAAAGTAGACTTCGTGGGGCAGATTCTGGAAGTGATTGCGATCGCAAAGCTCTATTAGTTGCTTTGGAATCGGCTTTTGAAAAAAAATCTGCGAAAATCGCAAAAATTTTGGGTATCGAAATCTGGCAAAAGTCTGCATAAAAGGGCTCTCCTGGCCAAATGGTTTAACTTTGGCAGGTCCCTGCTGTTCTGTTATGAAACTAGAATATCTTTTGCACATTCTGGAAGTGATTGCGATCGCAAAGCTCTATTAGTTGCTGTGGAATCGACTTTTAAAAATGAGAGGGCGTAAAATTCGCCAAAAAAATTTCGCGACGAAATCGAGCACATGCCTTCATAAAAGGGCTCTCCTGGCCAAATGGTTTAACTTTGGCACGTCCCTCGTGCTTTATCAGGAAAGTAGACTTCGTGGGGCAGATTCTGGAAGTGATTGCGATCGCAAAGCTCTATTAGTTGCTTTGGAATCGGCTTTTGAAAAAAAATCTGTGAAAATCGCAAAAATTTTGGGTATCGAAATCTGGCAAAAGTCTGCATAAAAGGGCTCTCCTGGCCAAATGGTTTAACTTTGGCAGGTCCCTGCTGTTCTGTTATGAAACTAGAATATCTTTTGCACATTCTGGAAGTGATTGCGATCGCAAAGCTCTATTAGTTGCTGTGGAATCGACTTTTAAAAATGAGAGGGCGTAAAATTCGCCAAAAAAATTTCGCGACGAAATCGAGCACATGCCTTCATAAAAGGGCTCTCCTGGCCAAATGGTTTAACTTTGGCAGGTCCCTCGTGCTTTATCAGGAAAGTAGACTTCGTGGGGCAGATTCTGGAAGTGATTGCGATCGCAAAGCTCTATTAGTTGCTTTGGAATCGGCTTTTGAAAAAAAATCTGTGAAAATCGCAAAAATTTTGGGTATCGAAATCTGGCAAAAGTCTGCATAAAAGGGCTCTCCTGGCCAAATGGTTTAACTTTGGCAGGTCCCTGCTGTTCTGTTATGAAACTAGAATATCTTTTGCACATTCTGGAAGTGATTGCGATCGCAAAGCTCTATTAGTTGCTGTGGAATCGACTTTTAAAAATGAGAGGGCGTAAAATTCGCCAAAAAAATTTCGCGACGAAATCGAGCACATGCCTTCATAAAAGGGCTCTCCTGGCCAAATGGTTTAACTTTGGCAGGTCCCTCGTGCTTTATCAGGAAAGTAGACTTCGTGGGGCAGATTCTGGAAGTGATTGCGATCGCAAAGCTCTATTAGTTGCTTTGGAATCGGCTTTTGAAAAAGAATCTGTGAAAATCGCAAAAATTTTGGGTATCGAAATCTGGCAAAAGTCTGCATAAAAGGGCTCTCCTGGCCAAATGGTTTAACTTTGGCAGGTCCCTGCTGTTCTGTTATGAAACTAGAATATCTTTTGCACATTCTGGAAGTGATTGCGATCGCAAAGCTCTATTAGTTGCTGTGGAATCGACTTTTAAAAATGAGAGGGCGTAAAATTCGCCAAAAAAATTTCGCGACGAAATCGAGCACATGCCTTCATAAAAGGGCTCTCCCCATATAACAGTGATCTTCCCGCTTCGCTCCCTGGGACCTCCTGGATTCTTCCCGGAAGAATCCAGGAGGCCCCAGGGAGCGAAGAGGGAAGATCACTGTTATATGGGTCCTGGCCAAATGGTTTAACTTTGGCAGGTCCCTCGTGCTTTATCAGGAAAGTAGACTTCGTGGGGCAGATTCTGGAAGTGATTGCGATCGCAAAGCTCTATTAGTTGCTTTGGAATCGGCTTTTGAAAAAAAATCTGTGAAAATCGCAAAAATTTTGGGTATCGAAATCTGGCAAAAGTCTGCATAAAAGGGCTCTCCTGGCCAAATGGTTTAACTTTGGCAGGTCCCTGCTGTTCTGTTATGAAACTAGAATATCTTTTGCACATTCTGGAAGTGATTGCGATCGCAAAGCTCTATTAGTTGCTGTGGAATCGACTTTTAAAAATGAGAGGGCGTAAAATTCGCCAAAAAAATTTCGCGACGAAATCGAGCACATGCCTTCATAAAAGGGCTCTCCTGGCCAAATGGTTTAACTTTGGAGGTCCCTCGTGCTTTATCAGGAAAGTAGACTTCGTGGGGCAGATTCTGGAAGTGATTGCGATCGCAAAGCTCTATTAGTTGCTTTGGAATCGGCTTTTGAAAAAAAATCTGTGAAAATCGCAAAAATTTTGGGTATCGAAATCTGGCAAAAGTCTGCATAAAAGGGCTCTCCTGGCCAAATGGTTTAACTTTGGCAGGTCCCTGCTGTTCTGTTATGAAACTAGAATATCTTTTGCACATTCTGGAAGTGATTGCGATCGCAAAGCTCTATTAGTTGCTGTGGAATCGACTTTTAAAAATGAGAGGGCGTAAAATTCGCCAAAAAAATTTCGCGACGAAATCGAGCACATGCCTTCATAAAAGGGCTCTCCTGGCCAAATGGTTTAACTTTGGCAGGTCCCTCGTGCTTTATCAGGAAAGTAGACTTCGTGGGGCAGATTCTGGAAGTGATTGCGATCGCAAAGCACTAGTTGCTTTGGAATCGGCTTTTGAAAAAAAATCTGTGAAAATCGCAAAAATTTTGGGTATCGAAATCTGGCAAAAGTCTGCATAAAAGGGCTCTCCTGGCCAAATGGTTTAACTTTGGCAGGTCCCTGCTGTTCTGTTATGAAACTAGAATATCTTTTGCACATTCTGGAAGTGATTGCGATCGCAAAGCTCTATTAGTTGCTGTGGAATCGACTTTTAGAAATGAGAGGGCGTAAAATTCGCCAAAACAATTTCGCGACGAAATCGAGCACATGCCTTCATAAAAGGGCTCTCCTGGCCAAATGGTTTAACTTTGGCAGGTCCCTCGTGCTTTATCAGGAAAGTAGACTTCGTCGGGCAGATTCTGGAAGTGATTGCGATCGCAAAGCTCTATTAGTTGCTTTGGAATCGGCTTTTGAAAAAAAATCTGCGAAAATCGCAAAAATTTTGGGTATCAAAATCTGGCAAAAGTCTGCATAAAAGGGCTCTCCTGGCCAAATGGTTTAACTTTGGCAGGTCCCTGCTGTTCTGTTATGAAACTAGAATATCTTTTGCACATTCTGGAAGTGATTGCGATCGCAAAGCTCTATTAGTTGCTGTGGAATCGACTTTTAAAAATGAGAGGGCGTAAAATTCGCCAAAAAAATTTCGCGACGAAATCGAGCACATGCCTTCATAAAAGGGCTCTCCTGGCCAAATGGTTTAACTTTGGCAGGTCCCTCGTGCTTTATCAGGAAAGTAGACTTCGTGGGGCAGATTCTGGAAGTGATTGCGATCGCAAAGCTCTATTAGTTGCTTTGGAATCGGCTTTTGAAAAAAAATCTGTGAAAATCGCAAAAATTTTGGGTATCGAAATCTGGCAAAAGTCTGCATAAAAGGGCTCTCCTGGCCAAATGGTTTAACTTTGGCAGGTCCCTGCTGTTCTGTTATGAAACTAGAATATCTTTTGCACATTCTGGAAGTGATTGCGATCGCAAAGCTCTATTAGTTGCTGTGGAATCGACTTTTAAAAATGAGAGGGCGTAAAATTCGCCAAAAAAATTTCGCGACGAAATCGAGCACATGCCTTCATAAAAGGGCTCTCCTGGCCAAATGGTTTAACTTTGGCAGGTCCCTCGTGCTTTATCAGGAAAGTAGACTTCGTGGGGCAGATTCTGGAAGTGATTGCGATCGCAAAGCACTAGTTGCTTTGGAATCGGCTTTTGAAAAAAAATCTGTGAAAATCGCAAAAATTTTGGGTATCGAAATCTGGCAAAAGTCTGCATAAAAGGGCTCTCCTGGCCAAATGGTTTAACTTTGGCAGGTCCCTGCTGTTCTGTTATGAAACTAGAATATCTTTTGCACATTCTGGAAGTGATTGCGATCGCAAAGCTCTATTAGTTGCTGTGGAATCGACTTTTAGAAATGAGAGGGCGTAAAATTCGCCAAAAAAATTTCGCGACGAAATCGAGCACATGCCTTCATAAAAGGGCTCTCCTGGCCAAATGGTTTAACTTTGGCAGGTCCCTCGTGCTTTATCAGGAAAGTAGACTTCGTGGGGCAGATTCTGGAAGTGATTGCGATCGCAAAGCTCTATTAGTTGCTTTGGAATCGGCTTTTGAAAAAAAATCTGTGAAAATCGCAAAAATTTTGGGTATCGAAATCTGGCAAAAGTCTGCATAAAAGGGCTCTCCTGGCCAAATGGTTTAACTTTGGCAGGTCCCTGCTGTTCTGTTATGAAACTAGAATATCTTTTGCACATTCTGGAAGTGATTGCGATCGCAAAGCTCTATTAGTTGCTGTGGAATCGACTTTTAAAAATGAGAGGGCGTAAAATTCGCCAAAAAAATTTCGCGACGAAAACGAGCACATGCCTTCATAAAAGGGCTCTCCTGGCCAAATGGTTTAACTTTGGCAGGTCCCTCGTGCTTTATCAGAAAAGTAGACTTCGTGGGGCAGATTCTGGAAGTGATTGCGATCGCAAAGCTCTATTAGTTGCTTTGGAATCGGCTTTTGAAAAAAAATCTGCGAAAATCGCAAAAATTTTGGGTATCGAAATCTGGCAAAAGTCTGCATAAAAGGGCTCTCCTGGCCAAATGGTTTAACTTTGGCAGGTCCCTGCTGTTCTGTTATGAAACTAGAATATCTTTTGCACATTCTGGAAGTGATTGCGATCGCAAAGCTCTATTAGTTGCTGTGGAATCGACTTTTAAAAATGAGAGGGCGTAAAATTCGCCAAAAAAATTTCGCGACGAAATCGAGCACATGCCTTCATAAAAGGGCTCTCCTGGCCAAATGGTTTAACTTTGGCAGGTCCCTCGTGCTTTATCAGGAAAGTAGACTTCGTGGGGCAGATTCTGGAAGTGATTGCGATCGCAAAGCTCTATTAGTTGCTTTGGAATCGGCTTTTGAAAAAAAATCTGTGAAAATCGCAAAAATTTTGGGTATCGAAATCTGGCAAAAGTCTGCATAAAAGGGCTCTCCTGGCCAAATGGTTTAACTTTGAAAGGTCCCTGCTGTTCTGTTATGAAACTAGAATATCTTTTGCACATTCTGGAAGTGATTGCGATCGCAAAGCTCTATTAGTTGCTGTGGAATCGACTTTTAAAAATGAGAGGGCGTAAAATTCGCCAAAAAAATTTCGCGACGAAATCGAGCACATGCCTTCATAAAAGGGCTCTCCTGGCCAAATGGTTTAACTTTGGCAGGTCCCTCGTGCTTTATCAGGAAAGTAGACTTCGTGGGGCAGATTCTGGAAGTGATTGCGATCGCAAAGCTCTATTAGTTGCTTTGGAATCGGCTTTTGAAAAAAAATCTGTGAAAATCGCAAAAATTTTGGGTATCGAAATCTGGCAAAAGTCTGCATAAAAGGGCTCTCCTGGCCAAATGGTTTAACTTTGGCAGGTCCCTGCTGTTCTGTTATGAAACTAGAATATCTTTTGCACATTCTGGAAGTGATTGCGATCGCAAAGCTCTATTAGTTGCTGTGGAATCGACTTTTAAAAATGAGAGGGCGTAAAATTCGCCAAAAAAATTTCGCGACGAAATCGAGCACATGCCTTCATAAAAGGGCTCTCCTGGCCAAATGGTTTAACTTTGGCAGGTCCCTCGTGCTTTATCAGGAAAGTAGACTTCGTGGGGCAGATTCTGGAAGTGATTGCGATCGCAAAGCTCTATTAGTTGCTTTGGAATCGGCTTTTGAAAAAGAATCTGTGAAAATCGCAAAAATTTTGGGTATCGAAATCTGGCAAAAGTCTGCATAAAAGGGCTCTCCTGGCCAAATGGTTTAACTTTGGCAGGTCCCTGCTGTTCTGTTATGAAACTAGAATATCTTTTGCACATTCTGGAAGTGATTGCGATCGCAAAGCTCTATTAGTTGCTGTGGAATCGACTTTTAAAAATGAGAGGGCGTAAAATTCGCCAAAAAAATTTCGCGACGAAATCGAGCACATGCCTTCATAAAAGGGCTCTCCCCATATAACAGTGATCTTCCCGCTTCGCTCCCTGGGACCTCCTGGATTCTTCCCGGAAGAATCCAGGAGGCCCCAGGGAGCGAAGAGGGAAGATCACTGTTATATGGGTCCTGGCCAAATGGTTTAACTTTGGCAGGTCCCTCGTGCTTTATCAGGAAAGTAGACTTCGTGGGGCAGATTCTGGAAGTGATTGCGATCGCAAAGCTCTATTAGTTGCTTTGGAATCGGCTTTTGAAAAAAAATCTGTGAAAATCGCAAAAATTTTGGGTATCGAAATCTGGCAAAAGTCTGCATAAAAGGGCTCTCCTGGCCAAATGGTTTAACTTTGGCAGGTCCCTGCTGTTCTGTTATGAAACTAGAATATCTTTTGCACATTCTGGAAGTGATTGCGATCGCAAAGCTCTATTAGTTGCTGTGGAATCGACTTTTAAAAATGAGAGGGCGTAAAATTCGCCAAAAAAATTTCGCGACGAAATCGAGCACATGCCTTCATAAAAGGGCTCTCCTGGCCAAATGGTTTAACTTTGGAGGTCCCTCGTGCTTTATCAGGAAAGTAGACTTCGTGGGGCAGATTCTGGAAGTGATTGCGATCGCAAAGCTCTATTAGTTGCTTTGGAATCGGCTTTTGAAAAAAAATCTGTGAAAATCGCAAAAATTTTGGGTATCGAAATCTGGCAAAAGTCTGCATAAAAGGGCTCTCCTGGCCAAATGGTTTAACTTTGGCAGGTCCCTGCTGTTCTGTTATGAAACTAGAATATCTTTTGCACATTCTGGAAGTGATTGCGATCGCAAAGCTCTATTAGTTGCTGTGGAATCGACTTTTAAAAATGAGAGGGCGTAAAATTCGCCAAAAAAATTTCGCGACGAAATCGAGCACATGCCTTCATAAAAGGGCTCTCCTGGCCAAATGGTTTAACTTTGGCAGGTCCCTCGTGCTTTATCAGGAAAGTAGACTTCGTGGGGCAGATTCTGGAAGTGATTGCGATCGCAAAGCACTAGTTGCTTTGGAATCGGCTTTTGAAAAAAAATCTGTGAAAATCGCAAAAATTTTGGGTATCGAAATCTGGCAAAAGTCTGCATAAAAGGGCTCTCCTGGCCAAATGGTTTAACTTTGGCAGGTCCCTGCTGTTCTGTTATGAAACTAGAATATCTTTTGCACATTCTGGAAGTGATTGCGATCGCAAAGCTCTATTAGTTGCTGTGGAATCGACTTTTAGAAATGAGAGGGCGTAAAATTCGCCAAAACAATTTCGCGACGAAATCGAGCACATGCCTTCATAAAAGGGCTCTCCTGGCCAAATGGTTTAACTTTGGCAGGTCCCTCGTGCTTTATCAGGAAAGTAGACTTCGTCGGGCAGATTCTGGAAGTGATTGCGATCGCAAAGCTCTATTAGTTGCTTTGGAATCGGCTTTTGAAAAAAAATCTGTGAAAATCGCAAAAATTTTGGGTATCGAAATCTGGCAAAAGTCTGCATAAAAGGGCTCTCCTGGCCAAATGGTTTAACTTTGGCAGGTCCCTGCTGTTCTGTTATGAAACTAGAATATCTTTTGCACATTCTGGAAGTGATTGCGATCGCAAAGCTCTATTAGTTGCTGTGGAATCGACTTTTAAAAATGAGAGGGCGTAAAATTCGCCAAAAAAATTTCGCGACGAAATCGAGCACATGCCTTCATAAAAGGGCTCTCCTGGCCAAATGGTTTAACTTTGGCAGGTCCCTCGTGCTTTATCAGGAAAGTAGACTTCGTGGGGCAGATTCTGGAAGTGATTGCGATCGCAAAGCTCTATTAGTTGCTTTGGAATCGGCTTTTGAAAAAAAATCTGTGAAAATCGCAAAAATTTTGGGTATCGAAATCTGGCAAAAGTCTGCATAAAAGGGCTCTCCTGGCCAAATGGTTTAACTTTGGCAGGTCCCTGCTGTTCTGTTATGAAACTAGAATATCTTTTGCACATTCTGGAAGTGATTGCGATCGCAAAGCTCTATTAGTTGCTGTGGAATCGACTTTTAAAAATGAGAGGGCGTAAAATTCGCCAAAAAAATTTCGCGACGAAATCGAGCACATGCCTTCATAAAAGGGCTCTCCTGGCCAAATGGTTTAACTTTGGCAGGTCCCTCGTGCTTTATCAGAAAAGTAGACTTCGTGGGGCAGATTCTGGAAGTGATTGCGATCGCAAAGCTCTATTAGTTGCTTTGGAATCGGCTTTTGAAAAAAAATCTGCGAAAATCGCAAAAATTTTGGGTATCGAAATCTGGCAAAAGTCTGCATAAAAGGGCTCTCCTGGCCAAATGGTTTAACTTTGGCAGGTCCCTGCTGTTCTGTTATGAAACTAGAATATCTTTTGCACATTCTGGAAGTGATTGCGATCGCAAAGCTCTATTAGTTGCTGTGGAATCGACTTTTAAAAATGAGAGGGCGTAAAATTCGCCAAAAAAATTTCGCGACGAAATCGAGCACATGCCTTCATAAAAGGGCTCTCCTGGCCAAATGGTTTAACTTTGGCAGGTCCCTCGTGCTTTATCAGGAAAGTAGACTTCGTGGGGCAGATTGTGGAAGTGATTGCGATCGCAAAGCTCTATTAGTTGCTTTGGAATCGGCTTTTGAAAAAAAATCTGTGAAAATCGCAAAAATTTTGGGTATCGAAATCTGGCAAAAGTCTGCATAAAAGGGCTCTCCTGGCCAAATGGTTTAACTTTGGCAGGTCCCTGCTGTTCTGTTATGAAACTAGAATATCTTTTGCACATTCTGGAAGTGATTGCGATCGCAAAGCTCTATTAGTTGCTGTGGAATCGACTTTTAAAAATGAGAGGGCGTAAAATTCGCCAAAAAAATTTCGCGACGAAATCGAGCACATGCCTTCATAAAAGGGCTCTCCTGGCCAAATGGTTTAACTTTGGCAGGTCCCTCGTGCTTTATCAGGAAAGTAGACTTCGTGGGGCAGATTCTGGAAGTGATTGCGATCGCAAAGCTCTATTAGTTGCTTTGGAATCGGCTTTTGAAAAAAAATCTGTGAAAATCGCAAAAATTTTGGGTATCGAAATCTGGCAAAAGTCTGCATAAAAGGGCTCTCCTGGCCAAATGGTTTAACTTTGGCAGGTCCCTGCTGTTCTGTTATGAAACTAGAATATCTTTTGCACATTCTGGAAGTGATTGCGATCGCAAAGCTCTATTAGTTGCTGTGGAATCGACTTTTAAAAATGAGAGGGCGTAAAATTCGCCAAAAAAATTTCGCGACGAAATCGAGCACATGCCTTCATAAAAGGGCTCTCCTGGCCAAATGGTTTAACTTTGGCAGGTCCCTCGTGCTTTATCAGGAAAGTAGACTTCGTGGGGCAGATTCTGGAAGTGATTGCGATCGCAAAGCTCTATTAGTTGCTTTGGAATCGGCTTTTGAAAAAGAATCTGTGAAAATCGCAAAAATTTTGGGTATCGAAATCTGGCAAAAGTCTGCATAAAAGGGCTCTCCTGGCCAAATGGTTTAACTTTGGCAGGTCCCTGCTGTTCTGTTATGAAACTAGAATATCTTTTGCACATTCTGGAAGTGATTGCGATCGCAAAGCTCTATTAGTTGCTGTGGAATCGACTTTTAAAAATGAGAGGGCGTAAAATTCGCCAAAAAAATTTCGCGACGAAATCGAGCACATGCCTTCATAAAAGGGCTCTCCTGGCCAAATGGTTTAACTTTGGCAGGTCCCTCGTGCTTTATCAGGAAAGTAGACTTCGTGGGGCAGATTCTGGAAGTGATTGCGATCGCAAAGCTCTATTAGTTGCTTTGGAATCGGCTTTTGAAAAAAAATCTGTGAAAATCGCAAAAATTTTGGGTATCGAAATCTGGCAAAAGTCTGCATAAAAGGGCTCTCCTGGCCAAATGGTTTAACTTTGGCAGGTCCCTGCTGTTCTGTTATGAAACTAGAATATCTTTTGCACATTCTGGAAGTGATTGCGATCGCAAAGCTCTATTAGTTGCTGTGGAATCGACTTTTAAAAATGAGAGGGCGTAAAATTCGCCAAAAAAATTTCGCGACGAAATCGAGCACATGCCTTCATAAAAGGGCTCTCCTGGCCAAATGGTTTAACTTTGGCAGGTCCCTCGTGCTTTATCAGGAAAGTAGACTTCGTGGGGCAGATTCTGGAAGTGATTGCGATCGCAAAGCACTAGTTGCTTTGGAATCGGCTTTTGAAAAAAAATCTGTGAAAATCGCAAAAATTTTGGGTATCGAAATCTGGCAAAAGTCTGCATAAAAGGGCTCTCCTGGCCAAATGGTTTAACTTTGGCAGGTCCCTGCCGTTCTGTTATGAAACTAGAATATCTTTTGCACATTCTGGAAGTGATTGCGATCGCAAAGCTCTATTAGTTGCTGTGGAATCGACTTTTAGAAATGAGAGGGCGTAAAATTCGCCAAAACAATTTCGCGACGAAATCGAGCACATGCCTTCATAAAAGGGCTCTCCTGGCCAAATGGTTTAACTTTGGCAGGTCCCTCGTGCTTTATCAGGAAAGTAGACTTCGTCGGGCAGATTCTGGAAGTGATTGCGATCGCAAAGCTCTATTAGTTGCTTTGGAATCGGCTTTTGAAAAAAAATCTGTGAAAATCGCAAAAATTTTGGGTATCGAAATCTGGCAAAAGTCTGCATAAAAGGGCTCTCCTGGCCAAATGGTTTAACTTTGGCAGGTCCCTGCTGTTCTGTTATGAAACTAGAATATCTTTTGCACATTCTGGAAGTGATTGCGATCGCAAAGCTCTATTAGTTGCTGTGGAATCGACTTTTAAAAATGAGAGGGCGTAAAATTCGCCAAAAAAATTTCGCGACGAAATCGAGCACATGCCTTCATAAAAGGGCTCTCCTGGCCAAATGGTTTAACTTTGGCAGGTCCCTCGTGCTTTATCAGAAAAGTAGACTTCGTGGGGCAGATTCTGGAAGTGATTGCGATCGCAAAGCTCTATTAGTTGCTTTGGAATCGGCTTTTGAAAAAAAATCTGCGAAAATCGCAAAAATTTTGGGTATCGAAATCTGGCATAAGTCTGCATAAAAGGGCTCTCCTGGCCAAATGGTTTAACTTTGGCAGGTCCCTGCTGTTCTGTTATGAAACTAGAATATCTTTTGCACATTCTGGAAGTGATTGCGATCGCAAAGCTCTATTAGTTGCTGTGGAATCGACTTTTAAAAATGAGAGGGCGTAAAATTCGCCAAAAAAATTTCGCGACGAAATCGAGCACATGCCTTCATAAAAGGGCTCTCCTGGCCAAATGGTTTAACTTTGGCAGGTCCCTCGTGCTTTATCAGGAAAGTAGACTTCGTGGGGCAGATTCTGGAAGTGATTGCGATCGCAAAGCACTAGTTGCTTTGGAATCGGCTTTTGAAAAAAAATCTGTGAAAATCGCAAAAATTTTGGGTATCGAAATCTGGCAAAAGTCTGCATAAAAGGGCTCTCCTGGCCAAATGGTTTAACTTTGGCAGGTCCCTGCTGTTCTGTTATGAAACTAGAATATCTTTTGCACATTCTGGAAGTGATTGCGATCGCAAAGCTCTATTAGTTGCTGTGGAATCGACTTTTAGAAATGAGAGGGCGTAAAATTCGCCAAAACAATTTCGCGACGAAATCGAGCACATGCCTTCATAAAAGGGCTCTCCTGGCCAAATGGTTTAACTTTGGCAGGTCCCTCGTGCTTTATCAGGAAAGTAGACTTCGTCGGGCAGATTCTGGAAGTGATTGCGATCGCAAAGCTCTATTAGTTGCTTTGGAATCGGCTTTTGAAAAAAAATCTGTGAAAATCGCAAAAATTTTGGGTATCGAAATCTGGCAAAAGTCTGCATAAAAGGGCTCTCCTGGCCAAATGGTTTAACTTTGGCAGGTCCCTGCTGTTCTGTTATGAAACTAGAATATCTTTTGCACATTCTGGAAGTGATTGCGATCGCAAAGCTCTATTAGTTGCTGTGGAATCGACTTTTAAAAATGAGAGGGCGTAAAATTCGCCAAAAAAATTTCGCGACGAAATCGAGCACATGCCTTCATAAAAGGGCTCTCCTGGCCAAATGGTTTAACTTTGGCAGGTCCCTCGTGCTTTATCAGAAAAGTAGACTTCGTGGGGCAGATTCTGGAAGTGATTGCGATCGCAAAGCTCTATTAGTTGCTTTGGAATCGGCTTTTGAAAAAAAATCTGCGAAAATCGCAAAAATTTTGGGTATCGAAATCTGGCATAAGTCTGCATAAAAGGGCTCTCCTGGCCAAATGGTTTAACTTTGGCAGGTCCCTGCTGTTCTGTTATGAAACTAGAATATCTTTTGCACATTCTGGAAGTGATTGCGATCGCAAAGCTCTATTAGTTGCTGTGGAATCGACTTTTAAAAATGAGAGGGCGTAAAATTCGCCAAAAAAATTTCGCGACGAAATCGAGCACATGCCTTCATAAAAGGGCTCTCCTGGCCAAATGGTTTAACTTTGGCAGGTCCCTCGTGCTTTATCAGGAAAGTAGACTTCGTGGGGCAGATTCTGGAAGTGATTGCGATCGCAAAGCTCTATTAGTTGCTTTGGAATCGGCTTTTGAAAAAAAATCTGTGAAAATCGCAAAAATTTTGGGTATCGAAATCTGGCAAAAGTCTGCATAAAAGGGCTCTCCTGGCCAAATGGTTTAACTTTGGCAGGTCCCTGCTGTTCTGTTATGAAACTAGAATATCTTTTGCACATTCTGGAAGTGATTGCGATCGCAAAGCTCTATTAGTTGCTGTGGAATCGACTTTTAAAAATGAGAGGGCGTAAAATTCGCCAAAAAAATTTCGCGACGAAATCGAGCACATGCCTTCATAAAAGGGCTCTCCTGGCCAAATGGTTTAACTTTGGCAGGTCCCTCGTGCTTTATCAGAAAAGTAGACTTCGTGGGGCAGATTCTGGAAGTGATTGCGATCGCAAAGCTCTATTAGTTGCTTTGGAATCGGCTTTTGAAAAAAAATCTGCGAAAATCGCAAAAATTTTGGGTATCGAAATCTGGCAAAAGTCTGCATAAAAGGGCTCTCCTGGCCAAATGGTTTAACTTTGGCAGGTCCCTGCTGTTCTGTTATGAAACTAGAATATCTTTTGCACATTCTGGAAGTGATTGCGATCGCAAAGCTCTATTAGTTGCTGTGGAATCGACTTTTAAAAATGAGAGGGCGTAAAATTCGCCAAAAAAATTTCGCGACGAAATCGAGCACATGCCTTCATAAAAGGGCTCTCCTGGCCAAATGGTTTAACTTTGGCAGGTCCCTCGTGCTTTATCAGGAAAGTAGACTTCGTGGGGCAGATTGTGGAAGTGATTGCGATCGCAAAGCTCTATTAGTTGCTTTGGAATCGGCTTTTGAAAAAAAATCTGTGAAAATCGCAAAAATTTTGGGTATCGAAATCTGGCAAAAGTCTGCATAAAAGGGCTCTCCTGGCCAAATGGTTTAACTTTGGCAGGTCCCTGCTGTTCTGTTATGAAACTAGAATATCTTTTGCACATTCTGGAAGTGATTGCGATCGCAAAGCTCTATTAGTTGCTGTGGAATCGACTTTTAAAAATGAGAGGGCGTAAAATTCGCCAAAAAAATTTCGCGACGAAATCGAGCACATGCCTTCATAAAAGGGCTCTCCTGGCCAAATGGTTTAACTTTGGCAGGTCCCTCGTGCTTTATCAGGAAAGTAGACTTCGTGGGGCAGATTCTGGAAGTGATTGCGATCGCAAAGCTCTATTAGTTGCTTTGGAATCGGCTTTTGAAAAAAAATCTGTGAAAATCGCAAAAATTTTGGGTATCGAAATCTGGCAAAAGTCTGCATAAAAGGGCTCTCCTGGCCAAATGGTTTAACTTTGGCAGGTCCCTGCTGTTCTGTTATGAAACTAGAATATCTTTTGCACATTCTGGAAGTGATTGCGATCGCAAAGCTCTATTAGTTGCTGTGGAATCGACTTTTAAAAATGAGAGGGCGTAAAATTCGCCAAAAAAATTTCGCGACGAAATCGAGCACATGCCTTCATAAAAGGGCTCTCCTGGCCAAATGGTTTAACTTTGGCAGGTCCCTCGTGCTTTATCAGGAAAGTAGACTTCGTGGGGCAGATTCTGGAAGTGATTGCGATCGCAAAGCTCTATTAGTTGCTTTGGAATCGGCTTTTGAAAAAGAATCTGTGAAAATCGCAAAAATTTTGGGTATCGAAATCTGGCAAAAGTCTGCATAAAAGGGCTCTCCTGGCCAAATGGTTTAACTTTGGCAGGTCCCTGCTGTTCTGTTATGAAACTAGAATATCTTTTGCACATTCTGGAAGTGATTGCGATCGCAAAGCTCTATTAGTTGCTGTGGAATCGACTTTTAAAAATGAGAGGGCGTAAAATTCGCCAAAAAAATTTCGCGACGAAATCGAGCACATGCCTTCATAAAAGGGCTCTCCTGGCCAAATGGTTTAACTTTGGCAGGTCCCTCGTGCTTTATCAGGAAAGTAGACTTCGTGGGGCAGATTCTGGAAGTGATTGCGATCGCAAAGCTCTATTAGTTGCTTTGGAATCGGCTTTTGAAAAAAAATCTGTGAAAATCGCAAAAATTTTGGGTATCGAAATCTGGCAAAAGTCTGCATAAAAGGGCTCTCCTGGCCAAATGGTTTAACTTTGGCAGGTCCCTGCTGTTCTGTTATGAAACTAGAATATCTTTTGCACATTCTGGAAGTGATTGCGATCGCAAAGCTCTATTAGTTGCTGTGGAATCGACTTTTAAAAATGAGAGGGCGTAAAATTCGCCAAAAAAATTTCGCGACGAAATCGAGCACATGCCTTCATAAAAGGGCTCTCCTGGCCAAATGGTTTAACTTTGGAGGTCCCTCGTGCTTTATCAGGAAAGTAGACTTCGTGGGGCAGATTCTGGAAGTGATTGCGATCGCAAAGCTCTATTAGTTGCTTTGGAATCGGCTTTTGAAAAAAAATCTGTGAAAATCGCAAAAATTTTGGGTATCGAAATCTGGCAAAAGTCTGCACAAAAGGGCTCTCCTGGCCAAATGGTTTAACTTTGGCAGGTCCCTGCTGTTCTGTTATGAAACTAGAATATCTTTTGCACATTCTGGAAGTGATTGCGATCGCAAAGCTCTATTAGTTGCTGTGGAATCGACTTTTAAAAATGAGAGGGCGTAAAATTCGCCAAAAAAATTTCGCGACGAAATCGAGCACATGCCTTCATAAAAGGGCTCTCCTGGCCAAATGGTTTAACTTTGGCAGGTCCCTCGTGCTTTATCAGGAAAGTAGACTTCGTGGGGCAGATTCTGGAAGTGATTGCGATCGCAAAGCTCTATTAGTTGCTGTGGAATCGACTTTTAAAAATGAGAGGGCGTAAAATTCGCCAAAAAAATTTCGCGACGAAATCGAGCACATGCCTTCATAAAAGGGCTCTCCTGGCCAAATGGTTTAACTTTGGCAGGTCCCTGCTGTTCTGTTATGAAACTAGAATATCTTTTGCACATTCTGGAAGTGATTGCGATCGCAAAGCTCTATTAGTTGCTGTGGAATCGACTTTTAAAAATGAGAGGGCGTAAAATTCGCCAAAAAAATTTCGCGACGAAATCGAGCACATGCCTTCATAAAAGGGCTCTCCTGGCCAAATGGTTTAACTTTGGCAGGTCCCTCGTGCTTTATCATTAAAGTAGACTTCGTGGGGCAGATTCTGGAAGTGATTGCGATCGCAAAGCTCTATTAGTTGCTTTGGAATCGGCTTTTGAAAAAAAATCTGTGAAAATCGCAAAAATTTTGGGTATCGAAATCTGGCAAAAGTCTGCACAAAAGGGCTCTCCTGGCCAAATGGTTTAACTTTGGCAGGTCCCTGCTGTTCTGTTATGAAACTAGAATATCTTTTGCACATTCTGGAAGTGATTGCGATCGCAAAGCTCTATTAGTTGCTGTGGAATCGACTTTTAAAAATGAGAGGGCGTAAAATTCGCCAAAAAAATTTCGCGACGAAATCGAGCACATGCCTTCATAAAAGGGCTCTCCTGGCCAAATGGTTTAACTTTGGCAGGTCCCTCGTGCTTTATCAGGAAAGTAGACTTCGTGGGGCAGATTCTGGAAGTGATTGCGATCGCAAAGCTCTATTAGTTGCTGTGGAATCGACTTTTAAAAATGAGAGGGCGTAAAATTCGCCAAAAAAATTTCGCGACGAAATCGAGCACATGCCTTCATAAAAGGGCTCTCCTGGCCAAATGGTTCAACTTTGGCAGGTCCCTCATGCTTTATCAGGAAAGTAGACTTCGTGGGGCAGATTCTGGAAGTGATTGCGATCGCAAAGCTCTATTAGTTGCTTTGGAATCGGCTTTTGAAAAAAAATCTGTGAAAATCGCAAAAATTTTGGGTATCGAAATCTGGCAAAAGTCTGCATAAAAGGGCTCTCCTGGCCAAATGGTTTAACTTTGGCAGGTCCCTGCTGTTCTGTTATGAAACTAGAATATCTTTTGCACATTCTGGAAGTGATTGCGATCGCAAAGCTCTATTAGTTGCTGTGGAATCGACTTTTAAAAATGAGAGGGCGTAAAATTCGCCAAAAAAATTTCGCGACGAAATCGAGCACATGCCTTCATAAAAGGGCTCTCCTGGCCAAATGGTTTAACTTTGGCAGGTCCCTCGTGCTTTATCAGGAAAGTAGACTTTGTGGGGCAGATTCTGGAAGTGATTGCGATCGCAAAGCTCTATTAGTTGCTTTGGAATCGGCTTTTGAAAAAAAATCTGTGAAAATCGCAAAAATTTTGGGTATCGAAATCTGGCAAAAGTCTGCATAAAAGGGCTCTCCTGGCCAAATGGTTTAACTTTGGCAGGTCCCTGCTGTTCTGTTATGAAACTAGAATATCTTTTGCACATTCTGGAAGTGATTGCGATCGCAAAGCTCTATTAGTTGCTGTGGAATCGACTTTTAAAAATGAGAGGGCGTAAAATTCGCCAAAAAAATTTCGCGACGAAATCGAGCACATGCCTTCATAAAAGGGCTCTCCTGGCCAAATGGTTTAACTTTGGCAGGTCCCTCGTGCTTTATCATTAAAGTAGACTTCGTGGGGCAGATTCTGGAAGTGATTGCGATCGCAAAGCTCTATTAGTTGCTTTGGAATCGGCTTTTGAAAAAAAATCTGTGAAAATCGCAAAAATTTTGGGTATCGAAATCTGGCAAAAGTCTGCATAAAAGGGCTCTCCTGGCCAAATGGTTTAACTTTGGCAGGTCCCTGCTGTTCTGTTATGAAACTAGAATATCTTTTGCACATTCTGGAAGTGATTGCGATCGCAAAGCTCTATTAGTTGCTGTGGAATCGACTTTTAAAAATGAGAGGGCGTAAAATTCGCCAAAAAAATTTCGCGACGAAATCGAGCACATGCCTTCATAAAAGGGCTCTCCTGGCCAAATGGTTTAACTTTGGCAGGTCCCTCGTGCTTTATCATTAAAGTAGACTTCGTGGGGCAGATTCTGGAAGTGATTGCGATCGCAAAGCTCTATTAGTTGCTTTGGAATCGGCTTTTGAAAAAAAATCTGTGAAAATCGCAAAAATTTTGGGTATCGAAATCTGGCAAAAGTCTGCACAAAAGGGCTCTCCTGGCCAAATGGTTTAACTTTGGCAGGTCCCTGCTGTTCTGTTATGAAACTAGAATATCTTTTGCACATTCTGGAAGTGATTGCGATCGCAAAGCTCTATTAGTTGCTGTGGAATCGACTTTTAAAAATGAGAGGGCGTAAAATTCGCCAAAAAAATTTCGCGACGAAATCGAGCACATGCCTTCATAAAAGGGCTCTCCTGGCCAAATGGTTTAACTTTGGCAGGTCCCTCGTGCTTTATCAGGAAAGTAGACTTCGTGGGGCAGATTCTGGAAGTGATTGCGATCGCAAAGCTCTATTAGTTGCTGTGGAATCGACTTTTAAAAATGAGAGGGCGTAAAATTCGCCAAAAAAATTTCGCGACGAAATCGAGCACATGCCTTCATAAAAGGGCTCTCCTGGCCAAATGGTTCAACTTTGGCAGGTCCCTCATGCTTTATCAGGAAAGTAGACTTCGTGGGGCAGATTCTGGAAGTGATTGCGATCGCAAAGCTCTATTAGTTGCTTTGGAATCGGCTTTTGAAAAAAAATCTGTGAAAATCGCAAAAATTTTGGGTATCGAAATCTGGCAAAAGTCTGCATAAAAGGGCTCTCCTGGCCAAATGGTTTAACTTTGGCAGGTCCCTGCTGTTCTGTTATGAAACTAGAATATCTTTTGCACATTTTGGAAGTGATTGCGATCGCAAAGCTCTATTAGTTGCTGTGGAATCGACTTTTAAAAATGAGAGGGCGTAAAATTCGCCAAAAAAATTTCGCGACGAAATCGAGCACATGCCTTCATAAAAGGGCTCTCCTGGCCAAATGGTTTAACTTTGGCAGGTCCCTCGTGCTTTATCAGGAAAGTAGACTTCGTGGGGCAGATTCTGGAAGTGATTGCGATCGCAAAGCTCTATTAGTTGCTTTGGAATCGGCTTTTGAAAAAAAATCTGTGAAAATCGCAAAAATTTTGGGTATCGAAATCTGGCAAAAGTCTGCATAAAAGGGCTCTCCTGGCCAAATGGTTTAACTTTGGCAGGTCCCTGCTGTTCTGTTATGAAACTAGAATATCTTTTGCACATTCTGGAAGTGATTGCGATCGCAAAGCTCTATTAGTTGCTGTGGAATCGACTTTTAAAAATGAGAGGGCGTAAAATTCGCCAAAAAAATTTCGCGACGAAATCGAGCACATGCCTTCATAAAAGGGCTCTCCTGGCCAAATGGTTTAACTTTGGCAGGTCCCTCGTGCTTTATCAGGAAAGTAGACTTCGTGGGGCAGATTCTGGAAGTGATTGCGATCGCAAAGCTCTATTAGTTGCTTTGGAATCGGCTTTTGAAAAAAAATCTGTGAAAATCGCAAAAATTTTGGGTATCGAAATCTGGCAAAAGTCTGCATAAAAGGGCTCTCCTGGCCAAATGGTTTAACTTTGGCAGGTCCCTGCTGTTCTGTTATGAAACTAGAATATCTTTTGCACATTCTGGAAGTGATTGCGATCGCAAAGCTCTATTAGTTGCTGTGGAATCGACTTTTAAAAATGAGAGGGCGTAAAATTCGCCAAAAAAATTTCGCGACGAAATCGAGCACATGCCTTCATAAAAGGGCTCTCCTGGCCAAATGGTTTAACTTTGGCAGGTCCCTCGTGCTTTATCAGGAAAGTAGACTTCGTGGGGCAGATTCTGGAAGTGATTGCGATCGCAAAGCTCTATTAGTTGCTTTGGAATCGGCTTTTGAAAAAAAATCTGTGAAAATCGCAAAAATTTTGGGTATCGAAATCTGGCAAAAGTCTGCATAAAAGGGCTCTCCTGGCCAAATGGTTTAACTTTGGCAGGTCCCTGCTGTTCTGTTATGAAACTAGAATATCTTTTGCACATTCTGGAAGTGATTGCGATCGCAAAGCTCTATTAGTTGCTGTGGAATCGACTTTTAAAAATGAGAGGGCGTAAAATTCGCCAAAAAAATTTCGCGACGAAATCGAGCACATGCCTTCATAAAAGGGCTCTCCTGGCCAAATGGTTTAACTTTGGCAGGTCCCTCGTGCTTTATCAGGAAAGTAGACTTCGTGGGGCAGATTCTGGAAGTGATTGCGATCGCAAAGCTCTATTAGTTGCTTTGGAATCGGCTTTTGAAAAAAAATCTGTGAAAATCGCAAAAATTTTGGGTATCGAAATCTGGCAAAAGTCTGCATAAAAGGGCTCTCCTGGCCAAATGGTTTAACTTTGGCAGGTCCCTCGTGCTTTATCATTAAAGTAGACTTCGTGGGGCAGATTCTGGAAGTGATTGCGATCGCAAAGCTCTATTAGTTGCTTTGGAATCGGCTTTTGAAAAAAAATCTGTGAAAATCGCAAAAATTTTGGGTATCGAAATCTGGCAAAAGTCTGCACAAAAGGGCTCTCCTGGCCAAATGGTTTAACTTTGGCAGGTCCCTGCTGTTCTGTTATGAAACTAGAATATCTTTTGCACATTCTGGAAGTGATTGCGATCGCAAAGCTCTATTAGTTGCTGTGGAATCGACTTTTAAAAATGAGAGGGCGTAAAATTCGCCAAAAAAATTTCGCGACGAAATCGAGCACATGCCTTCATAAAAGGGCTCTCCTGGCCAAATGGTTTAACTTTGGCAGGTCCCTCGTGCTTTATCAGGAAAGTAGACTTCGTGGGGCAGATTCTGGAAGTGATTGCGATCGCAAAGCTCTATTAGTTGCTGTGGAATCGACTTTTAAAAATGAGAGGGCGTAAAATTCGCCAAAAAAATTTCGCGACGAAATCGAGCACATGCCTTCATAAAAGGGCTCTCCTGGCCAAATGGTTCAACTTTGGCAGGTCCCTCATGCTTTATCAGGAAAGTAGACTTCGTGGGGCAGATTCTGGAAGTGATTGCGATCGCAAAGCTCTATTAGTTGCTTTGGAATCGGCTTTTGAAAAAAAATCTGTGAAAATCGCAAAAATTTTGGGTATCGAAATCTGGCAAAAGTCTGCATAAAAGGGCTCTCCTGGCCAAATGGTTTAACTTTGGCAGGTCCCTGCTGTTCTGTTATGAAACTAGAATATCTTTTGCACATTCTGGAAGTGATTGCGATCGCAAAGCTCTATTAGTTGCTGTGGAATCGACTTTTAAAAATGAGAGGGCGTAAAATTCGCCAAAAAAATTTCGCGACGAAATCGAGCACATGCCTTCATAAAAGGGCTCTCCTGGCCAAATGGTTTAACTTTGGCAGGTCCCTCGTGCTTTATCAGGAAAGTAGACTTCGTGGGGCAGATTCTGGAAGTGATTGCGATCGCAAAGCTCTATTAGTTGCTTTGGAATCGGCTTTTGAAAAAAAATCTGTGAAAATCGCAAAAATTTTGGGTATCGAAATCTGGCAAAAGTCTGCATAAAAGGGCTCTCCTGGCCAAATGGTTTAACTTTGGCAGGTCCCTGCTGTTCTGTTATGAAACTAGAATATCTTTTGCACATTCTGGAAGTGATTGCGATCGCAAAGCTCTATTAGTTGCTGTGGAATCGACTTTTAAAAATGAGAGGGCGTAAAATTCGCCAAAAAAATTTCGCGACGAAATCGAGCACATGCCTTCATAAAAGGGCTCTCCTGGCCAAATGGTTTAACTTTGGCAGGTCCCTCGTGCTTTATCAGGAAAGTAGACTTCGTGGGGCAGATTCTGGAAGTGATTGCGATCGCAAAGCTCTATTAGTTGCTTTGGAATCGGCTTTTGAAAAAAAATCTGTGAAAATCGCAAAAATTTTGGGTATCGAAATCTGGCAAAAGTCTGCATAAAAGGGCTCTCCTGGCCAAATGGTTTAACTTTGGCAGGTCCCTGCTGTTCTGTTATGAAACTAGAATATCTTTTGCACATTCTGGAAGTGATTGCGATCGCAAAGCTCTATTAGTTGCTGTGGAATCGACTTTTAAAAATGAGAGGGCGTAAAATTCGCCAAAAAAATTTCGCGACGAAATCGAGCACATGCCTTCATAAAAGGGCTCTCCTGGCCAAATGGTTTAACTTTGGCAGGTCCCTCGTGCTTTATCAGGAAAGTAGACTTCGTGGGGCAGATTCTGGAAGTGATTGCGATCGCAAAGCTCTATTAGTTGCTTTGGAATCGGCTTTTGAAAAAAAATCTGTGAAAATCGCAAAAATTTTGGGTATCGAAATCTGGCAAAAGTCTGCATAAAAGGGCTCTCCTGGCCAAATGGTTTAACTTTGGCAGGTCCCTGCTGTTCTGTTATGAAACTAGAATATCTTTTGCACATTCTGGAAGTGATTGCGATCGCAAAGCTCTATTAGTTGCTGTGGAATCGACTTTTAAAAATGAGAGGGCGTAAAATTCGCCAAAAAAATTTCGCGACGAAATCGAGCACATGCCTTCATAAAAGGGCTCTCCTGGCCAAATGGTTTAACTTTGGCAGGTCCCTCGTGCTTTATCAGGAAAGTAGACTTCGTGGGGCAGATTCTGGAAGTGATTGCGATCGCAAAGCTCTATTAGTTGCTTTGGAATCGGCTTTTGAAAAAAAATCTGTGAAAATCGCAAAAATTTTGGGTATCGAAATCTGGCAAAAGTCTGCATAAAAGGGCTCTCCTGGCCAAATGGTTTAACTTTGGCAGGTCCCTGCTGTTCTGTTATGAAACTAGAATATCTTTTGCACATTCTGGAAGTGATTGCGATCGCAAAGCTCTATTAGTTGCTGTGGAATCGACTTTTAAAAATGAGAGGGCGTAAAATTCGCCAAAAAAATTTCGCGACGAAATCGAGCACATGCCTTCATAAAAGGGCTCTCCTGGCCAAATGGTTTAACTTTGGCAGGTCCCTCGTGCTTTATCAGGAAAGTAGACTTCGTGGGGCAGATTCTGGAAGTGATTGCGATCGCAAAGCTCTATTAGTTGCTTTGGAATCGGCTTTTGAAAAAAAATCTGTGAAAATCGCAAAAATTTTGGGTATCGAAATCTGGCAAAAGTCTGCATAAAAGGGCTCTCCTGGCCAAATGGTTTAACTTTGGCAGGTCCCTGCTGTTCTGTTATGAAACTAGAATATCTTTTGCACATTCTGGAAGTGATTGCGATCGCAAAGCTCTATTAGTTGCTGTGGAATCGACTTTTAAAAATGAGAGGGCGTAAAATTCGCCAAAAAAATTTCGCGACGAAATCGAGCACATGCCTTCATAAAAGGGCTCTCCTGGCCAAATGGTTTAACTTTGGCAGGTCCCTCGTGCTTTATCAGGAAAGTAGACTTCGTGGGGCAGATTCTGGAAGTGATTGCGATCGCAAAGCTCTATTAGTTGCTTTGGAATCGGCTTTTGAAAAAAAATCTGTGAAAATCGCAAAAATTTTGGGTATCGAAATCTGGCAAAAGTCTGCATAAAAGGGCTCTCCTGGCCAAATGGTTTAACTTTGGCAGGTCCCTGCTGTTCTGTTATGAAACTAGAATATCTTTTGCACATTCTGGAAGTGATTGCGATCGCAAAGCTCTATTAGTTGCTGTGGAATCGACTTTTAAAAATGAGAGGGCGTAAAATTCGCCAAAAAAATTTCGCGACGAAATCGAGCACATGCCTTCATAAAAGGGCTCTCCTGGCCAAATGGTTTAACTTTGGCAGGTCCCTCGTGCTTTATCAGGAAAGTAGACTTCGTGGGGCAGATTCTGGAAGTGATTGCGATCGCAAAGCTCTATTAGTTGCTTTGGAATCGGCTTTTGAAAAAAAATCTGTGAAAATCGCAAAAATTTTGGGTATCGAAATCTGGCAAAAGTCTGCATAAAAGGGCTCTCCTGGCCAAATGGTTTAACTTTGGCAGGTCCCTGCTGTTCTGTTATGAAACTAGAATATCTTTTGCACATTCTGGAAGTGATTGCGATCGCAAAGCTCTATTAGTTGCTGTGGAATCGACTTTTAAAAATGAGAGGGCGTAAAATTCGCCAAAAAAATTTCGCGACGAAATCGAGCACATGCCTTCATAAAAGGGCTCTCCTGGCCAAATGGTTTAACTTTGGCAGGTCCCTCGTGCTTTATCAGGAAAGTAGACTTCGTGGGGCAGATTCTGGAAGTGATTGCGATCGCAAAGCTCTATTAGTTGCTTTGGAATCGGCTTTTGAAAAAAAATCTGTGAAAATCGCAAAAATTTTGGGTATCGAAATCTGGCAAAAGTCTGCATAAAAGGGCTCTCCTGGCCAAATGGTTTAACTTTGGCAGGTCCCTGCTGTTCTGTTATGAAACTAGAATATCTTTTGCACATTCTGGAAGTGATTGCGATCGCAAAGCTCTATTAGTTGCTGTGGAATCGACTTTTAAAAATGAGAGGGCGTAAAATTCGCCAAAAAAATTTCGCGACGAAATCGAGCACATGCCTTCATAAAAGGGCTCTCCTGGCCAAATGGTTTAACTTTGGCAGGTCCCTCGTGCTTTATCAGGAAAGTAGACTTCGTGGGGCAGATTCTGGAAGTGATTGCGATCGCAAAGCTCTATTAGTTGCTTTGGAATCGGCTTTTGAAAAAAAATCTGTGAAAATCGCAAAAATTTTGGGTATCGAAATCTGGCAAAAGTCTGCATAAAAGGGCTCTCCTGGCCAAATGGTTTAACTTTGGCAGGTCCCTGCTGTTCTGTTATGAAACTAGAATATCTTTTGCACATTCTGGAAGTGATTGCGATCGCAAAGCTCTATTAGTTGCTGTGGAATCGACTTTTAAAAATGAGAGGGCGTAAAATTCGCCAAAAAAATTTCGCGACGAAATCGAGCACATGCCTTCATAAAAGGGCTCTCCTGGCCAAATGGTTTAACTTTGGCAGGTCCCTCGTGCTTTATCAGGAAAGTAGACTTCGTGGGGCAGATTCTGGAAGTGATTGCGATCGCAAAGCTCTATTAGTTGCTTTGGAATCGGCTTTTGAAAAAAAATCTGTGAAAATCGCAAAAATTTTGGGTATCGAAATCTGGCAAAAGTCTGCATAAAAGGGCTCTCCTGGCCAAATGGTTTAACTTTGGCAGGTCCCTGCTGTTCTGTTATGAAACTAGAATATCTTTTGCACATTCTGGAAGTGATTGCGATCGCAAAGCTCTATTAGTTGCTGTGGAATCGACTTTTAAAAATGAGAGGGCGTAAAATTCGCCAAAAAAATTTCGCGACGAAATCGAGCACATGCCTTCATAAAAGGGCTCTCCTGGCCAAATGGTTTAACTTTGGCAGGTCCCTCGTGCTTTATCAGGAAAGTAGACTTCGTGGGGCAGATTCTGGAAGTGATTGCGATCGCAAAGCTCTATTAGTTGCTTTGGAATCGGCTTTTGAAAAAAAATCTGTGAAAATCGCAAAAATTTTGGGTATCGAAATCTGGCAAAAGTCTGCATAAAAGGGCTCTCCTGGCCAAATGGTTTAACTTTGGCAGGTCCCTGCTGTTCTGTTATGAAACTAGAATATCTTTTGCACATTCTGGAAGTGATTGCGATCGCAAAGCTCTATTAGTTGCTGTGGAATCGACTTTTAAAAATGAGAGGGCGTAAAATTCGCCAAAAAAATTTCGCGACGAAATCGAGCACATGCCTTCATAAAAGGGCTCTCCTGGCCAAATGGTTTAACTTTGGCAGGTCCCTCGTGCTTTATCAGGAAAGTAGACTTCGTGGGGCAGATTCTGGAAGTGATTGCGATCGCAAAGCTCTATTAGTTGCTTTGGAATCGGCTTTTGAAAAAAAATCTGTGAAAATCGCAAAAATTTTGGGTATCGAAATCTGGCAAAAGTCTGCATAAAAGGGCTCTCCTGGCCAAATGGTTTAACTTTGGCAGGTCCCTGCTGTTCTGTTATGAAACTAGAATATCTTTTGCACATTCTGGAAGTGATTGCGATCGCAAAGCTCTATTAGTTGCTGTGGAATCGACTTTTAAAAATGAGAGGGCGTAAAATTCGCCAAAAAAATTTCGCGACGAAATCGAGCACATGCCTTCATAAAAGGGCTCTCCTGGCCAAATGGTTTAACTTTGGCAGGTCCCTCGTGCTTTATCAGGAAAGTAGACTTCGTGGGGCAGATTCTGGAAGTGATTGCGATCGCAAAGCTCTATTAGTTGCTTTGGAATCGGCTTTTGAAAAAAAATCTGTGAAAATCGCAAAAATTTTGGGTATCGAAATCTGGCAAAAGTCTGCATAAAAGGGCTCTCCTGGCCAAATGGTTTAACTTTGGCAGGTCCCTGCTGTTCTGTTATGAAACTAGAATATCTTTTGCACATTCTGGAAGTGATTGCGATCGCAAAGCTCTATTAGTTGCTGTGGAATCGACTTTTAAAAATGAGAGGGCGTAAAATTCGCCAAAAAAATTTCGCGACGAAATCGAGCACATGCCTTCATAAAAGGGCTCTCCTGGCCAAATGGTTTAACTTTGGCAGGTCCCTCGTGCTTTATCAGGAAAGTAGACTTCGTGGGGCAGATTCTGGAAGTGATTGCGATCGCAAAGCTCTATTAGTTGCTTTGGAATCGGCTTTTGAAAAAAAATCTGTGAAAATCGCAAAAATTTTGGGTATCGAAATCTGGCAAAAGTCTGCACAAAAGGGCTCTCCTGGCCAAATGGTTTAACTTTGGCAGGTCCCTGCTGTTCTGTTATGAAACTAGAATATCTTTTGCACATTCTGGAAGTGATTGCGATCGCAAAGCTCTATTAGTTGCTGTGGAATCGACTTTTAAAAATGAGAGGGCGTAAAATTCGCCAAAAAAATTTCGCGACGAAATCGAGCACATGCCTTCATAAAAGGGCTCTCCTGGCCAAATGGTTTAACTTTGGCAGGTCCCTCGTGCTTTATCAGGAAAGTAGACTTCGTGGGGCAGATTCTGGAAGTGATTGCGATCGCAAAGCTCTATTAGTTGCTTTGGAATCGGCTTTTGAAAAAAAATCTGTGAAAATCGCAAAAATTTTGGGTATCGAAATCTGGCAAAAGTCTGCATAAAAGGGCTCTCCTGGCCAAATGGTTTAACTTTGGCAGGTCCCTGCTGTTCTGTTATGAAACTAGAATATCTTTTGCACATTCTGGAAGTGATTGCGATCGCAAAGCTCTATTAGTTGCTGTGGAATCGACTTTTAAAAATGAGAGGGCGTAAAATTCGCCAAAAAAATTTCGCGACGAAATCGAGCACATGCCTTCATAAAAGGGCTCTCCTGGCCAAATGGTTTAACTTTGGCAGGTCCCTCGTGCTTTATCAGGAAAGTAGACTTCGTGGGGCAGATTCTGGAAGTGATTGCGATCGCAAAGCTCTATTAGTTGCTTTGGAATCGGCTTTTGAAAAAAAATCTGTGAAAATCGCAAAAATTTTGGGTATCGAAATCTGGCAAAAGTCTGCATAAAAGGGCTCTCCTGGCCAAATGGTTTAACTTTGGCAGGTCCCTGCTGTTCTGTTATGAAACTAGAATATCTTTTGCACATTCTGGAAGTGATTGCGATCGCAAAGCTCTATTAGTTGCTGTGGAATCGACTTTTAAAAATGAGAGGGCGTAAAATTCGCCAAAAAAATTTCGCGACGAAATCGAGCACATGCCTTCATAAAAGGGCTCTCCTGGCCAAATGGTTTAACTTTGGCAGGTCCCTCGTGCTTTATCAGGAAAGTAGACTTCGTGGGGCAGATTCTGGAAGTGATTGCGATCGCAAAGCTCTATTAGTTGCTTTGGAATCGGCTTTTGAAAAACAATCTGTGAAAATCGCAAAAATTTTGGGTATCGAAATCTGGCAAAAGTCTGCATAAAAGGGCTCTCCTGGCCAAATGGTTTAACTTTGGCAGGTCCCTGCTGTTCTGTTATGAAACTAGAATATCTTTTGCACATTCTGGAAGTGATTGCGATCGCAAAGCTCTATTAGTTGCTGTGGAATCGACTTTTAAAAATGAGAGGGCGTAAAATTCGCCAAAAAAATTTCGCGACGAAATCGAGCACATGCCTTCATAAAAGGGCTCTCCTGGCCAAATGGTTTAACTTTGGCAGGTCCCTCGTGCTTTATCAGGAAAGTAGACTTCGTGGGGCAGATTCTGGAAGTGATTGCGATCGCAAAGCTCTATTAGTTGCTTTGGAATCGGCTTTTGAAAAAAAATCTGTGAAAATCGCAAAAATTTTGGGTATCGAAATCTGGCAAAAGTCTGCACAAAAGGGCTCTCCTGGCCAAATGGTTTAACTTTGGCAGGTCTCTGCTGTTCTGTTATGAAACTAGAATATCTTTTGCACATTCTGGAAGTGATTGCGATCGCAAAGCTCTATTAGTTGCTGTGGAATCGACTTTTAAAAATGAGAGGGCGTAAAATTCGCCAAAAAAATTTCGCGACGAAATCGAGCACATGCCTTCATAAAAGGGCTCTCCTGGCCAAATGGTTTAACTTTGGCAGGTCCCTCGTGCTTTATCAGGAAAGTAGACTTCGTGGGGCAGATTCTGGAAGTGATTGCGATCGCAAAGCTCTATTAGTTGCTTTGGAATCGGCTTTTGAAAAAAAATCTGTGAAAATCGCAAAAATTTTGGGTATCGAAATCTGGCAAAAGTCTGCATAAAAGGGCTCTCCTGGCCAAATGGTTTAACTTTGGCAGGTCCCTGCTGTTCTGTTATGAAACTAGAATATCTTTTGCACATTCTGGAAGTGATTGCGATCGCAAAGCTCTATTAGTTGCTGTGGAATCGACTTTTAAAAATGAGAGGGCGTAAAATTCGCCAAAAAAATTTCGCGACGAAATCGAGCACATGCCTTCATAAAAGGGCTCTCCTGGCCAAATGGTTTAACTTTGGCAGGTCCCTCGTGCTTTATCAGGAAAGTAGACTTCGTGGGGCAGATTCTGGAAGTGATTGCGATCGCAAAGCTCTATTAGTTGCTTTGGAATCGGCTTTTGAAAAAAAATCTGTGAAAATCGCAAAAATTTTGGGTATCGAAATCTGGCAAAAGTCTGCATAAAAGGGCTCTCCTGGCCAAATGGTTTAACTTTGGCAGGTCCCTGCTGTTCTGTTATGAAACTAGAATATCTTTTGCACATTCTGGAAGTGATTGCGATCGCAAAGCTCTATTAGTTGCTGTGGAATCGACTTTTAAAAATGAGAGGGCGTAAAATTCGCCAAAAAAATTTCGCGACGAAATCGAGCACATGCCTTCATAAAAGGGCTCTCCTGGCCAAATGGTTTAACTTTGGCAGGTCCCTCGTGCTTTATCAGGAAAGTAGACTTCGTGGGGCAGATTCTGGAAGTGATTGCGATCGCAAAGCTCTATTAGTTGCTTTGGAATCGGCTTTTGAAAAAAAATCTGTGAAAATCGCAAAAATTTTGGGTATCGAAATCTGGCAAAAGTCTGCATAAAAGGGCTCTCCTGGCCAAATGGTTTAACTTTGGCAGGTCCCTGCTGTTCTGTTATGAAACTAGAATATCTTTTGCACATTCTGGAAGTGATTGCGATCGCAAAGCTCTATTAGTTGCTGTGGAATCGACTTTTAAAAATGAGAGGGCGTAAAATTCGCCAAAAAAATTTCGCGACGAAATCGAGCACATGCCTTCATAAAAGGGCTCTCCTGGCCAAATGGTTTAACTTTGGCAGGTCCCTCGTGCTTTATCAGGAAAGTAGACTTCGTGGGGCAGATTCTGGAAGTGATTGCGATCGCAAAGCTCTATTAGTTGCTTTGGAATCGGCTTTTGAAAAAAAATCTGTGAAAATCGCAAAAATTTTGGGTATCGAAATCTGGCAAAAGTCTGCATAAAAGGGCTCTCCTGGCCAAATGGTTTAACTTTGGCAGGTCCCTGCTGTTCTGTTATGAAACTAGAATATCTTTTGCACATTCTGGAAGTGATTGCGATCGCAAAGCTCTATTAGTTGCTGTGGAATCGACTTTTAAAAATGAGAGGGCGTAAAATTCGCCAAAAAAATTTCGCGACGAAATCGAGCACATGCCTTCATAAAAGGGCTCTCCTGGCCAAATGGTTTAACTTTGGCAGGTCCCTCGTGCTTTATCAGGAAAGTAGACTTCGTGGGGCAGATTCTGGAAGTGATTGCGATCGCAAAGCTCTATTAGTTGCTTTGGAATCGGCTTTTGAAAAAAAATCTGTGAAAATCGCAAAAATTTTGGGTATCGAAATCTGGCAAATGTCTGCATAAAAGGGCTCTCCTGCCCAAATGGTTTAACTTTGGCAGGTCCCTGCTGTTCTGTTATGAAACTAGAATATCTTTTGCACATTCTGGAAGTGATTGCGATCGCAAAGCTCTATTAGTTGCTGTGGAATCGACTTTTAAAAATGAGAGGGCGTAAAATTCGCCAAAAAAATTTCGCGACGAAATCGAGCACATGCCTTCATAAAAGGGCTCTCCTGGCCAAATGGTTTAAGTTTGGCAGGTCCCTCGTGCTTTATCAGGAAAGTAGACTTCGTGGGGCAGATTCTGGAAGTGATTGCGATCGCAAAGCTCTATTAGTTGCTTTGGAATCGGCTTTTGAAAAAAAATCTGTGAAAATCGCAAAAATTTTGGGTATCGAAATCTGGCAAAAGTCTGCATAAAAGGGCTCTCCTGACCAAATGGTTTAACTTTGGCAGGTCCCTGCTGTTCTGTTATGAAACTAGAATATCTTTTGCACATTCTGGAAGTGATTGCGATCGCAAAGCTCTATTAGTTGCTGTGGAATCGACTTTTAAAAATGAGAGGGCGTAAAATTCGCCAAAAAAGTTTCGCGACGAAATCGAGCACATGCCTTCATAAAAGGGCTCTCCTGGCCAAATGGTTTAACTTTGGCAGGTCCCTCGTGCTTTATCAGGAAAGTAGACTTCGTGGGGCAGATTCTGGAAGTGATTGCGATCGCAAAGCTCTATTAGTTGCTTTGGAATCGGCTTTTGAAAAAAAATCTGTGAAAATCGCAAAAATTTTGGGTATCGAAATCTGGCAAAAGTCTGCACAAAAGGGCTCTCCTGGCCAAATGGTTTAACTTTGGCAGGTCCCTGCTGTTCTGTTATGAAACTAGAATATCTTTTGCACATTCTGGAAGTGATTGCGATCGCAAAGCTCTATTAGTTGCTGTGGAATCGACTTTTAAAAATGAGAGGGCGTAAAATTCGCCAAAAAAATTTCGCGACGAAATCGAGCACATGCCTTCATAAAAGGGCTCTCCTGGCCAAATGGTTTAACTTTGGCAAGTCCCTCGTGCTTTATCAGGAAAGTAGACTTCGTGGGGCAGATTCTGGAAGTGATTGCGATCGCAAAGCTCTATTAGTTGCTTTGGAATCGGCTTTTGAAAAAAAATCTGTGAAAATCGCAAAAATTTTGGGTATCGAAAATTGGCAAAAGTCTGCATAAAAGGGCTCTCCTGGCCAAATGGTTTAACTTTGGCAGGTCCCTGCTGTTCTGTTATGAAACTAGAATATCTTTTGCACATTCTGGAAGTGATTGCGATCGCAAAGCTCTATTAGTTGCTGTGGAATCGACTTTTAAAAATGAGAGGGCGTAAAATTCGCCAAAAAAATTTCGCGACGAAATCGAGCACATGCCTTCATAAAAGGGCTCTCCTGGCCAAATGGTTTAACTTTGGCAGGTCCCTCGTGCTTTATCAGGAAAGTAGACTTCGTGGGGCAGATTCTGGAAGTGATTGCGATCGCAAAGCTCTATTAGTTGCTTTGGAATCGGCTTTTGAAAAAAAATCTGTGAAAATCGCAAAAATTTTGGGTATCGAAATCTGGCAAAAGTCTGCATAAAAGGGCTCTCCTGGCCAAATGGTTTAACTTTGGCAGGTCCCTGCTGTTCTGTTATGAAACTAGAATATCTTTTGCACATTCTGGAAGTGATTGCGATCGCAAAGCTCTATTAGTTGCTGTGGAATCGACTTTTAAAAATGAGAGGGCGTAAAATTCGCCAAAAAAATTTCGCGACGAAATCGAGCACATGCCTTCATAAAAGGGCTCTCCTGGCCAAATGGTTTAAGTTTGGCAGGTCCCTCGTGCTTTATCAGGAAAGTAGACTTCGTGGGGCAGATTCTGGAAGTGATTGCGATCGCAAAGCTCTATTAGTTGCTTTGGAATCGGCTTTTGAAAAAAAATCTGTGAAAATCGCAAAAATTTTGGGTATCGAAATCTGGCAAAAGTCTGCATAAAAGGGCTCTCCTGACCAAATGGTTTAACTTTGGCAGGTCCCTGCTGTTCTGTTATGAAACTAGAATATCTTTTGCACATTCTGGAAGTGATTGCGATCGCAAAGCTCTATTAGTTGCTGTGGAATCGACTTTTAAAAATGAGAGGGCGTAAAATTCGCCAAAAAAGTTTCGCGACGAAATCGAGCACATGCCTTCATAAAAGGGCTCTCCTGGCCAAATGGTTTAACTTTGGCAGGTCCCTCGTGCTTTATCAGGAAAGTAGACTTCGTGGGGCAGATTCTGGAAGTGATTGCGATCGCAAAGCTCTATTAGTTGCTTTGGAATCGGCTTTTGAAAAAAAATCTGTGAAAATCGCAAAAATTTTGGGTATCGAAATCTGGCAAAAGTCTGCACAAAAGGGCTCTCCTGGCCAAATGGTTTAACTTTGGCAGGTCCCTGCTGTTCTGTTATGAAACTAGAATATCTTTTGCACATTCTGGAAGTGATTGCGATCGCAAAGCTCTATTAGTTGCTGTGGAATCGACTTTTAAAAATGAGAGGGTGTAAAATTCGCCAAAAAAATTTCGCGACGAAATCGAGCACATGCCTTCATAAAAGGGCTCTCCTGGCCAAATGGTTTAACTTTGGCAAGTCCCTCGTGCTTTATCAGGAAAGTAGACTTCGTGGGGCAGATTCTGGAAGTGATTGCGATCGCAAAGCTCTATTAGTTGCTTTGGAATCGGCTTTTGAAAAAAAATCTGTGAAAATCGCAAAAATTTTGGGTATCGAAAATTGGCAAAAGTCTGCATAAAAGGGCTCTCCTGGCCAAATGGTTTAACTTTGGCAGGTCCCTGCTGTTCTGTTATGAAACTAGAATATCTTTTGCACATTCTGGAAGTGATTGCGATCGCAAAGCTCTATTAGTTGCTGTGGAATCGACTTTTAAAAATGAGAGGGCGTAAAATTCGCCAAAAAAATTTCGCGACGAAATCGAGCACATGCCTTCATAAAAGGGCTCTCCTGGCCAAATGGTTTAACTTTGGCAGGTCCCTCGTGCTTTATCAGGAAAGTAGACTTCGTGGGGCAGATTCTGGAAGTGATTGCGATCGCAAAGCTCTATTAGTTGCTTTGGAATCGGCTTTTGAAAAAAAATCTGTGAAAATCGCAAAAATTTTGGGTATCGAAATCTGGCAAAAGTCTGCATAAAAGGGCTCTCCTGGCCAAATGGTTTAACTTTGGCAGGTCCCTGCTGTTCTGTTATGAAACTAGAATATCTTTTGCACATTCTGGAAGTGATTGCGATCGCAAAGCTCTATTAGTTGCTGTGGAATCGACTTTTAAAAATGAGAGGGCGTAAAATTCGCCAAAAAAATTTCGCGACGAAATCGAGCACATGCCTTCATAAAAGGGCTCTCCTGGCCAAATGCTTCAACTTTGGCAGGTCCCTCGTGCTTTATCAGGAAAGTAGACTTCGTGGAGCAGATTCTGGAAGTGATTGCGATCGCAAAGCTCTATTAGTTGCTTTGGAATCGGCTTTTGAAAAAAAATCTGTGAAAATCGCAAAAATTTTGGGTATCGAAATCTGGCAAAAGTCTGCATAAAAGGGCTCTCCTGGCCAAATGGTTTAACTTTGGCAGGTCCCTGCTGTTCTGTTATGAAACTAGAATATCTTTTGCACATTCTGGAAGTGATTGCGATCGCAAAGCTCTATTAGTTGCTGTGGAATCGACTTTTAAAAATGAGAGGGCGTAAAATTCGCCAAAAAAATTTCGCGACGAAATCGAGCACATGCCTTCATAAAAGGGCTCTCCTGGCCAAATGGTTTAACTTTGGCAGGTCCCTCGTGCTTTATCAGGAAAGTAGACTTCGTGGGGCAGATTCTGGAAGTGATTGCGATCGCAAAGCTCTATTAGTTGCTTTGGAATCGGCTTTTGAAAAAAAATCTGTGAAAATCGCAAAAATTTTGGGTATCAAAATCTGGCAAAAGTCTGCATAAAAGGGCTCTCCTGGCCAAATGGTTTAACTTTGGCAGGTCCCTGCTGTTCTGTTATGAAACTAGAATATCTTTTGCACATTCTGGAAGTGATTGCGATCGCAAAGCTCTATTAGTTGCTGTGGAATCGACTTTTAAAAATGAGAGGGCGTAAAATTCGCCAAAAAAATTTCGCGACGAAATCGAGCACATGCCTTCATAAAAGGGCTCTCCTGGCCAAATGGTTTAACTTTGGCAAGTCCCTCGTGCTTTATCAGGAAAGTAGACTTCGTGGGGCAGATTCTGGAAGTGATTGCGATCGCAAAGCTCTATTAGTTGCTTTGGAATCGGCTTTTGAAAAAAAATCTGTGAAAATCGCAAAAATTTTGGGTATCGAAAATTGGCAAAAGTCTGCATAAAAGGGCTCTCCTGGCCAAATGGTTTAACTTTGGCAGGTCCCTGCTGTTCTGTTATGAAACTAGAATATCTTTTGCACATTCTGGAAGTGATTGCGATCGCAAAGCTCTATTAGTTGCTGTGGAATCGACTTTTAAAAATGAGAGGGCGTAAAATTCGCCAAAAAAATTTCGCGACGAAATCGAGCACATGCCTTCATAAAAGGGCTCTCCTGGCCAAATGGTTTAACTTTGGCAGGTCCCTCGTGCTTTATCAGGAAAGTAGACTTCGTGGGGCAGATTCTGGAAGTGATTGCGATCGCAAAGCTCTATTAGTTGCTTTGGAATCGGCTTTTGAAAAAAAATCTGTGAAAATCGCAAAAATTTTGGGTATCGAAATCTGGCAAAAGTCTGCATAAAAGGGCTCTCCTGGCCAAATGGTTTAACTTTGGCAGGTCCCTGCTGTTCTGTTATGAAACTAGAATATCTTTTGCACATTCTGGAAGTGATTGCGATCGCAAAGCTCTATTAGTTGCTGTGGAATCGACTTTTAAAAATGAGAGGGCGTAAAATTCGCCAAAAAAATTTCGCGACGAAATCGAGCACATGCCTTCATAAAAGGGCTCTCCTGGCCAAATGGTTTAAGTTTGGCAGGTCCCTCGTGCTTTATCAGGAAAGTAGACTTCGTGGGGCAGATTCTGGAAGTGATTGCGATCGCAAAGCTCTATTAGTTGCTTTGGAATCGGCTTTTGAAAAAAAATCTGTGAAAATCGCAAAAATTTTGGGTATCGAAATCTGGCAAAAGTCTGCATAAAAGGGCTCTCCTGACCAAATGGTTTAACTTTGGCAGGTCCCTGCTGTTCTGTTATGAAACTAGAATATCTTTTGCACATTCTGGAAGTGATTGCGATCGCAAAGCTCTATTAGTTGCTGTGGAATCGACTTTTAAAAATGAGAGGGCGTAAAATTCGCCAAAAAAGTTTCGCGACGAAATCGAGCACATGCCTTCATAAAAGGGCTCTCCTGGCCAAATGGTTTAACTTTGGCAGGTCCCTCGTGCTTTATCAGGAAAGTAGACTTCGTGGGGCAGATTCTGGAAGTGATTGCGATCGCAAAGCTCTATTAGTTGCTTTGGAATCGGCTTTTGAAAAAAAATCTGTGAAAATCGCAAAAATTTTGGGTATCGAAATCTGGCAAAAGTCTGCACAAAAGGGCTCTCCTGGCCAAATGGTTTAACTTTGGCAGGTCCCTGCTGTTCTGTTATGAAACTAGAATATCTTTTGCACATTCTGGAAGTGATTGCGATCGCAAAGCTCTATTAGTTGCTGTGGAATCGACTTTTAAAAATGAGAGGGCGTAAAATTCGCCAAAAAAATTTCGCGACGAAATCGAGCACATGCCTTCATAAAAGGGCTCTCCTGGCCAAATGGTTTAACTTTGGCAAGTCCCTCGTGCTTTATCAGGAAAGTAGACTTCGTGGGGCAGATTCTGGAAGTGATTGCGATCGCAAAGCTCTATTAGTTGCTTTGGAATCGGCTTTTGAAAAAAAATCTGTGAAAATCGCAAAAATTTTGGGTATCGAAAATTGGCAAAAGTCTGCATAAAAGGGCTCTCCTGGCCAAATGGTTTAACTTTGGCAGGTCCCTGCTGTTCTGTTATGAAACTAGAATATCTTTTGCACATTCTGGAAGTGATTGCGATCGCAAAGCTCTATTAGTTGCTGTGGAATCGACTTTTAAAAATGAGAGGGCGTAAAATTCGCCAAAAAAATTTCGCGACGAAATCGAGCACATGCCTTCATAAAAGGGCTCTCCTGGCCAAATGGTTTAACTTTGGCAGGTCCCTCGTGCTTTATCAGGAAAGTAGACTTCGTGGGGCAGATTCTGGAAGTGATTGCGATCGCAAAGCTCTATTAGTTGCTTTGGAATCGGCTTTTGAAAAAAAATCTGTGAAAATCGCAAAAATTTTGGGTATCGAAATCTGGCAAAAGTCTGCATAAAAGGGCTCTCCTGGCCAAATGGTTTAACTTTGGCAGGTCCCTGCTGTTCTGTTATGAAACTAGAATATCTTTTGCACATTCTGGAAGTGATTGCGATCGCAAAGCTCTATTAGTTGCTGTGGAATCGACTTTTAAAAATGAGAGGGCGTAAAATTCGCCAAAAAAATTTCGCGACGAAATCGAGCACATGCCTTCATAAAAGGGCTCTCCTGGCCAAATGCTTCAACTTTGGCAGGTCCCTCGTGCTTTATCAGGAAAGTAGACTTCGTGGAGCAGATTCTGGAAGTGATTGCGATCGCAAAGCTCTATTAGTTGCTTTGGAATCGGCTTTTGAAAAAAAATCTGTGAAAATCGCAAAAATTTTGGGTATCGAAATCTGGCAAAAGTCTGCATAAAAGGGCTCTCCTGGCCAAATGGTTTAACTTTGGCAGGTCCCTGCTGTTCTGTTATGAAACTAGAATATCTTTTGCACATTCTGGAAGTGATTGCGATCGCAAAGCTCTATTAGTTGCTTTGGAATCGGCTTTTGAAAAAAAATCTGTGAAAATCGCAAAAATTTTGGGTATCGAAAATTGGCAAAAGTCTGCATAAAAGGGCTCTCCTGGCCAAATGGTTTAACTTTGGCAGGTCCCTGCTGTTCTGTTATGAAACTAGAATATCTTTTGCACATTCTGGAAGTGATTGCGATCGCAAAGCTCTATTAGTTGCTGTGGAATCGACTTTTAAAAATGAGAGGGCGTAAAATTCGCCAAAAAAATTTCGCGACGAAATCGAGCACATGCCTTCATAAAAGGGCTCTCCTGGCCAAATGGTTTAACTTTGGCAGGTCCCTCGTGCTTTATCAGGAAAGTAGACTTCGTGGGGCAGATTCTGGAAGTGATTGCGATCGCAAAGCTCTATTAGTTGCTTTGGAATCGGCTTTTGAAAAAAAATCTGTGAAAATCGCAAAAATTTTGGGTATCGAAATCTGGCAAAAGTCTGCATAAAAGGGCTCTCCTGGCCAAATGGTTTAACTTTGGCAGGTCCCTGCTGTTCTGTTATGAAACTAGAATATCTTTTGCACATTCTGGAAGTGATTGCGATCGCAAAGCTCTATTAGTTGCTGTGGAATCGACTTTTAAAAATGAGAGGGCGTAAAATTCGCCAAAAAAATTTCGCGACGAAATCGAGCACATGCCTTCATAAAAGGGCTCTCCTGGCCAAATGGTTTAAGTTTGGCAGGTCCCTCGTGCTTTATCAGGAAAGTAGACTTCGTGGGGCAGATTCTGGAAGTGATTGCGATCGCAAAGCTCTATTAGTTGCTTTGGAATCGGCTTTTGAAAAAAAATCTGTGAAAATCGCAAAAATTTTGGGTATCGAAATCTGGCAAAAGTCTGCATAAAAGGGCTCTCCTGACCAAATGGTTTAACTTTGGCAGGTCCCTGCTGTTCTGTTATGAAACTAGAATATCTTTTGCACATTCTGGAAGTGATTGCGATCGCAAAGCTCTATTAGTTGCTGTGGAATCGACTTTTAAAAATGAGAGGGCGTAAAATTCGCCAAAAAAGTTTCGCGACGAAATCGAGCACATGCCTTCATAAAAGGGCTCTCCTGGCCAAATGGTTTAACTTTGGCAGGTCCCTCGTGCTTTATCAGGAAAGTAGACTTCGTGGGGCAGATTCTGGAAGTGATTGCGATCGCAAAGCTCTATTAGTTGCTTTGGAATCGGCTTTTGAAAAAAAATCTGTGAAAATCGCAAAAATTTTGGGTATCGAAATCTGGCAAAAGTCTGCACAAAAGGGCTCTCCTGGCCAAATGGTTTAACTTTGGCAGGTCCCTGCTGTTCTGTTATGAAACTAGAATATCTTTTGCACATTCTGGAAGTGATTGCGATCGCAAAGCTCTATTAGTTGCTGTGGAATCGACTTTTAAAAATGAGAGGGTGTAAAATTCGCCAAAAAAATTTCGCGACGAAATCGAGCACATGCCTTCATAAAAGGGCTCTCCTGGCCAAATGGTTTAACTTTGGCAAGTCCCTCGTGCTTTATCAGGAAAGTAGACTTCGTGGGGCAGATTCTGGAAGTGATTGCGATCGCAAAGCTCTATTAGTTGCTTTGGAATCGGCTTTTGAAAAAAAATCTGTGAAAATCGCAAAAATTTTGGGTATCGAAAATTGGCAAAAGTCTGCATAAAAGGGCTCTCCTGGCCAAATGGTTTAACTTTGGCAGGTCCCTGCTGTTCTGTTATGAAACTAGAATATCTTTTGCACATTCTGGAAGTGATTGCGATCGCAAAGCTCTATTAGTTGCTGTGGAATCGACTTTTAAAAATGAGAGGGCGTAAAATTCGCCAAAAAAATTTCGCGACGAAATCGAGCACATGCCTTCATAAAAGGGCTCTCCTGGCCAAATGGTTTAACTTTGGCAGGTCCCTCGTGCTTTATCAGGAAAGTAGACTTCGTGGGGCAGATTCTGGAAGTGATTGCGATCGCAAAGCTCTATTAGTTGCTTTGGAATCGGCTTTTGAAAAAAAATCTGTGAAAATCGCAAAAATTTTGGGTATCGAAATCTGGCAAAAGTCTGCATAAAAGGGCTCTCCTGGCCAAATGGTTTAACTTTGGCAGGTCCCTGCTGTTCTGTTATGAAACTAGAATATCTTTTGCACATTCTGGAAGTGATTGCGATCGCAAAGCTCTATTAGTTGCTGTGGAATCGACTTTTAAAAATGAGAGGGCGTAAAATTCGCCAAAAAAATTTCGCGACGAAATCGAGCACATGCCTTCATAAAAGGGCTCTCCTGGCCAAATGCTTCAACTTTGGCAGGTCCCTCGTGCTTTATCAGGAAAGTAGACTTCGTGGAGCAGATTCTGGAAGTGATTGCGATCGCAAAGCTCTATTAGTTGCTTTGGAATCGGCTTTTGAAAAAAAATCTGTGAAAATCGCAAAAATTTTGGGTATCGAAATCTGGCAAAAGTCTGCATAAAAGGGCTCTCCTGGCCAAATGGTTTAACTTTGGCAGGTCCCTGCTGTTCTGTTATGAAACTAGAATATCTTTTGCACATTCTGGAAGTGATTGCGATCGCAAAGCTCTATTAGTTGCTGTGGAATCGACTTTTAAAAATGAGAGGGCGTAAAATTCGCCAAAAAAATTTCGCGACGAAATCGAGCACATGCCTTCATAAAAGGGCTCTCCTGGCCAAATGGTTTAACTTTGGCAGGTCCCTCGTGCTTTATCAGGAAAGTAGACTTCGTGGGGCAGATTCTGGAAGTGATTGCGATCGCAAAGCTCTATTAGTTGCTTTGGAATCGGCTTTTGAAAAAAAATCTGTGAAAATCGCAAAAATTTTGGGTATCAAAATCTGGCAAAAGTCTGCATAAAAGGGCTCTCCTGGCCAAATGGTTTAACTTTGGCAGGTCCCTGCTGTTCTGTTATGAAACTAGAATATCTTTTGCACATTCTGGAAGTGATTGCGATCGCAAAGCTCTATTAGTTGCTGTGGAATCGACTTTTAAAAATGAGAGGGCGTAAAATTCGCCAAAAAAATTTCGCGACGAAATCGAGCACATGCCTTCATAAAAGGGCTCTCCTGGCCAAATGGTTTAACTTTGGCAAGTCCCTCGTGCTTTATCAGGAAAGTAGACTTCGTGGGGCAGATTCTGGAAGTGATTGCGATCGCAAAGCTCTATTAGTTGCTTTGGAATCGGCTTTTGAAAAAAAATCTGTGAAAATCGCAAAAATTTTGGGTATCGAAAATTGGCAAAAGTCTGCATAAAAGGGCTCTCCTGGCCAAATGGTTTAACTTTGGCAGGTCCCTGCTGTTCTGTTATGAAACTAGAATATCTTTTGCACATTCTGGAAGTGATTGCGATCGCAAAGCTCTATTAGTTGCTGTGGAATCGACTTTTAAAAATGAGAGGGCGTAAAATTCGCCAAAAAAATTTCGCGACGAAATCGAGCACATGCCTTCATAAAAGGGCTCTCCTGGCCAAATGGTTTAACTTTGGCAGGTCCCTCGTGCTTTATCAGGAAAGTAGACTTCGTGGGGCAGATTCTGGAAGTGATTGCGATCGCAAAGCTCTATTAGTTGCTTTGGAATCGGCTTTTGAAAAAAAATCTGTGAAAATCGCAAAAATTTTGGGTATCGAAATCTGGCAAAAGTCTGCATAAAAGGGCTCTCCTGGCCAAATGGTTTAACTTTGGCAGGTCCCTGCTGTTCTGTTATGAAACTAGAATATCTTTTGCACATTCTGGAAGTGATTGCGATCGCAAAGCTCTATTAGTTGCTGTGGAATCGACTTTTAAAAATGAGAGGGCGTAAAATTCGCCAAAAAAATTTCGCGACGAAATCGAGCACATGCCTTCATAAAAGGGCTCTCCTGGCCAAATGGTTTAAGTTTGGCAGGTCCCTCGTGCTTTATCAGGAAAGTAGACTTCGTGGGGCAGATTCTGGAAGTGATTGCGATCGCAAAGCTCTATTAGTTGCTTTGGAATCGGCTTTTGAAAAAAAATCTGTGAAAATCGCAAAAATTTTGGGTATCGAAATCTGGCAAAAGTCTGCATAAAAGGGCTCTCCTGACCAAATGGTTTAACTTTGGCAGGTCCCTGCTGTTCTGTTATGAAACTAGAATATCTTTTGCACATTCTGGAAGTGATTGCGATCGCAAAGCTCTATTAGTTGCTGTGGAATCGACTTTTAAAAATGAGAGGGCGTAAAATTCGCCAAAAAAGTTTCGCGACGAAATCGAGCACATGCCTTCATAAAAGGGCTCTCCTGGCCAAATGGTTTAACTTTGGCAGGTCCCTCGTGCTTTATCAGGAAAGTAGACTTCGTGGGGCAGATTCTGGAAGTGATTGCGATCGCAAAGCTCTATTAGTTGCTTTGGAATCGGCTTTTGAAAAAAAATCTGTGAAAATCGCAAAAATTTTGGGTATCGAAATCTGGCAAAAGTCTGCACAAAAGGGCTCTCCTGGCCAAATGGTTTAACTTTGGCAGGTCCCTGCTGTTCTGTTATGAAACTAGAATATCTTTTGCACATTCTGGAAGTGATTGCGATCGCAAAGCTCTATTAGTTGCTGTGGAATCGACTTTTAAAAATGAGAGGGCGTAAAATTCGCCAAAAAAATTTCGCGACGAAATCGAGCACATGCCTTCATAAAAGGGCTCTCCTGGCCAAATGGTTTAACTTTGGCAAGTCCCTCGTGCTTTATCAGGAAAGTAGACTTCGTGGGGCAGATTCTGGAAGTGATTGCGATCGCAAAGCTCTATTAGTTGCTTTGGAATCGGCTTTTGAAAAAAAATCTGTGAAAATCGCAAAAATTTTGGGTATCGAAAATTGGCAAAAGTCTGCATAAAAGGGCTCTCCTGGCCAAATGGTTTAACTTTGGCAGGTCCCTGCTGTTCTGTTATGAAACTAGAATATCTTTTGCACATTCTGGAAGTGATTGCGATCGCAAAGCTCTATTAGTTGCTGTGGAATCGACTTTTAAAAATGAGAGGGCGTAAAATTCGCCAAAAAAATTTCGCGACGAAATCGAGCACATGCCTTCATAAAAGGGCTCTCCTGGCCAAATGGTTTAACTTTGGCAGGTCCCTCGTGCTTTATCAGGAAAGTAGACTTCGTGGGGCAGATTCTGGAAGTGATTGCGATCGCAAAGCTCTATTAGTTGCTTTGGAATCGGCTTTTGAAAAAAAATCTGTGAAAATCGCAAAAATTTTGGGTATCGAAATCTGGCAAAAGTCTGCATAAAAGGGCTCTCCTGGCCAAATGGTTTAACTTTGGCAGGTCCCTGCTGTTCTGTTATGAAACTAGAATATCTTTTGCACATTCTGGAAGTGATTGCGATCGCAAAGCTCTATTAGTTGCTGTGGAATCGACTTTTAAAAATGAGAGGGCGTAAAATTCGCCAAAAAAATTTCGCGACGAAATCGAGCACATGCCTTCATAAAAGGGCTCTCCTGGCCAAATGCTTCAACTTTGGCAGGTCCCTCGTGCTTTATCAGGAAAGTAGACTTCGTGGAGCAGATTCTGGAAGTGATTGCGATCGCAAAGCTCTATTAGTTGCTTTGGAATCGGCTTTTGAAAAAAAATCTGTGAAAATCGCAAAAATTTTGGGTATCGAAATCTGGCAAAAGTCTGCATAAAAGGGCTCTCCTGGCCAAATGGTTTAACTTTGGCAGGTCCCTGCTGTTCTGTTATGAAACTAGAATATCTTTTGCACATTCTGGAAGTGATTGCGATCGCAAAGCTCTATTAGTTGCTGTGGAATCGACTTTTAAAAATGAGAGGGCGTAAAATTCGCCAAAAAAATTTCGCGACGAAATCGAGCACATGCCTTCATAAAAGGGCTCTCCTGGCCAAATGGTTTAACTTTGGCAGGTCCCTCGTGCTTTATCAGGAAAGTAGACTTCGTGGGGCAGATTCTGGAAGTGATTGCGATCGCAAAGCTCTATTAGTTGCTTTGGAATCGGCTTTTGAAAAAAAATCTGTGAAAATCGCAAAAATTTTGGGTATCGAAATCTGGCAAAAGTCTGCATAAAAGGGCTCTCCTGGCCAAATGGTTTAACTTTGGCAGGTCCCTGCTGTTCTGTTATGAAACTAGAATATCTTTTGCACATTCTGGAAGTGATTGCGATCGCAAAGCTCTATTAGTTGCTGTGGAATCGACTTTTAAAAATGAGAGGGCGTAAAATTCGCCAAAAAAATTTCGCGACGAAATCGAGCACATGCCTTCATAAAAGGGCTCTCCTGGCCAAATGCTTCAACTTTGGCAGGTCCCTCGTGCTTTATCAGGAAAGTAGACTTCGTGGAGCAGATTCTGGAAGTGATTGCGATCGCAAAGCTCTATTAGTTGCTTTGGAATCGGCTTTTGAAAAAAAATCTGTGAAAATCGCAAAAATTTTGGGTATCGAAATCTGGCAAAAGTCTGCATAAAAGGGCTCTCCTGGCCAAATGGTTTAACTTTGGCAGGTCCCTGCTGTTCTGTTATGAAACTAGAATATCTTTTGCACATTCTGGAAGTGATTGCGATCGCAAAGCTCTATTAGTTGCTGTGGAATCGACTTTTAAAAATGAGAGGGCGTAAAATTCGCCAAAAAAATTTCGCGACGAAATCGAGCACATGCCTTCATAAAAGGGCTCTCCTGGCCAAATGGTTTAACTTTGGCAGGTCCCTCGTGCTTTATCAGGAAAGTAGACTTCGTGGGGCAGATTCTGGAAGTGATTGCGATCGCAAAGCTCTATTAGTTGCTTTGGAATCGGCTTTTGAAAAAAAATCTGTGAAAATCGCAAAAATTTTGGGTATCAAAATCTGGCAAAAGTCTGCATAAAAGGGCTCTCCTGGCCAAATGGTTTAACTTTGGCAGGTCCCTGCTGTTCTGTTATGAAACTAGAATATCTTTTGCACATTCTGGAAGTGATTGCGATCGCAAAGCTCTATTAGTTGCTGTGGAATCGACTTTTAAAAATGAGAGGGCGTAAAATTCGCCAAAAAAATTTCGCGACGAAATCGAGCACATGCCTTCATAAAAGGGCTCTCCTGGCCAAATGGTTTAACTTTGGCAAGTCCCTCGTGCTTTATCAGGAAAGTAGACTTCGTGGGGCAGATTCTGGAAGTGATTGCGATCGCAAAGCTCTATTAGTTGCTTTGGAATCGGCTTTTGAAAAAAAATCTGTGAAAATCGCAAAAATTTTGGGTATCGAAAATTGGCAAAAGTCTGCATAAAAGGGCTCTCCTGGCCAAATGGTTTAACTTTGGCAGGTCCCTGCTGTTCTGTTATGAAACTAGAATATCTTTTGCACATTCTGGAAGTGATTGCGATCGCAAAGCTCTATTAGTTGCTGTGGAATCGACTTTTAAAAATGAGAGGGCGTAAAATTCGCCAAAAAAATTTCGCGACGAAATCGAGCACATGCCTTCATAAAAGGGCTCTCCTGGCCAAATGGTTTAACTTTGGCAGGTCCCTCGTGCTTTATCAGGAAAGTAGACTTCGTGGGGCAGATTCTGGAAGTGATTGCGATCGCAAAGCTCTATTAGTTGCTTTGGAATCGGCTTTTGAAAAAAAATCTGTGAAAATCGCAAAAATTTTGGGTATCGAAATCTGGCAAAAGTCTGCATAAAAGGGCTCTCCTGGCCAAATGGTTTAACTTTGGCAGGTCCCTGCTGTTCTGTTATGAAACTAGAATATCTTTTGCACATTCTGGAAGTGATTGCGATCGCAAAGCTCTATTAGTTGCTGTGGAATCGACTTTTAAAAATGAGAGGGCGTAAAATTCGCCAAAAAAATTTCGCGACGAAATCGAGCACATGCCTTCATAAAAGGGCTCTCCTGGCCAAATGGTTTAAGTTTGGCAGGTCCCTCGTGCTTTATCAGGAAAGTAGACTTCGTGGGGCAGATTCTGGAAGTGATTGCGATCGCAAAGCTCTATTAGTTGCTTTGGAATCGGCTTTTGAAAAAAAATCTGTGAAAATCGCAAAAATTTTGGGTATCGAAATCTGGCAAAAGTCTGCATAAAAGGGCTCTCCTGACCAAATGGTTTAACTTTGGCAGGTCCCTGCTGTTCTGTTATGAAACTAGAATATCTTTTGCACATTCTGGAAGTGATTGCGATCGCAAAGCTCTATTAGTTGCTGTGGAATCGACTTTTAAAAATGAGAGGGCGTAAAATTCGCCAAAAAAGTTTCGCGACGAAATCGAGCACATGCCTTCATAAAAGGGCTCTCCTGGCCAAATGGTTTAACTTTGGCAGGTCCCTCGTGCTTTATCAGGAAAGTAGACTTCGTGGGGCAGATTCTGGAAGTGATTGCGATCGCAAAGCTCTATTAGTTGCTTTGGAATCGGCTTTTGAAAAAAAATCTGTGAAAATCGCAAAAATTTTGGGTATCGAAATCTGGCAAAAGTCTGCACAAAAGGGCTCTCCTGGCCAAATGGTTTAACTTTGGCAGGTCCCTGCTGTTCTGTTATGAAACTAGAATATCTTTTGCACATTCTGGAAGTGATTGCGATCGCAAAGCTCTATTAGTTGCTGTGGAATCGACTTTTAAAAATGAGAGGGCGTAAAATTCGCCAAAAAAATTTCGCGACGAAATCGAGCACATGCCTTCATAAAAGGGCTCTCCTGGCCAAATGGTTTAACTTTGGCAAGTCCCTCGTGCTTTATCAGGAAAGTAGACTTCGTGGGGCAGATTCTGGAAGTGATTGCGATCGCAAAGCTCTATTAGTTGCTTTGGAATCGGCTTTTGAAAAAAAATCTGTGAAAATCGCAAAAATTTTGGGTATCGAAAATTGGCAAAAGTCTGCATAAAAGGGCTCTCCTGGCCAAATGGTTTAACTTTGGCAGGTCCCTGCTGTTCTGTTATGAAACTAGAATATCTTTTGCACATTCTGGAAGTGATTGCGATCGCAAAGCTCTATTAGTTGCTGTGGAATCGACTTTTAAAAATGAGAGGGCGTAAAATTCGCCAAAAAAATTTCGCGACGAAATCGAGCACATGCCTTCATAAAAGGGCTCTCCTGGCCAAATGGTTTAACTTTGGCAGGTCCCTCGTGCTTTATCAGGAAAGTAGACTTCGTGGGGCAGATTCTGGAAGTGATTGCGATCGCAAAGCTCTATTAGTTGCTTTGGAATCGGCTTTTGAAAAAAAATCTGTGAAAATCGCAAAAATTTTGGGTATCGAAATCTGGCAAAAGTCTGCATAAAAGGGCTCTCCTGGCCAAATGGTTTAACTTTGGCAGGTCCCTGCTGTTCTGTTATGAAACTAGAATATCTTTTGCACATTCTGGAAGTGATTGCGATCGCAAAGCTCTATTAGTTGCTGTGGAATCGACTTTTAAAAATGAGAGGGCGTAAAATTCGCCAAAAAAATTTCGCGACGAAATCGAGCACATGCCTTCATAAAAGGGCTCTCCTGGCCAAATGCTTCAACTTTGGCAGGTCCCTCGTGCTTTATCAGGAAAGTAGACTTCGTGGAGCAGATTCTGGAAGTGATTGCGATCGCAAAGCTCTATTAGTTGCTTTGGAATCGGCTTTTGAAAAAAAATCTGTGAAAATCGCAAAAATTTTGGGTATCGAAATCTGGCAAAAGTCTGCATAAAAGGGCTCTCCTGGCCAAATGGTTTAACTTTGGCAGGTCCCTGCTGTTCTGTTATGAAACTAGAATATCTTTTGCACATTCTGGAAGTGATTGCGATCGCAAAGCTCTATTAGTTACTGTGGAATCGACTTTTAAAAATGAGAGGGCGTAAAATTCGCCAAAAAAATTTCGCGACGAAATCGAGCACATGCCTTCATAAAAGGGCTCTCCTGGCCAAATGGTTTAACTTTGGCAGGTCCCTCGTGCTTTATCAGGAAAGTAGACTTCGTGGGGCAGATTCTGGAAGTGATTGCGATCGCAAAGCTCTATTAGTTGCTTTGGAATCGGCTTTTGAAAAAAAATCTGTGAAAATCGCAAAAATTTTGGGTATCGAAATCTGGCAAAAGTCTGCATAAAAGGGCTCTCCTGGCCAAATGGTTTAACTTTGGCAGGTCCCTGCTGTTCTGTTATGAAACTAGAATATCTTTTGCACATTCTGGAAGTGATTGCGATCGCAAAGCTCTATTAGTTGCTGTGGAATCGACTTTTAAAAATGAGAGGGCGTAAAATTCGCCAAAAAAATTTCGCGACGAAATCGAGCACATGCCTTCATAAAAGGGCTCTCCTGGCCAAATGCTTCAACTTTGGCAGGTCCCTCGTGCTTTATCAGGAAAGTAGACTTCGTGGGGCAGATTCTGGAAGTGATTGCGATCGCAAAGCTCTATTAGTTGCTTTGGAATCGGCTTTTGAAAAAAAATCTGTGAAAATCGCAAAAATTTTGGGTATCGAAATCTGGCAAAAGTCTGCATAAAAGGGCTCTCCTGGCCAAATGGTTTAACTTTGGCAGGTCCCTGCTGTTCTGTTATGAAACTAGAATATCTTTTGCACATTCTGGAAGTGATTGCGATCGCAAAGCTCTATTAGTTGCTGTGGAATCGACTTTTAAAAATGAGAGGGCGTAAAATTCGCCAAAAAAATTTCGCGACGAAATCGAGCACATGCCTTCATAAAAGGGCTCTCCTGGCCAAATGGTTCAACTTTGGCAGGTCCCTCGTGCTTTATCAGGAAAGTAGACTTCGTGGGGCAGATTCTGGAAGTGATTGCGATCGCAAAGCTCTATTAGTTGCTTTGGAATCGGCTTTTGAAAAAAAATCTGTGAAAATCGCAAAAATTTTGGGTATCGAAATCTGGCAAAAGTCTGCATAAAAGGGCTCTCCTGGCCAAATGGTTTAACTTTGGCAGGTCCCTGCTGTTCTGTTATGAAACTAGAATATCTTTTGCACATTCTGGAAGTGATTGCGATCGCAAAGCTCTATTAGTTGCTGTGGAATCGACTTTTAAAAATGAGAGGGCGTAAAATTCGCCAAAAAAATTTCGCGACGAAATCGAGCACATGCCTCCATAAAAGGGCTCTCCTGGCCAAATGGTTTAACTTTGGCAGGTCCCTCGTGCTTTATCAGGAAAGTAGACTTCGTGGGGCAGATTCTGGAAGTGATTGCGATCGCAAAGCTCTATTAGTTGCTTTGGAATCGGCTTTTGAAAAAAAATCTGTGAAAATCGCAAAAATTTTGGGTATCGAAATCTGGCAAAAGTCTGCATAAAAGGGCTCTCCTGGCCAAATGGTTTAACTTTGGCAGGTCCCTGCTGTTCTGTTATGAAACTAGAATATCTTTTGCACATTCTGGAAGTGATTGCGATCGCAAAGCTCTATTAGTTGCTGTGGAATCGACTTTTAAAAATGAGAGGGCGTAAAATTCGCCAAAAAAATTTCGCGACGAAATCGAGCACATGCCTCCATAAAAGGGCTCTCCTGGCCAAATGGTTTAACTTTGGCAGGTCCCTGCTGTTCTGTTATGAAACTAGAATATCTTTTGCACATTCTGGAAGTGATTGCGATCGCAAAGCTCTATTAGTTGCTGTGGAATCGACTTTTAAAAATGAGAGGGCGTAAAATTCGCCAAAAAAATTTCGCGACGAAATCGAGCACATGCCTTCATAAAAGGGCTCTCCTGGCCAAATGGTTTAACTTTGGCAGGTCCCTCGTGCTTTATCAGGAAAGTAGACTTCGTGGGGCAGATTCTGGAAGTGATTGCGATCGCAAAGCTCTATTAGTTGCTTTGGAATCGGCTTTTGAAAAAAAATCTGTGAAAATCGCAAAAATTTTGGGTATCGAAATCTGGCAAAAGTCTGCATAAAAGGGCTCTCCTGGCCAAATGGTTTAACTTTGGCAGGTCCCTGCTGTTCTGTTATGAAACTAGAATATCTTTTGCACATTCTGGAAGTGATTGCGATCGCAAAGCTCTATTAGTTGCTGTGGAATCGACTTTTAAAAATGAGAGGGCGTAAAATTCGCCAAAAAAATTTCGCGACGAAATCGAGCACATGCCTTCATAAAAGGGCTCTCCTGGCCAAATGGTTTAACTTTGGCAGGTCCCTCGTGCTTTATCAGGAAAGTAGACTTCGTGGGGCAGATTCTGGAAGTGATTGCGATCGCAAAGCTCTATTAGTTGCTTTGGAATCGGCTTTTGAAAAAAAATCTGTGAAAATCGCAAAAATTTTGGGTATCGAAATCTGGCAAAAGTCTGCATAAAAGGGCTCTCCTGGCCAAATGGTTTAACTTTGGCAGGTCCCTGCTGTTCTGTTATGAAACTAGAATATCTTTTGCACATTCTGGAAGTGATTGCGATCGCAAAGCTCTATTAGTTGCTGTGGAATCGACTTTTAAAAATGAGAGGGCGTAAAATTCGCCAAAAAAATTTCGCGACGAAATCGAGCACATGCCTTCATAAAAGGGCTCTCCTGGCCAAATGGTTTAACTTTGGCAGGTCCCTCGTGCTTTATCAGGAAAGTAGACTTCGTGGGGCAGATTCTGGAAGTGATTGCGATCGCAAAGCTCTATTAGTTGCTTTGGAATCGGCTTTTGAAAAAAAATCTGTGAAAATCGCAAAAATTTTGGGTATCGAAATCTGGCAAAAGTCTGCATAAAAGGGCTCTCCTGGCCAAATGGTTTAACTTTGGCAGGTCCCTGCTGTTCTGTTATGAAACTAGAATATCTTTTGCACATTCTGGAAGTGATTGCGATCGCAAAGCTCTATTAGTTGCTGTGGAATCGACTTTTAAAAATGAGAGGGCGTAAAATTCGCCAAAAAAATTTCGCGACGAAATCGAGCACATGCCTTCATAAAAGGGCTCTCCTGGCCAAATGGTTTAACTTTGGCAGGTCCCTCGTGCTTTATCAGGAAAGTAGACTTCGTGGGGCAGATTCTGGAAGTGATTGCGATCGCAAAGCTCTATTAGTTGCTTTGGAATCGGCTTTTGAAAAAAAATCTGTGAAAATCGCAAAAATTTTGGGTATCGAAATCTGGCAAAAGTCTGCATAAAAGGGCTCTCCTGGCCAAATGGTTTAACTTTGGCAGGTCCCTGCTGTTCTGTTATGAAACTAGAATATCTTTTGCACATTCTGGAAGTGATTGCGATCGCAAAGCTCTATTAGTTGCTGTGGAATCGACTTTTAAAAATGAGAGGGCGTAAAATTCGCCAAAAAAATTTCGCGACGAAATCGAGCACATGCCTTCATAAAAGGGCTCTCCTGGCCAAATGGTTTAACTTTGGCAGGTCCCTCGTGCTTTATCAGGAAAGTAGACTTCGTCGGGCAGATTCTGGAAGTGATTGCGATCGCAAAGCTCTATTAGTTGCTTTGGAATCGGCTTTTGAAAAAAAATCTGTGAAAATCGCAAAAATTTTGGGTATCGAAATCTGGCAAAAGTCTGCATAAAAGGGCTCTCCTGGCCAAATGGTTTAACTTTGGCAGGTCCCTGCTGTTCTGTTATGAAACTAGAATATCTTTTGCACATTCTGGAAGTGATTGCGATCGCAAAGCTCTATTAGTTGCTGTGGAATCGACTTTTAAAAATGAGAGGGCGTAAAATTCGCCAAAAAAATTTCGCGACGAAATCGAGCACATGCCTTCATAAAAGGGCTCTCCTGGCCAAATGGTTTAACTTTGGCAGGTCCCTCGTGCTTTATCAGGAAAGTAGACTTCGTGGGGCAGATTCTGGAAGTGATTGCGATCGCAAAGCTCTATTAGTTGCTTTGGAATCGGCTTTTGAAAAAAAATCTGTGAAAATCGCAAAAATTTTGGGTATCGAAATCTGGCAAATGTCTGCATAAAAGGGCTCTCCTGGCCAAATGGTTTAACTTTGGCAGGTCCCTGCTGTTCTGTTATGAAACTAGAATATCTTTTGCACATTCTGGAAGTGATTGCGATCGCAAAGCTCTATTAGTTGCTGTGGAATCGACTTTTAAAAATGAGAGGGCGTAAAATTCGCCAAAAAAATTTCGCGACGAAATCGAGCACATGCCTTCATAAAAGGGCTCTCCTGGCCAAATGGTTTAAGTTTGGCAGGTCCCTCGTGCTTTATCAGGAAAGTAGACTTCGTGGGGCAGATTCTGGAAGTGATTGCGATCGCAAAGCTCTATTAGTTGCTTTGGAATCGGCTTTTGAAAAAAAATCTGTGAAAATCGCAAAAATTTTGGGTATCGAAATCTGGCAAAAGTCTGCATAAAAGGGCTCTCCTGACCAAATGGTTTAACTTTGGCAGGTCCCTGCTGTTCTGTTATGAAACTAGAATATCTTTTGCACATTCTGGAAGTGATTGCGATCGCAAAGCTCTATTAGTTGCTGTGGAATCGACTTTTAAAAATGAGAGGGCGTAAAATTCGCCAAAAAAGTTTCGCGACGAAATCGAGCACATGCCTTCATAAAAGGGCTCTCCTGGCCAAATGGTTTAACTTTGGCAGGTCCCTCGTGCTTTATCAGGAAAGTAGACTTCGTGGGGCAGATTCTTGAAGTGATTGCGATCGCAAAGCTCTATTAGTTGCTTTGGAATCGGCTTTTGAAAAAAAATCTGTGAAAATCGCAAAAATTTTGGGTATCGAAATCTGGCAAAAGTCTGCATAAAAGGGCTCTCCTGGCCAAATGGTTTAACTTTGGCAGGTCCCTGCTGTTCTGTTATGAAACTAGAATATCTTTTGCACATTCTGGAAGTGATTGCGATCGCAAAGCTCTATTAGTTGCTGTGGAATCGACTTTTAAAAATGAGAGGGCGTAAAATTCGCCAAAAAAATTTCGCGACGAAATCGAGCACATGCCTTCATAAAAGGGCTCTCCTGGCCAAATGGTTTAACTTTGGCAGGTCCCTCGTGCTTTATCAGGAAAGTAGACTTCGTGGGGCAGATTCTGGAAGTGATTGCGATCGCAAAGCTCTATTATTTGCTTTGGAATCGGCTTTTGAAAAAAAATCTGTGAAAATCGCAAAAATTTTGGGTATCGAAATCTGGCAAAAGTCTGCACAAAAGGGCTCTCCTGGCCAAATGGTTTAACTTTGGCAGGTCCCTGCTGTTCTGTTATGAAACTAGAATATCTTTTGCACATTCTGGAAGTGATTGCGATCGCAAAGCTCTATTAGTTGCTGTGGAATCGACTTTTAAAAATGAGAGGGCGTAAAATTCGCCAAAAAAATTTCGCGACGAAATCGAGCACATGCCTTCATAAAAGGGCTCTCCTGGCCAAATGGTTTAACTTTGGCAAGTCCCTCGTGCTTTATCAGGAAAGTAGACTTCGTGGGGCAGATTCTGGAAGTGATTGCGATCGCAAAGCTCTATTAGTTGCTTTGGAATCGGCTTTTGAAAAAAAATCTGTGAAAATCGCAAAAATTTTGGGTATCGAAAATTGGCAAAAGTCTGCATAAAAGGGCTCTCCTGGCCAAATGGTTTAACTTTGGCAGGTCCCTGCTGTTCTGTTATGAAACTAGAATATCTTTTGCACATTCTGGAAGTGATTGCGATCGCAAAGCTCTATTAGTTGCTGTGGAATCGACTTTTAAAAATGAGAGGGCGTAAAATTCGCCAAAAAAATTTCGCGACGAAATCGAGCACATGCCTTCATAAAAGGGCTCTCCT